>OX589598.1:28854634-30054634 GCA_951329385.1 Polia nebulosa
AGCGACTTCCTAGGTACGAGTACATTATAAGTTTTAAGCTGAAAATACTTTCGGGATACGTTCCGATACGTCTGTTGACCCAGTTAGGAGCTCCAGTATACTTCGGGAGATAAAATCTTCATGCTAGTTTTGCATTACTCACTGAAAAGAATTCGAAGTGTACTAATGCTGGATTGGCACTTTAGAGATATAACTTTGAATAAATGACGTCATATCGAAGTTATATCGAAGAGTGATTGAATAGTGTCCGGTGTGATACTTTAGATAGTTTTAAATTTTCAACCGAAATCAAAAAACGAGGAGGTTCTCAATGCCACTGTTTTTTTTTTTGTGAACTGATTTTGATGCTCCCATTTTAATTTGATCAAGATCAGACTAGGAGGTTTTGAGTAATTCTTAATAATGCGTATTTATTTGACTTCGACTACTGATGATGTTCTCATTTTATTCATTGAGACTATCAATTTTGTTTGTTATTTGACACCGACTCCCGAAATTAGTTATTTTGTAATTTTTTGTGGATTTCTTATGGAAGACGGTTGTAATTTTTTGTCAAAAAGTTTTTAAGTCTCTTGTTCTGCCTTGCCTTTTCAAAATTTCGTTGAGGTCGGTTTCCAGTCTAACCAGATGTAGTTAAACACCAGTATTTTTCATGGAGTGACTGCCTATCTAACCTCCCTAACCCAGGTAGGGGTACATCGGGTAGTACATCAGACCCTACTAATTATAGACCTATATCAGTGCTACCTACTTTTAGTAAAATTTTTGAGAAAATTATTTTAGATCAAATTCAAAGATATTTTAATAAACACAAATTATTACACAACAAACAGTTTGGTTTCACAAAGGGTCGTTCAACAACTGATGCTGGTGTTGAACTTTTGGGACACATTTATAATGCATGGGAAGATAAATGCGATGCTTTGGGCATTTTTTGCGATTTGTCTAAGGCTTTCGATTGCGTTCTCCATGATACATTGATCAGGAAGCTGCACTACTACGGAGTCCGGGGCGCCTCTCTGGATCTTCTTACTTCATACTTGAGTAATAGGATTCAGAGAGTTGATGTGAACGGCAAAAGGTCTTCCGGGTCTGTAGTCAGAATGGGGGTTCCTCAAGGCTCAATTCTGGGTCCTTTTTTGTTTCTAATCTATATCAACGACTTGCCTTACCTCATAAAGGATAAACATGATATAGTGCTGTTTGCAGATGACACTTCACTTTTATTTAAACTCAAACGTCAGCAGGTGGTTGTTGATAATGTAAATAATGCTCTTTCAACTGTAGTTAACTGGTTTAATGTCAATAATCTTCTCCTTAACGAGAAAAAAACAAAATGCATAAAGTTCACATTACCCAATGTAATACAAGTGAACACTAGTGTGTCAATAAAGGGTGAAGAGTTGAAACCCGAGGATTCCACAGTGTTCTTAGGTTTAACTTTGGATGCGCAGCTTCAGTGGAGCCCCCATATAGATAAACTGTCCAAAAAACTTAGCTCTGCAGCATACGCCGTAAGGAAAATTCGTGGTTTAACTGATTTAGAGACAGCTCGTTTAGTATACTTTAGTTATTTTCATAGTGTGATGTCGTACGGCATTCTGTTGTGGGGTAATACCGCCGATATTCAGACAATTTTTGTTTTACAGAAAAGGGCTATTCGTGCAATTTATAAATTAAGTCCCAGACACTCCCTCAGAGACAAATTTAAAGAGATTAATATTATGACTGTTCCCTCTCAATATATTTATGAGAATCTCATGTATGCACATAAAAACATTAATCTGTTTAAAAGATACAGTGATATCCATAGCATAAATACTAGGAACAAACACAAATTTATTGTACCAAAAACCAGGCTCAAGAAAAAAATTGGTGGTTCGTTTAGATGTCAATGTATACGTTTCTATAATAAACTTCCTAGCCAAATTCAAGAACTAAGCATAAATAAATTTAAATCATTTATTAAACGTAAGCTATGCCAGAAAGCTTTTTACACAATTAATGACTTTCTTGAGGACAAAAAGGCGTGGGATTGAGCTGCTTCAATGATATACATGAGCCATTGTTTTCATATGTACTACTTACTGATGAAAAATTTTTTATATATATTTTTTTTTTAATATTCGTTTTTGACATGAATACTTGTATAGTATTGCATTATATTTTTTATTTTATTTTTTTATTGACATTTTATTATTATTATTTTTTTTTTTTTGACTTGAATACTTTGTTAAGTATTATATTTATTTTTATTTTTTTTTTGATTGACATATTATGATTACTATTTTGTTTGACACAAATATTTACTTTGTAAAGTATTATATTTTTATTTTTTTTTTGATTACTTAATTATTGTAAATGTGAGGACTATGTGGGTTATTATTATTATTTTCTCCTCCTTTTTACAGTAATTTTCAACGTTGTCTGACAGTTTGAGTACTTTTGCGGCCTACCCAAATGTCTTTTCTTTGGTATTGTTCGTCATGTCATTGAGCTCCTTAGTGGTTTTTAAGTTGAGCTATTCGACTATTGACAAATGCTTGCACTGACTGGACAGGTCCACTCAAATATGTTTGGTTCTTTCTTCAAAAGACCACTACAGACACTAAGCTGCATGGTCCTCATATAGAATAATGTGAATGCGAGAACTATGTATGTCGTTATATTCATGTAGATTTTATGATTGTCTGGCAGTTTGAGTATTTTTTGCGGCCTACTCAAATGTCCTTACTTTGGTATTGTTCGTCGGTTCGTTGAGCACCTCAGAGTTCTGAGTTGAGCTTCGCGATGACTGACAAATGCTTGCACTGTCTGGACAGGTCCACTCGAATTCGTGTGTTGCTTTCTTCATAAAGCTCATCCCAGACATAAACGTACATGGTTCTCATATGATCTAACCAGTCCACATTGTATGGATTTGAACACTAAAAGAGACTTTGACCTCTGAGTTTGTTTCGGTGTTTCTTCTCAGGGTAGTCAGCTAGGAAACACCGGCCTCATCTAGCTTAAACTGACAGAAAACATTGACGTGTAAAAGTGTTCCTTGTAACCTATTTACTGAATAAACATCATTTATCATTCATTTATCATTTATCAGTTATAGGGTAACACGATACCCTGGGAAGACTGTATTTATTTTTTATTTATGATTGATATGCACACGCTTGACCGCTATTTCACGCGATGGTAAGCGATGATGAGGTACTGAAGATGGAGCACGCCTGCCCAGAAGCAACCTATTCACTCTTGACTTAAAGACTCCCAGGTTGTAGCTATCAGGAAACACAGAATCTGGCAGGGAATTCCACTCCTTAGCTGTACGCACAATGAATGTGTTCGCAAATCGTTTTGTGCGTGTTGGTGGGATGTCCACCGTGTACACCGGTACCTACACGGTGGACATCGTCGTACGTCTTGACGAGCCTATCATTGCCGATGATCCTCTTGGCTCGTTTCTCAATGGACTCAAGCACATCAAGCTGGTATCTGGCAGATCCATCCCAAAGATGAGAGCAGTACTCTATACACGATCGAACTTGCGCTTGACTGGTGTCAGATGTTCTGGTTTCTGACTATCCGTAAAGACTGACAAAGATTTACAAATGGTACCGGAGACCAAACGGCTTAGCGCGCTTTCCGAGGCACGGAAGAATCTCAGTATGTTAATATTTTCACCCAGACCGACCTCAGCAAACGTTGCTTAACCGTAGATCGATTCGTGCCGCTGTTATTGTTATAGCTATCATTGTCTATTTTGTCGCTTATAGAATAAAATTTAAACAGTATTAAACATTATCTAAAACACGAAGTTAAATTAACGCAACATTTGTTTGTTGTTGGGACACCAAAAGTAAGAGCTTATGATCAAATTATTGATGATAAACATTGTGAAATAATACCAGAAACTATTAGTTAGCAAATTGATTTTAACTGATTGAGGTTCTAAATTAATAGTCATTTCTTTAAGTGGTTATAATATTTTGTCAAAACTAATATGTTTTTACGTTTTCCAAGAATGTTATCGACATAGAAATAAAATTCTTGCGCACGCATGGTAAGATCGAGCTCAATCTGAATTACAAAATTTTAGAACCTAAGAACGGGAGACACAGCGTTGGAAGGCTCCCACAAGCTAGACCGATGACATGGCATTGGTGAGGTTTTCGGGAATTCGTTGGATGCAAGATGCACAGGACCGGTCATTGTATCAACACATGGAGGAGGCCTGTGTCCAGCAGTAGACGTCTTTCGACCGAAATTATGAATAAGAACCTAAAAACGAAACGCCTCTAAAATCACATTATACTTATTCGTCTAATACTAAAGTAGGCAGTGGTGCCGATTCTGTTGAGTACAAACTAAATTTAATTTAGGCTATTGTTATCTTTTTCTCTCTAATAAAACAAGAAAGAGACGGACGTAAATTAGAGCTGTCAAATTTGCTGAACTTATAGTTCCATACAAATTAAGGGTACACGTAAAACATGTCACCTAAGAACACGGTAAAGCGCAAGGCGTAAACTAGTTTGACATCTCCAACTAAGTTCATAGCGATAGCCGTCTCTTTAGTAAAAGATAGCGATTCTCTAATTTTAGTTTAGTTATTGGACAAGATAATCGGCACCCATATCTTTCTATGTGGCGAAAAAGCAACCCTCATAACTATTACACGTGCGCATCAAAATTTATAAAATATTAATATAAAACTAAAACCTAAGAACAAAACGACTCTAAAATCACAATCTACTTATCCATCTTATGCCAAAGCAGCCAATGGTGTTGATTCTGTTATGCACAAACTAAACTTAATTTAGGCTATTGCTATCTTTTTCTCTCTAATAAAACAAGAAAGAGACGGACGTAAATTAGAGCTGTCAAATTTAGTTTGAACTAATATCTCCATACAAATTAAGGGTACACGTAAAAACATGTCGTCTAAAAACATGGCGAAGCGCAAGGCGTAAACTAGTTTGACATCTCTAACTTAGTGCATAGCTATAGCCGTCCTTTTCTCGCACTGCCTTTTAGTAAAAGATAGCAATTCTCTAATTTTAGTTTAGATATTGAACAAGAGAATCCGTGCCAATATCTGTCTGTGTGGCGAAAGGGTCCGCGTTAATGAGGGAAATGTTCGGGATGCCCACGTTCCGCAGATTCCTAGATCCCAAGGTTAGGTCTTTGTCATTACGTGAGAGGAATTAGGATTAATGGCTCAAGCGTTTGGTCAGGTGTGAGTTTAATTCTGAATTTAAAATCTATTGGAGTTCACGGTGGAGTTGGAGAGATCAATAATGGTAATGAGATTTTTATGTCTTTTACGTTTGGCAATTTTTGTGTTTTAGGGTTCTGTACACGTATCCGCCTGTCGGTCCGTCTGTCTGTACAAAGTTTTGTCCCAAAGAATCTTTTAACTTCCCATTGACCTATGAACTTGAAATTTGGTGATAATGTTTATAATTACGTATATTTTACTAAACAATACCTATATGTTGATAAATCAGATTTTTCCTTTGATAATTCCCTCATTTGGTACGGAACCATAAATGTGCAGAGGCCAACACGCACTTGACTGGTTTTTATTTCGTAGGTAACTATGCAGTAACAAAACAGCCGATTGAAATGAAACTGAGCACGGTAAAAGTAGTCATATATTGATCCCCCAGCGATAATGGAGATGGCGAGACGACTTGGACTTCTTCCTAAAGCATTGGTCCCAGGCAGTTAAAAACATAGAAAAACAGAACGAAGGAAAGGGAGTTTTGTTCCACAGTCGAAAACTAAAAGCTCATAGTAATTAAATGCAGTAAGGATACTGTTTTTAATATCATAAAATGTTTGTTTCCATTTATTTAATATCTCTCATAGTAAATGGTTCCGAAATGTACCTACAAAATACAACTATGCCAATATTGTCCAACAAGTTCCAAGCACACATACGTATCTACAAACAGTACAGAGGGACATAAAGCATAAAGCATGTTCCCTTATTCTTTTTCGATGTCCAAATGCACATCGGGACCAAAAAACCAACTCAGTCCCTACATTAAAATACGTAATTATTAAAGGAAACCGAGCTTTGTCCCAAACGTTGAGCACAGTGCCCACACGGTCAGAGCTGTTCCACTAAGCCGCGAATCCTCTTTGTTACGGGGAAACTCGGGAGATTACGCTTTAAAAGGATTTTAGGGTGCAGGTTTTTGGTGGATCAAGTGTATTTTTGTATGAATATAATTTGGTGTTGACGACGTAATGATCATTCAATTCAAAGACATTAGTGACAAAAATATGATTTTTTAAATAATTACCGGTCAATCGGCAGGCGAAGGTAACTTGGACTTAGCTAGATGAATCGACCACCTTATCCAGAGACTACTTACAGTCTTGTTAATCCTTCTCTCTTTTTTAATCCATCCGAAGTTGTCTTCAAAAGATCGATTTTAGCGATAAAGCTATGTCACCTAATGAAATCCTTCCTTGAATATTTTAAACGGGTTACATAATTAAGAGTCTCTATTTATCTGTGTTGCATTGCATACTTTGTTACGTCATGGTTCACGTTACATAAAAAAGACTTGAACTAAAAAAAAAATAATTGCCGAGTCTGCCAGGCAGAATTGCTGACGTAGGTTTGATATTGAGAATTAATTTTTGGCTTGTATTTAACTGAAATAAAAAAATCTTCTTTTTATAAAAAAAAATCTCAACCCTAATCAAAAATACTGTTTGCACAACAAAAGAGCTACCTCAAAATAGCGTTGCTCGGTTTTCTCGCTCACTGTAGCCCCCGTCATCTCCTTTGAACCTAACCTATCCGTGTCAGGGTGCCCTAAGTAGCCGAGCTCGATTCCCTCGCTCTTGGACAACGTACGTCGCAATGGTAAGCTTTCTGGTTAATTTGATGTGTAATCAGTATATTTGATTTAGGTACATTAATAATTTTGATGTAAAAAATATTTAATTGATGTAAATAAATTGACGGGGAAAATAAGTCTTATTTTTTAATGTCCCGACCTGCAGGCTTACTATTGAAATCAATCTCAGTCTCGATCATATTCCAATTCCATCCAGTTTCAATTCCAATCTTCAGAAAGTTGGCACTATTGAAAGAAGTCGAGATTGAGATTGGAATCGACTGCATGTTCGAGTACTCTGATTGACATGGGGTGGCCATACCAATCAAAACGTTGGTTACCAAAATTAACAATATTAAATAACTCGATAAATCTTTAAATAAATTTTTTCTCATATTTATTTTAACATAAATTATCATTTAAGTGTTCTTTGCTTGCATCTAGATAAGAATTTTAACACTAAATACTTAGGCAGCATTGGCTCATTGTGAATGTCATTGCCTACGTGACATAAAAAAAAAACTTCCCGACAAATGTCATCATCCACTTAAAAGTTGCGTCAGCAAAATATGGTCTTAGTTGATTATATAAAAAAGTACTGTGTAGTTGATTATCAACTGTGAATTATTGGTGTTGTGATAAACAAAAGTTTCAAAGCGATGTTATCTAAAAGTGTTCAAGTGTTTAGTTTGGAATGTATTGAAGTACGTTTATATGCACAAGTTCAAGTTAATTATACTGTATTCAACCGAGGAAGATGAAAATATTAAAGGTAAAGCTACAGTTTTATTAAATATATTGTAATTCCTTCTTTGTTTCAAATCTAACTTATGAGCCCTGTCCAAAATATCACAAATAAGTTCTAAACGTGCCATTATTCACAATAAAAACGTCACAAAACAGTCACTATAACAAACTCGATCCCAAAAAAGTAACCTTTTTGTAATCGTTCAACTTAGATCATAAACACGAATTCAAACTCGATATGTCAACGTCAAAATCTTGTCAATAGTGTCGAAAAAATGCAACGTTCGAGTAACCTCGATTTCATTTAGTTCCAACAAAATCCACCTAATTCAATTCCAATCGTGAGCTAGTGTAGCATTCAATAGTGCCAAATGACATTAACTCGATCCCAATTTCCAATTCCATTTGAGATCGACGATCAAGAGTAAGCATGCTGGACTTCACAAGCAGATATTTCTCAGTCCCGTTTCACCTCTACACCAAACAGTCAATCTTTAAAAAACATCAGTATCGCAAAAACAATTATAACTAATATTTAATGATCGTTTATCATTTACTTCTCATTCCATACAAAAAATAAATAAGCCTAATCCTTAAATACAGACTCCGTACCATTTCTGTCATAAAGTTACTCAAAGTTCCAAATACGATATAAAATTCGCCGTATCCCGATACGTTTGTGGGCGAAACGTGTCGTATTTATACTTAACGCTCCATTACGCTTTTTATATTCGATTTATGTGAAGATTGCGCTGTGAAAACGGTATTGGATAGCGAAAGTTGTGGCTTGCTCGTGTGTATTGTGTGGAGTTCAGTTGTGTTGTTGGTGTATTATTATTTTTCAGTGGATTCTTTGTTGAGTAAGTGGAGGAAGTCCACTTGATGTTAAACGGTAATAGCTTTGTAAGTGAAATTCCTCGCAAGTCTTTTCTATAGATGGTTCCTTCAACTAGTTATATTTAAGTCTCAAATCTCACCATCATTTCAGCGGAAAGTTGTCCAATGCTTGACTTAGGACAAAGCATCACCACATCGCTGGTCCCTTGCTTCTTGAAAAAGACTGGATTCCGCGACCCTTATTAGGTTGGGTACTTCTCCGAGAAGTTCTGCGTAGAATGAATCTTGCCAACTACCACATCAGTTTAGCAATTCTTTGGCTTCTGTTGATAATCTTGGTTCTCTTGCGGATCTTCGTTTTTGATTCGATGACGTATTAAATATGTATTCTTATATTCATGTCACAAAAACTATACTATATAACAAAACTGTATGTCATCGATAAGCGGTTTTTCATGGATTTGAAGTTACACCGAAATCAGTATCGAATATACTAATATGTTCCTCAAATACCAAACGGTAAAGATTTGAAGAACATCTCTCTCTCTTATTCTCTCTCGAGATTTGCTCTGTTCCAAAAACATTATAAATACTGGTTTTACCACTGATCTTATTTATATAAAAACTAAATAACTTAATAGATATATAATTATACAAACTGATAGTACAAATGCGTATGAAAACACCTCATTAGGAATCAGCAACTTCATCCATATCACTGTCAATGAAAAAAGTGCCCAGAACGCTAGCAGCAATGCCACGTTGAATAGCAATGCTGATTCGTTGGTCAGAGAAGCCTAGCGCTCTCTCCACATGAAGAGTTGACTAACCTGCACACCGATTGCGTAATACACTTTTTATCACAATCCGAAGAATTTAGAAGAAAATTCTTGCTTCAGTTTGAAAAATTCGTGAATTTGACCTCTTGCTTATCTGGCGCCCAGCGCATGGGCCGTAAACAATTAAAAATCTATTATGTCTGAATAAAATAAAAGGTATTTATTTATATTTTTTTGGGTTTTTTTTTACAAATTTCGCAGTTACACCGATTCAATTAAAGTCGAAAATGTTACAATGGTAGAACTACTATGACAAGAGAGGTTCCAACTAGCCAGTCAAAATTAACCCCTGGGTTTATTTAGATTCGGTTTACTCATACATATCTACTTGAATATACACCAACCCTCTCACAGAGAGGAGTCCTATGTCCCGGCAGTGGGTATATTATAGACTTATAATGCTATGCTATACACAAACAACGCTCTGCTTCAGTGCTCGTAAAGGCATCTCAATATATATGGATGCCTTGAAAAGCGTTCCAAGAAGGAGTATTGAAATGACACAAGTAGGATTATACGTAATATGTTCTATAAATGTAATGTTCTAAAAGACGCCATTTCCATATTTAAAGTTCCAATTTCCAAATGGCCTCCTAGATCGATACAATAGAGTCGTACAGAAGCTGCTTATTCACTTGAAACTCACAAAGAAGATTCATGAAATAGGTTCAATGTTATCAAACTGATGTAACTGGCTTACATGAACTTAATCTTTTCACAGTTAAAGACTTTTTTTTTTAGATTGGCTAAGCCCGCCACACTATTCCCAAACCACTGTAACTCCTGTAAGCCAGAATCAACAGTGGCGACCACCAGAAAAAACGCCGAGGCAATGAAGCTCGACGAGTCCCAGAGAAAAGATTAAACTGTTTTGGGTTCCGCAACGAAATTTAATCAGAAAAGAACAGCGGAGGAGTAAGAAAAACGTAATTTCAACTTCCTTCCTAATCAAGCAGGAGACAAAATTAAAGTAGGCCATTAGGCACAAAGGGATATTTACAACTGGGGTAAGCCCAGTTACCAAGCACCACGGATTAAAACACTAATATTAATGGGTCCTAAATTGTGAGCTGTTACATTTTGTTTCCATTAATAGGTATGGCAAGTTCAAGACTATGGGCTGATTTTTTAATAGTCAGATAACTTTTATCTGAGGAATAAAATTTGCGGTTTGACATAATTTCTATACGAAAGCTGTCAAAATAAAATTTTGAGTTAAAAGTTATCTAACTATTGAAAAATCAACCCTATGTCAATCATTTACTTTAATCGATGCTTCTCTCGTTTTTGAACCAACTTGTTTCAGGTTACCTGAAACAAAAAGAAGAGAGATTAAACTATATACTGGGTACGTTAAACTAACGATATGCATGCACTTTTTTTTTTAAGTGAAAATTTCTTTAGGCGCTTTGGGCATTTTTGAGATGGAAAAAAGCTATTGAACTCGCGCGACACCGACACCGCTACGAGTGCTACGACGCGTAGCAAACAGTTTTCACTTCTGTAGGCAGTCTCCATGACTGCCTTTTTTTTGTGGAGGTGGGAAATCGTCCAATGACTTCTCCCTCTCTTCGTGTCAGACTTTTACTAACTAAAACCCACCCCTGTTCTTTCAGTTGCCTGAGTGCCCAGTGGCGCGGAACTCCAGGGGCGGGCTGTTTTGGATTTATCCGCGACCCCTGGGCAGTTGATTGACGGACTTGGAGTCATAATGCCTGCTTTATTGACAGTGATGGCAGTGGGAATCCACTGGATGCGAGAAGAACAAGACCAGTCGATGTTGTAACACCTAGGAGACGGCCTTTGTCCTGCTGGACAAAGGCAGTTAACGGCTTTTAGCGGAAATGATGACGATGATGATGATGAAGAAGAATGTTGGTAAAGTGGTATTTCCAAATAGAAGGCTGGCTTTAACCAAAAGTCAATAGGTACTTGACTTTTAGATCGTTAGTTTCCTTATAAATTGCATTTTCTGTCAACATTCCTTTGAAAACTATTGGTGTAAGAACATGCTCGACAATGTAAAGCGCGGTACAGAATTCCGGAACTAAGTCACACACCTGACTTGCTAGCGGAGTACATTTAAATAAACGACACGAGGTGTGTGCACAGAATTAGTAATAATATGTGAATAGTTTTCAGATTCTGAACGCTTTGAGAATTGCTGGGGCGGGCTTGAGTGCCGGCAGACAGCCTATTATGTACCGCTGGTGTGAACTTGCAGTGAGCTAGCTTTATGAAATTGCAGGAAGATTTATCTTTGGGGTGCCTTTGTTTCTGTGTACTGACGGCAAAGATTAGTTACCTTCCCTCCTACCTAGTGTGTTGTGAAAGGTGACTAAGAGATTGCATTCTGAGGACAGAGTCCTTTAGCGCGCCCCATTTAAAAACGACAGAGTGAATTGCTGCAGGCTTGCCTTGTAGTTGAATTTTGTAAAAATAATGATGACTTACGAGTTGTAGGTACGTCGTGCGTTCAAACTCAGGAATGCGATTTAATATGTGTGATTTATTTCATCACCACTGCTCTCAAAACGGTGAAAGAAAACATTGTAACGAAAGGACCAAAAATTCGATGAAATGTGAAATTCATCTTTTTTTTGTGGGGGTGGAAGTCATCCAATGACTGCTCCCGCTCTGGGTAGAGCAGGAGGGCGTCTCAGACTTTTAACTAAAACCCACCCCTGTTCCTTCAGTTGCCTGAGTGCCAAGGGCCGCGGGAACTCTATTTCAAATTTATTCGCGACTTGTGCAATACTTTATGATAGGCGTTGTAATGGAATGAATTCCATGAGCCGTCTTCGATAGCACAAGCATACGCATAATCAGCCTATGCAATTTCTCTCTGTTGGAATAGGCCACCTCTCTGTGAGTGAGGCTGAGCCATAATCCCAGGATCCAGTGAACGTTTAGCGTCTAGGTCATGCCGGTTTCTTTACTATGTTTTTCTTCATCGAAAGGCCCATAAATATATATCGACAAACGAATTTCAATATACAAACGCACCAAAAATACAGAAATAAAAGGTATTTCTATTCAAACTCACAATTCACAAGACAATTCCTTTATCCATGCATTCTGTATGACCTGAATTTTTCGGCCACGTTTGCTTTTTGAAGCCCTAGGTACCTATGCATAGGTGAAACACAAAGTAAACATAGCACAAAGCAATTGCGGTGCTGTGTTGATCCTTTGTGTCCGGTACATATGTTCTGAACTTGAAATTTTAGGTATGCAAGTGGGTGTCAGTTTAGAGTGAAAAGTGACTTTAGAGATTTTCAACCCCTGACGCCAAATGAGAGGTATAAGTTTGATCGCTGTATGTGTGTGTGTCTGTCTGTGGCACCGTAGCTCTTGAACGGGTCCAGCCCAGGGGTGGTGAATAAATTCGAAACAGAGTTACCAGGCGCGCCTGGGCACTCAGGGCTGTGAAGGAACCGGGGTGGGTTTTAGCCAGTAAGAGTCTGACACGCCCTCCCGCTCCACCCAGAGCTGGAGAAGTCATAGGATGATTTTCCACCTTCAAAAAAAAGGCATCTGAAGGATTAAGGGTGGGTTTTAGTCAGTAACAGTCTGACACGCCAGAGCGGGCGAAGTCATAGAGAGCTCTTAAACTGGTGAACCGATTTGAATGCGGTTTTTTTATTTGAAAGGATACGAGAAAGAAAAACTTTCGACCCCTTTTTACGAAAATTACAATGGTGGAGGAGTATGGAATTTGGCACAGTTAAAGTTTATATGAAGGAGTGCAGAAAGTTAATATTTTTGTAAAATATGCATTAGAAATAAAAATACACACACATTACACAATACCATGCCTTCGACACAGAAATTAAAGAAAATAATAGTAGGGACACAAAGATACAATTAAATTGTGCTGTGCGTGCCCATACCGAAAGGGTTACCATCTCAGCATTTGCTGGGCATTGGACACCCAGCGCTGGTTTTCAGTTGGCACCAGTTATGACGAAACAGGTTGAAAAAGCATATAGCACAGTAACAAAAGAATCGGTTCAAAGCGTTTGTGAGCACGTAAACACAACTTTGATGCAGAAAAAACTACATTGCAAAATGTTGCCGTTGTTTCTACTTGTTGAGTGTTTCTCAGAATTTTGTGCATTTTATAAAAGCACTAAAGTTAGAACAATCAACCTTCTATTCATAAATAGCGACCCGCCTTTGCTTCGCTTGGATCTGATGACGTCAAAGCATCGAGATTTTTTTGCTATTTGAAACAATATTAAGAGGCCGTACACGAAATTTTGGCCGATTTCACTTATTTACGTGATTTTACAGATGTGATTTTACAGTTAAAATAATGCATTTCTATAAGTTTTAATGCACAACATGAAAGATCATTTCAATTATGATCTAATGAATGAGCTAGATTGGAAGCTTGCGTTGCGTATTACAAGTCGAGATTTGGGTTGTTTTAAAAGATTTTTTATTGCCAAATTTTTGTAATTTTTACATTTTTTTCTCAAGAAATGGATTGATGGTGAACTGAAGTTTATTTTTGGCTGTTTTAATTTTACGAACGGGAGTTCTAAATAGCCAAAATCAAAAGCAATTCTTTACCTTTTTTCTCTAAAATTTGACTAAGTTGAATATGTTTTTACTCAAAATTTTAATATGAAAGTGGTAAAAAGTAATTCATACATTATATAGACAACTTTTGCAACAATACATTCTAATTTTTTCATACCATTTAGACGTCAAATCGATTCGTTCGGTTTGTGGTTGATTACTCGTAATTATAATAAAAATGAAAAAAGTAACTCATACATTAGATCATAATTGAAACGGTCTTTCATGTTGTGCATTAAAACTTTTAGAAATATATTATTTTAACTGTAAAATCACTCCAGTAAAACCACGTAAATCAGCGAAATTGGCAAAAGTTCGGGTACAGCCTCTTAAATGAAAATATCAATATTAAAACTGATCGGATGTTATGAAATCCACTGTGTAGGTTAAAGCACTCACAAACGGTCAAGAAAACATCGCATGGAAACCGGCACGTCCTCCACACGTAATTTCGAAGATATGTGACGGGGTATCAACCGGTCCAAGTTGTGGATAACAGTCTACCCCCTCTCCCAAAGAGGCCGAGAGGGAGGAGGGGATACGCACACATGGTCGACGTGGTGCCGCTAAGGGAAAGCCTGAGTAAGCAGTGGACGTCTCTCGGCTAAAATTGTAATGATACGCAACGCACAAACAAGCACGAAAACCAACTATCAAAAAATACTTTTTTTAAGCGTTGCCCCAGACTATGAATTACTTCTGTATAATTGGTGCGTTCACAAACGTAAACTCACTTATACAAGACACCCAGACCCGGAATAAATATCTGTTGGCCATACAAATATTTGATTTCACGACACGCAGCGCAGCAGTCAATCGCTCAAACACTTTGCTAACTGTGCCATCAAATACGAATAGATTGAATTCACCACCCATAACTCTCATTGCGTAGGATAGCAATAAAATAGGTATGCTTATCATTCCTACCATCTCTTGAATAACTGAGAGAAATGCCTAGATATTCTAGGTGGGTCAAAGTATAGATCTGTGTTTGTACTGCCCGCACTCCGTTCAAAGCGGAGCCTAGGACAGTGGAATGGGGCTAGGTCATCGCCAGATTGTAGGTCGATGTTTTGATATTTTCCTTTGTATGTTTTTGTAGGAGTGAAAATGAATGGGTTGCTATTTATGGTTTCTTTTCTTTGGGTCACAGTTTTTATACAACAAGAGGTTAAGCTAATAACTGATATTGTTTGTTTTAAGATACATTAAAGTATGTCTTTACTGTTCAGTCGGTGAATGAAAAAAAAAAATTTACAAAAAAAAACAACCGACTTCCAAGAAAGAAAATACAATAAAAATTACTTTAATTTCGGCAGTCGGTGTTTGTATTTTATTTCTTCGTTATTTGACACCGACTGCCGAAATTAAAGTAATTTTTTCATTTTTAAATGTATCTTCTTTTTGGAAGTCGGTTGTTTTTTTGTAAAAAAGTTATTTATTTTTTACTTTTTTTTTGTTATACCCCAGAACTAAAAACCCCAAAAACATGGAACGTGAAATTTAAACATACTCGTAATTGGAGAAAACCAAAATGTCATCTGTATATACGTATTTTTTGTTTTTGTTCAGTTTTTCAAAAAGCGCTGAGACAATTTCGATAAAATTTACATGGGAGTATATTCTTTCGGATAAAAAAACACAACTGACAGAGAAATCGGTGGGCATACAGTCGGACATAGAACCTCCTCCTTTTTCGAAGTCGGTTAATAAAAAATAACTTGTATGAGATTTTATTATCAACTGTACATTTAAAATTAATTAAATTCCAAATCATACTATGTCGGTATTAGCAGTATTGTTTTGAGTACAATTACATTCTTACGACGGGTTCATCCCTACTCTCACTGATCCCGCCTCTACGGGATATAAAATTACCTAACATAAACTTCCCAACTCTACACGAAACGATAAAAACGTACAGTCAGAATGAAAAATATTATGACGAATTAAAAATACTTTAATTCTTTAATGATGATAGGTACTTCTTTTTCTTTCAAAATTAAATCAAATCAATTATTTTAGTAAATAAATGAAGTGAGTAAAAAGTTTCGATGTTATGGTAATACGAGGAATTTATTACTTTCACCGCATTATTCCATCGCCCGAATAATTTCGACAATATTTGTGTTCGGGAAGATATGAGAAGGGTACGTTTTGATTCTTATGACAGTATTAGATTGAATCTTTTATTCCGGCAAAGCTGCGTGGAGTTGTGTGTTGTCGTATTCATATTTGGCGGAAGAATACCGTTTTACGGAAACTGAAATGCTCTAAATAGAAATAAATATTTTGGTTACATTTTATTTACAGTTTTTAATTTCGTATTTGCAACAATTTATTTGTGAGTCACACCACGACTTATTTACAAGATCAATTTCAAAAATATGTGACAACAGTTAATAGGGGATCCTTTATAAAAAGTTAAGCACGCACAACATGCCTCAAAGAGATGTCGGCAATACCTGACGGGGGCCGTCAGGGCCGATGCCTGCCGGGAGTCGCGGATAAATTCGAAACAGGGTTCCCGCGGCTCTTGGCACTCAGGTAACTGAAGTAACAGGTGTGGGTTTTAGTCAGTAAAAGTCTGGCATCACGCCCTCCCGCTCCACCCAGAGCGGGAGAAGTCATAGGATGATTCCCACCCCCACAATAAAAATGCATGCACAATTCAAATAGTTCTAGTTAATTATAAAAAGAATTTTCAAAATGAATACTAAACAATTGAAGAAAGAGTACACGCTGGTGGTACATTATGTATTTCCAAAGAGTATGTACAATACTGAGTCCCAAACTAGGCTAAAGCCTACTCTTGCTGGTAATAATTTAAACGTTATTATCAAAAACTAAATCTTCGTTATCTTGAGATACGTCATTGCGTTAGAAAGAAACGATATTTAAACGGTTAATTATTTACGTTTAAAACTTTTTATTTTTTTTGGCATTTCGGCTTTTAATAAATACTAAAAGCTTACATATACTGGCACAAAAGACATTATCTCTCACTTTTTCATATTAAAAGGGTGATAGATTTATTTATTAAAACTTCATGCAACTCAAATATACAAAGGCGGACCGACATCAATTATGCCATGAGCTGACCAATCAGTATTTAAACCACTTCAAAACAGACGAATACCTAGCAACAGGCAGGACGAACTGGCTGGTGACCTCTAAATCCAGCTTTTGACCCTGAAATTCAAGACAAAGAAAAGCAAAGCACAAGACCTTGAAGACGTTTTATATGCAATATGTCACACCAATAAGAACAAAGCCGTAATAGATGTTTTAAACAGAGGCAGGTGCTCCCTAAGTTTAATTAAATAAACATTTCGCTGAAATTAATTCTGTATATTATTATATTAAAATGGCGACGTCACAGAACAACTTTTAAAATTAAAACGTGGATCGTGTGTTCCACGCTTTGTTTTTAAGATGTCAGCAGGAGTTCAGGTTTGAAGGTTTTTCAAATAGGTTTTTTTAGAGGTAGAGGTAGAACTCGTAGTGGATCTCGTTGCGGATTGAAGTAAAAACTTCTATAGGCGCGTTGGGCATTTTATACCGACTTCAAAAAAAGAGGTTATCAATTCGGATGTTTGTTTTTTTTTTTTTTTTTTTTATATTTGATAGGCTCGCGTTTGACCACTATCTCACCTGATGGTAAGCTATGATGTGGTCGAAGATGGAGCACGCTTGTATTTTTATTTTATGTACTTATGTTCGGGCAGAACTCCGTCATTTATTGACGGATTTACAAAATTCTTTTTTGTTCGAAAGGGGTTTGTTCCGAAATGGTCCCATTTAAATTTCATAAAAAACTGATTATGAGTTTCGGAGACACACAACGGAACTCTACAAAAATTGACAGCAAATCAACCGCGTTTGCTGATATCGTATGTCTATGAATTGTTAACACAGTTTAATGGCAAACCACAACTAAAAAATGAAAAATAATAAACTTTTATACAAAAAAATAGGACCGACTTCCAAAAAAAGGGCAAAATAATTAACTTCGGAAATCGGTGTCAAAAAACGAAGACACAAAACCAGGAACACCGACTTCCGAAATTAAAGTTATTTTGCACTTTTTTTGGAAGTCGGTCCTATTTTTTTGTAAAAAAGTTATTTTTTTGTTCAAGTTTTCACTTCTGTCGGCACTCCCGGAGTGCCACTGTTTTGTATCATTAATAGACTCACGTTTTACTAATATCACACTATCACATGATGGTAAGCGATGATACGGTCAACGATGAGCGTGCTTGCCTAGGAGTAACCTATTCATTCTTGACTTTAAGATCCCCAGGTTGTAGCTATCAGGAAGCACAGGGACATCAGGTACTCTGGCAGGGAATTCTACACCTGAGCCGTACAATTCTGTCTGTTTAATAATTTCTATGACCAGACCTGTACTATAATTATCATCATTTCAGCCGAAAAACGTCCACTTAGACACTGGACATAGGTCTTTCTCTAGTATTAACATATCGACCGATATTGTGCTTTTCCCATCCAGCATATTTCCACGACTTTCACCAGTCATCGGTTCACCTCTGCCTAACTCTTCAGGGAATACAGTTGTTAATCTATTTCATTTATTTAAACTTTATGCAGTAGTAAAAATCACTGTACAAAAGCGAACTTAATGTCTTAGGCATTTTCTGCCAGTCGACCGTGTGGTGTAGATACGGAACTTGGTAGGTGCAACTTAGTTGAAATATAAACAGAAAAAAAAATACAAAAATAACATACATAAATACATCAAAATTAACAATTTCATTGAGAATAACAAATCCAACGAATCAACGCTGTGATGATGCTTCCAACTTCTTGCGAAAGTGTTCACGTACCTTAAACTTCAAATCTCTTTGAAGTTTAGGGTACATGAACACTTGACACTGATGTTATGGGTAAATTTATAACACAAATGAAATTACACGTATTCATACATTCATCACCATCATCAGCCTTTTCATACATTGTTTGTAATTGTTGCTAAAATAATTAAATTCATAGTTTTAAGTCTATTAAACGAGTTGCATTTTCAGGTTTGCTCGACAAGTTTCATTATTAGATCTAAAACGAAAATAAGAAAACTTTTTTACAAAAAAATAGAACCGACTTCCAAAAAAAGTGCAAAATAACTTTAATTTCGGAAGTCGGTGTTCCTGTTTTGTGTCTTCGTTTTTTGACACCGACTTCCGAAATTAAAGTTATTTTGCACTTTTTTTGGAAGTCGGTTCTATTTTTTTGTAAAAAAGTTTTTTATTTTTCACTTTTTAGTTGTGGCTCCCCATTAAACTGTGTTAACAATTCATAGACATACGATAGCAGCAATCGCGCTTGATTTGCTGTCAATTTTTGAAGAGTTCCGATGTCTCTCTCCGAAACCCATCATCAGATCTTTTTGAAATTTAAATGGGACCATTTCGGAATAAACCCCTTGCGAACAAAAAAAGAATTTTGCAAATCCGTCAATAAATGACTGAGTTATGCCCGAACATACATAAAAAAAAAAAAAAAAAAAAAAAAAAAAAAAAAAAAAAAAAAAATACAAACATCCGAATTGATAACCTCCTCCTTTTTCGAAGTCGGTTAAAAAAGAAGAATTCTGTGTTACGGTTACAAAGATACATATCACAATTTTGTTATAGCTTGCTTAATTATAAACGTTACACTGTTAACAAAGCAATATAGTAACCGCAACCTATGTATATTATTGTTAACAAAATTTGTAATAGTATCATACACATGTTTTGTGTTCCAATATCGGTTCACCTTTATCTATAAACCCCCAGAGAAATTTGTGGGTAGATCAGATTCTCTATCCACGAACCTATGTATTATCAAAGTAGGCATAAATATTTGATATTAGATAAATGGAATTTCCCTAATACTCGTAATATCGAGGTTTTGATATTGGATATATTGGGCCCGAGTTTGTTACGAATCATGAAGTTTCTATATTTGAAATTAGAATTCAAGATAATTATCAATTTTAGAACTAAAAACTCTATTGCATACAAGACAAACTTAAAATTTCATTGCACCCTTCAAATTCAGGACCATTTTAAAAATTAAAAAAAAAGCTGAAGTTAGAGCAGAAAACTGAAGTCGACACTTGAGTCAGTGGCCATCTATTGAAATTATCTCGAAATAGTGACCCGCCCTAGCTTTGCATAGGTAAAAATTATACACTGAAACCTTTCTCATAGATCACTCTGTCTATTGGTGAAAACCGCATGAAAATCTGTTCAGTAGTTTTTGAACTTATCGCGAACAATCAGATAGACAGACGTTTTGAGGGACTTTGTTTTATAGTAATGTAGTGATTATTAATCCCCTGAACGTCCGACGGCATGCCGTTCCAGATTACGCGGCTTAAACCTCTATTATTAAATAACTAAAGATTTTATATCCTGTGGCATGGTTCACATGCATTCTTAGATAGTTATAACATAGTGTTACAAAAAAAACGCAACACAAAACGCAACGCAAACGCAGAAACGCAATTTTAAAAAGCCGTTATGTTGTTTTGATTTCGTAATTTGAAGTTTGAGTGTGAATAATAGGAAAATATGATATCGGACTCTACAATAAAAACACTGTTCTTAGATTACTTGTCTATTCATAGTGCAACATGCAAAATTTCATGTAAATTGATACAGTGGTTTTAACAACTACCCACACACACACTATTCCCGACAAATCGTTGATAACAGAATTTGAATAAAATTCAACTCTTGAATTACAAGTATTGTTTACATGTTATTCTAAGATCTGTTTATTCAACAACCCAAAAAAGTTTACTTTAAGTGCCTCGCTCCAATAGAAACCTCAGCAAGTTGTTTTTTATGAGCCCGGTCGTAAATATGTCAAACTGCGATAAGAGGCTGGGCGCTTGAGGAGTTAAGCATATGTGAAAATAACAATAAATAAAAGCCCCGTGACGTAATTATACATAGACCAAAATATAATAAGGTGCATGCAAAAAAAAGGTTTTTAACATTTTCACTCAATGACAGTACATTTACCTTCTCCAATAAGAACTTAAGTAGAATAAGGCAGTTCGCTTGTTGTCTGCTAATAGAATCAGATCTAATCTGTTTATTTAAATTTAGGCATTTTCCGCAACTTCGTCTTGTCCATGGAAACCGTCATTTTTTCAATATAAAAAATTTAAATACATTTTATATTTTAAAATACAAAACTATAAAACAAGCATTTTTGTAAACCCTTTCATTTGATACTTCCCAATCATGGGAATGCATAAAAAAATAACTAGTTAGTTAGTTTAGCTAAGTAATATGGTGGACTCCCGACTACTTAGCTAATTATGCATTATCATCATCATCATTCTCCTACCCTTATCCCAATTTATTTGGGGTCGGCGCATAATGTCTTTTTCTTCCATACTCCTCTATTAGTCGTCATCTCTGTAGTCACCCCCTTTTTACTCATATTCTCTTTCACACAGTCCATCCATCGTTTTTTTGGCCTTCCCCTACTCTTATAGCCATCCACATCCAAACACAAGATTTTCCTCACGACATTTTCTTCATTCCTTCGCATCACATTATGCATTATCATTCAAACTAAACATCATCAGCCTTTTAATGTTCATGTTGTGAGAGGGCGTGGGCCGTAATCCACCACGCGGGCCCAATGCGGGTTGGTACATGTCACATATCTTCGAATTTTTGGTTCTAGGACATGCCGGTTTCCTCATGATGTTTTCCTTCACCGTTTTGAGAGCAGTGGTGTTGAAATAATTTACACAAAGTAAAGCGCCTGCGTGGGTTTGAACTCGCGACCTACAACTTATAAGTCACGGCCTTTTACCACTGGGCCATCACTGCTCTCTCAAACTAAACACGTATGCAAAATTTCAACTAAAGCGGAAGCTGGAAAGTTCGCATTTATAATATTAATAAGAGTAGGATTTTGGAATAATAAAGATCACCACAACTTAATTAGGTTTCGATTATATAACAGGAAAAGTTACATTCCATGAATCGAAACTCTTTTCTTACAAATACAAATAAATTTGAACAGTACGAAAGTCCACAAAAGTCTTTGTGCCTCTTCATAAGTGATCCATACAATTGGGAGTCGGAACTATACGGACCGTACGTCACCGAACATGAGTAATTTATTAACTTTATGTTGCCAAAACATGTTTACGTGTATCCTGAATTACGTAAATAGAATCAGGCTACAGTATTTATGTGTAAGTATGTTTTTGTAAGGATGCGTCCATACTGCTTAAATTCGTGAGCAAGCACGCCATAAAGAGCACTCACATTTTTGACAAAAGTAACAATGAAAACTACTTTTCAAGCAAATCATTCATCGTAATTAAAGAATTTAAAATAAAACAGCTATATATATTAATTGTTTTTATTTTATCTGTTAACAAACGTTACGAAATCGATTGTGGATCACAGAACTTTAAGGCGTTCAACTTTACAGTAATCTACCGGCAGATATAAGAAATATATCTTCTTCTAACATATTTAAAGCTAAACTCAAACAGCACGTCACTAACAACACGATAAACTATTACGATAACGATAATTATTAGCTATCTGTTAGCTTGCAGCTTTTCAATAAAATTGCTGCTTTTTTATAGGTGCTTAGGTACATAGTTTGTGGTCACAATAGTATATGTGTAAGAAATTACCTCAGCCTATGCGGGCTAAGCTAAAATTAACTTACCTTAAACACTTTTTTTTAAGGAGTTGGGAAATCGTCCAATGACTTCTCTCACTCTGGGTGGAGCGAGAAGGCGTGTTAGACTTTTACTGACTAAAACCCAACCCTGTTTCTTCAGTTGCTTGAGTGCCCCAGGGGCGTGCGGTAACTCTGTTTCAAATTTATCCGCGAACCCTGGGCAGTACTTTAAGGCGTATATAGCCGCCAAGTGGCGCCTTCAATGAATAAAAAATCGTAGCAAAGCGTAGAAAATAAAGATTAAAGAATCCTATGTTGCGTTTGTTAGAAAGAGGATAAGGTATTTTTACGTTGTGGAAGCATGACTCAAACTGTTTCGTATCCAAAGCAGTAAGCAAAAGTACCAAAAACGGCTGTTTTTGAAACTTTTGCTTACTATTTTGCTTATGAAACACTTTGAGTCCTCTTTTAACAACGTAAAAATACCTTATCCTCTTTGTAAGAAACGAATGACTCTTTGTAAATACGAATTTTTATTCAATGAGGGCGCCACTTACGTAGAGGTAGATCCTTAAACGCTTGGTCCACAACCAGGGCAACGTTCGTAACCGAATATTCATTACGCTTTAAAGTTTTACAATGTGGACGCACCTTTATGATCTTTCTATTACCTACATTTCTATTGAAAGGAACTATAGCTAATGGAATTAATCCCGGTACAATAATATTGAGGGAGTATTGTCTGTTAGTTTTCATTATCTGTCAGTTCGTGAAATTTATTATGTCAGATATCAACCCGAAACTTCTATGATGTCTATATCACAGAAGTTTCCGGCAATCGTTAAAATAATTCTATCTATTGAACTGTTAATATTCACTATGTGGTTTTTTATCAAGATTAGCGATGAACCAGCCCGGAGGCCTGCGGACGGACCCGGGCCTGCGGACGGCGAGTAGTGGGTAACTCGCCTTCCGATCAGCACCAGACCCGAGAGTCGACGGCGCGTAGTGTTCCACGCGCGCCTCAAAGAGTTGTCAGCCAAAGGAAGGGGCCTGCCACGGCCGGTGCCTGCCCGGGGGTGGAGGATAAATTCGAAAGAGTTACCTCGCCCCCGGGCACTCGAGGCAGGGAGGAACAGGGGTGGGTTTTAGTCAGTAAGAGTCTGACACACCCTTCCGCTCCACCCTAGAGCGGAAGAAGTCATTGGTTGATTTCCCACCCCCCAAAAAAAAAAAAAAAAAAAACCAGCCCGGAGGCAAAAAAATAAAAATGAAATCATGTAGATTATTTACAAATACTCGTACATGTTGTAAACATTTTTTTTTTTTTTTGTTACATTCTAAATTGTTTGTATTCATCTGTAAATATGTCTTTTCTAAGGCTTCCATTTAAATAAAATTAACAGCCAGTGAAAAAAAATGTATTTACTCCTGGCCAGGAAGATCAAAAAATTAAATTCAAAAGATGAAACGTTACGAAGTATATTTTTATGAACTTATTTCCTGTTACAGCGACTATTTCGATAATCATTAATTCATTTTATTCTGCCATTCAATTATTCATGGAGCCTGCCTATGTACTTGTACATTAAGTTTGAATGAATTATAATTGTCGCGGCAGAGAGTTTGCTTGAACCAAGAACAAAACGTTAGTGTAAATTATGAAAAATAAGCTCTAAATACTGCATAATTATATAAAAATGAACATTTTGTTTCATGTTTCAGAGTTGAGCCCAGGTAGTGAAAATTGGCAATTTTCACGAGTAGGTACAACGCTCCCTTAGAGTATGTCCCTCGTTTAATCTAACACCCGTATCCTACCTTTCATATATAACAAGTTATAATACCTAGTTAATTACTTTTAGCTATGTTTGCTTTGTTACAAATTGGTGGTAATCTTTACTGAGTCAAAACCACACGCTTGATTACCTCTATGTGCCTAACTAATAAAAGGCCTTAATATCCTCGGTACCTAATTTATTTGTATGTGCATCTATTTTGGATTATCGTGCGTAAGATTTATAATACTTACTATTTGACCCCGATGATGCATGATAGGAATTCTTTAGATTGTAGACACTTTAGAAGTGATGAAGTCATGACGAAGACTGCGCTCACGTTCCTAGTCGAGGGTTATCAGTTTGGATGCATGCGGAACAGGGTGTCAGGTCCCGCAAACCTCCATTGAACAGGGAGGATCCTCCGACCAGACGGGTGTTGTGTCTGGTCCAGGCAACTGCCCGATGCAGTTCACTGAAGGAACAGGGGTGGGTTTTAGTCAATAAGAGTAAAAAAAGGCTACTGCCCGATGGTTGATTTTGGACTGTTGTATACAGGGTATAACGGAAAGGTGTGGTCATATATTAAGAACCGGTACTGCCCATGGAAATGAACTACTTTCTCTAAGAAAAAGTAGAAAAATCCCAAAAAAGAATTGGACTTTTCATACAAAGTTATCATCAGCTGATCAATATTTGTACAGGGTAAAAAAAAAACAAATTTAGTTTAATACTTTTTTTAAATTAATAAAATTTTATTTAATATTTTTTTTTACAAAATTTATATATTCGAGTCTTTGCCAATTCTACTAAAACTGTGGTCTTCTTGCACAAAATAGTAATCAATTACAACAAAAGTACGTTTAGGAATTAGGTCAACAGTCTGTGACCATATTTTAAAGACTTAAAGACCTAGTCTTGTCAACAAAACTTTAGGCTCCTAACTTAGGTTCTAACTTGAGTATCTGTGTTAGCTAACCCAAGTATAGCATTTAAGTATAGGGTTCACGTTAACTACGTATTTATGTACTAAGTTTGGTCTATTTATGTGTTATACTAAACTATAAGTTGTTACTATGTCGTAAATTAGGGTAACAGGAAGAGAAATGGCTGACTTATGATAAAGGAAACTATTGTGAGAAAACTTAAACTGGCGATCAATACTGCTTTACTCTTAGAGATTCAAGTAACAGAGACTGCCCCTGTGGTTGCGCACATACTTGTGCACTATAATATATCCAGCGTACTTGGCAAATCTCCGTTGAAATTGTTTTTTTTTTATTAATCTTGGTTCATCATCATCATCATTCTCCTGCCCTTATCCCAATTTATTTGGGGTCGGCGCAACATGTCTTTTTCGTCCATACTCCTCTATTAGTCGTCATCTCTGTAGTCACCCCCTTTTTACCCATATCCTCTTTCACACAGTCCTACCATCTAATCTAATTTATTAATCTTGGTTATTAAATTCAAATTATTTATTTCAATTAAACCATTTACAGGCACTTTTGAATTGTCAATAAGTCGGTCAGTCAAAAAGATGAAGCTCATTGCACATTCCAAGGCGTAGATCTCTATGGACAAAAACGTGTAAGAAACTCCATGGACACTCTTTTAAACCATGTTATGTATTAAAAAAAAATCCTGGTTACATATGTTTTGTTGCTTCTAAAATATGAGAACAATATTATATAAACAAGAACAATAAAAAAAGATTAAAATAAGCCAGTGGCAGTTGAGAGATGACCAATCTCATATTAAAATATATTTATTAAACCTTTGTTAGTTTATAAATTTTAATATTTTATTAGTTTATTCCTACAAAAACCGCGATTTTTTTGGGGCAAAAAGTAGCCTATGGCACTCAGTTTTGACAACTACGCAAAATTCGCGATGATGTATGTTACGCTGTTTGAAAGTAGCTACAACGCGTTGTGAGTTATTTTTTCGCTCATTGAGCGATTCCGGTCTTATATATCATTTATAATATCACCGGATTAATTAACAGCAAAAGATTCTAATCAATCTTGCGATAGTGTAAAATCTCGATGAATTTAGAAAAGATCATTTGATATACAATAAATCTCACTCAATTTTTGTTTTTTTTTTTTTGAGAATTAAAACAAGCATCCAACCTCAGCGCTCAATATGTGTGACAAGTATAGTTTTTTCTTTACCTCATCAAAACTAATAATCTACTACGATATTACAGGCTTATTTTATAATCTATGAACATTGTAATCAATGAACAGCCTTCAATATCTTACTTTCTAAGAAACTTATTGCGTTTGCTGAGGCGTGGGTGGATGGCTTTGCCACTATCGTTAGGAAAAGATGCGCCTCCCTACTCACCCTAGTAGCATTTTCTGTTGGCATCAAGTGGCCAACAGTGGGGAATCCGTTGGGATATAGTTAGTTAGATTCCCTACATCAAACTTACAATGACCCAACGCAGTAAATTATTATCATTATACCAACCATTTACCAACGATGGGCCAAAGCTACTACTGCCTACCTTTACTTAAAAGCTGTTGGCGTTTTTGCAGTGCTTATAACGTAGACCCTACAAATATCAACTGCATTGGGCCAATGACTGCCCAATGCAGTTAAATATTACATTACGCCAAAGTTTTTACAAAACGCTCCATATTTTCAAAATGGTTGCTCGGATGAAAATCTTTTCAAGAAAGAAATTGTTGCTCTACTCGAAAACCATGAGATAATGAAAAAAACTCGAAAAATTATTAAGAAAAAAAAATTATTGCAAAATTCTTCTAAGTGTCGGGCCGGATCATCAAAGGACTTAGTAAAATTTTCAGAGATTTTTTTTTAACAGATTTCTGCCCTTATTATTGCAGCACCTTACTAACCTTGTCCATAGAAACCATTTAGGCTCTGAGAAGCATGGCCCTCCGACGCACCGTTCCCGTTACAAAACGATTCATATTTTCAAAATGGTTGCTTGGATGAAAATCTTTTCAAGAAAGAAATTGTTGCTCTATTCGAAAACCATGAGATAATGTGAAAAACTCGAAAAATGATTGAGAAAAAAAAATGATTGCAAAATTCTTCTAAGTGTTGGGCTGGATCATCAAAGGACTTAGTAAAATTTTCAGAGATTTTTTTTTAACAGATTTCTGCCCTTTTTATTGCAGCACCTTACTAACCTTGTTCATAGAAACCATTTGGGATCTGAGAAGCATGGCCCTCCGACGCACCGTTCCCGAGTTATGGGCCTCCAAATTTTATTTTATTTTTTACAAAACGATCCATATTTTCAAAATGGTTGCTCGGATGAAAATCTTTTAAGATAGAAATTGTTGCTATACTCGAAAACCATGAGATAATGTATAAACTCCAGAAATTATTTAAGAAAAAAAATTTATTGTAAAATTTTTCTAAGTGTGCGCGATCATCAAAGGACTTAGTAAAATTTTCAGTTTTTTTTTTAACAGATTTCTGCCCTTTTTATTGCAGCACCTTACTAACCTTGTCCATAGAAACCATTTAGGCTCTGTGAAGCATGGCCCTCCGACGCACCGTTCCCGACTTATGGGCCTCCAAATTTTATTTTATTTTTTACAAAACGATCCATATTTTCAAAATGGTTGCTCGGATGAAAATCTTTTGAGAAATAAATTGTTGCTCTACTCGAAAACCATGAAATAATGTAAAAAACTCGAGAAATTATTGAGAAAAAAAAAAATGATTGCAAAATTCTTCTAAGTGTCGGGCCGGATCATTAAAATTTTCAGAGATTTTTTTTAACAGATTTCGGCCTGTTTTATTGGAGCACCTTATTAACCTTGTCCGTAGAAACCATTTAGGCTCTGAGAAGCATGGCCCTCCGACGCACCGTTCCCGAGTTATAGGCCTCCAAATTTTATTTTACTTTTTACAAAACGCTCCATATTTTCAAAATAGTTGCTCGGATGAAAATCTTTTCAAGGAAGAAATTGTTGCTCTAGTCGAAAACCATGAGATGATGTAAAAATCTCGAGAAATTATTGAGAAAAAATTGAGTAATTGGAGGGTAGTCCCAAATAATACAGTTACAATTTTGAGCTCTCATATAATTAATTTAATAAAATATTAAAAACAACTTTTAAATGCAAGAAACATAATAAAGTAGTACATTAACCTCTGGTGCACTCAGTCAGTTTATCAAATCTCCTTGACACCACTTCTCTACACTGCAAGCACTGTTCTTTGCTGAAATGGACCTGTACTCCAAATCGTCAAGCACTGTGGAGGAGCTGTCTCCTACATTTGCTTCAAGAATGTCACAATATGAGGAAGACTTGAAGAATGCCAGTGGTGAAGCTTCACATAAGACTATTGCCAGCCTATCCAAGGACTTCACTGAGTTGAAGACCCTAGTTTGGAAAACATTGAGTTCACTGAAATCCCAGATGGAGTTGCTTGTGTTTGGCTGGATAGGCACGAAATGACAACCCGTGCTAAGGTTCTTCTGTTGCATGGCCTGAGTGAGGACAAGGGAGCAGATCTAAGCAATGGTTTCCTGAAGGTTTTGTCGGAGCGTCTGGAAATGGCCAACGTCGCCTCTAAAGATATAACAGCCTGTCACCGCCTTGGAAGCAACACCAGCAAAACCTCGTCCCCTCTTAGTTAGATTTGAAAGCCGCATCGTAAGGAATGAGGTGTGGCGAAATAACAACCAAGCTAAAAGGCTCTGGTTTAATGCTTTCTGAGTTCCTGACTAAGCTCAGACACGATATTTTTATGAATGCTCGGAAGTACTTCGGAATACATAAGTGTTGGACGTCTGAGGGGAAGATTGTCATCCAGGTTTCCGAAAAATCGCGACGGAAGATTGAGTTTGCTTCGGAATATCAAGAACTTGTTGCTCAGTTTCCCGTTGCTGAGCCCTCAGCCGTAACTTCGAAGCCAGTGCCCGATAAGAGAATTTGCTAGACAGTAAAGTAATGAGTCTTCGTTGCGGGTCTTCCATTTTTCTGAGTATATAATATACTAGGTACTTATCATTTTTATGTTTTATGTCGTTCATGTGTCGGTCATTCAATTTTTTTAGTTTTTTGTTTTGATTTGATTTTTTACTTATGTTATTATTGTCATTTGACATTTAGACCGTTCGGTGTTACTCAAAGTTTTCGTTCGGAAACATACTAACGTGTATTTATTTTGTTTGGACTACAGGCTTTTTATCTTTTAATTATAAAACTAATGTAGCCGGCGAGTGCATCGAGGTTTGAGTGCTGAAATTATTTTTTTCTTGTTTATTGTTAGATTACTTAAATTTTTTTAAAATTATTTATTTATTTTTATTGTTATTTGTATTTAGTTAAAATGGAAATGGACTGGTCACATGATGAGATCAACAACAGGAAAGTGGACTAAGAAAGTAACAGAATGCTACCATGACCTCATTTACCTTTCCTATAAAATTTGACTTCCTCAACGCAAGGCCAAATTTCTCTTTCTTCGCAGTTTTAAAAACGTTGATTTGGAGCGTTTGAGGGCTGATGCGGGTGGGATTGACTGGTCTTCTGTGTTCACCGGCAAGAATATGGACTCTATGGTGTCAGTTTTCAGCAGTACTATATTGAATTTGTATGATGCACCCCTTAAAAAGGTAAGAGTCAAACACCTTCCTGCACCATGGCTTTCCCCAGCTATAAAAAACCTGATGGCGAAACGTGATAAGGCCAAGCGTTTATACAGGAATCGGGCTACTGAGGAAAACTGGGACCTTTATAAGAAGATGCGAAATCGCTGCAGTTGTTTGTGTAGGAATGCCAAAAGGCATCACATTCACAACTCAATTGAAAACTTCAACCCGACACAAGTATAGCAATTTTTAAAGACTATTGGTATTGGCAAAGCCTCTAGCAAGAGTACTTCTGATAAAATGGACCTCAATGCACTTAATGCGCACTTTTCTACATCACCAATTATACTCGATATCGATGTTAAATCTTCGACTCTCAGTGATCTTTCCAATCTTCCTTTACCAGCAAATACTTCTTTCACTTTCCACCCAATTACTGAGCTAGATATTAAGAAATGTTTTCAATCCATCTCCATTAAGGCGTTAGGTGACTATGGTCTTCAGTTCCAAATGTTCCTACCTATTTTGAGTGAAATAGTTCCTGTTGTAACTCACATAGTAATTTTTTCTCTTTTCACTAACACGTTTCCTTCTGCTTAGAAGAAGGCTCACGTCTTACCACTTCCTAAAGTTTCAAATCCCTCTTCTCCATCTCAGTTCCGTCCAATATCCATCCTCCCAATCCTTTCCAAAGTTCTCGAGAGCGTTGTTCAGAAGCAACTGTCTTGTTATCTATCCTCTAATGGCATGCTGAGTCCTTACCTCTGGTTTCAGACCTGGCCATAGCACTGTGACAACTCTTGTCAAAATAACTGACGATATAAGACTGGCTATGGAAAACAAATGCTTGACAGTGTTGGTTTTACTGGACTTCAGCAGTGCCTTTAATTCAGTTTACTTTGACATTCTCTTAGGAATCCTTTCCTCCCTTAATGTCTCTGCGCCAGTAATTGAGTGTTTCAAATCTTATCTTCGAGGCCGCTCGCAGTATGTTCGGTCTGATGAGGATTTCTCTGAATGGTGTGATTTGGCTGCGGTTGTACCTTAGGGTGGCGTCCTCTCTCCTCTTCTTTTCTCAGTTTTTATAAACGCTATCACTGAGGTCTTTACTTCTAACTATCATCTCTATGCAGACGACTTGCAGTTATACCGTCACTTTAGAATGGGTTAACTCGCTGGCGCTGTGGATGCCATCAATGATGACCTTGAAAATATCAACAAGTTGGCTAAATCCTTTGGACTCTTACTGAACCCAACTAAGTCGCAAGCTACATGCTCAGCCTTTTAGATCATCAGTCTCGCCCGCCAGTAGTGTATGATTCGGTGCCCATATTGTACTCGTAAAGCGCTAAAAACCTAGGCGTCCATATAGACACTAACTTCTCTTGGGAGGTTCATAATGCTGACGTTAGTAAGAGGGTTTTCTACTCTTTTCAGTCTCTTAAACGTCTCCAAAAATTCTTATTATTCTTCCATTTCACACTAAGGTCACTCTTGCACAATTTCTTCTCCTACCGCTAATACACTATGCGGATGTCTGTTTTCTAGATGCAACGGAGGTACTCCTTAACAAACTCGAGCGGCTGCAGAACTTATGCATCCTTTTCATTTTTGGCCTCCGCAAGTACGACCATGTGTCGAAGTTTCGGACCAGATTGAGGTGGCTGCCAATTTGGCATCGCCGAGATACCCTTATCCTATCTCTTCTCTATACTATCCTGCATAATCCTAATTCTTCTCAATACCTTCGTGAACGGTTTGAGTACTTCGTTCCGAGGGGTAAACCCTATCGCACTGCCAATTCTCTTCTCCTTCATATTCTGCGTCACACTTCCAGCCGCTATAATGGCTCCTTTTCTGTTACTGCATTGCGTCTCTGGAACTCTCTCTCACACTCCCTACGCGACAGTCCTTCTCTAGATGTCTTCAAGAAGAAAATAAAAAAGCACTTCCTTTCAAATTGACATAATATTAGTATTATATTGGTATTAATATGTATAATATATATTTAGAATTATTTATGTAGGTTTATAAGTATTGTACACTGGATCCTACCCTCAACAGTGATCTCTCTCTATCACTCAAAGGTTTGCTGGGAGAAAACTCAACATTGAGTTAAGCTCGCCTTTGTACATGAATTGTGTAACCATATGTAATATGTAAAATTTTTGTGTACAATAAAGAATTAAGAAAAAAAAAAAATTGCAAAAATATTTCCAAGTGCTCTTCAAAGGATTTAGACAAATTTTCGGAGTTTTTTTTGACGTGACAACGTCTTATAAATTGGTTTGCCGGGTGACACTTCAAGAAACTGCGTTACGCTCCGCTCACGTTATGCGCTCACAATGAGAGCGAGTGAGAGGCACGCGTCCCTTCCACTCGGGCATGGTTAGCCCGCCTAAGAGCGAGAGAGACAGAGCGAGAGAGAGAGAGTGAGAGTATACGAATGAATGAATATTCACATTAAAATTATTTTACCACTCAAAGTCGTTGTCACGTAAAACTTTCGCCCGTATACCGACTTTACAGGCAACCAATTTTTTTTAACTGATTTCAGCCATTTTTATTGTAGCACTTTATTAACCTTGTCCATAGAAACCATTTAATTTAAGGTCTGAGAAGCATGGCCCTCCGACGCACCGTTTCCGAATTACGGGCCTCCAAATTTTATTTTATTTTTTAGAAAATAAATTAAAGTTTGGAGGAAACAGTAAGAAAAAAGGAGTCTAAACCACCACATCTAGTGGAAAATCCACTGAGTTGGCAACACTGTGATGTGATAACACTTTTAAAATGGCGTCGTTTCACGTTTGGTTTCACTTATCGGCAATAGCCGGTAAATTATTGTAAGTGTTAATTTAAATAACACTTATTTATATCAGCGAAAAATATGTAATAATAATAAAATATGCCTAAAAATGATCTAAATCACTAGATATACACAAATCAGAAAGACAAAAAAAAAAACGAACTAACTGATGACTAGGCAGCATGGTCTCTGACCGTAGTCTGTTCCACAAGGAACAAAAGCCAAAAAAGTGACAGACGTCAAGACGAGACAGTTATTTTTTTCTTTCGGAATGGTAGTTTTTGCTAGAAATAATGTTCCAACTATATAAAAATACTTAATAGATACTAATATCCGTTTAGTGTGTATAAAGTGCATTTTTTTGTGTAACACGAGTTCAAAAAGCTTGTGAGAATTGAACCTTTGTGGTATGGATAAAAATAGAAGGAAATGTTTAAGTGTGACTGTTCACCAGCCAAACAAAACGAAAAACTGTTCCGCTTTCCTAAAACCCGGAGTTTGAAACCTTCGTATTCTGAGGCTACTGCAAACAGATTGTAAATAAATCATTTGAATACATGAACATAATATGCAACTTGGAGAGACTGTGGTGAGTGCCCTCAGAGATGTTGTTGTTATTGTTAGGTGACCTTAAAAAGGGCTGTTGTACATGGCTCTGAAGAGAGCTGTTTGGATTTACCATTGTGGTGAAAGGAATGATCAGCTAGACTCTGCGTTACCAGCTGCTAGCCATCCAGGGTGTGCAGGGCGTTTGGAATGGCAAAACGATATAGTTAACACCACTCGGGAAGGCTCCTTTAATGCACCCCTGAAAACCATGGGAAGACCAATACCACCCAGCTCCTGACTTCTTAGAACCCAGGGAACACCTGCCACCTGGACGTGAACTGCAGTGGCCTATATGGAAATCACTCAATGGGTTGCAAATTTAGGTAGGCCGCTGCAAATACAACTTGGTAAAATTCATAGACTGGTCTGATACCCAATGTGAGTGCGGTGCCCCTGTCCAGACCATGAATCACCTACTGGGTATCATCAACGACAACAACAGCCCCGGTATCTGCACACCTTAATAATAAATGATTATTTTACAGATCGACTCTAAAGTCAGACAAAAATGTAAAAAGGCTGAAAGTAGATCGGAATTGGCTTCAACCGTTATAGGAGTAGAAACCGAAAAATGGACAAGGAAGTTCGTCCTTTTCAAATTGACAGTGATGGCCATCTGCTGCCAAAAATAATTTTACCACAAGTATGTATATCTACACCTAGTTCATCACCAAATCTTATACAAGATTTTAATGTTGGTAAGTAACAAAGTTTGTCACTTGTAAGAAAATATAAGATTTCAAAATATTTGTCAGCTAACTTTTACTATGGGACCAACCTCAAAATAAATAAAATCTATGCATATAATATTTAATATTATTTATTTATTTAATCAGACAATTAAGTTATTATTTCAGTAACAATAAGTATTCACAAAATTATTACAATACATAGAAATATAAAAACTTAAAACTTATCAGCCCGGGATTGAGTCTGACAATTACTTGACCATTTTTAACCCGCAATTTTGAGGTTGATTCTTTAGCAAAAATTGCTTGTGTTGGTAGGTTATGTCACCCCCTAATATAAAATACGACAATCCTACATCTTACTAATATTTTAAATGTGAATGTTTGTATGTTTGCCTGTCAATCACACAATAACGGCTGAAGGGATTTGAATGAAATTTTGCACACGGGTAGGTCACAGCCTTTTTATTTTTGAAGTTATAATAATAATAATAATATGATTATATTATATAATATTGATATGGGTATCGTGTAGGTTTTCGGGGGCGCCGATTGCAAATCTGACAGTCATTTTAAAATCAAAGATGGCGGATGTCACTTTTTCTCAAACATTCGATATGGGTATCGTTTAATAGGTTTTTGGGAGTGCCGATTACAAATCTGACACTTATTTTGAAATCAAAGATGGCGGATGCAACTTTTACTCAAACATTCGATATGGGTATCGTTTAATAGGTTTTTGGGAGTGCCGATTACAAATCTGACACTTATTTTGAAATCAAAGATGGCGGATGCAACTTTTTCTCAAACATTCGATATGGGTATCGTTTAATAGGTTTTTGGGAGTGCCGATTACAAATCTGACACTTATTTTGAAATCAAAGATGGCGGATGCAACTTTTACTCAAACATTCGATATGGGTATCGTTTAATAGGTTTTTGGGAGTGCCGATTACAAATCTGACACTTATTTTGAAATCAAAGATGGCGGATGCAACTTTTACTCAAACATTCGATATGGGTATCGTTTAATAGGTTTTTGGGAGTGCCGATTACAAATCTGACACTTATTTTGAAATCAAAGATGGCGGATGCAACTTTTTCTCAAACATTCGATATGGGTATCGTTTAATAGGTTTTTGGGAGTGCCGATTACAAATCTGACACTTATTTTGAAATCAAAGATGGCGGATGCAACTTTTACTCAAACATTCGATATGGGTATCGTTTAATAGGTTTTTGGGAGTGCCGATTACAAATCTGACACTTATTTTGAAATCAAAGATGGCGGATGCAACTTTTACTCAAACATTCGATATGGGTATCGTTTAATAGGTTTTTGGGAGTGCCGATTACAAATCTGACACTTATTTTGAAATCAAAGATGGCGGATGCAACTTTTTCTCAAACATTCGATATGGGTATCGTTTAATAGGTTTTTGGGAGTGCCGATTACAAATCTGACACTTATTTTGAAATCAAAGATGGCGGATGCAACTTTTTCTCAAACATTCGATATGGGTATCGTGTAATAGGTTTTTGGGGCTGCCGATTGCAAATCTGACATTCATTTTTATATCAAAGATGGCGGCTGCCACTTTTTCTCAAAAATTCGATATGGGTATCGTGTAATAGGTTTTTGGGGGTGCTGATTGCGAATTAGACATTCATTTTAAAATCCAAGATGGTAGATGCAACTTTTTCTCAAAAATTCGATATGGGTATCGTGTAATAGGTTTTTGGGGTTGCTGATTGCAAATTAGACATTCATTTTAAAATCCAAGATGGCGGATGCAACTTTCTCTCTAAAATATGATATGGGTATCGTGTAATAGGTTTTTGGGGGTGCTGATTGCGAATTAGACATTCATTTTAAAATACAAGATGGCGGATGCAACTTTTTCTCAAAGATTCGATATGGGTATCGTGTAATAGGTTTTTGGGGGTGCCGATTGCAAATCTGACATTCATTTTAGAATCCACGATGGTGGATCATTGTTTTTCTTAAAATTGTGAATTTATTTTACTTTAAATCTATCAAAAGAAACAGTAGTAGGCATACTGTTTTTGAAGTTATACTTCTTTAGGTACGTTAGGGCAAAATGATGAGAGTAAATTTTTACGATGCTCGCGCACACCGTCACAAAAACCTACAGCCTGAAGTTAGCTAGAACCGACACCGTTAAGTTAGCTATGGTCTGTGGTTCATGAAGAATGATTGTTTTCGTTTTGTAAACTTTGTAACAGTTTGGTTTTTTATCTGGTTTTGCCAAAGAAGTATAACTTCTTACGTGCGTACATAAGTACACACACACTTTTTTATATTGTTTTGGAATCTTCTATCTAGGAAATGTATTACTTTATTATTATTATTATTTTAGATGTCATTGCCCAATGTCTTGGACACATTCAAACCGCAATGGAGGACCTGAAGCAAACTCAAAATGATATTTTACTGAGAATATCACTCTCCTTCAACACATGTGTCTAGTGCAGCCACTTTGCTGGTAGATATATTACATACCATTAAAATCACTTGACGATATTAGATAAATAGAAAATTGGCTTGAAGATGAAGAACACAAAGAACAATATTGGTAAGTACAATATTCTGATAGAAATATACAAGCTTTACAAGCAAACAAGACCACTGGACGTACTGATGATATACTATGTAGTTATAATACTACTATTATATGAAATTTAATAGATAAACGAGTATACATACATTGTTTTACGTTATGATTGCTTATTGACTATGAGCCGATAAATGTTTTGGCCTATGTTAGTGGCAAAGGAACTGCCACAATTACCAGAAGAAATCTGGAACGGGTTTTCACCAACTCTCTGGCAATTCAATGCAACTGGACTGGATAAAATAATAAGTTTAGTTTGAAAAATTTACAATTATTGTCAAAAGTCATTGAAAGTAGGTATGACTATGAAAATTACAGATAATATTAGATATATTTATGTAACCATATTAGATTCATTTATTTATGGAGAAGCTCGTGGCTTAAGTAATAACAGCTGCACGGGCCGATCCATCAGTTTAAGCTACGTTTGCTGGGATTCATGGATGGGTGACCATCTTTACATACTGAGACTCCTCCGTGCCTCGGAAAGCACGTTAAGCTGTTGGTCCCGGCTATCAATCGTGGATCTTTAACAGTCGTTACGGGTCGTCAGAAGCCCGAAAGTGACAACCAGTCTTATCAAGGGGTATCGTATTACCCAGTAATATTATTTGTGGTTTATTATTTATCGATTGTGTTATTCTAAATGAAATGCTAAAGTACTGCTTCGTAATATTTACAGTTGCAGTGTAAAGAAACAAGTTGGCAGAGACAGCAACTGATGCTGGAATCACAGGTGTCATAACAAACTGGTTTAGATTTGCTAGAGATCGAGATGGCGGAAGAGATAACAGAAGAATATGATGAAGCTAATAACAGCAGCTCTACACGACAATATTCTGGACTATCTGCAAGAACAAAGAGGCGTCATCTAAATGCAATAAAAACTGAATTAAGAGGTAAATTAAGGATCAACGATAAAAGTAATGTTACTAGTAATAATGCAGGTACTAATTCATCATTTATTAATGAACATCATAATAATTGTATATCAGAAAATTATACTGATGATTTTAATGCCGAGGAAATCACTTTCACGCGTAATATATCTACTGGTTAAATTGAAAATGCTGATTTTAAGGATACTGATCTTACCTGTTTGATCTATAATTAAGGAGGTGGTAATTTGGAGGTAAAATTAAACACTGCACCCGCGGGTTTTAATGACTTAGCGTCATATTAACAAATGGCAAACATACAAATGACTCATTGTCCTCAAAATTAGGTAGAACTAAATGATGCCCTAAAAATCTAGAAAAAATATATGTTTAAGTGTCAAATAGGTACTAATTTTTTAAAGGCGAATTGAAATTTTGGAGCCCTTACGTGGAGATTCTAAATGTGGGTAGTCATCTTGACATCAGAATGACTGCCCAATTTTTGAATTCATTTTCTCAGTTATTAATTAGGTACCAATTATTTAAACAAACGTATCAAATAGTAGCAAATAGGCATTAGATTTTAGTAATATTTTAAAGCTGATCGGTCATTTTGGCCAGTCATTCTGATGTTCACAAGTGTCGTTAGTCACGTTTTGGTCTGTATTAGTGTCAGCCACTATTTATTTTTCTAATAAAAAAGTTTCTATGAATGTATGATTTTCTGCATTTTGTAATTAAACGCAAAAATAGCATTTTTTTCTTTATACGAGTAAGTTTATTTTTGTAAAGTGTCATTCTTATGATTGTGCTGTATTCGTTTCTGTTTCATTTAAAAAATACGACTATTTTGAAATTCAAAGTGACGTTTGTCAGTCACGTTTTGGTCTGTATTAGTGTCAACCACAATTTATTTTTCTAATAAAAAAGTTTCTATGAATGTATAATTTTCTGCATTTTGTAATTAAACGCAAAAATAGCATTTTTTTTTATTTATATGTTTATTTTTGTAAAGTTCCTATGTTATGATTGTATTGAATTCGTAATGTTTCATTTAAAAATACGATTATTCTGAAATCCAAAGTGACGTTAGTCAGTCACGTTTTGGTCTGTATTAGTGTCAGCCACAATTTATTTTTCTAATAAAAAAGTTTTTACGAATGTAAGGTTTTCCATTTCAACACATCCCAATATTTTTTTTCATGTACAAATACAAACACAAATTACGACTACTATTACAAATTAGTTATAAAACATGCATCGAGAAAGATCTGTAGTTCAAAAACACTTCATCACGAGTTCATTTTGCATGAAGTGTCAGTCACATTTACATTTGTTTAAATAAACCTTAACTTTTTTAACCTCTCAAGTCCGGGACGTGTCACGTTTCAGCATATGTCAGTCCCCGTTGACAGGCGGCCATCGTGTAACTACAGACTTGGTCAGGTTCCGTGTGTATGAACCTTGTTACAGGTCTAAAGACCTTGGCTAATAGTGATAATAGCGGTTTAAAACGCGTGAATCGGGTTTTTGGCAAGGCAAACTAGCGGAAAACTAGCGGCACACATGAGAGCCACCGGGGTTATAAAGTACACATTTATTACCACGGAGGTTTAATTAAAGGATATTTATACAAAATTACTGAAATTAGTACTATAAAAATAGTGGAATTCGTAAAACAATGCAAAATAAAACTCAAATCGTGTCAAATGTAGAGTTAGTCACATATGGCATTACCCTAACATATTTTTTGGAACAGTGGTGGCCCAGTGGTGACTGTCGCGACTTACAAGTTGTAGGTTGTGAGTTCAAACCCAGGCAGGCGCTTTACTTTATGTAAATTATTTCATCACTACTGCTCTCAAAACGGTGAAGGATAACATCGTGAGGAAACTGGCAAGTCCTAGTACCAAAAATTTGAAGACGTGACATCCATCAATCTGCATTGGGCCCGCGTGGTGGATTACGGTCCACACCCTCTCACAGAGAGGAAGCCTGTGTTCTAGCAGTGGGGACATTAAAATGCTGATGATGATGATTTTTTAATTCTAATTATATTTGTACCACAGCTGTAATTCTAAAATACTACACTTAAGGCTAGCTTCACAGCTATCCGGGAGACCCGTACGGGCCGCCTGTAAGGGATCCCAGAACGGAGACTTACGTAGGCGCTAGAACATCGTTTCACAGCGACGCGGATTGGTCCGTATGCGACCCGCTCCGCGTCGCTGTGAAACAATGTTCTAGCGCCTCACGTATGTCTCCGTTTCGGGTGCCAGTACGGGCGGCCCGTACGGGTCTCCCGGACAGCTGTGAAACCAGCCTAACCAAACCCTAACCATTTGTCAACTGTAGGCTCTACAATGGCCCCCCCCAGGCCCAGTTGTTGGCCCCCCCCAGGCCCAGTTGTTGGCCCCCCCCAGGCCCAATTGTTGGCCCCTTTTTGGCCATTTTTTGTGGGCCCTTTGATGTAGGCCCTACCTCTATTAGATGGCCAAATCTAACAGTTGGCCAACCCACGAAGTGCACGTGGCCCAACTGAATGCCCACAATAAATGCTATTAGGGCACTCGCGTTTGTGGCAGTATAAACACTATACTGGGTGGTTTTACTGTTCGGTAGTAGTCCCCCATGCTGCAAAGGTGGTTTCGGCTTCATGACGCAATTTAATTTTGTTGCCAATATTAACATTAGTTTGTTAAGTATATTGTTACTAACAAAATAAGGACCTGGTCTAATATATCAATGGACACTGGGACACATGGGACCCTGAGTTCCTGGACCTTTGGAAAACATACGAGGGGCCAAAGCTAAGTCGTAGAGGCTCCGTTAGATGCTTTTTATGAAAGATTATCTGTACACGCTATGCAAGTGTATCCAAGGACAACCGGGGTTGGTGTGAATCTATTGCAAGATAAAAAAAGGAGGCATATATGTGGTCTGGTTACCAAGAACTATGTTAAGACTATGGCCCCTGCCTAAACAATGTTACTGTATATACATCGATACAAAAGGGAGGAAGTGACTTGCACACTCAATAAATGGGCTCGCAAAAACGGTCGCTAGTAGTGTGACGTAGCAACAAGAAGGCCACTTATTCTAAAGTGCTTAAGGAGTGGAGAGGTATACCACGGCTATCAGGACAATCCTGGAAGTACGGTCAAGATCCCTACCAACATCTTACTAGATTATACATCCTTCTCCCGAGCACGATTGCTCTCGCGAATCTCCACTCCAGCTCTCATAGCCAGCCAAAAAAGGCAAGAGAGGTGGCGAGCTCTGTTCCTCATCAGTGTTCACTATGGCCGGCCAATAAAGGCAAGACGGAGATAAGGAACAAAAATTCGCCCGAGATATCGTGTCCGCGAGGTCGCTACTGGCCAAATAGTTCGCCACTAAACTGCCCGGCGGATGTTTATTATTATTATTATTTATTTCCAACGAACTTTAATTAATACCACCAGAGATGATGACCTAGCTTCCGGAGCAGACTTTCCCGGAAGCTGTGTCATCATGATTATAATAATTATACACATTGTGCTATTGAACTAGCTCTATTAATTCAAATATAACCAATATCTGCATCATTAGAATATATGTGCCAACTTATGTATAGACATATAGCGCATCGCGTCTATAATTAAATTCCAAGGACAATATATCAACTGTATTGTAGTGATAAGATTTGCATTAGTAATTGAACAAGGAGTTTCTATCTATAATTTAATTTATAGGTGAATAGATGGCATTGGCATCGTAAGGACCGATTTTAGTCATAATGGTGTACCAAAATAGATGGCACTTATTTAACTTTAGCCCACGTTAATCATGTGGCTGTCTTAAGTCTTTCTGAAAAACGAAACTGAATTTAAAGTTAATCCCACTTATACAACCTTGTCCCAATAAACTCAATTTCGAATGTGATGGAAACCTGACAGAATAAAAAAACATTGTATGCATGGTATAATGTTGATTTGTCGATAGAATAACAGAAATTACTTCCTGAAAACGATTTTAGTTATTTTAAATTATTGATTTACTGGAAAGATGGAAGGAAAGAGCCAAAGCAACGTAGCCCTATACTATGGTCTGACCAAGTGAAACAACACTTGGGCACCAAGATATCCATGCACTATGACAGGCCAAAGATTTTCACGAAGAATCATCAAATCATCGTGGAAGATTGTCAAGAAGTTTGGTTGCGCACATCACGACGCTCCGCAGTAAGCAATCGACTGAAGAAGGAAAAGGAGAGTTTATTAATGATCATAGGTAAAGACTTTAATGAATTATGCAAGCAGTTCTCATTTGACATCTTTTCAAACAAAGGCTCAAGCGTACACAATAGACTGAACCTAGAATTCTTCAAAATTAATTCTTAGTGTTAATGTTAGTTCTTATTTAAATTAATTTTATTGTAGTTTGTTTCTTATGTTTGGAGGTGCCGATTTGGCGATTGGTGCTCTTCTTTTCTTGATATCTTGTCATGTATAAGATCTCTTGTTGTATTACTGTATAGCTAGCCGTGAAAACCTATAATTGGCTTAATATCTCTTATTCTAGTTTACTTATTGCATTTATGTAAAGCTGTTGGTTTCCCAAGTGATAAATAAATAAATAATAATATACATATACTATAATATCTTGCCTCCTTGTTGCTACGTCACACTATGCTAGCGGCCGTTTTTGGGGGTCCATTTATTAAGTGTGCAAGTCACCCCCTGCCTTTTTTTTACCGATGTATTATAATAAAATTGTACAGGCAGGGGCCATAGTCTTTACATAGTTCTTGGTAACCAGTCCAATTTAGCCTCCCAAAACCATATCTTTGTTTTCCTTATCTCGCAATAGTTTCACACCAACCGGGGGTGGTCCTTGGTTGCACTTGTATAGCGCATACAGGGAAAATCGTCGGTTGGTGCCTCATTTCACAAAAAGCGCCTAAAAGGGCCTCTGCGAGTTGCTTTCGGCTCCTCGTACGCCTTCCAAAGGTCCACTAATAACGGTCAAACTATACATAGATAATTTTAATACCAATTTCAGAAACGTATCAACTACTAGTATCTAACGACAAAAAATTAAATTAAAAAAATCTTCCTAGCCTTTTCCTAACTATCTTGGGGTCGGCTTCCTGTCTAAGCGAATGCAACTGAATACCAATATTTTACATGGAGCGGCTGCCTATCTCACCTCCACAAACCAGTTACTGGGTAATACGATACCCCTTGGTAAGACTGGTTGTCAGACTTTCGGGCTTCTGACGACCCGTAACGACTGTGAAAGATCCACGATTGACAGCCGAGATCAACGGCTTAACGTGTTTTCTGAGGCACGGAGTTATCTCAGTATGTAAAGATGGTCACCCACCCATGGACCAATCCCGGCAAGCGTGGCTTAACCGACCCGTGCGGCTGTTATTAATTCTGCCACGAGCTCCTCCGTATCCCTTCAATTACGTAGACAAAATAACACATTGTTGACTTGAAGTGTATACGATCCTGCTTCAAATTAAGTTAATATGATCCCAAAGCCAGTGTCGGAGACTCGCATACCAAATTACATTTCGCTTATTAGATTAATTAACGCTACATTAGTAACGCAATAATTAATTTATCTATACCTTTATTATTGTGAATTCATTAATAAAAGCGTTGTCATCTGCCTAGCCTTTTCCCAACTATCTTGGGGTCGGCTTCCTGTCTAACCGGATGCAGCTGAGTACCAGTATTTTACATGGAGCGACTGCCTATCTGACCTCCACAACCCAGTCACTGGGTAATACGATACCCCTTGGTATGACTTTTTTTTTTTAATTTCCCATTACAAATACAAATACAAAATATTTATTTTGTACCAACTAGTATACATTAGTTTATGATTGGAGCCTCCTTTTAAGCATGGTGATGCCTGTGTTAGGAGACTCCGCTCCTCCATAGCTTTGGCTGTTTGTACAACTTACAAAATTGTTATTATTTATTTTTTTGTTTCTTAAGTTACACTTTTTCGATAAGCTAGACCTAATTTAAATATACATATATTTAGATTTTTTTTTTCTTGAACGAGTTGATGCGTGCTTTATTGCCATTTACATAAAGTATAATAAATTCAAACACGCTTGTTCGCTCGTGAATTGAACAGACTAATTGTCAAGACTGATTGTCAGACTTTCGGGCTTCTGACGACCCGTTTTTTTTTTTTTTTTGGGGGGTGTGTGGAATCATTCAATGACTTCTCCCGCTCTGGGTGGAGCGGGAGGGCATGTCACACGCTTACTGACTAAAACCCACCCCTGTTTCTTCCCTGGCTGAGTGCCCAGGGGAAGGAACAGGGGTGGGTTTTAGTCAATAAGTCTGAACGACTGTCAAAGATCCACGATTGACAGCCGGGACCAACAGCTTAACGTGCTTTCCGAGCATGGAGGAGTCTTGGTATGTAAAGATGGTCACCCATCCATGGACCAACTCCGGCAAGCGTAGATTAACCTGATTGCTTAACCGGCTGTTATTACTTTAGCCACGAGCTCTTCATTAATAAAAGCGTTGATAACGTGATAATTGAGACGTTAGAATGGCCAGAGGTATAATAAAAGCAGGTAGATATTTATCAGAAGTAAGTTGACTGTTTTTAGGTTTTTTTGTATCATTATAATGCTAGTGCTTGAGAATCTATGCCTAATCACTCTTGACTGTGTGTTTCCTGATAGCTACAACCTGAGGGTCTTCACCTCAGGTTGTAGCTATCAGGAAACACACGACTCCGACAGCTCCATTCAGTAGCTAGACGCACAATAAATGTGTTCCCAAAACAAAAATAAAACTTAATGAATACACATAAAATATTCTTAGCAAGGTTAGTCATCGTCATCAATTTCCCGCCCTTGGGCTCAAAATAAATGACAGTCTTTCAGCCATATCGTAGTGATAGCGATTGTCAAAAAGTACAAGAAGTATGGGAGTGTCATATGTGTCATATGGCTACCGAAATATCACATGTCAAAATGTACACGTTGACACACGTTGGCGCAGTGGTTGAGTTTTCAGCTGCTGCGCTACGTGTCTTGGGTTCAATTCCCGCACGCAACAAATATTTGTATGGCCTAGAGACAGTTGTTCCGGGGCTGGGTGTCTTGTGTAAGTGAGTTTACATATTTTTGAACGCACCTATGGTACAGGAATAGTTCCTATTGTGGGGTAACGTTTTTCCTAAAACAAAAAACGTACTAAACTTCGTCCGCTCAACTTTTATGCTGACTGCTTTTCCATTCATACCACTCCTCACATACATATCACAATCAATAATGGCAACACCACATCTGCACATACAACGAATTTCGAGAAATTATAAAATAAAGCTTCCCAATTTAAAATTTCCAATAAAAATAGTAACTGTAAAAATGATCGTACCACCTCCATTAATTCGGGCGAGTGCATAAAACACGTCGGATGCCAATTTAATTTCAATTTCATAACGGAAAATTTCTCCATGCTAATATATTTTTGGATGTTGTATAATAAAATCAATGGTAGGGGTTATTGTGTGGGCAACCGAACTGAGGTAAATCTGTTCGAATTATTTTATCTTTGCCATATTCCTACGAGTGCAAAGTACGATTGTTCTTGGATATTTTACGTTGAAATTAAAAACCAAAATCCTTGGCGAAAAAGTATCCTGAAAATTCTTAGACTTCATTAAACTTTTTACTAGATTATAAAAAGATTGTTTAGTTTTAAGTCTTCTTTATGAAATACTAAGTAATGAAAGTCAGCGGTTTTAGTTTTTATTCCAGTGTAAGTCTAGCTTCATTATAAAGGCGCTATTAACTGCCTATGACTTTGAGTGGTTAGCTTACGTGTTCCGTGCTGAGCTCACGTAACGCGTCGTACGTCCACCCACTAATAAGACTCGCCCATCAAGGAAGGCTGTCCGAAATGAGACGCATTATTAATTTACTACACATAAAACAACAGGTATTATACTGAAACACGTATACTAAAATATAAATAATTAAATAATCATTAAAGTGGTGAAGGTTTTATAAAAATACTCTTTATAGTTTTTGAGTGATTCTTAATTTTTTATCCGGGTTAGACATAACTTTACAAATTAATTGTACTATGTTATAAAAATATAATTTAAAATATTCACATATCAAATTACGAAAGAAATTGTCTAGTACAACATTTTTTTTTCAAAGAAATAAGACTAGTCGTTTAGACGTGATCTTCAATTAAAAATCATTAGAAGTTGTATATATGCCCCTTAACACCAAAAAAATGCTTTTCACATTTCACGACGAACTTTATCCAGCCCCACCCGTATCGCGTTAAAACTTAAGAATCCTTTAAAAATCTACCATCTAAATTACAACAAAAGACAAAATCCAAAAAAAAAACAAATTTTACCTCCGCTCGAATAACGACTTAAACACAAACGGTCCCCATCTTAAGATATTTTTCTTTTACTAAAAATCCTACAGAACTCTTATTGAATGAAAATCCTCATGAAGAATTCTCAGATGTTTTTTCAGGGATCTTGCCGGTTTAAACCCGTATTGTAAGCGAGACTCTTAAATCTGGTGCTGTGAGTACAACGTTAACGGTAAAGGCCGTCGACATAATGGGTGTTGAGTAATTCAAGTATCAAAATGTACCAAGAAAATTTTCTTGTTTTAAAAAACCATGTTTAAAACTGATCCTAGAAAAAAATAAGTCGAAAGGTAGTGATTTTTTCTTGTTTAAAGTTAATTCAAGTAATATAGCAACAACACATAACAACATCTTTTCTTGTCCAAGTAACCCAAAGCTGGTGGCCGCTACCTCATGCTTTATTTTTTTCTTTTGACTGAGACGAATCAAATGGTCTACCCAGGCTGACTAGGCCAGACAAACGGAGAATTCATACTCTTGTGATTGAGAGACCAAAGAAATACAAATATGCACATGTAGCTACCTGATCTAGCCATACGAGCAATGCTATACAGTGTGAGTCTTTATAATTTACACATATCGAAATAAGGGAATCTATGCTTAATTTAATCGAATCAGAAAAAAAAAAACGAATCTAAATATTTATTTTTATTAAAAAATAAACGAAAACAAAAAAAAAAATCCTGCCTTGACTATATAATTGGTGTCACACAATAAAATGAAGCTAATATAATGATCTTTCTAATGACATATACTTGAAGCTGATACAGCACTAGGTCCGAAACGCGCATTCTCTTTTTAGGTGTCATATTTCAACAATGCAAACCTTGTGCTCATTTTCTAAATCGCTCTAAAACAGCCCATGGAACACATTTCACTGGATTTAGTATGAACTTGGAATAACAAAAAAAAAAACTTGAATATTTTGGGTCCGTTGATTCACGCTGAGCGCACTCCTTTAGCAAAGCCCTCTTAAGATTAAAGCCCGAAACAGAAATCACGAGAAGCTTCACAGTTCGGGAGTCTGGACACATTTTCCTCACTGTTTTGATTAATGACTCTCTTTTAAACGCCTTTTATACTTTGAAACGCTCCCCACGGCACTGTTTAAAGGTTAGGAGTATTTGCTTCTTTGAGCCTTTTCTTTGCTCCTTAATTAAGCGCTAGCTTGAAGCGTGAAAGTTTTAATTGAAGGTCAAATATTTTTTCTTTCTTAGGAAAGATACGTTTTGTCTTGTTCTTTATTGGATGATTAAGAGATCTGGAGAGAAGTTAATCAACGTTTACTGAGTTAAGATTGTAATCTGATGATTTTTGTAGTCTCTGTAGTTAATACTAAATCGATAATTTAAGTGTTTTTTTTACGTGAATACGTCTTTATATCTGCTTACAATAGGGGTGCAATCCAAAAAAAACAATAAAAACCACATCGGGGATACAGTTTGGTGTTGCAGCTACAAATCAATAATCTTCATCTAATATTTAATTACTCCACTGAATAGCTAAAGGATCAAAGATTTTATTAAGTGAGGTCTGTGATGCATCGCGCGCGGGTGAGGGATAAGCGCCGCCATTTTGAGGAAATTTTGCCGCGCTTAGAGATTTCCATTTAGTATAACTTTGCAGCTATGACGTTTGTTTCAGTTTCACTCAACAACTCACACGAAGATTAATCGAGTGTATAAATAAAAAAAATAATTTTGTATAGGTAGTAATTGTAAATAAATTTAGTGTTTAAGTAAAAAAATTGAATAAATTTTGTAATGACGGCCTTAACTCGTCAAAAAGCCAAATAATTAAACAGTGTTTACTATCACTATAAAAACTATTATTTTTAATTTACACAATTGATAAATCTTGACAAGAGCTGAAATGAACATCGTAGATTCTCCAAGTCAAAAGTTATACTAAATAGAATTCTTTAAATACAGCAAAGTGACCTCAAAATGTCGGTGTTTCATCGCCCCTCCACCGCGCGCAATGCGTCACAGTCTTACTTAGCGAAAAAAAATATTTGATCCTGTAGCTATCCAGTGGTGTAATTAAATATTGGACGTAGATGATAGATATGAAGCTGCAGCACCAAACTGTTTCCCCCGATTTTTTTACCCGTTAAGTAGACGTATTCACGAAAAACACACGGCTACTATCCACGACACAGCCAAACCCCGTTTTTACTTTTTGATTTAGGAAAATCTTTCTAGACTAGTATAGTTTTGTTAAATTTAGTTACACCGTACTGCAGGATTTTGATCGCCAATCGGGATAAGAATATATGGGAGTACGCGATCACCAACTAAGCTAACGGCCAATAAAGAAGTCAAAGGAGTGAACTTGGCAGACTTATGGCTGATGGCCATAGCGGTGTTGACTACTAAACGAGTGAAGATATTCATAATATAGATATAGAAGCACAGGTTAATTTTTATCGTAGTATAGTACATTAAAAGACTCGGAATCTCAGATAAAATTATCTATATCTATACTAATATTATAAAGAGGTAAAGTGTGTGAGCTATAATTTTTTGAAATTTACGCTGACGAAGTCGCGGGCGAAGTGCTAGTAATAGAATAAAAAAAACTATTGGTAGAACATAAAGTTTCAATTAACCGAGCAATCAGCAAATAAAATTCCAATCTATTCTACCAAACGCTAGAAAATCTAAACCAAGAAATACTTGAAATGATCTTAATAAATCTAGTACAGACAACAAAACGAGTGTAACTGCTAACTAAATAAGATCTAAATTAGAACTCGAAATCGATTACAAAGATAAGAAACTTTTACTTTAAGCTGACAATTTTAATACAATCGAAATATTTAAGCCAAATCCAACAACAACAATCCTTTACCTTACTTTGAGAAAAGATTAAATCTATATTGCTAGTTTATGTACGAAAGTCAACGCGTTTATTGAAAGCCCTGTGAAGGAAGACTCAACCGATAATTGCTTTTCCATTCTCCATCGGCTTTTTGTTCGTCGCGACATTACCCAGACGTCGAATCAATTCTTGCCGAGGTTAATTTATTTATTAGCATATAGAGAGAATTTTCAAACAGCTCCTGTAAAGAATCGGCTGGTTTTATAGGAAAATTGAGGTTCTTTTTATCATGTTTAATTTTCAGCTTGATTTGTGTTTCTTTGCTTTTTATAGGGTGGAATGGATAATTGAATCAATCACAGCTCCATCCGAAGACGGAGATTTAAGGCGAGGTGGATTTGTCTTAGTCTCGAATTAAGGATACAGTAGAAAGACTGGTGCATAGATGGCATGAGGTCGACAGCAGGTGTGGTGTATACGATGAAAGCTCACGATCGTGATCTGTGGAACGTTTTGGCAAAGACCTATGCTAGAAAGCATAACTAACTCCTTACTGATATCTATTGTTTAAATGTATGTACAAAAAATGTATTGTGTGTAAAAGTTTCTTAATGAAAGTAATTTTAATAAAATTATGGGCAAAGTTACATCGAGTATTTATTAACATTTGACGACACTTTGATGTCCATGTCTTTGTGATAACAAGCATTTGATCTCCTTCTTTTCCGTGAGTGTGTGTAGTGTAAATATGAATAAAGATTTCATTATGTTTCTGCGAAATGCTGCCTTTATAATAATAATAATAATTCTTTATTTTCAGGCATCTAAGGCCCATAGATAAAATACACAACATAAGTAACCTTAAAAAATAATAAACTAATACATAATATTGATAAAAACATAAAATCTAATCTATACAACTACGTTAGGTCGGCGACGTATTGCGCTGAGTCGTGGTGTCATGTAGCCGTCCGCGAAAACGCCGAAACACGACACCCGTCGGCCAAAATTCCTCCTTCAAGAAAGTCTCTAGATGGTGAGTCGGTACCCGCACCACAAAAGATTTGAAGTTAATCTTGTGGCGCGACTCCAACCTTTCGACTCTCAGGGTGAACTTGGTCTTCATCTTGATATACTCCACGACCTCCTCTACCTTCGTGGAGTGATGCAGACGTGACACGTACAGCTGCGTCGATGGAATAGCAGGACGCAGTATAAAGTTCGGGCCTGTCAATGCGGTACCGCACTGATTGCGAATATATACACTTCAACTTATTAAAGCTACCAAAGATACAATGTCTACATAAAAAGGCATTTAACAAATGTGGGTTTTAATTTTTCCAATTATTAATATTTTTTTTATAAAACATCAAACAACAGGAGATCAAAGCTTCTCATTTAAATTTTTCGAACCCTTCCTCCATTTTTAATTTGAATGTTTATTTTCATAACATACCTAGCGATTTTAAATCATTTGCACATTCAGAATTATTGTAAAAAAAGCACTTGTTAGCTTTGTATTATATTCTATTGGCTTCTGCCAGCGGCTTCACTCACGTAATATTAATTCTTACCCCATTTACACCCTATGTGTTATACCAGACTCTCTCTCTCTCCAAACATCCAGATCCAGTCAGCCCTTCTGGCGTAATTGAGTAATAAATATCCATCTATTCCAAACAAACGCATTTATAAAAAAAATAACAGTAGGATGTAGAGTGGAAATTTCACGAACCGTAAAAATATCGTCTCACAATAACTTGATACCTAGGAATCACTAGCAACATCGAGCTGCCTGAAAGCTGACATTTCAAAATACGAAAACAATAAGAGACGTAGCACGAATATTGTTTCGCACAAAGATATTCGCAGGAACGTCTGCCCCACCTTCCGTTTCCTTTCGGAAACACCCGTATTGTTACAACTGATCCACGGAAGGGATTTCAAGGTTTCCCTTCGCCTTTTTGTGAATGGAATTTATTACGTTATAATTTTTGTGTTTAAGGGGGAAATTAAATTTCGAGGATCGCCTGTGATGTATGAAAACTGAATCCAATTTCTTTGAAGGAAATGTCGAACATCATTTTGGGGATTTAGAATCGGAAGGTTCTTGATAAATTTGGGTTTGAAGGCGGCCGTAACGGTTTAGGTTCAGTAATCCTAAGTAGTGTGAATTAAGGTAGTGACTTATCTAAAGTTTAGTGCGGTCTGTTATAGCTAAACCTACGATTAATAGCCGGATTACTATATTAGCAAATGATCCTATTACCGTAGTTAATGATTACGTATCTGTCTAGATTGCAATAGCCTTAGGTCCATATTCAAAGTCCATTCGAAGAAATTCCACTCGAAAAAAATCCATTCAAATTATAACAAGATAGACCTGGACATTTGATTAACATCAGAATCAGCCTTTCAATGTTCCCACTGTTGGGACACAGGTCTCTTCTAAGAGAAGGAGTGAGCTGTAATCCACCACGCGGGCCCAGTGAAGGTTGAAAAATAAAAGTGTGTGTACTTATGTACGCACGTAAGAAGTTATACTTCTTTGGCGTAACAAGATAAAAAACCAAACTGTCACAAAGTTTACAAAAGGAAAACAATCATTCTTCATGAACCACAGACCATAGCTAACTTCAGGGTGGATCGATTCTAGCTAACTTCAACCTGTGAATTTTGTGTGACAGTGATGCGCGCGCATCTTAAAATTTCACTCTCATAATTTTTTCATAACGCGCCTAAAGAAGTATAACTTCAAAATAAATGCCGGTAGATGTCACAATATGTCTTCGAATATTTGGTTCTAGGACATGCCTGTTTTATCATGATTTTCTTTCACCGTTTTGAGAGCAGTGGTCAAGAAATAATTTAGTTAGTTTTTTTTACATTCATTGCGCGTACAGCTAGGGAGTGGAATTCTCTGCCGGAGTCTGTGTTTCCTGTAAGCTACAACCTGGGAGTCTTTAAGTCAAGAGTGAATAGGTTACTCCTAGGCAAGCGTGCTCCATCTTAGACCACATCATCGCTTACCATCAGGTGAGATAGTGATCAAACGCGAGCCTATCAAACATAAAAAAAAAAGTTTTTATAATTTAGTTAGTTCCCTTATTCCATGGCTTTTAGATATTGATTCACTTCCTAAAATCGGAGTAGAATTACTAGCTGATGATAGAAGTTTAAATGAGAGAAATAGTATACGCTTATACGCTTATATGTCGGGTGTAAAAAGTTAGTTTCCGAAGCCGAAAGCCACATAATATATTTTTTTTGCTTTTTTACTAAAATGAATTCCAAGTATATTACCAGTGATCGGAGTAGATAGATTGATTTGGGGTCAATGAACTGGCACGTATATATTATTATGGAAATGCCTCCGGGATTCTGGGATTTTGTAATAATTAAGATTTAATTTAATATTAAAAAACTAAAATATTTTTATCAATAAAGATGTTGATTTAGGTATACACTGCTATTTATTTAATTTTTGCCTGTTTTCATATTCATAAAAAGTTATTGCACTGAATGCGAAAAAATATTAAGGGGCTTTTTACAGTCCACTAGCGCCGCCAATCGAAAAAATGTCATAACTCGTAAATAGAATGCACGATTTAGCTAAACAGCTATATTTCAAGTGTTGATAAGGTGTTATACAATTACGTTATTGCCTTTTCCACACTAATAATAGAACATATTTTGTATTTTTGATTCTATTTACGAGTTATGACATTTTTTCGATTGGCGGCGCTAGTGGACTGTAAGAGGCCTCTTAAGGAGTATAAAAAGTTATTTTTATCTATTTATTCAGGAATATAATTATATAATAATTACAAGCAGCAGATAATAAAGTTGCAAGAAATAACTACTAAATTAGTCATTTTTAAGTTTCGAATGGACGCACAAAAATAAGATTCACTTTATTACTTGACAAATAAGAAAAAAACAATTTTAAACCTTCAACTATCGCATTCTATAAATTTCAAATGTAGTAGTTTATAAATCTTTACATTCACAATATTTGATTCAATCCCGTGAGTACCAAAATGAAATCCCGGAAAAAAGGCTTTGGATAAGCCTTTTTTGTTATGATTTCTATGACTATTCATGATGCAAGTACGTAAAATCAATCTACCTACTCCGATCACTGGTTAATACTAAACTTTTTTCGAAATTTCGAATTTACGCATTTGTAGTTACAAAAACGAAATGCATATCAAACGTATTTGACACGTACCTACGTGGCTTAGAGCGAAGGGGTGGGGTTTAATTCCGCTTGCTTGGGTTTGCGTTACATTGCGATATAATAAAACTCGTTTCCCAGCAATAATTTTTACGCAAAGAACTACTTTGTTAGATGTACAGTATGCGTAGTTAACGGCTTCGTGATGTGTCTTTTTACACCCTGTATACTGAAAGAATATGTAATATCATCATCATTCTCCTGCCCTTATCCCAATTTATTTGGCGTCGGCGCAACATGTCTTTTTCTTCCATACTTCTCTATTAGTCGTCATCTCTGTAGTCACCCCCTTTTTACCCATATCCTCTCACACAGTCTAACAGAAATGTATTATACTAAGTTAAAATATTTATTATTAGACCGTATTCAGAAACTGACAGCCTAAATGAAAAAAATACTAACACTTCACACGAAAGAACGACAAAAAGCGCTTATAAAGTTAAAGAACCCTTTTTCATAATAGCACCACAACGTAGAAACTTTCTAAGAAAGTTAAAAGTGCGAAGAGCCCAACTGAAACCTATTTCTTTCCAAGGCCTATTACTAAACAAATATTTGTTTGGAAACAGGAACAAAACCCGCGAACAGGGACCTAAGTTTTTTATTTTACGGAGTACGTATGCAGTGGAACGGCAAAGTTCCTTACTATGTATAAAGTAAATTTAAAGTTGGGATGCGCCTTGTACACAGTGTATGGGCGCAAAGTGAGGAAAAATACGCTGTCTGTATCGTGAGATGTATTGGCAGAAGTTTTGCGGGTGTCTTAGATATCTTAGGACTTTGTTTTTCTTATGAGTTGTAATGTTAGGAATACTTTTCATCTCAATACAAAACACACATGAGTGTGTGTTGGCTGTTGTGTGTGTATTAATTAATAAGTCGGATTAAAATATTATCTCGATCACATCTTGACTGATTTTCTAAATAAATATTAATGCTGCAATGAATATACCTACTTTAGAATCACTTGAAAATTTTAGTGATAGTGAGAACCAAGTAAAGGTCGTAAGAGTTTATATAAATAGTAAATATTTATAATGTCCCATCAGGCAGGCACGTGTAAGGTAAGGTACCTAATCATAGAACCGGCCAAGTGCGTGTCGGACTTAGCACATTTAGGGTTCCGTACCAAATTTATTTTTGACTATTTGTATGGCTTTGGGTCAACAAGATGCTAATACTGTGAAAATTTGAAGACTGTAGCTCCAACCGTTTGGCTGTAAAATCTGTGTGACAGACGACGGACAGACAGACAGACGGACGCATGAGTGACAGCAATAGGGCTTCGTGTGGACCCTTCGGGTACGGAACCCAAAAACACCGGCCAAGTGCGTGTCGGACTTTGCACATTTTAGGGTTCCGTACCAAATGTATTTTTGACTGTTTGTATGGCTTTGGGTCAACAAGATGCTAATACTGTGAAAATTTGAAGACTGTAGCTCTAACCTTTTGGCTGTAAAACATGTGTGACAGACGAAGAACAGACAGACAGACGGACGCATGAGTGACATCAATAGGGCTCCGTGTTGACCCTTCGGGTACAGAACCCAAAAAAACCGGCTAAATGCTTGTCGGAATTTGTACATTAAGGGTTCCGTACCAAATGCATTTTTGATTATTTGTATGGCTTTGAGTCAACAAGATCCATATACTGTGAAAATTTTAAGACTGCAGCTCCAACCGTTCGGCTGTAAAACCTGTGTGACAGACGACAATCAGACGGACACGTGAGTGACAGCAAAGGTTCCGTACCTTACCATACCGTTCCTTTCGGGTACGGAACCATAAATAGGAAGAAAATAATTTCATGTACAGTTGAAACCCAATTTCAAATTTACAAAAAATACTAGCTCATTCATTATTTTGAAATCTTTCAGTTTCATCTTACAACATAAACAAAAAGAGTATGTATAAGTAGTCCTATCGATATTTACAGCACCTGAGAACGTCACAGCTGCAAAAACCACAGATAATAAATGTTGCAAATCCAGAACCACTTCATACAATTTACCACATTTCTCTTTCAATTTCACAGTCACAATAAAATATGTAGATGAAACAGTTTTTTTTACAGCAGAACAGTTCTTTGGACGAGGAAAATCTTTTGATTCTGGCTAACAAGAAAATGGAGCGCTGAATCTCGTTATCTTCATGTCCAATCAATTATGGGCGCGAGCAGAAAAAGTTAATTGCGTATTTATTGCTGTATTATTCATAGCTGAAGGCTCTTTCCGTTTTATGTTAAGTATAATTCTATTGGCCGCATTCAGCTCTTTTCTGGCTACTGAATTTACTAAAAGGTACAGACGTAAACCAGATTTTACGAACATAAAGGCAGTGAATTATAATACTGTTAGGATCGAGAAAAATAATGTGGCTACAAGATGCTAAATCATAGGATTCATAGCTAATGGCCTGACATAAAATATATCTGGTGTAACTAACAACGTGCGTGAAAAGAGAGATTTTTTCCTCGCTGCCAAACGCACACGAATAAAAAAATCACACAGCTCCAAAAATAGAACAAAAGCACAATTTTTGCAGCACTAAATTCTAGTCGGATCCAGCTAGGAGAAGTGAGATAAGTTTAAAATTCTATAAAAATCATTTGTACGACTGCGCACAAATCCAGATCCGCATTCCGGACTCTAGGAGTGAATGGAAATCGAGGGGAAAACAACGCCCACTCGGGCGGAAAGGATTTTTCTGGTTCGTATAAAGACTTTGAACGTAAGTTGGGGTACAGGTGTACACTTGCGACTAGTCGGCAATATACTTGTATTTTGTAAGATTGTTTTTAAATGTGACGTTTTATTTTGTAGTAAAGATAGCATAGGGGTTTTTTTTTTTTTTGGGTGGGTGGGAAATCATCCTATGACTTCTTCCGCTCTAGTGTGGAGCGGAAGGGCGTGTCAGACTCTTACTGACTAAAACCCACCCCTGTTCCTCCCTGCCTCGAGTGCCCAAGGGCGAGGTAACTCTTTCGAATTTATCCTCCACCCCCGGGCACGCATCGGCCGTGGCAGGCCCCGTCCCTTTGCTGACAACTCTTTGAGGCGCGCGTGGAACACTACGCGCCGTCGACTCTCGGGCCTGGTGCTGATCGGACGGCGAGTTACCCACTACTCGCCGTCCGCAGGCCCGGGTCTACGGTGGCCGGAGATCGTCTCGCGGCGTCCGAACCCCCTGGCGTCTCAGGCGGCGGTTGCGGCTGGGGGCGCTAGGGCGACTCAGCTGTTGTCGAGTCTCCCTAGCGTATGCCGCCTCCCTCTTCGCGAGCATTACTGCTTCGCAGAAGGAGGAGACGGCCTCCCAGTCCCTCTCGCTCCGTACCATGGCCTGAACCAGGGCACGGCGCGAGAGGTCGCTGCCGCCTATCGCATCCACGGGGACACGGCGGTGCTCTGCCCAAGCGGGGCAAACCTCCACCGTATGCTCCACAGTGTCCTCTGGGCGATCCTCGCAATGGAAACACCCGGGGGTCACCTCCGCCTTGATCCGACACAGGTACTTACCGAAACAGCCGTGTCCGGTGAGCACCTGCGTCAGGCGGAAGGTGAGGGCGCCGTGGCGCCTCTCCAGACACTCCTCAAAGAGGGGCACTACCGCCTCAATGGTGGCGTGCCCAGCGCTGGGTATAGCATAGGGGTTGACAAATTGTTTTGTACCGAACCCAAGTAACATGGGACAAGAGTTGAAAGATGATGATGATTTTGTTGCGAAAAATGCTGGAGATTAAGAGGAGACCAAGAATACGCTACGTCCGCTTTTCCAATTGTTTCTCATCGGTAATGTTGGTTACTTGAATATCTTTTTTTTTTTGGGGGTGGGAAACCATCCAATGACATCTCCCGGGCGGAGACTCTGGCAGAACGGGAGGGAGTGTCAGACTCTTACTGACTAAAACCCACCCCTGTTCCTTCCCTACCCTGAGTGCCCAGGGGTGCGGTAACTCTGTTTCGAATATATCCACAACCTCTGTCCTGCTCCCTGTCATGGTTTGCTGACAACTCTACGAGGCGCGCGTGGAACACTACGCGCCGTCGACTCTCAGGCCTGGTGCTGATCGGACGGCAAGCTACCCACTACTCGCCGTCCGCAGGCCCGGGTTACTTGTATATCTAAAGAGTTAATTTAAATTCATTGACAACTTTACGGAAATAAATAATCAACTCTAAAATATGGAAAATATCAACTACGTACAGCTGATTTTTCCATATTTGAGAGTTGATTATGTTAGCGTTACTCGTCAAAATGAGGTAAAACAAATTTTCTTTGCCCGATTTCACGATTGGTTCCACAGTAAGAGTACTTCATTTTCATGAGCTGTGTAGCCGTTGAAAGATTGCTAATGAATTAAAAGTGATCCTGTAGACAGAGAAAAGCACTTTTCCCACCGCAGGCGATGAGCGAGTAGCGAGTAGAGCTTCCAAACAAAAACGAGTCGGTGAGCAGCAAGTAGCGAGTGGTAGTTCCGAGTTTTGTCGCTCGGCTATGAGCGAGTGTTCGAGTGCGACGGGCGGTTACTTGCACCACTCGCTCGGGTTCGTCTCTCGGCGTAAGTTCTGACCGAGCGAGCATCACTGATCGCGTGACGCTAAACGAGTAAGCTTTGATAGCTCCTAACGCTCAGCGACAAACTTATGGAGCGAGTCCTCGCCGACGGTGTGTACAGTCAGCGATCAACTATTAATATATACATCTTTTTTGTTTACACGGAATGCATATCTATAGTTCTTAACCGTCAAAATAGCCGAGAGTTAGTCGCTTAGTAACCGGCGGTGTAACAACTGCCTTAACCAACTAAAAATATTCTAGAATAACCGCTTTCCAGTAACCAACACTTTATCAACATCAAACTCAATCTACAATCCAACTAATATTAAAAAGTGAATGACTGAAATTTTTCGATTATTAGATTATTTTTTTAATCAATCACGTCTCTTTGGCTGCTCGAAGGACGTTTGGCTCACGTGTCAAGCATACTATTGTATCATGAAACTACGTTTTTATGACATTATTTTTCGAAATCAATGACCACGCTGGCGAAACCAGTGCCAATAGTTATTTTTAACCGACTTCGTAAAAGGAGGAGGTTATCAATTCGGATGTTTGTATTTTTTTTTTTTATGTATGTTCGGGCATAACTCGGTCATATATTGACGGATTTGCAAAATTCTTTTTTTGTTCGAAAGGGGTTTATTCCGAAATGGTCCCATTTAAATTTCGAAAAGATCTGATGATGGGTTTTGGAGACAGACAACAAAACTCTTCAAAAATAGACAGCAAATCAACCGCGATTGCTGCTATCGTATGTCTATGAATTGTTAACACTGTTTAATGGGGAACCACAACTAAAAAGTGAAAAATAAAAAACTTTTTTACAAAAAAATAGAACCGACTTCCAAAAAAAGTGCAAAATAACTTTAATTTCGGAAGTCGGTGTCAAAAAACGAAGACACAAAACAGGAACACCAACTTCCGAAATTAAAGTTATTTTGCACTTTTTTTGGAAGTCGGTTCTATTTTTTTGTAAAAAAGTTTTTTTAATCTTATAAAGGCTTGCGCTTGACCACTATCTCACCTGATGATAGGCGATGATGTGGTCGACGAAGGAGCACACTTGACTATAAGTAACCCATTCACTCTTGTCTTAAAGACCCCCAAGCTGTAGCTAGCAGGAAACGCAGACTCCGGCCGGGAATTCCATCAAAACAATGCCAAAATACGTCGATAATTAAATCGCAGCATATAATCGTCCGTTTACACCGACGCGACCCTAGAAACGAACCCCAGTCGTCCGTATTGCGAAAATGTTGATTTGATTCGATTCTAACGAAACAAAATGAAGTTTGGAAGCTCTTTCTTCCCGTGAAGTAATTGGATTAATCACTCGCACTCGATAATCCGATTGGGGTTGAGTTTGCCTTTTATTTAACTTGGGGTTGTAAATTAGATCTTTAACGTGCGCGTGTATATATATCTATCTAATGTACTTATGTGTTGAATATTTTAAGATGAATAAGGATTTGTTTGTTGCGTTGTCTTTAAGAGATGCTATTTTTCTTACTTTATTATTATTTCGTTTATTAATTTTTTAAACATATTAAATACATTTTTAAATATTTCTTAAAAAAGAATATATAAAAAACATTTAAAAATATAAAAAATAATAATTATTATTATTTTTATGCGTTTCGGTCCCGTTTTTTGCGTAGCCTATCTATTAACACTTAGTGATAGGGTTGCTCTATATGAGAGAAAAAAACCAGAGATTGCTTTTTTAGAATTATCATATCAGTACTCCCAGAGAATCCTACAAACAAATAGGTAATTTAAACTCTTCACAATAACCTTCTTCAAGGAAGAGTTTTGGCCGAAAGGTGTGCTGTATCGGCATTTCCGCGGCCAGCTATGCGACACCTCGCAGCGTAACACGACGGCGTCACTTCGTGTACAGTAGTTTTTGTTTATTGTATAAAATATGTATTAGCTTATAGTAATTATTGTTTTATACTTATATATGTATTGTGTTTTATGGGTCATAGTTGCCTGAAATAAAGGATAAATAAATAAATAATAAATAAACAAAATCATTTACTGCTGGTAAAAGTAAATAAACTTATTTTGACTTTCAGAATTAAAATAGGTATTGAAATTTTAGCTGAAATAATATTTATGTACTAAAAAGTTAACGATGATAATAATTCTAGGAAAAAAGGAATAAAAAACAGTCTGAAAACATCTTTAATATTATCATAGTTATCAACTATTCTGTCAGTTCTGAAAGTAATTACATTTCGCCCGAGGGTTTTCCTGAAGACCTACCCGGAAAATATCTAAAATTAAAAGATGCCAATAAAATGCCAAGGTCCACTACCTAATTCAAAGCGACCATTCCATCTTGACCTCTTACCCGGACGTGGTACAAAAGTAGCATGGACCAAGTTGTATCAAAAAGTTCGGTATGAAAAAAGTAACTAAATTGTTTCTCAAGTTCTTTGTTGTAAAAGCTTCTACGGGCCTAGCCTACTTCTCTCTCCGCGTACCTACTTCGAAAGCGTTTTCTACATTCGGCAACTTGCTGCAGTGAAATTGTATTGGTACTTTTCTGTATTATCGAATGTTAGAGTACATTACGTATTTACATATGTAGTACCATGTAGGATTATTGTTACATCGACTGTATTGTTAGCTACAACATTTTTAAACTGTTTTAATAATACTTTGGTGTACTTATCAGCAAAGTCAAAAGATCATTCAACAGTAATCAGTACTTTAATAAGAAACATAATTTAGCCTTAATTTTGGTTACACAGAGTGTAACGGAAAGGTCATATTTTAAGAACTGCATTTCCCCATCAATATGAACAACTTGTTTCAAGAAAATTTGAGGAAATTCCCAAAAAAAATTTACCCCCCATACAAATATTGATCAGCTGATTATAACTTTGTATGGAAAGTCCAATTTTTTTTTTGGGAATTTTAGTTTTTTTCATAGAAAATGTTGTTCATTTCCATGGGCAGAACCAGTTCTTAAAATATAACCACACCCTTCCGTTACACCTTGTATTTCAGTAGTAAATGCACCATGTTCTTGCTCGAGAAAGAGGAAAAAATACTAAACAAGCCAAATAATACAGAAAACAGCTCAAATAACAATCTTATCAGCCCAAATCGAACAAGACTTAATGAACATTTAACATGGAACATAATTTAGCCTTAACTTTGGTTATATTTCACTATTAAATGCACAACATTCTGGCTCAAGAAAGAGGAAAAAATAATAAAAAAAGCCAAATAAATGAAAACAGCTGAGATAACAGTCTTTTGAGCCCAAATCGAACCAGACATAATGAACAATCTTCGAACGAAAGGAACTCAAAAAAAAATCGTCTCTCTCAAAGGCCAAGTCGTTAATACTGAACTTTCTAAATACTGAGAGACAAACAAACCTGGGAACATAGTTCGACACATTCTCTTGAACTACTGAAAGAAATTCGAAGACAACAATGGGACCAACTTGTGCTAACTTTAATTTTGTCCTTTCTTTAGCACAATTTTACTTGTTTCGCAAAGCTTTTTTCGCGTGAAGAAATGTTTTTATATGTTTATGTTTGTTTTGAAAGTTTTTCTTTATTTGCTTTATGGGTAGAACTGTATTGTCATAAATGTTGAGTGTGACTGGAATATTTTGTGGCAGTAAAGTGGAATAAGAAGATTTTTACTTTTTCTTAGGGCATGTGATCGTAGGCAGCTCGGTAAAAAATAGACTCCATCAGACTCGACAACTCTCGAGACTATATAACAGGCGTTTAAAATAATACAAATGATGACATATCATTTAGCATCAGATGGCAATCAAGAACTTGTTTTTAGCTGACTATAATTATTTACATAAAACTATCTTAAAACTATCTATATAGGTTGCCCTAATGCGATATATTCGTCAATGGAACAAGCTTGCCTAGAAGAAACCTATTCACTCTTGACTTAAAATACCCCAAGATTAACTCTATCAGTAAACAGACTTAGATAAATTAAATACTCTTTATCATGTCCCAGATTATTTTTTTTCTTAATTGAATCTGATTGTCCTTTTTGAACCGACTTTGAAAATGGAGGTTCTGTCTTCGACTGTATGTCTGTTTTTTTTATGTGTTTACCGATTTTCAAAATTCTTTTTTTATCCGAAAGAATACACTCCCGAAGTGGTCCTATATAAATTTTATCGAAATTGCTTTAACACTTTTATAAAAACTGAACAATAACGATAAATACATATACCTAGATGACGTTTTGGCTTTCTCCAATTACGAGTATGTTTAAATTTCACGTCCCATGTTATTGGGGTTTTTCGTTCTGGGGTATAACAACTAAAAAAAGAAAAATATAAAGCTTTTTTACAAAAAAAAAAAAACAACCGCCTTCCAAAAAAGAAAATACACTAAAAATTTTAAAAAAACTTTTTGTTTTTAACAAAAAAATTAACCGACGAAAAAGAACTAAAAAGCTAAAAATAAATAAACCTTTTAAGTCTTGAATATTGAGCTTATTTACCTACATAAAATATCAAATTTTATATAAACTAATTTTGAGTCGGCGCCAAACAACAATCTGATTATTAAATATCAAAATTTTATAAGTGAAGAAGGCTGTAAGTAGGTAATTAATCATTTTATTAATTGGCGCCGACTTCTCTGAGGCTAAATTCTAATCCTTCATCGTTCCTCTTGCCACTGAGCTGATGATGTAACCATCCTTCCTTGAGGTTCTCAGGACATTGACCAATTGAGGTTACCTGCAATATTGTAAAGACGTCTTTTCTTCAAAGCATATATTTGTCACTAAAACCAGTTTTAATATCTAACTTCTATTGTTTAGGAAAGGTATGGTTTCCATCATCAGCTCAGTTTCATGATGTGATGATTTCTAAATGCAAATACCTGATTAAGTTGTGAAAAGTAAACAGAAACAATATTCGTGCCCAATTTTCGAGGTTTTCTCTCAATTATATCAGAATCCAATGATCAGATCCTGATGTCCATGACATGGGATCACTCTTGAGGTATACCCTATCTAACAAAAAAATAATCATCAAAATCGGTTCATAAATAAAGGAGTGAGGGCCGAACATACATACAGAAACGCTAAACGTGCCCACAATTTTCGAGGTTTTCTCTGAATTTTATCATGATTCTATTATCAGATCCTGATTTTCTTGGCATGGGACCGCCCTTGAGATATACTCTATCTAACATAAAAAGAATCATCAAAATCGGTTCATAAATAACGGAGTGAGGGCCGAACATACATACTGAAACGCTAAACGTGCCCACAATTTTCAAGGTTTTCTCTCAATTTTATCATGATTCCATTATCAGATCCTGATTTCCTTGGCATGGGATCACCATATCTAACAAAAAAAGAATCATCAAAATCGGTTCATAAATGACGGAGTGAGAGCTGAACATACACAAAAAAAAACATATATACGGTCGAATTGAGAACCTCCTCCTTTTGTTTTCGTCGGTTAAAAATAACTTTAATTTCGGAAGTTGGTGTCAAATAACAAAAAATAAAATACAAACACCGACTTCCGAAATTAAAGTTATTTTCAAATTTTTAGTGTATTTTCTTTTTTGGAAGTCGGTTGTTTTATTTTGTAAAAAAGTATTTTATGTTTTAAATTAAGTTATTTAATTTTTGGTTAATAAGATTACCAATGAACTGTTATTTTTTTATTAATTACTTGTTGTGTCGTTGTAGACACATACGTATATACCTACACTCTTGCGATTGACCCCAACTGACCTAATTATGCTTGTACTGGCAATGGGCTCACCACAACAATTCTACGGATTTCAATTAAACGTCTCGGCCATCACATCGGCAGTCAACGTCTTAGCAGCTAGAGGACTAATGGCTTTCGAAATACCTATTTCTAAACAATTACCTTAAAGATTAATGCTATGCGTAGGAATTCACGTTCCCTTTGAAGTCATAAAATTAATTAAAATAAGACATTCTCATACCTACAAAATAGCTGAAACCGTGCATTTTCGAGTCTATTTCATAAGGCGATGATGTAACTCTCAATTTGTGAAAAAAAAAAGCATGATTAGATTAGTACTAGAGATTTTTTAAACAAAAAATTCAAAAAATTTGATCTCTTTCAAATATAACATTATCCCGCCCTAGCTTTGCATGGGTAAAAATTACACACCTAAACCTTCATCATGGGTCACTTTTTTGAGTTTAGATATCACGAACAGACAGAGAGACGCGGTGGGGGCGGAGGGGGGGAAAGGGGGGGGGGGCTTTTGCTGCATTTAAGTAGAGATGTCTAAAAAATACAACCGACTTCCAAAAAAGAAAATACTCTAACAATTGTAAAATAACTCTGTTTTCGGAATTCGGTGTTTATATTTTTTTCTTCTTTATTTGACACCGACTGCCGAAATTAAAGTTACTTTAAAATTTTTAGTGTTTTTTATTTTTTGGAAGTCGGTTGTATTTTTTGTAAAAACGTTTTTTACTTATTTGCTTTCGTACCCTAGAACTAAATCGAAATATTAAAGTTATGCCCGAATTGATAACCCCAAAAACATGGCATTTGAACATAATTGGAGGAAACCAAAACATCATCTGTGTAGACTACACATAATTCAGGGTGTAACGGAAAGGTGTGGTCATATTTTAAGAGTTGCATCTGCCCATGGATATGAACAACTTTCTTCAAGAAAACTTGAGGAAATTCTCAAATACATTTTTTACCTCCCATTGATCAGCTGATGATAACTTTGTATGGAAAGTCTAATTTAATTTTTGGGAATTTTCTATTGTTCCTTAGAGAAGATTTTTCATTTCCATGGGCAGAACCGATAGTTCAAATATTACCACACCTATCTATTACACCTTGTATACGTTACTTGTCAGGAGTAGCTATACTTTCGAATAAAAATAGAATTTTGAAAATCGGTCCACAATTGACAGAGATATCGGTGAACATACATAAAAAGCATACATACAGTCGAACATAGAACCTTCCTCTTTTATTGAAGTCAATTAAAAAGTGGATTTGCGTTTAAAGGAATGCTTCCATTACTTTCCATACCTATAAAATATTCTGAGCAATTTCTCGCTGTATTTGGTTGATCCAAAAAAAAAACACGGCTTCCGTTTTTCTATTCCGTACACCCGAGATCTTGATGTTCGAAATCTTTTAAAACGATTTGGAGCCATGTGTAAGTTATTGCCCGATAGAGATATTGTGACAGCTAGCTACCTCGTCGTCCGTAAGCGTAGTAGCAATCCATTTACTTCGCGATTCATACAACCTGCGAAGAAAATGAACAGTCGATAAAATCTAGCGCATTCTTCCATTTTTATTCTGTTGAAAAACGTCTTTTGAAGGTTATGTTGTTGTGATTTTTAAGTGATGTTTCTGGTGTTATTAATACGGCTTGCTTATTGAGTATATGTGGGTTTAAGCGTTTTAACGTTCCAAAACCAAACTGAAGACGGGGGGACGTACTTTACTATCAAAAAGTAACTAACCTAACCTAACATCATTGATTATCATTGATTACGCTGATGCCTGCTATCTGGATGCCACTGAGGAGCTCTTAAACAAGCTTGAGCGCTTGCAAAACCTGTGCATTCGTTTTGTTTTTGGTCTACGGAAATTCGACCATGTTTCTCAGTTTCGCAAGGATCTCAAGTGGCTCCCTATCCGTCTTCGCAGGAACACTCGGATATTATGTCTCCTGTATAACATCCTTTGTAATCCTAAATATCCTGGCTACCTGCGTGATTGTTTTTCGTTCACTCGCCCTGCCGACGCCCCTTGTAGATCCCGCCTTAAGCATCATCTCAATTTCCCATCCCATAAAACCCATTTCTATTCCCACTCCTTCTCTGTTCATGCGGTACGATTGTGGAACTCACTTCCGCCTAATATCCGTGATTCTAAAACTGTATACCAATTCAAGAAACTAGTCAAAGAGCATTACCTCTCCACCATTCCGTGATTATATTTATTATTGATATTTATTTTATATTTAATTAGGTACTTTGGTTTATTGTAAAGTTAGGTATATTTTATGTATGAATTATTTATGTATTCTAGTGTATTTTATATTTCTATATCTATTTATACACACTGTGTCTACATTTCTCAACCAACTTTCCAGTCGCAGGTCTGCTGGAAGAAATTTCTTTTGAAATAAGCAGCACCTTTGTGCTCTTTTATCTGTATTTGCTCATTTTGCTCTTGTAATTGTTTTTGTGTGTGCATAAATAAATAAATAAATAAATAAATAACCTAACCCACAATGATATTATGTAAAAGAAAATGACGGAAAGGCAGCACGCCCGGAATGAGATCTTCCCCCATTATAAATTATAGCATATTTATATTCAAAACTATAATCTATCTCTGTGCCAAATTTCATCCAGATTCGTTCTGCTAGTCTGACGGGATTGAGTAACAAATATAATTCATGCAAACTTTCGTAGGAACTATGATTAGAAGGAAGTTTGTTAACAGGAATTAATACAAGACACAGTAACCTTACGTAACTATAGCCCGTTATATTCCACTGGTGGGCAAACCCCTTTCTCTTCCATACACGTCTATCCACTACCCAGTCCAGTCCTTCTACTAGGAGTCAAGTCCCTTCATCTTTGTCTTGATGTTGCCAAGCATTTGAAATAGACAACTAACTGGTTGCCTGTGTAAATATCATAAGTGAGTCATGTCTAAATGGTAGGTATCTGTGTCCGGCTCAAATTTGGGATCGCAGCTCCTTACACAAAGAATTACTGTTATTGTATTCTTAAACTATATCTAGGGTGTGTCCAGACCTGGCGAATGCGCCGCTCGCGACCTGCTCGTGAGCTGCTTGAGCGCAGCCCACGTGCTGTTACCTACTGCAATGGTTTGGTGCGCCTCTTTAGCGCAACTCACGCAAGGCTTGCACGGTACGCGGGCATGCAAGTTGCATGCAGTATGTGAAGGCGTGCTTCACATACTGCGAGATTAAAATGCACGCACGCAGCTTCCGAGCGGCTCGCGAGCGGGGCATTCGCTAGATCTGGACACACTCTTACACTGCTCTAACTTGCCTAAACTGCAGAGGAATAAACAAGAATGGCATGTTGTCAACTGTCAATTCTCTAAAACACGCGAGCAACGGTTACTAGACTCTTCTAAAATCGCCTCAACCAGCCCGTGTTCGCGCGCGCAGCAACCGGTTGTCGCATATTTCCGAAAGTGTATTGTGAGTGAGTAAGCACAAAACTATAAACATTAACATCAAAACCACCCAGTTCTAGGTCAACAAACAAAACCTACCCTTATTATCGTGCTTCCTAATCAACAACAGATACAGCGCAATAAACTCCTGCCTCATTCGCTGACAATACAAATATGAAGTTCCCACAATCCCCTGCTCGCACATTCGCACGCTTATTTTAGTTCCAATCAGTAGCTTGTACGTAGTAAGCACGATTTCACAGCTACATTGTCAATATATAACACAAGTAACGATGCTAGCTAGTTCTGCTTTGGAGCCGAGAAATGAGCGAGGTGGGGAGCTAATAGAGTGAAGGAAATCCGTTTGTAACTCATGAATGCTATCGCAGGAATGAAAACAGAGATGTGATTCGGGATATTAGTCGCTTAAAAGGTTCTTTCCGTGTTTTTATTGGGAGGATGAGATTTTTTACGGGCTCTCCGGTAATGTAGTTTAGGAAAGATGGAGAGGAAATTGTTGTTTTTGAACTGTGGTCTTTGCTGTGCGAGTAATACAGAATGGCTAATCGTGTTCTACGGACTATGGGCTGTAAAATAATTCTGTGTACAAAATTAGTGTTCTTTGAAAAATGTACCTTTATTTCGTACAAGACAAAGCGCAATTTAGTCCAGCCAACTCTCTAGACTCCTATCAAAACCAACCCTAATCGCTACTTTCCTGGCCACATCTCTCCTCGTTTTATTTAATACAATGTGGAAATGTGATTTGTTAGTTTCCACATACTGTTTTGGGGCGTGACATAGTCGCTCCTGGGAGAGCTTACTTCTATGTGTCTCTGTACTTACAGCCTATACTATTGCTAGGTTGCTTGTACGCTTGAGAAGTTGAGACCTATTCAGGAGTTTGATGTATGCTGTGTATTTAGTTCACTGCTAAAGGATTCTGACTGTAGCGAATGATTGAACAATCTTGGTAACGCTTTGATTCTCGATTTGATTGAACTTGTAGGCACGTATTAGTAGACGGAGGTATTAGAAAGCTTAGATCAATACTTGGTTACGGCGTCAGCTGCTGAATATTGAATTTTTATGGGATTGGACTAGATTTATCGAGGTATAAAGTATAACATAAAATTCTCATATCGTCTAAGCAATTTGAAAGCAGGCTATGAAGAGAAGATTGAAATCAATATTTTTGTCAGTCAACAACGTACTTATATTGTTTGGCAAAATTTATAGACGTAGACGTACGGCGAAGTGCCACCGGTACATGATGGACATCTCATCCATACACACAAAGCGTTTTGAGAACACATTCATTGTGCGTACAGCTAGGGAGTGGAATTCCCTGCCGGAGTCTGTGTTTCCTGATAGCTACAACCTAGGAGTCTTTAAGTCAATAGTGAATAAGTTTCTTCTAGGCAAGCGTGCTAAATCTTCGACCACATCAAAGCTTACCATCAGGTGAGATAGTGGTCAAACGCGTGCCTATCAACAATGAAAAAAAAAGTCTTTTTTTAACGTGTTGAAATTCAAGGGTCTGTCAGACTTTTACTGACTAAAACCACGGTGTTCTGCAGCTACCTTGAGCCAGGGCGCCTGGGGTGCTTGCGCATTTCGTCATGCTTCGGACTCAGTCAGTTATTGGTCCGCATGAATCCATTTCAGTCACCATGCGCAGTTTCTCTAGACAGTTCTATCCACTAAAAATATGTTAGTACCTAACAGTTCGATAGAATCCTTTACCGTTTTCAGACAAATAAACACAAAGAAAATTAAAGTTAAAACTTTTTTTGATGCTTTTATAAGTCGGCTATAAGCCCGCTCAAGGCCAAATAACTTGACTTTGTCAATATCACGTTGTTTGTATGTTTATTTTCCTTTTTTAGAGCCGTTCGCACTCAGTTGATATTCACAGTGATATTTTCGCAGAGATGAAAAATGTTCAAGTTTATTCGTCAATAAAAATAAAAACATGTACCTACAACAAACGTTATACGAGATCAAGTATATTATGTTCGGTACGTGTAAGAAAACATTATATTTATGTTTGTTATATTCGATGTTTTGAAAATACGTGACGCTATTATTTTGGTGACTGTACGCAGCTATATGTAGTCTACATAAAGTGGTTATAGGGTTGTCTCTGTTTATTGTAAGGGATATACGAAAACAGTGTTGCCTACCTCCTCGGGTTAGACGAAAACACCCGTGGGTTTTGATAACAAACGAATGGATTAATATCGTAGGGAAGTAATATGAGTGGGTCCTTGCCAAAGCACGTTTTATTATAGTCAGTCTGAAGAAACTTGGTAATGTGGAGATATTATTAGATAGAATGGTCATTCATAAAGGTAAGTAGCTATCAGATTTTTCTCCAATAAATGTGAATCAAATAGTTTCCTATGATGAAAGTGCCAAACTTTTTCGAGTTGTATGCAATTATCTTCTCAGAAAAAAAAAACAAAATTCAAACTATTTATTTCTACATGCATTCATAAAAGTATTACATATACAAAAATAGCGCTCAATCTTTTTGAGGCAAGATTATGTGCGCTATCGATTTAGCTTGGTTACTCGCTCACGGGCCTTTGTCTGGCAATGGACCCACACGTAGGCCCCTCTCCCATTCTATACTTTTCAACAGTAAAGTAGTTTTTTAAGGTGTTTTTCATTTATCGAGGTTTTTTGTTTTCCAATTTTTTCAATAGTTCCTTAGGCAACTTATTCAAAATACTTGGAAGAGCATTCGTCCAGACCCTTTTACCATATTCATTGTTTACTTTCGACAGTTTATACAGAGGCAAGTACGACAGTTTACGAAACAAATTAGATGTACTTGTTTTTTGTAACTTAATCAAATTGTGTTCACAATATTCAGAGGCAACAGCTAATTTCACTTTATCAAATACATTTATAACTTTACAGTATTGGAATAACTTATCATAATCGGGTTTATATTTGAGTTTAATTTAATATTAATAAGCTATGCACCGCCGTATTAATTATTATCTATTTACCAACCTAAACTCATTAACATCATTAATACGTATTACAAGTTCTAAACTTTTTTTTTTGTGGGGTGGGAAAGCATCTAATGACATCTCCCGCTCTGGGTGGAGCGGGAGGGCGTGTCAGACTCTTACTGACTAAAACCCACCCCTGTTCCTTCCCTGCCCTGAGTGCCCAGGGGTGTGGTAACTCCGTTTCGAATTTATCCTCAACCCCTGGGCAGGAAGTTCAAACCCTTGAATGGCATAATTTAATGAAATAATAATTAATGTCTTTTACATCGGGCAATTTACATTCATAAAACAGTTGATGTGCGTATATGGTACCGGGGAATGTAGGTAGGCCGTGATGAAAACACATAATACGTAAATAAATAAATAAATAAAAAAACCGAAATAAACGGTTTTTTTTAAACGAAATAAACAGATATTAAACTTTTCACCTCTTTTAAGTAGGTATAGTGAGTATTAATATGATGTAGGAGCTCGTGGCTAAAGTAATAACAGCCGCACGGGTCGATCCATAAGGTTAAGCTACGCTTGCCGGGGTTGGTCCATGGATGGGTGACCATCTTTACATACCGAGACTCCTCCGTGCCTCGGAAAGCACGTTAAGCCGTTGGTCCCGGCTGTCAATTGTGGATCTTTGACAGTCGTTACGGGTCGTCAGAAGCCCGAAAGTCTGACATCCAGTCTTACCAAAGGGTATCGTATTACCCAGTAACTGGGTTGTGGAGGTCAGATAGGCAGTCGCTCCATGTAAAGTACTGGTATTCAGCTGCATCCGGTTAGACTGGAAGCCGACCCCAAGATAGTTGGGAAAAGGCTAGGCAGATGATGAGTGAGTATTAATATGTTAAGTACTCGGTTTAACAGAAAAGTAGGTGTTACTTACCAATATCATGATTTTCTTGCATATTATTTAAATAATTTATCAAACATTAACTTATCACAATCAATTACTAAAATATCAATTGAAATAATATTAAATATATAGCAAATTCGTATCGTATGAAAAACATTTAAAATAACCAGTAGTTATAATACAGTGAAAACACGCATCAGCATCATCACCATCATCAGTCTATAGCAGTCCACTGTTGGACATAGGCCTCTCCAATTACACGCCATTCAGTTCGGTATCACTACACGACCACTCTACAACTACGGGTAGATTAAAAAGTCGCAAAAGTTTTATGAGAACGACACAAGCAATCCAGGACAGCACACCTAAGGAGAGGAGTAAGCGGTGGCAAGAGCAGTGCCCACCACCACGTGACTTTCTTGGGCCCAAGGAGCACCTGCCTAGGTCGTGATTTGCAGTGGCCATTTGGAAAGCGCTGAATCGATTGCGTACCCAAGTAGGCCGTTGCAAGTACAATTTGTCGAAATGGGGGATAATTGATCCCTCAAATACTGAGTGCGAGTGCGGTGCTCCTATTCAGACTATGACTCATTTACTGGAGTGCCCAAACTGTCCATTCACCTGTACCCTGGAAGACCTGAGTAAAGCTTCCACTGAAGCAATAAACGTGGCCACCTTCTGGGCACAAACAGTATGATTGTATAAGCACAAACAATGTACCACCGACACGAAAAGAAGAAAGTTCGGTATCAAAACAAAATTATGCAGTTAATTTAACAAATAACTGTTAGTTCTGGACATACTGCTAGGCAAGTAAAATTATTTCATAAGCAGTTTCATTAACAAAACTCAAACTTCAAAACCAACTTAATAAACTCGCAGGATCACACGACTTAAGTAACTGAGCTGTAAAATAGGACTTCATTTTCTGAGAAACTTCCGGTTCAAATACAAACAGAAACTCAGGGGAACCTAGTTCCAATAAAAATCTATAAGTCGTCTGAATTTAAGGGCAATAAAGGCGATATAAGCACTTAATTTCTAAAGTTATTCTGAAGTTGGTCGTAACTTAAAATGTATGTTTTTGGGAGTTAAGTAAGACAGGTACTATATTTGTGAAGGACCTAAGTGTATATTCTGTTTAAATGTGTTTTGATTGATGAAAGTATTCGCAAGATACGACATTGTTTATTAAACCATCTTTTAATTTAGAAGATTTTTTATCAATAGTTAATCAATTATTTTCGTGATTTCAGGCTTGAACCCGTATTAAAAGATATTCATGAATAGTTTTACCCTCTGAAAGATTTCCAATGAATAAAAAATCTCTCCATTGATTTATTTATTATACACAAGTAAATACCATTTTCTTTACAATTGTGCCTAGATGAACACACCTTTTAAAAGAAGTTTTAAAAAGAAGAGTGAACTAACACTTAATTTCCGTTTCGTCGAAGTTGAATTTAAGTTATTATCATTATTTATTTCATAATATTATTTAGTATTTATTTCACCAATGTGTGTATATAAGCTATATAATTATTTACGTTGTGTGTTACATTATTTCATTGCTTTTTTTTGGATATATTTTACTACTACTACTCTTAAACACGATATTTCTCTTTTTTTCGCAGGCATACTGGAAGAAATTTCTTTAGAAATAAGCATCATCTTTGTTTCAATTTTTTAATTTTAGGACAGAAAGGCTATTGAAATTTAAATCACCTTTGTGCTTATTTTTCTGGTTCCTTCTTCTTGTCTGTTATATGTGTGTACATGAATTGTTGAATAAAATAAACCATTTAGATATAAATAAATATCGATATTGTGACAAGGATAATGCTGCGTCTGCGGTTTTGGTAATATAATTTACTATCCGTCTAAACAGCATCTTTTTCTTAATATATTTTAAGTACACATTCGTTTTTATATGAGCTAGTCAACCTGTTTATCTAGTAAAGACGAACGTACTTTTTATGTCGGTATTTATGAGTTTTCTCTTTCATCTTTCGACACAAGTCATAAAGCTTAGGTAAAAATGACGAGTTACTTAGTGTCCACGATGTTTATAGAATATTGTAATATCGAGCAAACGTACCTCGTTCCGATAGCTATCTGACATATAAAAAGGATATTCCTAAGAATTGCCACGTCATATTTTATGACAGTATAAAATTTTCAAAAGCGAGCAACCCTATAAAATATCACCTATAGAAAGTACAATCGCACACAAAACTTTTAGGAGTAATAAAAAATACACCGCCGAATTCGAACTTCGAAAATAGCTTCTGAATTTACAATTCGAAGGAGACTTAAAACATTCAGCGTGTGACGAATTCCCTTCTAAAAGTTACATTAAATTACTTACACGCATAAACCAAGAGTGCCATACAAAATAGGTTTTTCTTCGAGATAAGCCGTGGAACCAATTTCCTCGACGAAAAAGGCAAATGTGTTTGGAGTACGTTTAATAGAATGTCGAGACAGACTAAAGAGATGGGACAGGATCGAATTTGTATTTGCCCTACGAATAATAATGTGAGGTGGGATTTTTGGAGTGTCGTATTAAGTGATTTATTTTGAGTACAAAGATTTTAAGGTGGGGTGGAATTATATTGATTTTTCTTGCTGCTTTTCTTGGAAAGACGTTTTATTATTCATGGGTATTGAGAATTATAGGCTCAGTACCTACTTACTCAATTTTCTACAGAGAGACGCAGATCTTAGGTGTTTATATTTGTACAAACTACCTAAAGAATCCACGTACATGAGTATTTTCTTCAAATATTCGGTTTCGTTAGATTTTAATTCGAGAAAAAATTGGTAAAACCCTTTTTTTTTTGGTGAATGACTGCTAATCTTGCGATCACAAACTAAAAATAACAACCAACAACTTCAATATTTAAGTCAAGTTATCGGTGGCACCTTTAATATAATTTGATTTTAATTCGAAGAAAAATTTGTAACCCCTTCTTTCGACCAAAAACAATAACCAAACAACTAGTATATTTTTGAGTTACTCAAATAGTTAAATTTGAGTAACTCAAAAGCAAGGAATATTATTCAGTAATCTAATAAATTACAAACATACCGCAATTACAGAAGATATAATTTAATTAAAATATCCCTCGATTCAGCCGAACTGTACGAAATAAGTCATTACTCTAATAGGGTAATATTTCATTGAAACAACTTAGTGGGATTGCAATCGTTAATTAATTAGGACCTTTTCATTTATAAATTATGAAGTACGCTCAACTCTTGCTAATGGAATAGAAAGGTAAAAATATTGGTGACGGAAGTAATAAATCCGTTGGGATAAATTCGGTTTTGAGTGACTAAGCAAGTTAAATTTTTTGCTGAATTTTGAAAAGGTGACCGCTTTATTCGCTTTAAATCTTTAGCACTACAATAACACCGTCCATACACTTTAGGAAAGAACAAGAGCTCAATCAGTCGTATCAGTGTTAAGTTGTTGATATTCATGATAAAACTAGCTTCGGTCAGCGATGTCGCCCGCGTGTAATTAGTACTTCCCCAACTATAAATTTGGCCTATGTGCTATTCCAGACTATAATCTATCTCTGTGCCAAATCTCATCCAGGTCCTTTCAGCTGTTCAGGCGTGATTGAGTAACAATATCCATCCAACCATCCACTGAAACTTTTTTTTAATTTTTAATTTTGGCTTCGCACCGTTTGTGCATTAAGCCAGTGTCAAGTTAAGAAAATATTAAAAAAAAAAAAAGAAAGAAAAATAATTTATTCTGCACAGATTTAACGCACATTACAGAAAAAATGGATTAAATAACGTAAACATACATGAATGCTAAAAGCCTCGTATTCAATCAATGTAATTCTTCTGTTCATTGCCTAATGTCAGAGTCCACCAACAACCAAAGACAATACATACATTGCGTAATACTATGATATAATCTGTACTGCGACACTGGCAAATGACAACAAACAGACCATCAAAACGAAACACAAAAAAAAACAGTTTGTGAAAGTGGAAAAACAACTAGACTAATCTCTTAACAAACACGAACAAATTGAGCGGTGCGTCGCATCCGTGCAAGAACAGGTCGTTGCTCAGCAAAAATACTGCGACTTCAGGCGAACCTATCGTCAACAGCGCTGGTTTTCAGCAAACTACCTATCACGCGAATGACGTAATGACGCCCCCCTGTGACGTATTTTATTGTAAGTATGTAACCATAATCTCTCACGGAGTACAACATACCATGAACAAAGCATGGAATTACACATTAATAGATATATATATTTATAGTGTTCTTAGATAACTCAACTATTATTATTATTTATTTTTATTTAGTTTTAGATACAGAATACTGTCACTGTTTTCACCATTAGAATGCAGATGTAACACATTCAAAAAACTCCCCACTGAAACTTTCGTGTATAAAATCGATGGCAGCAAAGTAAAGACGGACATCTACATTTTTTCCAAACAGTGCTGTTATTTTTTTTTTTTTTTAAAAATTATCTTACATCAACCCTCTCTACAAGCCTGTATTAATTTTTTTTCAAAATTCAAAATAATTACAAAAATCTGGCACGTAAATAAAGACATCTACACTCAGTTTCGATAAAATATCGCAGTACAAACGGACTTTTGAATTTGGTCGTCTTTACTTCGGAATATTGACAGATGATTGAAACGTAAAATAGTCATCTGTCACCTATCAATCGTGAAATTTTATTTTCTCCTAATAATAATCCTTTTATCATTATTTAAATTATGTGTTTCGCGCGGTTTGAGAACTAAATAAATGATTTAACTGACATAAATAAATGAAGTTTGGTGGTAGATAACTCATTTAGTGAAATGTATAAATTGACAAATTTAAAGTAAATAAACACATCTACAAAATTTGGTTAAAAAAGCGAAATATTGATTGCATGTTGCTTAAATTTTCTATAAATATTCAGATATATAGGGTGACTGGTAATTAGTGACCGATACTTAAACACGTGATTGTACTCATGATTACAAACAACTTTCCCAAAGAAACTTTTTTTTTATATGGGTTCACTTTTTTCACAATAACAAGTTTGAAAAACGCGCGCGCGTAAGGGCAGTGACCGCCGCGATCAACTGTTAGCACTGAGGCAAAGGAAGCGGTGCGGGCGCTGGGGGAGCGTGAAACGCTACTACTAGTACATTTACCCTTTCCCGAGATCAGACTATCAGCTGATAGATCGTGCCTACTTTTAATGTTACGGCGCGCGCGTTCTTAGATATTTTGTAGTTATGCGGACATTAGACAAGTATTGCACAAGTATTTGTATTACACAAGTATAAGTCAAACACGCTGTCTTTGAAAATATTTTTTTAATTTAGCAACAACCGAAACATGTAGGTACCTACACTGCTTAGATACACCGAAAACGGCACGTGGTGCCCGGCTGAGCGGGCTTGCGAGCCGTGCTCTGTACGATACGAGCTCTGTACGATACGAGACTGCGTCTAACATCTGATTGCGGCCGTCACTGCACTCGCGCGCGCGCGTATTTCAAACTGTTGTTAATGTGATAAAAGTGAATAAGTATAAAAAAAAAAGTTTCTTTGGGAAAGTTGTTTATAATCAGGAGTACAATCACGTGTTTAAGTATCGGTCACTAATTACCAGTCACCCTATATATCTGAATATTTAACAACTTTTTCTGAATTGTTAACTTAGTTATTCGATATTTAGGTTTAAAGATATTTATTCTCAAAAAAGACACAAAGTCACTTACATGAGAACAATTTGTTTACCTTATGCTAAATACTAAATAGATCGAGTTCGTCAATAAGTTAATATTGAGTTTATCACTGATCCAATGCATTCCCGCATCTAAGGAAATTTGTTATTATTTATTTAATAAATATTGGGCTAATTGCTTCTTGAATGCATTGAATGAGTGTAATTGTTTTATACATGACGGTATTTTGTTATACAACTGTGCTCCTTCAAATGTTAAATTTTTCTTGCCGAACTTAGTTCTCATCTTTGGTAAGATAAGCAAGCTAGCTCGACGAGTGCTACGTTGGGTTACTTGCTTTACTTTAGTAAACGATAGGTTTGTCTGTATACTTTTGTTAAGAGCTTTTCGGATAAAAATACAGGTATTGTAGATATATAGCTGTCTAATGTTCATAATTTTTGTTTCTTCGTAAATTGTGCTTGTTGGTGTTAGATAAGGATAATTAAAAATCATTTTTATTAATTTGTTTTTGCAACTTGGAGCTTATCCAGCTTCGTTTTGGCCGCACTGCCCCAAACTTCAACCAGATACAGCAGGTGTGGTTTTACTAGGGCGTTATAGATGGTGTGACGCAATCTATGTGGAATACATCGAACTATATTTCTAAGAGATCCAAGTAGTGACGAAAGCTTGGTTTTTATATGTTCTAGGTGAGCATTCCACGATAGTGAACTATCTAATCTTAAGCCAAGATATTTTTCGCAAGTTTTTTGCTGTAAAGGAATATTATTAATATTTAAGGGTTTATGTGAAGGTATTATTTTATTTTTAGCTTTGAATAAGATATAGCATGTTTTAGAGATATTTATAGTTAATAAATTATACTGAAACCATGAGAATAGGGTGTTTAAGTCTTCTTGAGCTTGGAAAATTAGATCATGAATGGATGATCCGAAATAAAATAAACAAGTGTCATCCGCATATAAGGTGAGATGACCATGTAGTTCAAGTTCTTGTATGTTATTTATATATATTAAAAAGAGCAGGGGACCTAGAATGGATCCCTGAGGTACTCCACACGTTATTGGTAAAGCATATTTTAGATAACGTTGAAACAGATATCAGGCACATGTCTTCTTCTACGTAGAAGACTTTTCAGAGTAAAAAAGTACATTTACATTTTTGCAGTAATTAATTATTTTATAAAATCAATAAAGAAGGTTATTTTAATACATCATAGAAAATTTCATGTTAATCAGTTCACAACTCTCAAAATAGTCACATTTTTTTTTACTAAATATGCTCTCCTGTAAAATTGCGATTTTGTAGATGTCTTCTTCTACTTTGCTGCCATCGCAATATTAGAAGGAAATGGGATGTACGTACTCGTATCTTAAACTCAACACACAACAACCCTCTATTAGTGACCTACTTAGACTCAAAACCCTTACAGTCTCAAACCAAACCTATTAAGCCATGGAGCCCTCCATTGTCTGCCCATTGCCTTATATCACAGTCTTGAGTATTACGCCAAAACCACATCTGACACATTAAGAACGGCTTAGGCCAAGTCAGTATGGCCCTTTAAATTGATATTATCGCGACTGTGCTAGATGGCACGACGGCTACCATTAAATTAATTAAAGACTGCTTGGATGTCCCCGTTTTGTTGTTTGTTTGTTTGTTTAATTTATGTTGTTTTGTTTTAATTTGTTGAATATGGGGATATGAATGTTCGAAGCTCAATGTGTGTTGACTATAACTTAGAAATGTATACTGCCCGTGGAATTAGTTACTTTTGATTTTTTATTCTTTTGGTTATATGAGTGAAATAAGGGGCATAATATACATTATTGAGAAATAGATAGTCGAAAAGAGTTCCAACAAACGAGTCATATATTTTGAATACAATATTTCTAAAACCAAATCATATCCTCAGTAAGTAATACAAAAAGTTTTTAATTTCCAAAACTGTAGCTATAAATTTGAATTAATTGATAAACATCAATTTGGTGCAATTTGACACAAAATCTTTCAGACTAACCCCACACAAGAAACACTTACGCAAACGCTTCTCACTAATATGACCACAAACTCTCTGATATTAAGTTCTATTGTTAACATCAGAATGAGTGATCAAGTGTATATATCTACTTATCAATCAAAAAATCGGTATCAATTCATTTTAAATTCACCGTTCTTCAAGATAAGGATAATATCCTAGTTTGAAGAACAGGTGTCTTATTTATATGAGAAAGCCACTCTCATTGTTTAAGTTTCAACATTCGTTGATGTTACATACAGGCTAATTTTGCGAAAATAAATGATTACAAAATACTGAATTTCTCTAAATGAGCTTTATAAGCACAAACTTAACCGTTTAGCACTCAGATATAAACACGTAACGGAAACTCTTCGACCACTCCCCGCTACACTATATCCACTCCAACCCTGAACTACATTTCGGCAACTAACCACCCATCATCGGTTTCAGCTCACATTAATAATTCCTATCCATCAGCAGAGGTAATGGCTCAATAGCCACAGCTCCCATGTGGTCAACTACTACTTTACCAGCTCCGGATAACAAGGGAAGTGAATTTGAGGGACTCAAGGGTACGAAGTAATGATATTGTGGTGCGACGTGCGAGGTCTTAAGGTTGGGTCAAGGTGGGAAGATACGAAGTATAGTACTTGAGTATAAACAGGGTGTAAAAAGACACATCACATAGCCGTCACAGGCTAAACCTCTAAATATTGAAATATTATTCCACAGTTTCTTTTTTGACGAAAATGAGCACTAAGGAAGGATTTTTGAAGATTTTTTCCCTAAACTGAGTTAATAGGTGATGGCAGTTTGTATGGAAATCCGTAATTTTTGCCATCGGGCACACAACGATGGAAGAACCTCAAGGTGTAAGGTGTACCTGATCGCGGATAACCGATGGCTGCGAGACGCACAGGACTGGTCGGCGTGGCGACACGACACTTGGGAGAGGCCTATGTCCAGCAGTGGAAGTCTTGCGGCTGAAATGATGTTGACACGCTTTGTAAAAATAGAAGATTAAAGCAAGAAGCAAAATCTCTTGAAGAATGACTGGAGTAATGACTCTTATGTTTAATTTGTATTTCTTCCATAATTAGCAATGAAAACTTTAAATTTATAAACCAAATAAAATAAAAGTTAGAAGCAAAAGTTAATATATCTTCGCAGTATTTACCCACAAACTCACTACGACCGAACAACAATTCAAACAAAAATGTAGGATCAACTAAAATTTCTTACAACAATAATAATATCATTATCTTAAACTCTCGACATTAATATCCTTTAGACTTTTAATATATACACTTCCCTAAATAAATTAACAACGTAAATAAGAGTTTTGAAACAGTCATAACTGCCGCAGGGTTTCTACCAAAGTTTGGGGTATTTAGACACTTTTTCCAAGTTTGAACGTGTAATTTAGGGGTTAGATGAAACGTGAAATTTAATCATTTTGTTCTGACCCCAAAATGAAGAAGAATTTTATGATCCGAAAGAAAGAAGGTTCGAGCGAGATGGAAACACCATTATTGCTGAATGGTTTAATTTAGATGATGGAGTTGGAAGTTTTATAAAGCAAGTTTATTTGAAGTAAAATTCGATGTGCATTTGCGCGCTCTGGTAATTTTCTTCTGGGTAAAGTAATGTACTAGTTTGTTTTCTTGTTCGAAATGAAATCAATAGAATATCGAATCACAACCTAAGTTATATATAAAATATCTCTTTTGGTGTTACGATTGGCCAAGAAGACAGTTGACAAAATGTAAAAGGAGATGAAAAAAATGCTTGTTGCCGATATTATAACAATGCATAAAAAAAAACTAGTCTGCCATCTTTGAAAGTCTGCCATATTGGATTTAGAATGACATCACTTAGCCATTGTCATCCAAATTAACATGTAAGTATGCAATGATTTTTTACATAGAAAGCACATAAGACATAAGTACATATATGTAGTGCTATTCTTTAATAGTAATTAAAACTAGTTGATTTATACTACTGGTCTAAAAGTATTATTATTCTAGTTCCTTCTACACCATTCTAACCTCCACGTATGCCGAAATCATACAAGTCCAGTTTTATAGAGGTCTGCACTTAGACCCGTATAATTTTACATTTGATAGCCACTGCTACTCACCCTTGACCGTTAGAGTTTAGACCTCGGCATAGTTTAATACTAGATGATTCTGGGATCGTTTGGTATAAAATATTGCTTCGGAATCGTGACATTTTCATTGGGTTTCGGAACTTTGGTTATAGGGTATTTCACTCAATTGTTTTTAACATTTGTATCAAAAAATTACTTTATCCAAAATCGAAAATCGTAAGAATTTTCAAATCCGTTAAAAATTAAGCAAGTTAGAAAGAAACCTTTCAAATCTTGTGGAAGGGGAAACTGTCAAGTATGAGAAAATGGATGCACACACATAAGTATGACGTCACTGCCATTAGGTTACTTTCGTACAAAAGAGATAGCGAGATATCCCCACCACGCTCCCACTCTTCCCAAAGACAGTGTTTGAAATGCTAATTGATGCATTTATTAACCAATGATTGATTTAATAACCAATTTAGATGTCGTTTTCAAATAATGATTTATTTTTAGTGTTATTTGCATATTTATATAAATTACTAGCTGTGCCCGCGATTTCACCCGCGTTTATGTATCTTTCATTTTTTTTTTTTCATAAAAAGTATCCTATATTACTTTTAATACCTCCAAGAATATGTGTACAAAGTTTCATGATGATCGGTTAAGTAGTTTTCGCGTGAAAGCGTAACAAACAAACTTATATTCACATTTATAATATTAGTATGATTGTTCAAAAATAAACACAGAATTATTGATTACTTAAAGTAAAATGACTTTGAAAAGAATTTCGTTTGATTTTATACAGGGTGTAAGAGGAACGCTTCCAAAACCAGAACGTAGTATTATATACAACCTAAATGCAAACGGATACTAGTAATTTTTCGCTTTACTTCAGTGTCGTGTAGACGTGGGGTCGTAGGCCGCGCGGCTGTCAGCGAGCACGCACTTTTAACTCGAGGAATGCGCGAGCGTCAGCTGATATTTTACGAATATTACATTGCGTACTAAAATTGTAAAGAAAAAGAGCGTCTAACTGCAAATAACGGTTTCATTTAACTGTTCTCACAGCAGTGTACGCAAAATGCTAAAAAAATGGTATATTTTTCATTTTTTTTAAAGATTTTTTGCTGGTATCATATCGAGAATCACTAGCCTTATCACCTGTTTCCGGTTTTCGGAAGCGTTTTCCTTACACCCTAAATAAGAAATGTGTGGTCACATTTTAAAGACTGCTTCTGCTTTCTTCAAGGAAGCCATAGTCACACCCGTAGAAAAAATTGCACTTCCCATACTAATTTTGACCAGCTGATGATAACTTTATATGGAACATTTTTTTTTTTGAGAATTTACTACAGTCTTACTTGATGAAAGTTGTTCATTTACATGGAAAAAAGCAGTAAGTAACCTCCAACCATTTAAGTTACACCCTGTATAAACCCCCTCCCCCCTGCCCCCTGCCTGCCTGCACCCTGTGTGTGTTGTGTGTGTGCAATTTTAGTGATTGCTGGTATTTCTCAAAGGTAAGCTTAGGTTAGATAAAAAATAACTTTACACTTTTATGGTTAGTTGAACATTGATTAATTTAAAAATCCTATTCGGAAAACCTTTTTGTAAAAAATAATCTTAGGTAAGAATAGAGTTTTCACATTATATTTTAAAGGTCTTGCCGATCACAAAATATTATGGAAAAATGATCACCTACATTTCTTTTGATATGTATATACTCGTAAATTTATCATTCCAAATGTGTTTTTATGTTTGCTTGCTTGAATGAGCACAAAATAACATAAAATATTGTACGGTTATTCTGTCAATATAATTTGTTATTATAACTTAATACATTTGGCATGACAACGTGGTAATAGTTTATATAAATAGTAAATATTTATTATGTCCTTTTAAGCAGGCACGTGTAAGGGAAGGTACCTAATCGAGACTTCGCACATCTAGGGTTCCGTACCAAATGTATTTTTAACCGACTTCAAAAAGAAGGAAGTTATCAATTCGGATGTATGTACGTTCGGGCATAACTCCGTCATATATACACGGATTTGCAAAATTCTTTTTTTTTCTTCGAAAGAGCTTTATTTCGAAATGGTCCCATTTAAATTTCATATAGATCTGATGATGACTTTAGGAGACAGACAACGGAACTCTTCATAAAATGACAACAAATCCACTGCGATCTTATGTCTATGTTGTGTTTCAACACAATTTAATGGGGAACCACAACTCAAAAGTGAAAAGTAAAATTAAATTTACGTAAATAGAACCGACTTCAAAAAACAGTGCAAAATAACTTTAATTTCGGCAGTTGGTGTTAAAAAAACCAAGTCACAAAACCAGAAACACCAACTTCCGAAATTAAAGTTATTTTGCAGTTTTTTTTGGAAGTAGGTTCTATTTTTTTATAAAATAATTTTTTTTACTATTTTCATGGCATGGGTCGACAAGATGTTTATACTGTTAAAATTTTAAGACTGTAGCTCCAACCGTTTCGCTGTAAAACCTGTGTGACAGACGACGCACGGACAGATAGACAGACGTGAGTGACAGCAATAGGGCTCCGCAAATATTTACAAGACATAACTATCTCGACAAAGTTACGTAAAACTTTTAAATCTGAATGAAATCACACCCCCTCGATAAAATATCCTGCAATCCAAACACAACTTCCCCTAAGTGCCCAAAAAAAAACACTCTTCATCAAATCATTCCGTTCAAACTCCGCGACAAGACTCCCAGGTATCTCTCAAACTTTTTCACTTAGAACTTTAGCCCAACCGATACTGCTAACTTGAGGGGTTGTTTTAATTAAAAACCTGTTTTAATCAGAATCTAGTGTAGTCCTGGTGCCTAAGTCAACGCAGCGGAAAAGAACTGAGATAAAAAAGCAAGAAAAACGCTTTTAGTCGTCGGTTGTTAAGAAAATAATCTTTGTATTATAAATCTGAAGCTTGAAGATGGTTTGGACGTGGAAGATACGAGTAGTTCTATGTTTTATAAGTTCATTGAAAGTGAGAAGACAGAAACTGAAAGAGTTAATTATTTTTGTAAACACAGTTGAAAGGGGGATTCATTGTGGCAATGATCTTTATATTCGAAGTCGAAGTCTAAGCAGTTTTTTGGCAGACAATATGGCGCATTTTTAACCGACTTCGAAAAAGGAGGAGGTTCTAGGTTAGACTTTTTTTTATGTCCACCGATTTCTCTGTCAGTTGAATACCCATTTACAATTTTTTTTTGTGAGAATAATTTTTGGAAATCGGTTGTTTTTTTTTAATTTCATTGAAAGTGAGAATACAGAAACTGAAAGAGTTAATTATCTTTGTAAATACAGTTGGAAGAGGTATTTATTGTGGCTATACAGTTGGAAGAGGTATTAATTGTGGCTATGAACTTTATATTCGAAGTCGAAGACTAAACAGTTTTATGACAGACAATATGGCGCATTTTATTTTTAGTATAAAGGATTGAATAAGGTGAGTTGTATATTTTTTCTTTTTGGCTGTGGCAAAAATATGTATGACTAAGGCAGAATGCACTGTGTTCTATAAATTTTTGAATTGATAACTAGTTAAGGCGCGTTGGGCAGTTTTGAGATGGGAAAAAAACAATTGCAGAACTCGCGCGCCACCGACACCTATACGCGATTTGCTACGAGAGTGCTACCGCATACGAATGCGTCGCAGCACTCGTGGCGTATCGCGAGGCGCGTTGGGCATTTTTGATCAAGTTTTTTGTTTTCACTTCTGACGGTACTCCCGGAATGCCAGATTTTATTTTTATTGTTATAGTCAGTTTCACATGGTGGACCGATGACCTGGTGAGGGTCCCGGGTAGCCGATAGATGCAAAACGCATAGGACCAGCCTTTGTGGTGGCACTTGGGGGAGGCCTATGTCCAGCAGTGGACGTTTTTAAGTATAAATGATGATAATGATTTCTAATTTTAATTTTCTGACTTTGCCAATTTAATTTGTATGTAATCTATCTGTATGTAATAATGAAATTGTGTGTTGTGTTTTGTCTTAATTTTATTTATTTTTCTAAATTTTTTTTAATTAATGTACCTAATGCTGTTATATGATCCAACAAGTTGATTGAAATCAAGGAATTGATTTGAATTGAATTGATAATATCAGTTTATGAATCGATATATTTTTAAAGTTTTAGTTTTACCTTCTGCGACCTAACTGTATTTTCTTTGCAGCGTAAAATAATTTTATATAAAAATAAAATAGAACTACAGTTAAAAAAGTGGTAACGTAATTTAAGATTTTCTTCTATTCAAATGAACTAAAATAAATCCTTGCACTGAAAATGTTTAAGTGAAAAATACATCGGATTTCCATAAAATTTCTTCACCAAGACAGCTTAGAAAGCTCTTGGAGTACTAAATATTAATTATCTCGGTGCAAGTCCTCTAGAAAAGTTAAATAAAAAAGAAACCGTGCTGGGAACGATAAATTATCACCGAGATCTGGGAATTAATGGAAAATAGACCATGTTGGCGTCCGGGTGTTAATTTAGAACGTTAACTGGGAAATGTTTAGAATTGTGGCAATTAAAGTGAAAAGTGCCTATTAATGGTCTAATTCGAACAACTGATTGGACTTTGGCTATTTTATTAGAGCTGCTGAACTGTGGGTGATGTTTTCGGTGTTTAATTAAGAGTAGATTCGAAAGTTTTGAGTACTTATCAATAGGAATGGGAAGAAACATTGAATCGACAGTGTATAAGATGATAAGGCTAGTAAGTATGTGACTACAAAAATGGCGACTACAGAGAAGTTTGAAAGACGTTCATGCGCCGACCCCAAATAAAGAAAGATAAGGGTGAAGAGATGGTAAGGGTCGCGGGTAACCGATGGATGCGAGATGCACAGTACTGGTCGTTGTGGCAACACTTGGGGGAGGTCTATGTCCAGCAGTGGACGTATTTCGGCTGAAATGATGATGATGTGGTTTAAGTATAAAGTAAGGAAGTAGGAACTTTTCTAGATGTAATACAATATACAAATTGTGTTTGTCACTACCAAGACAGGTCATGGGTCGTGGATAAATTCGAAAGAGAATCACCACGCCTCATGGCACAGGCAACTGAAGGTAGGGGTGGGTTTAGTCAGTAAAAGTCTGACACGCCCTCCCACTCAACCCAGAGCGGGAGAAGTCTTTGGATGATTTCCCACCCATCAAAACAAAAACAAAAAAAGAGACAGGTTATCACCAGGTAATCACCATTTATAATTTGACTTCACCGACTGCTAGGTATAGCCATCTCTTTACTAGTACCAATTTTGACCCACAACGTTCCTTCGCTGATCTATTTAGAATCCACTAGCAATTGGTACCGCAACGACAATAGAAAACTGAGATCATTTCTAGATTTGTATTTATTGACTACGCATCACTGTATCATGTTCGATGATCAATAATTCCAGGGAAATATATTCAAAAGTAATATCCGGATATCCCAATCAGGTAGGAATCACGGCAATTACGCAATAAATGATTTTATATACGGATCTCGCTACAGCGGATGGTGACGAAAACTATAAATGGACAGGGAAATTAGTCAAGCAAAATGTTGCTAACTACGATTATTTGGACGTATATCAATCAATGGTTTCGCTCCTCTCAACGCCGAAGACGCGTCACGTTTCAGCATCTGTCAGTCCCCGCTGACAGGCGGCCATCGTGTAACTACAGACTTTGTCAGGTTCCGGGTGTATGAACCTTGTCACAGATCTAAAGACCTTGGCTAATAGTGATAATAGCGGTTTAAAACGCGTCAATCGGGGTTTTGGCAACTTTTTTGGCAAGGGAAACTAGCGGACATATGAGAGCCGCTCGGGGTTTAAAGGTTAACCTTCTGAAACATAATGTAACTCTACATTTTTAGGGTTCCATACGCAAAGGGTAACCAACGGGAACCTATTACTCCGCTGTCCGTCTGTCTATCAGCGGGCTGTATCTCAAGATCCGTAATAGTCACCCAGTTAAAATTTTCACAAAATGTGTATTTCTGTTGCCGCTATAACAAAAAATAATAAAAATAAATTCAAAGGGTGCTCCCTAGGAAGACCCCTTTAATGGGGCTACAGAAATACACGCTGTGTGAAAATTTCAACTGTCTACCTATTACGGATCATGAGAATCGGCACAAAAAAAAAAATGTTGGGTTTTTTTTTCAGTTTATGGTACGGAACCCTTCGGACGGCGAGTAGTGGGTAACTCGCCGCCCGATCAGCAGCAGGCCCGAGAGTCGACGGCGCGTAGTGTTCCACGCGCGCCTCAAAGAGTTGTCAGTAAAGAGAAGGGGCCCGTCATGGCCGATGCCTGCCCGGGGGTTGAGGATAAATTCGAAAGAGTTACCTCGCCCCTGGGCATTTAGGGCAGGGAGGAACAGGGGTGGGTTTTAGTCAGTAAGAGCTTGACATGCCCTTCCGCCCCACCCTGGAGCGGAAGAAGTCATAGGATGATTTCCCACCACACAAAAAAAAAAACAAACCCTTCGTGTGCGGTTCTTTTTATTATTAAGAATTATTTGCATTTCCATGTTACCATTACTCGAGTACTAACCTCTTCTCTATGAGAGGATGTGGGCCGCAATTCAACAGGCGGGTTCCAAAAGCGGGTTGGTGAATGTCACATATTTATCTTCATAGTTTGGTTCTAGGGCATGGTAGTTCCTCTCGATGTTTTCTTTCACCGTTTTGAGAGCAGTGGTGATGAAATAATGTACAGAAAGTAAATCGCGTGCCTGACTATGAACTCACGACCTATAAACTTGTAAGTCGCAGCTGTTATGTCTGGCTCACTACTGTTCTCAGTAACACAAGCAAAAATATTTTATTGCAAATATTAAGTCCCTAAGCCGATTTTAAAAACTTTGTCTTATAAAAATTGTTTCAGTAACTCTGATTTCAACTAGCAAAATATATTTTAAAAATAAATAATACGGACAACAGCGAGTAACATGTCATGAAATCTGCAACTGACATACGTAACATAGTCAAAAGCAAGTAAAATAGGTATTGTTTATCGGTTCGCAATTTCACAAACAGTTTCAAAATAAAACATCCCAAACAGTCAGATCAAACAATCGCACCTCTCAATATAAATAAAAAATAAACGACTAGATTTAACAGCCAGTGTTAATCAATTAATTGGTCAGTTAATTGAATTTATATTCAAGCGTTCAAACATCAATCTAAATTGAAGTCATTCGAGCAGTAAAATCCATTTTATTTTTAGCAGAATGCAAAAAGAGACTGAACTAACTGGTACGGTGAGTGTACTGTATAGATTGGAATCATTTATTTGTATACAATTTTAGTCTGTGAACCAATTAGGTTCTAATTGGGTCTGAACGAAATGAAACAATAAATTGCGGTCCTCGACAAAAGAACAGGACTCTTTCATTCTTTCTCAAGAGAATTGTAAGACTTAGGTGATATTGTATTCTGTTGGATACTAAAATTATGGCACGCCATTATAAAATAATACAATTGAAAGGGTGGAAATTTTGCCACAATAACTTTGGTTAAAAGGCTGGTAGGCTCAAATGGGATTGGGCGGGTCAGTCTTACGGATGCATGATGACCGCTGTGCAAAAGTCTCCACGCAATGATGGATGGACGGCGTCGCCAAGGCCAGCTCAGAAAGTGGAGAAGACTTGGTTTGAGGTGGTGGAAGAAAAAAGTATCTGCAAGGATATGGGAGGAGCCCTTTGCCCAGCTGTCCTACAGTATAGGCCACTATAAGCTAGTAAAAAACATTTTAATTTTGTACTTGATGAAAAAGTAGATTAAGCTTTTACTCGATGAAATTTAATTAGACACTTAGCTAAAACCATTACTGCTGTCCTATCTTCAAAATAAAATAGATGAAAAATTCTCGTAATTACACACCTAAAACAAGGCAAAATTACAATTAACAGTCGACGATAAAGCCGCCACAAAATACTTTAGCCTAACCCTCAAAATACCGAGGCGTAATACAATTTTTCCAAGAATGCAACTTAACCCATTTGGGGGCTATTACTGCGGACTACAAACGGTTCCATTCCACTTGACCTTGGATTTACGATATCCAGTATTGTATGAAATTATACCGAGTTTTTATTTTATCTGTCTATTTCTGTCTTTTTTAATGTTAAACCGTTTGTTGACTGAATGATTGGTTTACTGACAATACGCACGAAAGGTTTTGTTACTTTCATATAGTTCCATATAATTGTACGTTTAGCTCAATCAATCAACTCAGCCTATCGCAGTCCACTGCTGGACATAGGCCTCTCCCAGGCTGCGCCACAACACCCTGTCCTCCGCCTTCCGCATCCAGTCTATCCCAGCCACCTTCTTAAGGTCGTCGGTCCATCTAGCTGGGGGGCGTTCCACACTACGCTTGCCGATACGCGGTCTCCACTCCAGGACTCGTCTGCTCCATTGGCCATCGGTCCTTCGACAAACATGACCAGCCCACTGCCACTTCAGTTTGCTTATTCTGCAAGCTACGTTGGTTACTCCGGTTCTTTTCCGGACAACTTCATTCCTGATTTAGCAGTTTAGCGTTTTAGTACGTTTAGCTAAAGAGTGGAATTCCTGCTGGAGTCGGTTCCCTGATAGCTAGAACCTATTTTTTAAGTCAAGAGTGAATTGGTTACTTCTAAGCGTGCTCCATCTTCGACCATATATCATTGCTTACCATCAGGTGAGATGGTGGTAAAAACGAGCCTACAAGTAGTTAAAAAAAGCAGTCAAGTGCATGTCGGACTTCGCATATTTATGGTTCCGTACCAACTGAGGTAATTATCAAAGAAAAAATCAAATTTATCAATATTTTGGTATTTGTTAGTAAAATATACGTTATTATAAACATTATCACCAAATTTCAAGTACACAGGTCAATGGGAAGAACCCAGAATTCTATACAAAAAGAGAGGACATACAAATGAACATTATTTTAAGACATAAATTGACTAAATTTACCAACATCGCGGCTAAAAATGCATTTCAATAGTACCTTTGACATGTCCATAAAAATTAATAATAAGTTACCCGTAATAATAAAGAATTTAAATAAATACAACATTTTTATAAATAAATTTAAACTTTTTCTTGTAAACAAATGGTACTATAGTAATATGCGAATACTTAAATGATAAATTATAAGTAACTTCATAATCATCTATTTCTATCTACACATACTCACTAAAAGATACGCCTACGCCATAATACGAAAAATTGATATACATATATTGAAATATATTTTAATAAATATAGAGCTTTCAATAAATAACTCGCATAACTAAATAAATATTAAATAATAAATAAAAATAATAGTTAATAATAATTAATACATAATATGTATAATACGAACGAATAATCAAAGTGACTAAAACAATAATAAAAAATTATAAAAGAATGGTTTTTACAATGTTTGGTAGGTACTAATTTATTAAATGTACTATATCAAAAAAAAAAACATGTAATAACTGTTATATTCAATTTCGTATTAATAAAACAGTAGTTGTCTTCCTCCTCTCTCCTACTTGATCTATGCTGTGCTCGACAGGGTCCATAATTGTGACTAATATAATAATTGCCCCTAGCAACTATATACATTATGTTACGCAATAAAGAATTGAGAATTAAAATTGACAATTGAAGTTAAAAATTCTTCGGAACAATATTTTGTGACAGACAGACGGACAGATGTACATGTGAATGACGGCAATAGGGCTCCGTTTGGACCCTTCGGGTACGGAACCCTAAAAACATCTATCACAAACATAATTGAAACATTACAAGATTATCTATAGAGTGTACTTATACAGTAGGATAAGTGCAGTAAGAAATCGCACCGGGTCGCGAGAATCCGATGGATGCGAGACGCATGGGACCGGTCATTGTGGCGACACTTGGGGGAGGCCTACTTTCAGCTTAAATGATGATGGGTAAGAAATAAACTTTTTTATCGAAATTGCTCCTAGGCGGTTCAAATTCGTTTGCAAAACAGGTCAAGAAAATCAGCTTCAAGAACAAGACAAAAGTATTATTCATTTAACTTTTCGGTTTGATTGACATGAAAAAAACACTAGGACATTAAGCGATATCAGACGAAGTAAAACTATTTAAACTTCAGCGACAATATCCTAAAGGCAAAGACTTTGATTAATGGCCGTAACGATTGAGGTCGTAAGTTAAAACCTACGAGTAGCACCAATGAATTATTGTGGTGGAGTTTCTTTATGACCACTGAAGATTAGCTTGAGAGATTAATTGTGGGCGTAAAAGCAAAAAGGGTCCAGTACTGGGGTATAAAGTTAAGACCCGACTCGGTATCTAGAATAGTCAGTAGACCCCTCAGGCCTTGTGCGCGTCAAATGTCAACATCTATCAAGCCCCGTTGACAGTCGGCCATCGTGTAACTACACCCGGGCCTGCGGACGGCTAGTAATGGGTAGCTCGCCGTCCGATCAGCACCAGGCCCGAGAGTCGACGGCGCGTAGTGTTCCACGCGTGCCTCAAAGAGTTGTCAGCAAAGAGACGGAGCCCGTCATGACCGATGCCTGCCCGGGGGTTGAGGATAAATTCGAAACAGAGTTACCTCGCCCCCGGGCACTAAGGGCAGAAAGGAACAGGGGTGGGTTTTAGTCAGTAAGAGTCTGACACACCCTCCCGCTCCACCCAGAGCGGAGAGATGTCATTGGATGATTTCCCACCCCACAAAAAAAAAATCGTGTAACTACAGACTTTGTCACGTTCCGGGTATGTAAACCATGCCACAGGTATAAAGACCTTGGGTAATAATAGCGGTTTATAATGCGTGAATCGGGTTTTTGGCAATTTTGTTGGCAAGGCAAAAGTGGCGCCCTCATTGAATAAAAAATCGTAGCATAGCATAGAAAAGAAATATTAAAGATTCCAACGTCACGTTTGTTACAAAGAGGATAAAGTATTTTTACGTTATTAAAACAGGTCTCAGAATGTTTCGTATCCAAAGTAGTAGGCAAAAGTGTCAGAAACGACCGCTTTTGGTACTTTTGCCTACTACTTTGGATTCTTTAATATTTCTTTTCTATGCTATGCATTTTATTCAATGAGGACGCCACTTGGCCGGTAGTAGACCCTGAAGTGTGTGAGTTATGCTCAAAACTTACAATTATTGTTGAATCAAAATATCAATCTGCCGACCTATTTCCCAATTATGTTCTGCTTTCAGTTTGACGGGATGCAGTTAAATACCAGTATTGTACATGGAGCGACTGCCTATCTGTTCTTCAAACCAGTAACTGGGTACCACGATATCTCTTAATAAGACTGGTTGTCTGATTTTCGAGATTCTGACGACCCGTCCTCTTCCTCATCCTCGCTTCTTCATCGCCGAGGGTCATGATCACTTGAACGTGGAGCAATCTTTTTCTTGATGATATTGCGCCACCTGTTCCTATCTCACAACCCGTGACACGGTCAAATATCTACAAATGCTTGAATGGAGTGTCTAATGATCCATCCACAGACCGTATTCGGCAATCGTTGCTTGACCTTGAATCTTGACCAAAGAGGCTGTTATTATTAAGTCAGGAGCCCGTCAATCACTGCAATCACTATTGAATGTAAAAAAATGAAAAATAGCTCGCTCCGATAGAGCCAGCAATCAATATCCTGTCACAACCAATTTCAAGATCCACGAAAAGATTTAATACACACAATTATTTTTAAAGCTTCTGTAATAAACTGTTAATGTATTCTATCGTCCCGAATGGCCGTTGAAACGTAATAAAATATAAGCCCCCATCAAAATAATAGTCTATATCACACCTGATTTTACAGGGCACTCGCGTATCATCTATCTTAAGACTCATAAACTTTAATGTCGACCATAATACAAAGCTGGGGTCACATCTTTACACCCCAATCTTACAGTTAAGCGTTTAACATTAACATAACCGAGTATAAACGATGAATTAGCACTCCGAGTGGCCTAATTAAGATCAACGCGATTCACGGCAAGGGGAAAAAACACATTTTTTTTCACAACTTTTAAAAATTAGTCTTTAATTTCGCGCCATTTGCCATTCCCCGTCTCAGGGCATTTGTCACTTCCTCGAATGAAGAATGGAAAAGATTTCTGTTGTTTTTTTCCCCCTCGTCAGCCTTCAGTTTTTGTTCGAATGGACAAATTAGCTCTTTTGTTTTTGGGCCGTTTGGAATTTCAAAAGAGTTCGGCGCCGAAATGTTTTTGCGGTCGCGGTGAACGAGTTAAGTTGAAAACGTATTGCGTTTTTGATTGGCCGTGTTTGTTCGATTGTTTAATTTGAATTTTTTACCAATTGTGAATTTACCTTGTTTCCCGACTCAAAGAGAAAGTAATCAGATCTGAACGATGCTGTCTGTGTGAATACCTTTCAATTCATTGTTTGTATGAATCGGTTTTGGACTCGTGTTTTACGATTATGTGGCATACTTTTATTAATTTCAAAACGGAACCTGTTTGTTTGTATTCATAAACAATCATTGTTTTTGTTTCAATTTTCAAATCAGCGTTAATGTAACATCGCCGCTATTAATTAATTAATTAATTTAATTAACTTGTAAATACCGGAGATACTGTCACAGCTGTCAGCAAAACGTAATTCATTAATGCGAAGGTATTATTATTATGTAAGTTTGGAGTGGTACAGTTGAAAACAGAGGTGAGATAAATGAATATTATATATATAATAAAATGTCACAAGATAGAACGGTCATTATTTTATTATAAAATTTAATATGAAGTACTATTCAAAAATTTTACCAAGATTGTGATGATAAAAAAGCCTAAATGACCTAAAACCTGAATATAAGAATGAGCAATTAAATAAAACGTACAATTTACTTAAAGTCATCCAGATCAACCGCATTTAAAGGAAAGTTTGTATTTCACAATGAAATGACCAAATAATCATAAATTGACCAGCCACCATAAAATATTTTTTTTAAAACCAGTAAATTTGAAAGCTTTTTTGAAAAAAGCTTTCAAATATTCCGGAAAAATAAAACGATAAAAAAGCTTTCACAAATAATACGCGGTAAGAACTGCCTTACAACTGTCTAAAATCACTGCTTCAATTCAAATTAATTTTCTCCAAACATAAAATTCTAAGTCTAAAATAAGTTTTCATTCAATACTAGTAAGCTTATTACCAAAAGTAGCAAGTCGAGTGACATGCTAACTCAACATTATTTGCTCCAACGAGATGTGGCGTCACCAACAAGACTTATCGTTTTTAATTTCATTTTTTATCATTAAAAAAGTTTGCTCTCCAAGATAAGGGTGACAGAATTAAATTTATTACGTAAATTAGTTTTCGCGGCGAGTGTACATGTTTTCGTAAATTTAGGGGAGTTTTGTGAAAATGTTGAGCGCACTCTTTTTTAATGCACCCCAGTTTACTATACTTTTTAGTGTTCTGTACCCAAAGGGTCTAACGGAGCCCTCACGTGTCCATCTGTCTGTCTGTCCGTTGTCTGTCAACAATTTTTTTTCTGAAGAACTTTTTAACTTCCCATTGACCTATGAACTTGAAAGGTGATGTTTATTATTACGTGTATTTTACTAAAAAATACCAATATATTGCTAAATCAGATTTTTTATTTGATAAATCCCTCATTTATTACGGAACCCTAAATGTGTAAATTCCGACACGCACATGGCCGGTTTTGTAATAGGTACTTGTGTGTTTTTAGCAATTAAACGGGGAATTTCGACTTTTCTGTTCAGTAGATGGCAGGTATTCCTAAAGACTCAAAGCAGATGGCACATGTGAAGTTGGAGGTCATGCTTACTGTCAAACTCATATTTTATCATTTTATCCTAAAGATGTCCACTGCTGGACATAGGCGTCCCGCTGTTACTACATCGACTGCTCCTATGCGTCTCACATCCAGCGTATAACCTCACAAGGTGTACTGATGACCTGATGCAACTCTATCTATTTATAATTTAATACCGAGTGTGGTGTTAACCTAAACAGAAGCCTTCTGCGACTGGACAGAGGTAGCCTGCGCCTGGTGGCTGCTTACTCAACAAACACTCCCACACAACGGAGGGATCGGTCAAGCTAACGCACATTCTCCTTTAGTGCACAGATGTAACCGATAACCTGACTGGGGTCGTGGATAAATTCGAAATTGAGTTACCGCGGCCCTTGGCACTCAGGCAACTGCAAGAACAGGGGTGGGTTCTTGTCAGTAAAAGTCTGACACGCCCTCCCGATCCACCCAGAGCGGGAGACGTCATAGAATGATTTAACACACAAAAAAAAGGAGTAACCGATAAACGAATTCGGATCATTCAAATAATTAGGAGCACCGAATTCACTCTTCCCTGAATAAACAGCGAGGCCTGATGTGCTTCTGGAGAGATGTGGCCTGGTTGAATTGAACCACCAGACGGCTACAGCCTACGTACTATGGTCCACCAGAGACTAAGTGCGGAAGCCAAACCCAAATAGATAAATAGATTGTCTTAGCAGATGTGTTACAGTTGAAAGAAATAAACCTGTCACTTTTCATGTCTCAATAAAAACACCTTGTCTGTTCCAATAAGAAAAGAGTTACTGTTGTTACCGTATATATTTCTTCGTTTCCAGTGCTTTGATTACCCTGAACACATCTGAACAGGAAAACATAAATGTTAGGTGTCACCTGCATGTTGCGGAACCGGGAAAAATGTACGGATATAAAGCTCACTGCCTACCTTTGATAAACGGATTTTGTATAAAAATTATCAGAAAACATTTCGGCCTTGAGGGAAATTTTTAGATTGCACGTGTTTGATATAATTCTCAAAGAAATTTTTCAGACAAAAGAGAACCCGTTTTCGTCTCACATAATGAAGAGAGGCAGATAATCAGCTGTTGACTGCTAGAGACAAAATAAAAGCAATTAAATCCTAGATTTATCTTCCAAAAATACGATTTGCTAGCATTCTCAGCATTCAGTCGCTCGTCTGTAAATCATATCGTCCAAAGCTATCGTCAATTTTATCCACTTAACTACGTCCTGTCCTGAATTGAGAATTTGAAGTTAATAACTTGTCAACCTCTTTTTTAGCATGACAACCTAGAAAATTGGTGTATTAAAGAAGAAATTGACAATGTTTGTAACTTCAAATTTTCAATTGAGAATTTGTAATTACTATACAATAATATTACAATCATCATCAGCCTTTTAATGTCCCCACTGCTGGGGCACAGACCTCCTCTCTGTGAGAGTGTTCTCTCTGTGTGTCTGTGGGTGGGTGGGGGTGTGGGTGGGTGTGGGTAGTATTACAATAATATTGTATAATAGTAATTCTGTAACAAAAGCCCTGTTTTTCCTTTTAAGGATGTGTACATTTACCTACAAGCACAACATAGATGAAATTATAATTTAAAAAAAAAAGACGTGTGGCACTCGGAGACTGCCGCGGTAAAGCTATTGCATAGCATTTTTTATCAACTTATGCAATTATAATTATTTTTTTATTTTATTTATGCAGTATTTTTTTTCCTTCGTTTTTTTTTCTTTGATATTAATTCAAGTTACACTTTTTACACGCACGTAAGAAGTTACACTTCTTTGGCGTAACAAGATAAATATCATCATCGTCATCGTCATCGTTATCGTCATCATCATCATCACTATTCATCGATAGATGGCAAAACTAAAAAGTATCACCGCTGTGCCGGTCGGAGTGGGGGGTGTTAGCTTATTTTCGTTACGGAATTTCTGGATTCGGTCTCCACGCTCAAGGCCCGCGATAGAAGCTATGCAATAGCCTAAAAATTAAGCATTGGCTAGTCGAGAGGTCAAAATCAAATAACTATTAAAATGGACACATTCAAAAAAATGTTTAGATTATCTGATTTTAAAAAGTATATATCTTTATTTCGCTAAATAGCCTACGGATTTCGCAATCGCTTCATGCAGAATTGCAGAGGTAATAAATTAGTTAGACATTACAATTAATATCAATAATTAAATATTTATTTTAATTATTTTTAACAGTTTTTTTTATAAATGACTTGCTATAATACGAGTACGTTTGTATACCGATTCTTAAAACGTGGGTGGAAGAAACAACAGTGTTTTTGTTACATACTGTATATATTACTACCGATCCACCCCAGCTTCGCACGGGTACAAATTATACATTTAAACCTTCCTCATTAATCACTATATCTATTAGTGAAAACTGCATGAAAATCTGTTCAGTAGTTTTTGAGTTTATCGCGAACAGACACGGCGGGAGACTTTGTTTTATACTCGTAATATGTAGTGATAGTAATATAGGAAAGATGTGTTGATGTGCACTTTTCCAGCAAAAACACTAGGAAGTGGTGACGGGGGGACGATTTTAGGGACTGTCTTTATGAAGAACTTTGACGTGGGAAATCATCCAATGACTTCTCACGCTATTGGAGGAGCGGGACGGCGTATCAGACTCTTACTGACTGAAACCCACCCCTGTTCCTTCCCTGCCTGAGTGCCCAGGGGTGCGGTAGGTTTGATTGATTTTCAGAATTTATCCGCTGCCCCTAGGCATGCAGGCACCGGCCACGATGGGCCCCGCCGGTGGTGGCTGACACTCATCTCTTTGAGGCGCGCGTGGAACACTACTCGACTCACGGGCCTGGTGCTGATCGGCCGGAGAGCTACCCACTGCTCGATTTATTTTGGTAGGTATTATAACGAGAATATAAAAATACCTACTTAAATTATTTTTAATCTATATCGGCGTTTATCCACTAATTTAGTTCCTAAACACAATATTACCGGGTTACAGTGGCAGACCAATACTATACAACTATCAATACTATTTAGAGAAGATAAATATTAGCTCGCCAGTGTGCACGGGCGCTAATTGCGTTGACCTCACTAAAACAAGGTTCACAAACGCTTTGAAATTACGTCAATCATTGATAAAATCCGCTTGGATTGATGAATGTTTGAACTGTGAAGGGAGATCAGGAGTGGACTGCGATACGCTGGATTGATTGGTTGTGTAGAGTATAATTAGTTCGTCATCAGATTCAATCTGCCTAGTATTTTTCCAACTTGTTTTTTTTAGGGTTCCGTACTAGAAGAAAATGGAGCCCTATCACTGTCACTCACGCGTCCGTCTGTCCGTCTTTCCGTCTGACTGTCACCAAATTTTGTATCGAAGAATTTTTTAACTTCCCATTGTCCTATGAACTTGAATTTGGTGAGAATGGACCTAAAACAAACTGATTTGTACGCAATAGGCTGAACCTTGAAATTTTCAATATTAATAACTAGCTGCCCGCGGCTTCGCCCGCGTAAAAAGTGTAATTATAAGAAGTCTAAGTGATATTTCCAGAGAGTAGCACTTTAAATAAATCCTGTAGAAATCAAAATCAAAAGTAATTTAAATTAGGCTGAAAGCCAGATTTTTTTTAACGTCAAAGTTCTACATAAAGACAGTAGGGGCACACACACTCACTCAGTGTGTCGGGGTACCTATCTTGTTACTCTTACCGTATTAAATATAATAGTTTACCATATTGAAACTGTTTCATTTATTGGGTCCCGAACATATCCTAAATTGGTGCTTAGTTTCTTGCCCGTGGCTCCGTCCGCGTAGACATTTACCGTTTTAAATATAATAGTTTACCATATCCAAACTGTTTCATTTATTGAGTCCCGAACATATCCTAAATTGGTGCTTAGCTTCTTGCTTGTGGCTCCGTCCGCTTAGACATTGGTATCCTGGTGGTTTGTGAAGCTATACAGCTTAGGATTGTATCCCCGAAAAAACCTATTCATAATTCTGGTCTCCTGGTACTTTGTGAGTCTTTATCTCTCATGATTTCAGCCCTGGAAATAATTCTCATGTTTCTGGTGTCCTAGTACTTTTTGAGCGTGTGCGCTCGTTCAGCCTTACTTTGGATTTCTACTTCCACCTCAGCCTTCGCTAAGTCTTGTCATTTACCGGGATAAAAAGTAGCCTATGTGTTAATCCAGGTTATGACCTACGTGTGTGCAAAATTTCATTGTAATCCCTTCAGCCGTTTTTGCGATACCTTCAGCCAAACATACAAACATACAAACTTTCGCATTTATATAATACTAGCTTCCGCCCGCGGCTTCGCCCGCGTAAAAAGTGTAATAATAAGTTTGAGTGGTATTTCCAGAGAGAAGCACGTTAAATAAACCCTGTAGAAATCAAAATTAAAAGTTAGGATGAAATCCAGATTTTTTTGAACGACAAAGTTCTACATAAAGACTTTAGGGCACACACACTCGCTCAGTGTGTCGGGGTACCTATCTTGTTATTATTATCGTGTTAAATTTATAATAGTTTACCGAGACTGTTTCATTTATTGGGTCCCGGACATATCCTAAATTAGTGCGTAGCTTCTTGGCCGTGGCTCCGTACGCGTAGACATTTACCGTGTTAAATATAATAGTTTACCATATCGAAACTGTTTAATTTATTGGGTCCCGAACATATCCTAATTGGTGCTTAGCTTCTTGCCCGTGGCTCCGTCCGCGTAGACATTTACCGTGTTAAATATAATAGTTTACGATATCCAAACTGTTTCATTTATTGAGTCCCGAACATATCCTAAATTGGTGCTTAGCTTCTTGCTCGTGGCTCCGTCCGCGTAGACATTTACCGTGTTAAATATAATAGTTTACCATATCCAAACTGTTTCATTTATTGAGTCCCGAACATATCCTAAATTGGTGCTTAGCTTCTTGCTCGTGGCTCCGTCCGCTTAGACATTTATATTAAATTAACTTTTTCACGATTTTGGCACCCTGGTAGAGTTTACCTGTGGTTGCATCCGCGTGCAGGTCTGAAATTTCTCTTCTTCATGATTCTGTTTATTTGTTGTCTATACGCCTGGGAATGTATACCGCTCAGGATTCCAGCTCCGAAAATACTTATTCAAGATGTTACCTCTCCTAATACCAACCTCAGAATATGGTTTGTGATTCTGATATCCTAGTAGGTTGTGAACTCGTAGTTTGAGAATCTATACCGCTCAGGATTCAAGCCCCGGAAACACTTCTTCTTCTTGATTCTGGGCTCCTGGTGGGGTGTGTGAAGCAAGCTATACAGCTTAGGATTGTAGCCCCGAAAATACGTATTCATGATTCTGGTCTCCTGGTACTTTTTGAGTCTTTACCGGTCATGATTTCAGCACTGGAAATACTTCTCATTTTTCTGGTCTCCTGGTAATTTGTAAATCTCTACCTCTTCTAATACCAGCTTCGGAATATGTTTTGTGATTCTGATCTCCTGGTAGTTTGTGAATCTACACCATTTAGGATTGTAGCCCCGGAAACACTTTTTCTTGATTCTGGTATCCTGGTGGTTTGTGAAGCTATACAGCTTAGGATTGTATCCCCGAAAACACCTATTCATGATTCTGATCTCCTGGTACTTTGTGAGTCTTTATCTCTCATGATTTCAGCCCTGGAAATAATTCTCATGTTTCTGGTGTCCTAGTACTTTTTGAGCGTGTGCGCTCGTTCAGCCTGACTTTGGATTTCTACTTCCACCTCAGCCTTCGCTAAGTCTTGTCATTTACCGGGATAAAAAGTAGCCTATGTGTTAATCCAGGTTATGACCTGCGTGTGTGCAAAATTTCATTGTAATCCCTTCAGCCGTTTTTGCGATACCTTCAGCCAAACATACAAACATACAAACTTTCGCATTTATAATATTAGTAGGATTAATAGTGTTAATGTAAGTTCTTATATTATTTTTACTTATTTATTTTTACTGTAGTTTATTTCTCATGTTTGGCGGTGCCGATTTGGCGATTGGTGCTCTAGCTGGCCGTGAAAACCTAATTGGCTTAATGTCTCTTACTTTAGTATTCTTATTTATTTATTATATTCTTTATTGTACACCATGCATGATACATAACTAAAGAAACTTAAAAACTAAAGCAAAGACAATCGGCGGCCGATCTCTTCCAGGCAACCTAGAATGGAGAGTAATTGCCTGGACAAGATATGGGGCTGTCCTTGGTGTGACAATACAATATTCAATACAATACAACATATACACATATACATACATATGCTGTATAATATATACACAAATATAATATATATACACATATAAAGTAAAAATAAATGACGGCCAACGATAATCACCGTGACAGGTAGTGTTCCTTTACCAGCCTTTTAAACACAGGCAACGATTGAGCGCGTTTTCTTATTGCATTTATGTAAAGCTGTTGGTTTTTCATGTGTAAATAAATGAAAAATAAAGAACAAATTACTTAAATTTTACTAACAAATACCAATATTTGGTACGGAACCCTAAATGTGCAAAATCCAACAAGCACTTGCTCGGTTTTTTTATCAATGATAGGCTCACGTTTGACCGCTATCTCACTTGATGGTAAGCGATGATGAGGTCGAAGATGGAGCACACTTGCCTAGAAGTAACCTATTCAGACAAAGTTGAGGTCCTCAAAGTTCTGAGTTGAGCTTCACGATAACTGACAAATGCTTGCTCTGTCTGGACAGGTCCACTCGAATTTGTGTGTTGCTTTCCTCAGAAGCTCATCCCAGACATAAACGTACTGCCCGGGGGTTTGGATAAATTCGAAACAAAGTTACCTCACCCCCGGGCACTCAGGGCAGAAAGGAACAGGGGTGGGTTTTAGTCAGTAAGAGTCTGACACGCCCTCCCGCTCCACCCAGAGCGGGAGAAGTCATTGGATGATTTCCCAACCCACAAAAAAAAAAGAGATAAACGTACATGGTTCTCATATGATTTGACCAGTATATATTGTATGGATTTGAACACTTTAAAAGAGACATTGACCTCTGAGTTTGTGTCGGTGTTTCTTCTCAGGGTAGTCAGCTAGGAAACACCGGCCTCATCTAGCTAAAAAAAAATGTTGACGTGTGAAAAAGTGTTGTTAAAACCTACTTACAAAAATAAAATAATTTATCGTAATTTATCACTGTTGACTTAAAGACTCTCAGGTTGCAGCTGAATGTGTTCCCAAAATGTTTTGTGGGTATTGTTGGGACCCACGTACCGGTGTCCTCATCGCTGTACGCCTAGTGGTCCGATGATGGCTTGGCGGAATTAAACTATACAATTCCAATGCGCACTCCCCAAAATGTAACCGATAGAAAACCAACAGGCTAGCGACTCGGCGTCGATGTTCAAGACTTTGGAGCTTTGACTCGACAAGCTTATCATTGCCGATGATTCATGATGTTTTTTTTTGTGTGGTGGGAAATCATCCAATGACATTTCCCGGTCTGGGTGGAGCGGGAGGGCGTGTCAGACTCTTACTGACTAAAACCCACCCCTGTTCCTTCCTTGCCCTGAGTGCCCAGAGGCGAGGTAACTCTGTTTTGAATTTATCCTCAACCCCTAGGCAGATGATTCATGATGTTGGGCACGGCTTCCATTCAACTAGCTGCATCCGAGTAGACTGGAAGCCGATCCCAGCATACCAGAGTAGCAGTACCAAGCATCTTGAGTAGTACCAAGCGTAACTTTATTAATACCCACAAGCTGGTTCGTCATTATCAACATTAAATTCAAAGACATTATAATATCTGTAGTATCACCTAATAAACTGCCCCCACGTGGGGAACAGTGGTTCATTTAATCTCACAGTGAAGAGGCCTATGTCCAAGCAATGGGAACAGGTATAGGGTGCCTATGTGCATGCCAAGTTATATTACTAATATACCTACATTTGAGGATAGAAAATGAGTCCATAAAATAAGACTATTTATACAAGATGTTCCTTTTCATATCCCATATCTCTAGGGTATTAATGAGACCCGGGCCTGCGGACGCCGAGCAGTGCGTAGGTCGCCGTCCGATCAGCACCAGGCCCGTGAGTCGACGGCGCGTAGTGTTCCACGCGCGCCTCAAAGAGATTAGTGTCAGCCAACACTGACGGGACCCATCGTGGCCGGTGCCTGCATGCTTGGGGGTAGCAATTAATTCTGAAAATGAGTAACCGCACTCCTGGGCACTCAGGCAGGGAAGGAACAGGGGTGGGTTTTAGTCAGTAAGAGTCTGACACGCCCTCTCGCTCCACCCAGAGCGGGAGAAGTTATTGGAAGATTTCACAACTCCCATAAAAAAAAAACTTTTTAACAAAAAATTCAACCGACGAAAAAGAACTAAAAAGCAAAAAATAAATTAATCTTTTAAGTCTTAAGAACTGAGCTTATTTACTTACATAAAATATAAAATTTTATATAAACAAATTTTGAGTCGGCGCCAAACAACAATCTGATTATTAAATATCTAAATTTTATATGGACGTAGAAATGAAGAAGGCTAGATGTAGGTAATTAATCGTTTTATTATTTGGCGCCGACTCAAAATAAGTTTATAAAAATTTGATATTTTATGTAGGTAAATAAGCTCAATACTCAAGACTTAAAAGGTTAATTTATTTTTTGCTTTTTAGTTCTTTTTCGTCGGTTGAATTTTTTGTTAAAAAGTTTTTTATTTTATGATTTTTTGTGACTCGCATCATCTTTAAATACTCTGAAACTAATTTCTAATCCTTTATCATTCCTCTTGGCACTGAGCTGATGATGTAACCATCCTTTCATAAGGTTCCCAGGATATTGACCAGTTGAGGTTACCTCCAATATTCCAAAGACGTCTTTTCTTCAAAGTATATTAAGTGATATCTGTCACTAAAACCAGTTTTTTATAACTAACTTCTATTGTTAAGGAAAAGTATGGTTTCCATCATCAGCTCAGTTTCATGATGTGATGATTCCTAAATGCAAATACCTGATAAAGTTATGAAAAGTAAACAGAAACAATATTCGTGCCCAATTTTCGAGGTATACTCTCAATTTTATCAGGATTCCATGATCAGATCCTAATGTCCTTGACATGGGACCATCCTTGAGGTATACCCTATCTATAAAAAAAAGAATCGTCAAAATCGGTTCATAAACAACGGAGTGAGGGCCGAACATACGTACAGAAACGCTAAACGTGCCCACAAATTTCGAGGTTTTCTCTCAATTTTATCAGGATTCCATGATCAGATCCTAATGTCCTTGACATGGGACCACCCTTAAGGTATACCCTATCTATGGAAAAAAGAATCATCGAAATCGGTTCATAAACAACGGAGTGAAGGCCGAACATACGTACAGAAACGCTAAACGTGCCAACAATTTTTGAGGTTTTCTCTCAATTTTATCAGGATTCCATTATCAGATCCTGATTGCCTTGACATGGGACCACCCTTAAGGTATACCCTATCTATTAAAAAAAGAATCATTAAGATCGGTTCATAAATGTCGGAGTGAGGGCTGAACATACACAAAAAAAAAAAAAAAAAACATATATACGGTCGAATTGAGAACCTCCTCCTTTTTTTCGTCGGTTAAAAAAGGGTATTGATGAGAGCATGTCAACTGGTATATTATTATTATATTTTTTTTTCATACAAAATTATTCGACAAAGTCTCGATTAAGTATTTAAAACACCCTTAGGTGAAATAATTATAAATAAATAAAAATAAAAATAAAATATCTTTATTTCAGACCTTACAGTCCATAACTTGTTAGTGGTTAGTAACAGATTGTGCTATATGAGTGTTATTAGTACTTACATCAATTAAGCTATGCCTAAACTTATCCCCACCCAGTGTCTTTGGATGGGGCAATCCACTCTGCCAGCAATCATTTTCAGGATGCTGTTCCGAGTGCTACGCAAGCGTTGCAGTAACGATGCCGCTTTCTTACGCATTGTGGCGTGAAAGCCATCCGTACGAGCCTCAGCAAACATTCCCGACGCACTGCAACGTCACGGCAATCGCAACAGCATCCTGAAAGCGTTGTTGTATTGTACGCGCAAGACGTCAACCCAGCAGCAGCAGTCGTCATGTCGCAATTTCTTAGCTTTAAATAAATAAAAATTCGTCATACACTCACAATGTGACAATTTTTACTAATTCAATTATGATTGATGTATAAATCTTCGAAACTTTGTATTTTTGGAACACTTGTTCTAGGACCTTTTGTATTATTTTTACGTAGAGCATTTCTAACCTTAGAATTATATATGGGACATCAAAACTTTCCACGTATTTTTGATGAAACTTATGTATAGAACGACATCTAAGAAAATATGAAAATTAAACTTGTTCTAAGCGACATTTAATTAGTTTGATGAAAAGATCTAAGACTCACCGCAAACATTTTAATTAATTTTCTTATTTCATACTTATACAAGAGGAAAAATAGAGTGAATAGACTCCACAAATTCTAAGAATTAAACTTAAACACACTACTACCCTGGCATATTCTGTATTTGTACATATTAAGAGGCGTAAATCATTTCAATTTAAACCGTATGTCAATGCATAAAAGTAGACTTTTAAAAGTTCACGTATATTTACAAAAGCTTAAATAATTGAACAACTACAATAAAATAAAATTTTACTTTACCAACAGTGATTTAATCAACGAGCAAACTGCAAACTTTTTTTCCTTAACTTTAATAAGTTTAACTAGCAGAGTAACCATTGTTTTAATATTCAAGGAAAACTGAGTTTTAAAAATCGCTTAGTGCTTACAGAGAGTATTAAAGTTTTTTAATGAAATCTTTGTTACCACAGCCTGGTTTTAATATAATTATTTGTGATATTGATGTGTGCTAATATTATAGTGAGCAGTTGTATTTTAGCTCAGGTAAACCTCACTTCAGCAATGGTAGTTCGGTAATGGCTCCGACTTATGAGTTGTTCAAGCCCTAGAAGGCACCTAGGGTCTTGGTTCGCAGGAGTGTTGGGTCACCACGGACGGCCTTTTTTTTTGGGTGTTGGAAATCATCCAATAATATCTCCCGCGCTGAGGCTCGGTGGAGCGGAAGGGCGTGTCAGACTGTTACTGACTAAAACCCACCCCTGTTCCTTCATTGCCTGAGTGCCCAGGGGAGTAGTAAAACTCTGTGACGAATTTATCCGCTACACCACGGGTGGCCCTGAACCGTAAAGAACAACTGAAGAAACACGGGTCGATTTCGTTCGGTTCTATGTTCGACTGTATATGTTCACCGATTTCTCTGTCAGTTGTGGAGCGATTTTCAAAATTCGTTTTTTATCCGAAATAAAATACTCCCGAGGTGGTCCCAAATAAATTTTATCGAAATTGCTTCAGCGCTTTTGGGAAAACTGAACAAAAACGAAAAATAAGTATACATAGATGACTTTTGGTTTCTCCGAATACGAGTATGTTTAAATTCCACGTTCCATGTTATTGGGGTTTTTAGCTCTGGGGTATAACAACTAAAAACTTAAAAATAAAAAGCATTTTTACCAAAAAAAACAACCGACTTCCAAAAAAGAAAATACTTTGTATTTTATTTCTTCGTTATTTGACACCGACTTCCGAAATTAAAGTTATTTTAAATTTTTAGTGTAGTTTCTTTTTTATCAGTAACAATCTTTGTAAAAAATTTTTTCATCACCACTGCTTTCAAAACGGTGAAGGAAAACATCGTGAGGAAACCGACACGTCCCAGAACATAAAATTCGAAGATATGTGACATCCACTAACCCGCATTGGGCCCGCGTGGTGGATTACGGCCAATTTCCTCTCTTAGAGAGGAAACCTAAGTCCCGGCAGTAGGAACATTACTAGGCTGATTATGTATGTTTATATGCTATACCTAACTGTTTCATTTCAGCACAAATCGAATTTGCTAGTATATTATAAAGATGAAAGATTTTTTGTTTGTTTATACCGTATAAGCTACGAAACTACAGGACCGATTTTAACTATTTTTTCACCAATAGAAAGTTAAATTATCTGCGAGTAACATATGCTACTTTTTATCCCGGAAAAAATAACAGTTCCCGCGGGACAGGTCACGGGACGAAGCCGCGGGCAAAGTGCTAGTCGTAGATAAAACAGTAGCGAGTAACAATAAAGTAACATTCAGTTTAAAAAAAAAAATTTGAACCTCCCATACTAATTTTGATCAGTTGATGATAATTATGTACGGTAAGTCCATTTATTTTTTAGAACTGATTTTGGCTTCAAGAAAGTTGTTCACTTCCAGGGGTAGAAGTGGTATTAAAATATGACCATGTATTTCTGTTTCACCCTGTAGAGGACTTTGAACCACAATATACTAATTGTATAGTTTTTTAAATAATTTCAATTAATGAAGATGCCACAGAGCTGACAACTTCATTAATTGAAATAATTTTCATATAAAACCATAGCTAATCATTTTCATATCTAATCTATAACTTCACATTCATTTTATTTTACACACAAAGCTTTACAAAAGCCACTAGAAGAATTTAATCGGGTGTATCACATACACAAGAATGGGCATCGAGTATTTTTTCATTTTATTCATCGACGCATCGTTCCGTACTTTGTGCCAGTAATTATCACGTTGCAATATTGAACGTGTATTTTAAAAAACATAGGTATTTTTTGGTATCGCAGTTTTTTGTTGTGAAAAATATCGAAAATGTTGTAAATCTGTGGTAGATTTGTATCTGTGAATGTGAGACTAAATTAATTGTGTTGAATTTTTTAATTACTTACTTTGTTTTAATGTTCATGAAATATTATGCTATTGACTCATAATAATTTATTCAATCTGGAATAAAGATAAGAATCCGCTAGAGAACCATTGATGCCGACACATAGCCCAAAGAATAGCCAAACTGACGAGGCTGGGCACATTTTTTTACTATTTATAGGCACGCGTTTGACCGCTATCTCACCTGATGGTAAGCGATGATGAGGTCGAAGATGGAGCACGCTTGCCTAGAAGTAACCTATTCACTCTTTACTTAAAGACTCCCAGGTTGTAGCTTTCAGAAAACACAGACTCCAGCAGAGAATTCCACTCCCTAGCTGTACGCACAATTAATGTGTTCTCAAAACGTTTTTTGCGTGTAGGTGGGATAGAATACGATATAATAGAATACTCTTTATTATGTACACCATCTAGATTACAGAACATAAATAAATGAAGAAAACTTTACATAGGGTGACACAATGGGCGGCCTTAAAGCTAAAAGCGATCTGGGATGTCTATCATGTACCGGTGGCGCATCGCCATACGTCTTGTGGTCCGATGACGAAACGGGTTTGGCGGAAAACAACACTCGCAGAATATAATGTATGGTCGATTGGACCTAAAAGTTCGGGAAAAGTGTACGGACGCAGACGCAGCGTGGGAAGGCCTTACACGATGGATGCGAGACACACAAGACCGGTTGTTGTGGCGACACTTTGCGAGGCCTATGTCCAGCAGTGGACGTTTTTCGGCTGAAATGAGGATGATGATGATGATGAAGCGACGACGTGCATTACCCTTAATTATTTCCTTTTAAGTGAACACAAATATGATGTCAATCAATTTGCCTGCCTAGTCTTTTCCCAACTATCTTGGGGTCGGCTTCCAGTTTAACCGGATGCAGCTGAATATCAGTATTTTACATGGAGCGACTGCCTATCCGACCTCCACAACCCAGTTACTGGGTAATACGATACGCCTTGGTAAGACTTGTTGTCACACTTTCGGGCTTCTGACGACACGTAACGACTGTCAAAGATCCACGATTGATAGCCGGGACCAACGGCTTAACGTGTTTTCCGAGGCACGGAGGAGTCTCGGTATGTAAATATGGTCACCCATCCATAGACCAACTCCGGCAAGCGTAGCTTATCCTGATGGATCGACCCGTGCGGTTGTTATTACGAGCTCCTCAAACAAAAATAAGATGTCATTAAAGTTTAATCATTTATATTTTTACTAGTTTCTGCCAGCGGCTTCGCTCGCATGGTAAAGACTAGTCTATGTTTTAATCCAGGTTATAATCTATCTGTGTGCAAAATTTCATTCATATCCCTTCAGCTATTTTTGTGTGATTGATACACAAACATACAAACTTTCGCATTTATAATATTAGTAGGATTATAACAAAACTGAAATTTCACGTCCTTAATCGTAGAACAACTATTTCTTAGTAGATACGAGTATATCTATATACTCGTATTATACTGCCTCTCATAGCTGCCAATTACGGTCACCAACCCATCTAGAAAGCATGGTGCTTACAAGATTATCCCCTAAGATCGTTTGTAGCAATTATTACTAAGACTTATGATCCCTTTGGGATAACAAGAGTTAGCATAAGTAAATTAACAGTCCTTGATTAATATTAATGGCTTTGAAAGGGACAGTGGTCTATTTATAAGTTTATACGTGATTTGGTGCGTACGTGTGTAAACATATCTGGATCGGCTCATCCCACTACTATTATAAATGTTAAAGATTGGATGGTTGTATTGATAAATGTTTATTACTTAATCACTCCAGAATGGCTAAACGGATTTGGATGTTTAGCAAAGAGATAAATTATAGTCGGGAATAGCAATCAATCAATTTGCTTAGCCTTTTCCCAACTATCATGGGGTCGACTTTCAGTCTAATCCGAGCGAATGCCTTACTGACCTGCACAACCCAGTTACTGGGTAATACGATACCCCTTGGTAAGAGCGGTTGCGCACTACGTCCTATACTTATCCGTCAAAATACAGATCTATAGAAAACTCGGAACGAACTCGGATCGGTAGTGGGTAACCTACCATACAAATTGTTCTACAGCCACGCCGGACCGTCTTTTCACGGACAAGTTTCGGATAAGTATCGGACGTAGTGCGCAACCCTTCTAAGACTGGTTGTCAGACTTTCGGACTTCTGACAACCCGTAACGACTGTCAAAGATACACGATTGACAGCCGGGACCAACGGCTTAACGTGCTTTCCGAGTCACGGAGGAGTTTCGGTATGTAAAGATGATCACCCATCTATAGTCCAACCCCGGCGAGAGTAGCTTAAAAGTCAATTTATAATCAGGATTAAAATAATATTCAAAAACTGCAACATTTTTTTTTATCAGACATTTGTATTTGAAACTGCAAAAAAAAATAAGCAATAAAGAAATTTTTGGTAGGTACAAAGCAACATTATATAAAGTCATTTGTAATACATTTATCATTTGTATATATTCTTTCTGTCTCAAAGCATTTTTAAGAAAAAAGTTATTGATAGTTCATGCGACGCGACGGTTAAATACAAGATAAAATTTGATTAGTACTTACATATGCTAAATGTTTAAGATAGTATTTAAGTGTAATTGTAATTGTCTACCTTATTAATAATGTACCTACTAAAGTAATCTGTGGACACGTTGTGGATTGTACATTTACCCATTTGTCATACCATATTTTACTGTAACATACATTGAAATTGTTTGTTTGTTTGTTCAATTGTTTGTTTTTTCCCAAATAAATAAATAAAAGTCATTTACTATTTATATGAACTTGTAGATAATTGAAACTATATAAGTAAGTAAACAGAACAACAGTAGAAAAGTGAGACAATACACAGAGAGTGAGACACTCACCCTCACCACACGACGTGGACGCGGCCGTCCGTGGTGGTGTTCGACGTTGTGTTGTGTCACTCTAGAGTGTGACAGCGCGTGAGTGAGTGAGTGAGTGAGACACTCAGTGCCACTCGCGCGTTTTTGGCGTGGTCGCGGTCGTCGTCGACGTGTGAGTGTCTCACACTGTGTCTGTCGTGTGGGTTACTCGTGAGTGTGAGTCTGTGTAGGTGAGTGAGTGGGTGTGTGAGTGCCTATTATATTTTATAATTGAGCATTAATTAATAATCAGTTAAAATCACGAAATGCGTTTATCACCTAACTTTACAAAACTGCGTATATCTCGGAAACTAAATACCGAGAACTGGACTCTTTTTCTTGGACACCCCCAGTTAGTTACAAGTGAAGCCAAAAAAACGGGTTAAAAATAAAACAAAAACCCAAATACTTTATTAATTTTTCCCAACAATAAAGTAAAAAACGGACTCCAAAAAAATCTATCCCAAAAACAATACCTACCTAAGATTCCAAATCGAATAACTACAGTGTCCTTATATCCCCAACTTCCTCGTTTATAAAATAAAAGGGATTTTAGGGTAAAGACCCTTCGAGATTCTTTTCTAAGGCCAGATTAGCGAGCGTAGATTGTTGAAATGTTGACGTCTTGTGTGAAAATGGCTTAGCAGGGGTCCATTCGTCGGGGGCGTAGCGTCATAGAATTTTCGATTCTTCTGACAAATGCAGTTTGGGATATTTAATTGACTTCGTTTCGAGTTTTGTAGTGTCGTGTGTCTGATGCATTGGTAATAGAATTAGGATGGCTCGTGGCGTTTATGTGAAGTCAATAGGGTATTCCACTAGAATATGTACAATGCAAATTATACCATTTGTATGGAGGAAATAGATAAATACAGTTTTGATTTCGATGAACAAATGAGATTCTAGATTGCGTTTAACGGACAGGACGTCGTGAAAAGTATTTTTGGGACAAGCCCACCACACTATCCCCAACCACATTGATTTCTGAAAGCCAGATCAACAGTGGCGACCATCAGAAATAAGCCGAGTCAATGAAGCTCAACGAGTTCCGGACAAACGATTAAACTGTATTGGATCTCGCAACTAATTAAATTATAAAAGAACAGTCGGTAATTAAAAAAAAAAATAGTAGCATTCCGGGCGTGCCGTCAGAAGTGAAAATTTGATAAAAAATGCACAACGCTCCTCACCAAAACCGCTACGCGTCGTAGCACTCATAGCGGATCACGTAGCGATCCGCTATAAGTGCTACGACGCGAAACTAGTGCTACAGTGGTGTCGTAGCGGTCACGACATCTGCTACAACTGCTGTCGGTAACGGTAACAGTGTCTCGAGTTCAATAATTGATTTTTCCCATATCAAAAATGCCCAGCGCGCCTAAAGAAGTTTTCACTTTAAAAATCACTTCCTTCCTTATCAAGCAGGAGACAGAACCAATCTCGGCCAATAGACACAAAGGAACATTTACAACTGGGGTAAGCCCAGTTGCCACCGATTAAAATTAACACTATTATTAATGGGTCCTAAATCGTGAGTTGTTTTAATTTTTTTGTTCCAGTAATAGGTACGGCAGAAACCCTTGAGTGCACGGAAAGTTCTAGTTTCTACTAGGTAGTAAACAACTTCAGATATAACCTGAACTCTATCAAGCATAATATTGTTATTTAAAAAAAATCGCAGGTCAATCTAACCAACGGCATTTAATTTTTATTATGTAGATTTTATCTACAAATTTAATGAATTTCCTATCTTATACCAGTGGTGACTAAAGTAATAACAGCCGCACGGGTTGATCCATCAGGTTGAACTACGCTTGCCGGGGTTGGTCCATGGATGGGTGACCATCTTTACATACCGAGACTCCTCCGTGCCTCGGAAAGCACGTTAAGCCGTTGGTCCCGGCTGTCAATCGTAGATCTTGACAGTCGTTACGGGTCGTTAGAAGCCCGAAAGTGTGACAACCAGTCTTATCAAGGGGTATCACATTACTCAGTAACTGGGTTGTGGAGGTCAGATAGGCAGTTGCTTCATGTAAAATACTGGTATTCAGCTGCATCCTGTTAAACTGGAAGCCGACCCCAAGATAGTTGGGAAAAGGCTAGGCAGATTGATTTTTTTCCTATTTATTAATAATAAAACTTTATTTGATTCCACAATAATTAGATCAGATTAGTTAATTTAATTTTGATATTTAAAAATTATATTACTACTCATGCAGTTTCATCTCCTTCCAAAGTGGACCCTATCTAGGTAAAAGCCTCCTCCAAAGAATTCCATTTATCCCTATCTATAGCTATGTTCATCCAGTCTCTTCCTGCAACGGATACAATTTCGTCCTGCCACCGCGCGCCCGGACGACCTCTACTTCTCACGCCATGCGGTCCTTTCCATTTTGTGATGTTAATTGTCCATCTATTGTCACCGTATCTCTCAACATGGCCAGCCCATCTCCATTTGAGACTTTGAGAGAAGTGTAGAGCATCTTTTACCTTGGTTATTTTTAGAATTTTTATGTTTCTTACTCTATCTCTCAGTTTTATATTTAAACAGCTCCTTTCCATTGCCCTCTGAGTTGTTTGTATTTTTCTATATAATAAGTACCTAATTATGCATATTCCTTCCTATGCTTTAACCATGTTCTAGACCATTGACATACAAATATAGCAAGAACTCGTATGTATACCAACCCCGATTTAAACAAAGCTTGGTTGAACAGAAAGAGAGTAATGTGAGTTTCTGTAATAATGACATTATTAGTTTTCTTTTCTAGTCCAGGGTCTTTGATAAAACAGGTTTGAAAGAACTCTGTTGTATCTCCCGAGGCATTATTTATCCCACAAAGGATAAAAACTTGGCACTTTTTCAAAGAAAAAAAGTATTAGTTTCTATTACATTCTTTATTTAAGATTACCTTTTTGTTATATGGCGAACCGTAAGGGCTTTAGTGAAGTAAACAAAATAAAAGTAACTACATATATTTTGTTTATTCAGTTTGTAACAGTTTAGCCTGAAAGTTCATCTGATAGATACCTTTTACCTACGGATTGTAAGAATTAAAGAAAAACCAAACAAGAGCGAGCCGTATATTACGATTTGACGACACGGTTGGCGTAGTGGTTGAGCGTTCTGTTGTGCTGCGTGTCGCGGGTTCGATCCCCGCACGGAACAAATATTTGTATGATCTACAGATAGTTGTTTCGGGTTTGGGTATCTTGTGTGTGTGAGTTTAATGTTTGTGAACGCACCCACAATACGGAAGTAATTCCTAGTGTAGGGCAACGTTTATAAAAAAAAAAAAAGTTATCAATAAAATCGGCAAAAAAATCACGTTTGTTGTATGGGAGCCCCCTTAAATATTTATATTATTCTGTTTTTTAGTATTAGTTGTTATAGCGGCAACAGAAATACATCATCTATGAAAACTTAAACTGTCTCACTATCACGGTTCATGAGATACTGCCTGGTGACAGACGGACAGACAAAGAGACAGACGGATGGACAGCGGATTCTTATACATAGAGACCCGTTTTACCCTTTGGGCACGGAACCCTAAAAACAAGCTTTCGACCCTTGCTGTCTTTTGTAGCGGAAAGTACATATAAGCGCAAATTCAGTTTTCCTAACATTTGTCATCAGGCAGAGTCCCTAAATCCCGGTGCTATCATCAGATCAACTCGATGGTATCATAATATTGCAATGTCCCCGGATAAGTATGCCAAATTTCAGCTCTATCGGAAACCAGCAAGGGATCGAAATATGGTTTGCAAATTTTGTAGCGAACAAATTACATACGAACATTGCAAATTTAATAAAACCTTGTAAAAAAAAAGATGAAATAATCGAAAACAAATAGCAGGATCTCTTTAGCAATGCCTTGGGGTTTTTTTTTTTTTTGGGGGGTGGGAAATCATCTTATGACTCTTTCCGCTCTGGGGTGGAGCGGAAGGGCGTGTCAGACTCTTACTGACTAAAACCCACCCCTGTTCCTCCCTGCCCTACGCGCCCGGGGGCGAGGTAACTCTTTCGAATTTATCCTCCACCCCCGGGCAGGCACTGGCCGTGGCAGGCCCCGTCCTTTGCTGACAACTCTTTAAGGCGCGCGTGGAACACTACGCGCCGTCGACTCTCGGGCCTGGTGCTGATCGGACGGCGAGTTACCCGCTACTCGCCGTCCGCAGGCCCGGGTCTACGGTGGCCGGAGATCGTCTCGCAGCCCCTGGCGTCTCCTGCGACGGCTGCTGCTGGCGGCGCTAGGGCGGCTCTGTCTCTGTTGAGTCTCCCTAACGTGTGCCGCCTCCCTCTTCGCGAGCATTACTGCGGTAGCGAATAAAATCGTAACAGAGTTACCGCTCCCCTGGGCACTCAGGTGGGTTTTAGTCAGTAAGAGTCTGAAATGCCCTACCGCTCCACCCAGAGCGGGAGATGTCATTGGGTTATGTCCCACGCCCTAAAAAAAAAGGATCTCTTTAGCAACAGAAAAAATGAAGATTTTGCATTTCAAAATCAGGTGCTTTTAAAAAGATTTATATTTAACAAGAGTTAACGCATACAAGCAGTTATTGTTACTATTACTATTAGTCTTGTTAATTAAATGATTAATAATAATTAAAGGCATCTAAAAAAAAGTTTCCATGTCCTTGCTTCAAAAATAATTATAGTTATTTTAGTTATTAAAGTTTCCACGAATCTCTTTAAACTATAACACAACTATGTAAATTAGCTAGTAGTTCAATCTATGATATTAATTGTCTTATTAGAAAGGATAACAAACTTTGACTGAATTTCAATGCTAAGAGATAATTATTCAAAATTACATGATTAAATCATATCTATGGTGTATAGGCAGTGTATGGTGAGTAGGCAACCGGGATGTTGTGACGTTGTTGACCCTCCCCCTACCTTCCCGGAGCAGTGGTAAAGAGAAGGAGCAACAGAAGGCAGAAATCGAAATAGAAGGAGAAACGGACCCAGGCACGTCCGCCCCAGCTGATGTCCTGGCAGGCCTGGCAACAGCCTTAACAAAAGGCATTATGGAAGCAGTCAGGGCCAAGACCTCGAAACTCGAGGTTAAATTATTGAATAATTTAACCATCGGTCTAGAACTTGTGTCCTGAGTAAGTGAGTTTACATTTTGTAAATAAAACCACGATACAGGAGTAATTCCTAGTGTGGAGTAAAGTTGTTATAAAAATATCTTATTTATTTATTTAACTGTTATTCATGCTCACACAAATAACAAACAGACAAGAAGAAGGAAACAGAAAAAATACGTACAAAGGTAATGCTTATTTCTAATGAAATATCTTCCAGCATACCTGTGAAAGGAGAGTTGGAAAAAAAAGAAAAAAAAAATAGCGTACCATGTAAACATATCGGGTGGTTTTCGAAGCCGAAAGCCACATATTCTACCCATTATTTGGATCATTTTTTTCCACTAGATCATACCTGAGAATCCACTGGTTCTGGAGATATTGAAGGTTAAAGTCGCATTTTTTTTTATCTTCTTTAGGAAAATTAATTCCAACTGTTATTACTAAACTTTTTTCCAAACAAACATTACCTGAATTTTCGATATATTTTTTCGAAATTACGCATTTGCAGTTATAAAAACGCAATGAAAATCAAACGTATCCGACAAGTACCTACGTGGCTTAGAGGAAAGGGGTTTAGGTAACTCCACTTGCCTGGGTTGGCGTTACATTGCGCACAGTAAAAAATAGTTTTTTTTTCATACCTTAAAATAAAATTCGTTTTCCAGCAATATCGTATTTACAAATATATACATAGTTCATATAGATAGGTATCACAATAACACAAACTACTGTATTATTATGAAATAAATAATAAATACTCTAAGCAACTATGACAAAATGGAAAGAAAGTGTTCTTTGACACTCGTATTGAAAACTGCAAGAGTTTGGCAGTCCCTAATTTCAAGCGGCAAAGAATTCGGCGGTAGTGAAGGAGGAAACTGCAGCTGAAACTAGTAATACTCATTGATCGACTGTCTACCTGAGACTGGACCTATTTATTCAAAGTCTAACAACATCAAATGTGTGTCAAAATGCGATGGTGAGGATTATGTTGGGGAAGAAAAGGTCTGATAGAATAAGAACAACCATTATAAAGAAACAAACCAGACTAAACAATATTTCAATCACAATCAGAAAACTTAATTGGACATGGACAGGTCACAAAATTAGAAGGAAAGATAAATAAATGGAGTAACACAATAAATCATTGATATCCTAAAATTAAACAAAAGAAACAGGGCAGAACATACAGACGATGAGCCTATGAAATTAAAGTAGTAGCAGGAAGTTTATGGCCTAAAACAGCTGGGAATAGAACTCTATGGAGGAAGTTGGGGTAGGCCTTTGCCAATGGGCAAACAGATAATAGTAAAAGTGAGGAAATAGATTAAAGTGAAAATTGTGTTTTAAAAGTGTATTATCTGAACAAAAGGCTTTGTTCGTTCATTCTTCTGCCTTTATCTCAATTTATTTGGGGTCGGCGCTACATGTATTTTTCTTCCATAGTTCTCTGTTAGTCGTTATCTCTGTAGTCACCCCCTTTTAACCCACAAATCCTGTTTCACACAGTCCATCCATCGTTTCTTTGGCCTTCTTCTACTCTTAGCCATCCACATCCATACACAGGAGTTTCCTCACGACATTTTCTTCATTGCTCCGCATCACATGGCCATACCGCGACAACCGATTTTCTCACAACTTTTCAGTCAGCGGTGCTACTTTCAGACTTCCTCTTATATACTCATTCTTAAAAGGCTTTATTATTGTTATTATAACAACATCAATCTGCCAGCTTTTTCCCAATTACATTGGAATCGGCTTCTAGCCCAACCGGTATTTTATGGGATTATCTGACCAACATTTATTCACCTTCTGTTGCAAAAAGTTGGACCTCGCATAATAAATTAATAGAAGAAAAAAGTTTTTAATTTCAATGGGATATATGACTACCCATTTCCGATATAGCCTGTATAATAATATATTGAATTAAATATTAAATAAGTGGACTAAACCTAATTCAGCCGCTCTACTTAGCAATTCAGTACGATTAAGGTTAACACTACATTGACACCCTACTTCGTATCAGACGAGTCTTAAGGCACTTGTCCCACCGCCGGCGATAAGCGAGTAGCGAGTAGAGCTTCAAACTAAAAACAAGTTGGCGAGCAGCGAGTAGCTAGTGGTAGTTCCGATAGTTTTGTCGTTGGGCTTTAAGGCGCTATTAGCTGCCAACGACCTTGAGTGGTTAGCTTGCGTGTTCTGCGCTGAGCTCACGTAACGCGTCGTATGTCCACCCAGTAATAGGACTCGCCCGTCAAGGAGCGCTGTTCGAAATTAGACGCATTATTAATTTATTAACACATAAAACAACAAGTATTAAACTAAAACACTGAGACTAAATTATAAATAATTAAATGATCTTTAAAATGGTGTAGGTTTCATAAAAATACGCTTTATAGTTTTTGCGTGATTCTCAATTTTTCATCCGCGTTAGACATAATTTTACAAATTATTTACACAATGTTGTAAATATATAATTTCAAATATTCTCAGATCAAATTACGACGGATATAGTCTAAAGTAACACATATTTTTTTTCAAAGAAATAAGTCTAGTCGTTTAGACGTGATGTTCAATTAAAAACCATTAAAAGTCGTATAACTGCGCCTTAAGCGAGTGTTCGAGTGCGACGGGATATTATTCGCACCACGCGCTCGGATTGGTCTCCCGGCGTGAGTTCTAACCGCCGAGCAAGAATCGCTGCGCGAGTACGCTTTGATAGCTCTTGTCGCTCAGCGACAAACTTGTATAGCGGGTACTCGCCGGCAGTGTCAACAGTCAGCGATCAACTATTAATATATGCATCTCTTTTGTTTACATGGAATGTATAATTATCTATTGTACGTTTCTTGAGCGTCAAAATAGCCGATAGTTAGTTGCTTCCTCGCCGACGGTGGGACAACTGCCTAACGGTCGGTCAACATGGTTGCCCCATTGCAGCCTACTTTAAGTACAACGACACCATTCTACAGTAACTCTATATTATTTAAGATAACTAGCGCTATTTATAACTCATTCAAGAAAAATCCGAATTTAAAACGATTTCGTCTTGATCTTACCAGTTGGATTCTGAGCAATGGTGACCAAGTAGTTCGAACCTAAAGGGTTCGGTTGACATTTCAATTGCTTTTTTTTCAACCTATGCGGGATCACACTACACATCAAAGGATAATATACATATATCGAACCGATTTAATTAATTTAATTAAAACTAAAACCTACTAAAAAAATTATAAGCGATGGCATACGTAACGGCCGGCGGCCTTCGAAATCGAATCGAAGGCCCAGAATCTGGACTGTACTGTCAGTACACTACTACAGTATAACTGGTTTTGAATCCTATTAATATGATAAATGCGAAAATTTGGATGTAAGGATACATATTTGTTACTCAATCATGCCAGAAGAGCTAAACTGATCAAGATTATAGTTGATACAGAGATAGATTATCGCCTGGAATAGCACATGTGCTATAATTTATAATGAGAAAAGGACTAATTTCGGCAGAAGCTAATGAGAACATAATTATCCAACTGTAGCCTTATGGCCTCTTCTCCCGTGAGGCGGTGAGCCTCCTTGCCGGACTGTCACCATGAGATCTGGAGGCCAAGGTCCTCGCGCTGCTCTGGGAGTGGCGCGAGGAGGCCAAACGCCGGGGTGAAACTCTGCGGCCCCGGCCGCTACCACCGCAGGAGAGGTACTGGGCGTACTGGGCGTAGGACGTCGCGAGACGATCTCCGGCCACCGTAGACCCGGGCCTGCGGACGGCGATTAGTGGGTAACTCGCCGTCCGATCAGCACCAGGCCCGTGAGTCGACGGCGCGTAGTGTTCCACGCGCGCCTCAAAGAGATGTTGTCAGCCACCACTGACGGGGCCCATCGTGGCCGGTGCCTGCATGCCTAGGGGTAGCGGATAAATTCTGAAAATGAGTTACCGCACCCCTGGGTACTCAGGCAGGGAAGGAACAGGGGTGGGTTTTAGTCTGTAAGAGTCTGACATGCCCTCCCGCTCCACCCAGAGCGGAAGAAGTCATTGAATGATTGCCCACACCCCCAAAAAAAAAGCCTTATGGCCTCTAAGACGGGAAAACAGCATGTACAAGCATGCAACCTCTCAGTTGTTAAACGATCCGTGATAAAAATGACAAGGTTTTTAAAATTATTCTAGTAGCTTAACTAACTAAAAAAATCTTAGAAATTAAATTTGACCCAATGCCCGGTTTTCAATTGAGCTGATATTTTGCATTCATGTGTAGTTTTAATGACAATGCATAGTTAACTAAGTGAAGTCATTCCAAGTACAATATGGCGAACTCCCAATGGAGGCGGACTAGTATCTTTTTATGCACTAAAAAGGGTTTGCTTAGAAGAATTCGAAATATAAAATGACGTCACACTTAATTCAATATGGCGGACGTCCCTAGATGGCGGACAAAATAAGCGTGTTTTTGGTTTTAACTATAATATTATTATTTCACGAGATTTTCCTTTACAATAATTTGAGCTGTATCCAGTAGGTTGGTAAATTAGTTAGTCAAATACGGGATCTTCTAAGAGATATACAACTTATAATTGGCTGCGACTGTATTATCAATGCAGGTTCATTAATAACTATGTAGTTACTAGAGTTATGTTAACAGCAATCGTGTAGTTTTGACAAGTTTCAAGACCGAAGAGCTAGTCTTCCAGAATTAGACAATTAGACGATGGACTAATAAGAAAGAAAGAAAGAAAGATTTTTTTTTATTCTGCACAGATATAACGCACATTACAGAAAAATGGATTAAATAACATAAACATCTGCCTAGGGGTTGAGGATAAATTGGAAAGAGTTACCTCGCCCCTGGGCATTCAGGGCAGGGAGGAACAGGGGTGGCTTTTAGTCAGTAAGAGTCTGACACGCCCTCTCGCTCCACCCAGAGCGGGAGAAGTCATTGGATGATTTCCCATGACCCAAAAAAAAAAATAACGTAAACATACAAGAATGCTAAAAGTCTCGTATTCAATCAATGGAAGTCTTCTGTTCATTGCCTAATATCAGGGTCCGCCAACAACCAAAGACAATACACATTGCGTAATACTATGTAATCTGTGGTGTGACACTGGCAAATGACAACAAACAGACCATCAAAACGAAACAAAAAAAAAAGTGAAAAAGTTGGTTGGTTTTTACAAAATAGACATAATTTTGAAGGAAACCAGAGTGATAGAGTGAGATCCCAGACCCGACAGACATAAATTATTTTAACACACTTGTATTGGCTTTACTTGTAACTAACTTACTATGTAAACAAATCTTGGAAGTAAAATTTGACCCACTTCTCGGTTTCCAATTATGCTGAAATTTAGCGTACGTGTTTAATTTGGATGACAATGCATGGTTAGCTAATTGACGTCATTCTAAATCTAATATGGCGGATTCCCACAGATGGCAGACTAGATATTTTGTATCAAAATGATACCCATATCATAGAAATTTGGGTTAGCTGAGATAAACACAAAAACAAAAAAACTTTTTTACAAAAAAATAGAACCGACTTCCAAAAAAAGTGCAAAATAACTTTAATTTCGGAAGTCGGTGTTCTTGTTTTGTGTCTTCGTTTTTTGACACCGACTTCCGAAATTAAAGTTATTTTGCACTTTTTTTGGAAGTCGGTTCTATTTTTTTGTAAAAAAGTTTTTTATTTTTCACTTTTTAGTTGTGGTTCCCCATTAAACTGTGTTAACAATTCATAAACATACGATAGCAGCAATCGCGGTTGATTTGCTGTCAATTTTTGAAGAGTTCCGTTGTCTGTCTCCGAAACCCATCATCAGATCTTTTTGAAATTTAAATGGGACCATTTCGGAATAAACCCCTTTCGAACAAAAAAAGAATTTTGCAAAACCGTCGATATATGACGGAGTTATGCCCGAACATACATAAAAAAAAAATACAAACATCCGAATTGATAACCTCCTCCTTTTTCGAAGTCGGTTAAAAAATAATAAATAAAGTGTGTGACTTTTTGGTTTTTACTACAGTTTTTTTTTCTATTAAAATTTGTGGGGTTGAGTAGTGTTCGTATGTCCTATGAATGTTCACATACTTTTTTTTTGTGGAGAGGCAGGACGTGTCAGACTCTTACTGACTAAAACCCACACCTGTTCCTTCCCTGCCCTGAATGCCCAGGGGCGCGGTAACTCTGTTTCGAATTTATCCACAACCCCCGGGCAGGCATCGGCCATGACGGGTCCCGTCATGTTTTGCTGACAACTCTTCGAGGCGCGCGTGGAACACTATGCGCCGTTGAATCTCGGGCCTGGTGCTGATCGGACGGCGAGTTACCCACTAATCGCCGTCCGCAGGTCCGGATCGTCTCGCGACGTCCTCCACCCAGGGCGTCTCCTGCGGCGGCTGCTGCTGAGGGCGTGAGGGCGACTCTGTTGTTGAGCCTCCCTCACCAGTTTCGCCTCCTCCTTCGCAAGCATTACTGCTCCGCAGAACGAGGAGACTGCTTCCCATTCCCTCTCGCTCCGTATCATGGCCTGGACCAGGGCCGGGCGCGAGAGGTCGCTGCCGCCGATCGACGTTCACATACCTGCTAGCTTAGGCTGACGGCCAATTTACCGGTATCAGATGATAAAGATGAGTGAACTTGGACTATGACGAAACCTGGACTCATACATATTACTTCATACTATAGAACAAAGTCCCCCGCCGCGTCTGTACGTGATAAACTCAAAAACTACTGAACGGGTTTTCATGCTGTTTTCTCTAATGAACAGAGATATCCATGAAGAAGGTTTAAGTGTATAATTTGTACCCGTGGGAAGCCGGGGCGGGTCGATAGTTTTATATAAATTTGAAATAGTCGACACAACATTGAATATGCTTGGTGATTAAGCTCGTGCCTTCTCTATATTATAAAAGGTTTTTGCCCTGCACTGGGACAGTAACCCCAGAGAATGTTAGTATGTCTAATTTTTTGGCACGCTCTGTAGCCTAAAGGGCTGGATGAATTTTAACAAATGAGGTATAGAAAGAAAGAAAGAAAGAAAATACATTTATTGGCTACAGTTAGAGGCACACAACAAAAACGAAACAAAAACAAAATAAAAAAAAACAGTGTTACTTTTTATTATTACATTTTTGCTTATTTTTTCTTTAAGTTCACGCCGTCTTACACGGGCTATGAACCAAAAAATGTACTTAATTTCCAATATTACTGCCTCCCAAGATACAGGTTTTTGCCTAGTTTGGGAGACAGTAGGCTAATGCACTTCTGTTAAATTAACTGTTCCTTGCTCTAGCTATTAAGACTCTGTAATTCATGGTTGTGTTCTAAATAAAAATTATTATTATTATTAGTGTCATTTGAGAACTAAAGAAAAAAAATAATATAAGCTAGTTACCTACTTAAAATAAAAAAACTAAAAGTAACAAAGGAAAAAAAAAAGTGAAGTGTGCGCCCCACGGCTGCGCCAAATAGGTCCAGTTCAGCTTAGATGCCAGACAACTAGTGCCTGACGCTGGTTTTCAACAGGACCTGAGGTGTCACGGACGTAAAACAGTTTTAAAGTGTCTTAAGATAGTGGGTTGCGTACTTAAATAAAAATAAATACAATATAGTGTCATAATAGTGTGTGATAATAACGAATAGGTAGGTATCAATAATATTGGTCTTGACAACCAAAGTGAGATAGGGTACAAGAATTTTGAAAAATAAAAAAAATTGTGGCTGTCGCCATTAGGTAGTGTGGTCGTTTTTTGTGACTTTCATATAGGTTAACAAAACAAAGGGCTTGGCGATTTGAAATTTTTAGATGTTTTTGCTGTTGGATTGTTTTATTTTTTTTTACCGCAACATAATTATTAAATATTTCAAAACTATAATATCCTTTTTTCTCCTTTGCTTGAGTTGAGTAAGAGAGCACATAGACACATAGACACAATAGATTTACTAAGAGAAAATGTAAAAACTAGTAAAGGAACACTTAAGACAAAATTAAAAAAACATTGTATAGGATTGCAAGCAGAATTAAACACATTGTGAAACCATAACAGTATAATACGAGTTTGTTATTATAAGTAGTAGTTAAGTACATAAGGTGGTTCATTTTTTATGTAAAAGAGCGCCTCTCGCCATCAAACGTAAAAGTTTGGCGAGTTTAAAAATAAGTTACACCTCTTTATTGTAATTTCATTAATTAAATAAAAAAAAAAAAAACATACTATTACTGCAAAAAGAACGAAAAATATTCTTCAAAAGTTATCCGACAGACACGAAACCGAGTCTCATATTCCGTGATGTTTTAGGGTTTCGTACCCGAAGGGTCCAAACGGAGTCCTATTGTTGTCACATACGTGTCCGTCTGTCTGTCTGTCTGTCCGTCCAACGTCTGTCACAAATTTTGTTACGAAGATTTTTTTAACTTCCCATTGACCTATGAATTTGGTGAAAATGTTTATTATTTCGTATACTTTATTAACAAATGAGATATGAGGAGCTCGCGGCTAAAGTAATAATGGCAGTTAAGCTATGCTTGCCGGGGTTCGTCCATGGATGGGTGACCATCTTTACATACCGAGACTCCTCCGTGCCTCAGAAAGCACGTTAAGCCGTTGGTGCCGGCTGTCAATCGTGGATCTTTAACAGTCATTACGGGTCGTCAGAAGCCCGAAAGTCTGACAACCAGTCTTAACAAAGGGTATCGTATTACTCAGTCACTGGGTTGTGGAGGTCAGATAGGCAGTCGCTCCATGTAAAATACTGGTATTCAGCTGCATCTTGAGGTCGGCTTCCAGTTTAACCAGACTGTAAGCCGACCTCAAGATAGTTGGGAAAAGGTTAGGCAGATTGATTGACTAACAAATACCAATATTTGGTACGGAACCCTTAATGTGCGAAATCCGGCACGCACTTGGCCAGTTTTTAGTAAAAGATCTATATTACCCACTTCTTCAAACATGGGTATAAAGCTGCATTGCATCACAAACAAAATGCCTTGCTTTTTTAATAAAATGGAAGAACGAACGAACTTAAGACTCATTCATTTGTTCCTCTTAGTATCAAAAAGCTTAGACGATTTCATTAGGGATATTGCCTTTTTCAGTCTTTGTTTAGTTTATTTTTACTAACTATAATTTTTTAAACTAATTGTATGTTACTTTAGCCTGATTACAAACTTTGCTGGTCTACATTTACCTCGGGAAAAAGCACGGTTGTTATGAGGTAGGTCACGGAAGTCAAGCCGTGGGAAAAGCCTATTTAACTTTTCAAATTATTATTTTTAATAGGCTCGCATTTGACCATTATGTCACCTGATGGTAAGCGATGATGTCGTCGGCGTTGGAGCTCGCTTACCTAGAAGTAACCTATTCACTCTTGACTTGACTTAAACACAGACTCTGGCAGGGCATTCCACTCCTTTACTTCACGGAAATGTTGTTTTATATGTAGGTATATTTAAGAGCAGTGGTGGCCCAGTGGTAACGGCCGCGACTTACAAGTTGTAGGTCGTGAGTTCAAACTCAGGCAGATGCTTTCTTTGTGTAAATTATTTCAACACCACTGCTCTCAAAACGGTGAAGGAAAACATCGTGAGGAAACCGGTAAGTTCCTAAAACCAAAAATTTGAAGATTGTAACATCCATCATCAACCCGTATTTGGTCCGCGTGGTGTATTACGGTCCATACCCTCTCACAGAGAGGAGGCCTGTGCCCCAGCAGTGGGGACATTAAAAGGCTGATGATGATGTATATTTAAATAAATAATAGTTAACTCATGTCGGCTGATCTATGCAACTCAATAAGTGCAGTTTACAGTGCAAAGACTTTCATCTAGAGTTCTGGTAGAGAAAATACGAGTAGTATGTCTTTGAACATTTATCTACCGTTGTACTTGTTACAAATACCTAATAATTTGAAACTAATAAATATTATAGCTATAGACATTGAATTACATACAGGAATAGCAATTATTACGTACCTAGTACCTAATTTAAAATCACCATAACCAGTGCGGAATGTGACCCTTTGATTAGTGGTCCCGAGCTAACATCAAAGGCTAATTATTACATTTAGATCTACATTTTGTTCATATTCGTAACGAGCTTCTTCCAGAGGAGTTGCCCGCGTTGAATTTTTAGTTCTTTATTGTAAATTATATTATAAGTGCTATTTCAGACTATCAACTATCTCTGTGACAAATTTCATCCCGATCCATTCAGTCGTTCTGGCGTGATTGAGTTATAAACATCGATCTATCCAAACTTTTGTATTTATGTTATTAGTAGGGTATACAGGGTGTAAAAAGACACATCACATAGCCATCGACTACGCATACTGTACGTCTAACAAAGAAGTTTTGTGCAAAAAATATTGCTGGGAAACGACTTTTATTTTTAGGCTTGAATTTTTTATTGGCAAGGCAAGTGGAGTTAAACCTCGCCCTTTTCCCTCTAAGCCACGTAGGTACTTATCAAATACGTTTGATATTCATTCCGTTTGTATAACTGCAAGTGCAAAATTTAGAAATTTAGAAAAAAATATCGATAATTCAGGTAAAAAGGTTTTGGAAATAAGTTTAGTAATAACATTTGGAATTCATTTTCACAAAAAAAGTAAAAAAAAATGCGACTTTGACCTTGAATATCTCCAGAACCAGTGGATTCCTAGGTATGGTCTGGTGGAAAAAAAAAATCCAAATAATGGATAGAATACACCTATTCTTCGGAAACTGTCTTTTTACACCCGATATATCATCATCAACATCATCATCCTTTAAATGGCTAGGGGCACAGGCCTCCTCTCTGTGAGAGGGTATAGGCCTTAGTTCATGAAGGTCTAAAGAGCCTCTGCGTGTTGACCTCGGTCCTAAATAATCGGAGCTCATTGGCACGATATACGCATTTTTTTGTTAAATATTATAATTTTAAAGTAATTTTAAAACCGTTTAAACTTCGTGGTCGTTCAATAGTGAATAGGCTATTTTTTAATTGAAATATGATTACCGATTTTATTTAAGACAGTGCAAAAACAGCACTCATGAAAATGTATGTTTTACCGAAGTCATTTTCATGTGACAAAATATTCTTGTTTTCATTTCACGATGCAATAGTTTTCTAATCATAATCTGTTAACGCCTCAAAAAATGCTGTACAATGTAAAATTCATACAACGAGTTGTCTTATTACGACTGGCCAGTTCGTTCGCCGGTCACCTACCAGGAATTTCAACTCATTTAAGTAAGCTATGGCTTGAAAACAACGTAAATGAAGAGAGTAAGTCTCGAATGCATTTGAAACTAAAGTACGGGCACATTAACATATCGCATTAAGTTGGACAATAAATAAATGCAAAACGAGAAGCGACATTACAACTCCTTACGTTCAATATATGCTAATAATACTCATTTGTTCGCTTACTTTTAAATTCTACACTTTATAGTTTCCAACATTTTTAGGGTTCCGTACCCGAAGGATCCAAACGAAGCCCTATTGCTGTCACTCACGTGTCCGTCTGTCTGTCTGTCTGTCCGTCGTCTGTCACAAAATTTTGTACCGAAGAATTTTTTAACTTCCCATTGACTTGAACTTGAAATTTGCTGATAACATTTATTATCACGTTTATTTTACTAACAATTATCAATGTAGTGATAAATCAGATTTTTTCTTTGATAATTCCCTCATTTGGTACGGAACCCTAAATGCGCGAAGTCCAACACGCACTTTGCCGATTTTTATTGCACGTTATCATGGAGAGTAAGTAGGTATCGAATTTATACACTGTCTAATGACGTTATGAAAGGGTCAACTTGAATAGTTAGTAAAATAATAACAACCGGTCATATTTAAAATTCGTGGTTATACACTTCCATTGTGATAAAGTTATCAATAAAATAATAATCTCCACTTTCAAGAACCGCACAAAACTTCTCGAAAACTTTTCTTAAAGACGCAAAAATCAAGTGTAAAAAATATACAAACTGGCTCACCTCAAAAAACTTGATCCAAACCATCCATCAGAACTCACACACAAAAAACATTTTATCAACTGAAAAATAAAATCGTAAACTCGCGAAAATGGGAACGCTCCAAAATGACGACACGTCCTCCCCGACCGCGTCGAATGTGGAACTGGGGTTGTACCAAACATGCTACATTTCGGTATATATCGACAGACATCCCTTCCTTGAGTGCTGCCATCTGGTGGAACAAAACTTATGCATTAACTACAGGCTTTAAGAGTTAAAAAGTTTTGATAGCAAACCGTTCGAACCGGTAATGCTATATTAAAATTTTTAATGGTTTAATTGTAAAGTTTTTAAGAAAGACCGTTTTAGAGGCTGTTTCGCTTGTTTAGAAGGTTCGTTAGTGATGTTTAATAGCTGTTTTGGAGGTAAATGGTGATGTTTATGCAATTAATTAAAATCTTGTTGCCTGTACTGTTGTTATAGGATCAGGAACAATCTTTTTTAACCCGACTGCGCAACGCAAGGGAGGGTAATGTGTTTATCAGCCTATGTATGTATTGCAAGTGTGTTTTTTTTAGAGGTATAGAACTTAGAATTGAAATAAAACACAGGAAAATGTTTTTAATATCAATGAAATTGACTTTATTTGAGAGACAGGTTTCTGGCATTTGTGTATATGTGATATGATTTCGGATAAATGGCCAGCACGACTAGCGGATAAAAGGCATAATCTGGAGGTCCAATTTTCACACACTCTTCGCAGTGAATCAGGCTAAATTTCGGCAGTAACGCATCGAATGTTGGCTTCCAAGTGCTCAGTGGTTTCTGGTTTATTGTCGTAGACTTTCGACCTTACATATCCCCAAAGAAGATAATCTAATGGCGTCAAATCGCATGAACGAGGACGCCGAAAACGAAAAACGCACGAAAAAGTTAGAACTCATGTCTCGGACATTCGCATTGATTTTCCGAATTATGCCACATACGCGCTAGTTGCGGTGGTAATTTGCCTGAAATCATATTTAAACATAAATGCCATGAACATATCCCTCAAATAAAACTAATTTCATTAATATTAAAAACATTTACCCGTAATTATGTGAATTTAAAGGTATATACCTCTAAAAAAAACACCCGATATATATGTATGTATGTTTGTTCCTTTGTGGCACTATAGAGACCAAACGCATGGGCCGATTTTGATAATTCCGAATTTAATAAAAGTCAATTGATTTGTCATAACCTTGTGAGTGCTAATAAAGACATGACAGCAATCAAAATACATTATGGCGACAACCAGACGCCATATTGTGAAAAGAAAAAAAATTATAGTCGACGACCTACATTAAGTGGGGTACCAAAATAAAGGGTTCGAGGAGGCGATTCTAAAAATATAACTCACTAAAATGTAGAAAATAAAAAAAACGAATATTTTCAAAAAACTTGGTGGCATGAAATCAATAATTTAACTAAAATAACAGCCATCAACTGCATCAGACTGCTTGAAAAGTGACTTGTTTGGAACTTTTTAGTTGTTTTTTACAGTCGGGTTTTTCGAAAATATTATTTTTTTTATTTTCTACGTTTTTAGTAGAAATTAATCCAGTGAAAACTAAAAGGTTTATGGAATTCCCTAAAACTATTTTCGATGGTTCCTAAATTTCTTGATGGAATATTTATTTTATTCCTGTCCGTGTTTTTCTCTATTTCAAGTCTTATCTCACTTTAAGGGGTCGGCTTACTTCGTCATTCTTTGCCAGAGACATATAGTATGTGCTGGACCGAAAAGAAATGAATATTCTCTTCTTGCTTTTTCGGTCATGTGATAAAAAAGAAATGTTTATTTATTTAAGGGCTTACCTCCCCATAAGTGGCGCCTTCATTGAATAAAAATTCGTATCTTAGCATAGAGAATAAAGATTAAAGAATCCTATTTTGCGTTTGTTACAAATAGGATAAGGTATTTTTACATTGTTAAAACAGGACTCAAAGTGTTTCGTGTCCAAAGTAGTAAGCAAAAGTGTAAAAAACGGCCGTTTTTGGTACTTTTGCCTACTACTTTGGATACGAAACATTTTGAGTATTGTTTTAACCACAAAATAAATAACAAAATTATTTTACAAAATGAAAGAAAAGGTAAAAATACTGGTATGATTCTTTGTGTGTGAATGTGTGTGTGTGAGTGTATGCATGTTCGCGAGTGTGCTTTAATAATGAAGGTTAGAACACCTTATCTCTCATATAGTCTGTGTGAATTATGCACCTATTGGGAGATTTCTAGCCCTACGGTGTAACATCTTGGGATCGGAAACTACCACTAGAAATCATGAGTATAGTCTAGAGTTCGTATTTAAATAATAAGTTCTCTATATCACAGTATCCAAGCAGCTCGAGTTCTCGGATCAGTTGTGATATTCAGTTATTCTTAACATATACCTGTACCTATCCGTTAGGAGAGCTTTGAATTTTTTCAAGAAGTATTCCATGAAAAGGTTCGTTACTCAATACCATAACATACTCACTCCTCAAGTTGGCAGTCATCTTGTAACGTAGGTACCTAATTGAATAACATCATATATTGCCATCTAGAACCCCCATACCAGCAAACAATAGCCAATCTACTAGCCTGGTCTAGCTAATACGCCAATACTTCTCGTAAACGATTCGTACTTCAAGATAATAGCCTACTGAGAACCATTGTATGTACCAGGCGCCTATAAATTGTTAGGGTATAATAATAAATATCCAACTTCGACTTGAATTAAATTATGCAGTCCATTTATTCTGTAGGTCTTGGTATTGTAGAGACTCTTTCACCAGGATTTTAAAGGGTTTAGAACTCATATGACATTGTGAATAAAAGAAAAAAATACAAATTCCAGTTTTAAAATAAATATGATCAGGCTGATAAGCGCGAGGGAATTCTATCTGTTTATCTAAAATTCAAAGTCACAGCCTAATACGCTGGTACTAGAGACATGAAATTTGGAGGGTGTGTTCTTTGTAAAGAGAAGGTATTTACTAAGAAAGGATTTTTCAAAATTCAACCTTTAAATTCAATTTTTTTTTTTGTGGTGAATGATCTTATGAATTTTCTCGCTCTGGGTTGAGCGGGAGGCCGTGTCAGACTGTTACTGACTAAAACCCATCCCTGTTCCTTGTGCCCAAGGGAAATTCAACCTTTAAAGGGGTGAAAAAGGGGTTGAAAGTTTATAACAAGGGAAGTACTCAATCCACGAGAGCGAAGCCGCTGGCAGCTAGTAGTTATATAAAAGTTAATTAACAACTAGCACTTCGCCCGCGGCTTCGTCCGCGTGGATTTAAAAAATTTGCCTAAGTCGCTCACAAATAACGTGGCTTTCTATTAGTAAAATAATTATCAAAATCGGTTCAGTAGATCCAGAGATTACTCCCTACAACCTCACAAACTTAAAAACTTTAGGTACGAGTACCTCTTTATAATATTAGTATAGCTAAAGATACAAGATACAAAATGTTGCGGTCCAGTGTTTCTTTTCACACACACGAGAACCTGGAACTGCACTCAAGAAGTAGGTACACACCCTGAGCTGACGTCCCCAGACTCAACAGTATTCTATTTCTTTTGTCTTATTGGAGTGAACTATATTTTAACACCAGCTCTTGCCAAGGTACAACATTTCATATCCTAACACACGTATTTCCCTAAGGTTTAGGTAGAGACTTTTTCATCAGGACCTCTTTAGAGACTTTAGAACTCATGGCACATTATAAATAAAAGATGTCAAAAGTCAGTTAGGTGTGCGTCAATTGAATAAGATTAATATTCTGATAATATTATATTTGATATTATTTAGTATTTTGTTTCTGTGTTTAAGTTATTACACTCCTCAATAGAGCTACTCGCCCTCATTCATTATATTTAGGTCCCATTTAAAAAATCCACACTGCTTTAACACAGCATGCTTCTGTGAAATTCGAGATGGAAAAATCAAATTAAGCTTTTCCTGGCATGGAAATAGAACTCAGGACCTCATGCTTACCCGGGCCTGCGGACGGCGAGCAGTGGGTAGCTCGCCGTCCGATCAGCACCAGGCCCGTGAGTCGACGGCGCGTAGTGTTCCACGCGCGCCTCAAAGAGATGTCTGTCAGCCACCACTGACGGGGCCTATCGTGGCCGGTACCTGCATGCCTAGGGGTATCGGATAAATTCTCAACATGAGTTACCGCACCCCTGGACACTCAGGCAAGGAAGGAACAGGGGTGGGTTTTAGTCAGTAAGAGTCTGACACACCCTCCCGCTCCACCCAGAGCGGTAGATGTCATTGGATGATTTCCCATCCCGCCAAAAAAAAGGACCTCATGCTTGACACTAACGCTTGCGACCACAAAACTAACAAGACAGTCACTAGAAAGTGGTAAAAGTATTAACTGAATAGCAAATTGGTAGCTAAACAGACTGCCTAGGGAGCGATGAACGTACGTTTTAGTATCGCCGCTTGTGGGGGACCAAACAAATTATGTGATGGACTGTGGTCACCGTACCGTGTGATCCCCTTCACGAAATAAGTCATCCCCACAGAGTACAGAGAGGCCTAGTTGGCCACTGCTAGAGGTGGCATTGTCGACACTTTCGATACAAACATAAAGAAGACGCAAATGATGGCTTTGAAGTTAGCGCATAACGCATTTTGCGCCACGAGCTTTGTTAGTGAACAGAGTAGTTGACAGTAGTGCCGATTCTCTTGTTCAATAACTAAACTAAAATTAGAGAATTGCTATTTTTTACTAAAAAGCAGTGCGAGAAAAGGACGGCTATAGCTATGAATTAAATTAGAGATGTGGAACTAATTTATGCTTTACGCTTTATCATGTTTTATTCGACATTTTTTTACGTGTACCCCTAATTTGTATGGCAATAAAGTTCAACTAAATTTGACAGCTCTAATTTGCGTCCGTCTTTTTCTTGTTTTATTAGAGAGAAAAAGATAGCAATAGCCTAAATTTAGTTTTAAGTTTAGTTTGTGCACAACAGAATCGACACCACATATTTAAATTAAACCAACACTTTATGTAGTGTAAGGATCGTAGCAGTTAGAGTTCTATAGTTTCTGCTTATCGCCTTGGGTAATAGGCGAAAATTCATGTTCCTCTTTATGCTTGTTTGTTTAACGTAACAGTCTAAACAAAATTATCTTTTCCTAGAATATGTCCAACTTATTCTACTAACGACTAAAGTCACATGTCACTTTAAAACCAGTCAGAAGTATTTTCTACTAGCCTTTATGTTATAAAGGTTTTTTTTTCCATCTCTGCTTCAGGCCATTCTGAGCTCTCTGGTGACCGCCGTCACTCTTGAGAGTCATAAAATGTATCAAGAGGATTGGCAGTAGTGTGTTTCTGTCTGCAAATAGTAGTATGGTGTCTCGACAACCACCGTGCACCGTTCATTGGGGGACCCATGTCTATCTGTTGACATTAATGATTTGATGGATAAGCGCCATTTTCTAACCATTACGAAATGAATGAGCTGTTACGGTTTGTCGCATCACAGTGTCGCGTCGCGACTATCTGTGGAAGCCTTTAAGATTCAAGATGTGATATTTTCAAGAGAATGGGAATGGTATATACACCATAATAGGATCATTAGCATAAGCTGTACGTACGCGAGGTAATAACAGAACCGTGTGGTCGTATTTTAATAACTGCTGCTGATCATCTCCATGAACCACTTTATTCAAGGAAGACCATGATTTTTTCCCAAAAAAATTGCAGCTCGCAAACGTATTAATTCTAATTAGCTGATGATAGTTTGTACAGAAAGACTATTTTTTTTTAAGTTTTCTATTAGTTCCTTAGAGAAAGTTGTTCATTTCCTTGGGCAGAAGCTGTTTTTAAAATGTGACCACACCTTTCTGTTTCACTTTAGTATTTCTAGTTATAATGGTTTTTCTGGTTTTATTCTGTAACTTCGTCCAAGTGAATTTCTTTATATTCGAATTCCGGAAATACAGATACATTTTACTACCTCTCTCCTTGAATGTCATTAAGTATAGCTACATATACTTCTTTTTAGGGTTCCGAAAGTCCGAATGAAAAAACGGAACCCTTATAGGATCACTCGTGTGTCTGTCTGTCTGTATGTCTGTCTGTCCGTCTGTCCGATAGAGTTCAAAGAACAATGCCAACTTCCCATACATTTAAAAACCTGATAATGAAAGTTTATGTATAGTTAGAAGGTATAGTTGAAAGACTATCTGTAAGTTTAGAAAATAATGTCAAATAGTAATTTTTACGATTTAAACGCTACGAAGACCAAAAAATATTTGTTACTTTTTAGGTTAGGATTTGCCGATATCAAATAGGTAATATAGAAATAAATGTGCTAGAACTAATTATTAACGCTTGAAGTTTAGTCTAAAATAGAAATATTTACGTAACCATGTTCTAAAACGTCTTTTTAACTTTGTGAATTATTTGAAACTTTTAACTTTACGTCACTGCTTAGAATCTCGATGATTGTCACCATAAATTGAGTGAAGAACTGTCAGATGTCACAAAAATCCGTTTCAGTCGTGCGAACTCAATTTCATACTGCATTATTAATTTATTTAATTATTATGTTATTTTAATTAATCTGTATTATACATTGACTAATAAAGAAATACTTACTGATTAAATAAAACGTAAAATACTCCATAAAACTAAGAAACAGAGTTGAATAAATTCAAGTGGCAGTGTGTAAAATGAAACGTTGTAAAAAGTGTAGTTGGGATGCGTTCAAAACATCATAATACATGTACCCTTGACGTAGAATAAGGATAGAGAAAAATTAAAAAATATTTTTTGTCTGCGTTTCTTTTAACATTGTGATATGTGTAATTAATATACAATTGAATTAGCTGAATTTTAAGATTTATTTAATTTCTATACATAGCCAGGTGAAAAATGGGCATTCGTCTTTAGTACACACATGAATATCTGTGACCCAAACACGGACGTGTATAAATGAATTTGGAATATGGGGGTATCTTTTGGGGTAAAAATCGGGAAATTTAAAATCAAAGTTTTTCAAACTGTATTGTGTGATACATCAAATGAAAGGACACATTGTGAGGGTATTGAATATATTTTTTTATAATTTTAATATATATAATTTTAAATTTATTTAAGAAAATAGATATAAATCGTTATCTCCAAAACCACTAAGCCTAAAATTTTGAAAAAAATACAGGATGTAGTTCTTTACTTATAGATTACAGGAAAACCTATAAAGTGGAAGCAATTTAAAAAAAACCTGATTTTTTTGTGATTTGTTTGGAACCCTTTGCACGCGAGTCTGACTCGCTCTTGGCCGATTTTTTTTTAATATGTATAATAATATAATAATAATAATAATATTCCACAACTATCACACAACGCCATCTAGTCCCAAGTTAAGCAGAGCTTGTGTTATGGGTACTAGACAACTGATAAACATACTTATATATTTCTAAATACATACATATTATAGATAAATTACACCCAGACACAGAATAAATGATCGTGCTCATCACACAAACATTTGTCCTGGGTGGGAATCGAACCCACGACCTCCGGCATAGCAGTCAGGGTCACTAACCACTAGACCAACAGGCCAGTCAAAATGTATGTATGTACGAGTATAATACATTATGACCTGATGAAGATCTTTGGAGATAGATAGTGGAACTTTTCAATAACTAGCAGCAAATGACTCCCGATTACTGTGATCGTTTTTGTATTGTTAAGAAAATTTAAGGGTACTGTTGAATAAAAAATCGTAGCATTTAGCAAAAGTACCAAAAACGGCCATTTTTGACACTTTTGCTTACTACTTTGTATACAAAACATTTTGAGTCCTGTTTTAACAACGTAAAAATACTTTTTCCTCTTTGTAACAAACGCAACGTTGGATTATTTAATATTTATTTTCTATGCTATGCTACGATTTTTTATTAAATGAGGGCGCCACTTGGCCGGTATCAGGGCCTTAATGGGGAATCACAACTAAAAATAGAAAAATAAAAAACATTTTTACAAAAATAAGAACAGACTTCCAAAAAAAAAACAATTAGTGTGCAAAATAACTTTAATTTCAGAAGTTAGTGTCAAAAAACGAAGAAACAAAACCAGAAACACCGACTTGGAAGTCGTTTCTATTTTTTGAAAAAAAGTTTTATTAGATATGTATTGTATTTATGTAAATAGTACTACGGACTGCTTTCATATCTTTTCCCCTTTTCCGTCAAATCCGATAAGACCGCGCATTGTTACACCCTATTAATTATAAGCTCCCACTGTAGGTAAATTGTTATAGCGAAAAATAAAGAGTATATTGTAATGTCGAGGGTTCAGTAGTGTAGCTCAGTGGCGAGTACTTCTTCAGAGTATTCTTACGTTGAGGAGTGTAATAAAGGAGCAAGACTTGATACTCTTATAATGAGAAAATTATCCTTTTACATTGACAACACACACCTAACTGACTTATGACAATCCATTTCTTTTCTTATAAAAGTTTCACCAGTAACTCGTCATCATCGTCATCAGCCTTTTAATGTCCACACTGCTGGGGCACAGGCCTCCTCTCTGTGAGAGGGTGTGGGCCATAATCCACCACGCAGGCCCAATGTGGGTTGGTGGATGTCACATGTCTTCGATTTTTTGGTTCTATGACATGCCGGCTTCCTCACGATGTTTTCCTTCACCGGTTTGAGAGCAGTGGTGATGAAATAATTTACACAAAGTAAAGCGCCTGTCCGGGTTTGAACTCACGACCTACAATTTGTAAGTCGCTGCCAATACCACCACCAGTAACTAAATATGTCAAAAAACTTGAGAGGTGTCAAGGGACACCCGGATGGAACGAAGATCCTTTCGATTAATTAGTGATGGAATTGTAATATAATTTTATTTTTTTTAATTTATAATATTTTTTTTATTATTAACTACGCACACACGCACGCACGTAAGAAGTTATAGTTCATCATCTCATCTCATCGCAGCTCAGCTCAGCTCAGCTCAGCTCAGATCAGATATGCTAAGCTCAGCTCAGCTCAGCTCAGCTCAGCTCAGCTCAGCTCAGCTCAGCTCAGCTCAGCTCAGCTCAGCTCAGCTCAGCTCAGCTCAGCTCAGCTCAGCTCAGCTCAGCTCAGCTCTGCTCAGCTCAGCTCAGCTCAACTCAACTCAACTCAACTCTTTAGCAATAACAACAACTATAACAAAAGTAATTGTAATAAATTTTTTTTTTTTTTTTTTTACTATAGCAAAAAGTGTCGTGACAACTTTTCGTAAGAATTTTTTCCGTCTAGCCCCCTTTCACAACGCGCGATAAGGAACTTCGTTCCAAAAATGTTAGAAGTTCGGGGTTTTCGATTGAACTGAAATTTTGCATACATTTTAAGTTTGGATGAAATGCATGCTTAACTAAGTGACGTCATTCTGAATTAAATATGGCGGACTCCTTAAGCTGGTGGACTTGTTATTTTTCATGCATTCCCATGATATAGGTACCAAATAGATAAAACGACTTGCTGTGAAAAATAGGAAAAATTACAAAAGCGTGTTTTAAGTTTTTTTAAACCATTATATTACTCGTATTTTAATTTGAATACCTATTCTAAATTTTCGTCACATTTTAAAAGTATATTTGATCATACAGCCTGACTGCTTGACTGCTGATAAAGTTGGTATTCTCACTCGACCTCCTTAGATAATAATTACATAAAATAATTATATATAAAATAAGTAAAACAAATAGTAATATTAATAAGACAGATATGAAAAACTGAAATTGAATTTAGTACATAAATTAAAAAGGATAATATTAAAGTGGTCTTCCCCTCTCCTACTTTTAAATTTTGCTGTGCCCGACAGGGTCCATAATTGTTTCAGTAAATATACTAAAAAATTACCATCTCTATGTACATTATGGATGCAATAAAGAATTTGAATTTGAAATTTGAGATATACTCGTAAGTATCACAAGTCTAACTACATTACGATGCATGTCTTTGACTTTTGCAAAATCTAAAAGATCTCCCACAAGGTAGACTGATGACCTGGTGAGGGTCGTGGGTAGCGGATGGATGCCAGATGCACAGGACCGATCGTTGTGGTGACACTTGGCGGAGGCCAATGTCCAGCAGTGGTCATCTTTCTGCTGAAATGATGAAAAGACTCCAAGAACATAGACACATTATTTTAGACTTAATAATTTTTATCTTCATGTTAGTTTTAACGACTGAAAATCACCTGAACTGTTGCAATTTGCTCACTTGAATAATTTAAGCTATATAAACAGGAAGCTAATATTCACAACAAGCCATACCTACCAGGAATTCATGAATTACAACGATATAAATTAAATTTCGTTAGTTTAACACATAGTGGGAAGTTGCAAACTTTGCGCGCGCTACAAAACTGTGTTAGTGTTCTCGCTAAACATTTTGTAATTATATTTGACCTTCACACAGCTGCTAACATAGTAGGTTTGATGAGAAAAGTGCTGAGTGTTTGTGTTAAATTATGAAAATGTTGGTGAATTTAAAAAAAGACTTGTTACCAAAATTCGTATAATACTCGTATATAAAAGAAATGATAACGCTTACACTGCATGTCATCATCAGATTTAAAACTAAACAACAACACTTTTTGGAAACATTTCATTGTTGGTACCTTTTTTTGTTCTCGGGGGGAATATTTCAAGTGTTCACTATCAATACATGGGACTCCCCGTTACCTATTAAAAGACCACTCCGGGACCTACCTCTATGCAACGTCTGTTAGGGCACATCCCTGAGGAGACTGTAATGGGGTCTCCCCTGAGCCTCGCTGTGCACGGCAGCACGTGATCACAGAGCCGCCGTATTCCCTGGAATCTTTCGGTAGCCAATCAGAGTCCCCAGTCTGAGCGCCCGTGATTCCAAAGTCATCACTTAATGCAGGTAAGGTTTCGGCGTGTTAGACGTCAAGGTGGATCTTTTCCGAGCGGGATCAGGCCTCTCACGATCCCGCTCTGCGGCTTCCTTCTGGACCATCACGGTCTCACAGAAGAAGGCAACTTCCCTCCAGTTTGATGTCTCCGCCAGCATATATCTCACTACTGCTGGCAGAGACAGGTCTCGTCCGATCCTGGCGTCCAGGATCGGCCGCTTGGCAGCCCAGGCAGGAAATTCCTCGAGCGTGTGCTGTGCAAAATCCAGTTCGCCTCCGCAATGGTGGAAATTTGCAATAGCTTCTCGCCCAATCCTATTCAGGTACTCACCGAAGCAACCATGTCCGGTCAGCACCTGCGTGAGCTGTAGGAGATGCACTCCTCTCTACTCAGCAGGTACTGTTGGTGCCTACTTAGCTGTACAGCTAAGGAGTGGAATTCTCTGCGGAAGTCTGTGTTTCCTGATAGCTACAACTAGGGGTTCTTTAAGACAAGAGTGAATAGGTTAATGGCGAGCGTGCTCCATCAACCACATCATTGAGTACCTGATTTATAGGCTTATGAGCACGAGCCTATAAATACAAACAAACAAAGACCATTCGTGTGCGTCTCGGATCCATGCCATCATTCCATGCAGCCATCGCCTAATGTAAGTATCTCAAAAGCCTCGAAGTAAGATAATCTGATGACACTGACACATTAGAGGCTGCCGTAAGGTCTGTCCGTAGCCTGTCACACAGGTTTTACAGCCTTTAGGTTTTATAGTCTTCAAATTTAATTTTCACAGTATATGCGTCTTTTTGACCCAAAGCCATACAAATAGTCAAAAATACATTTGGTCCGGTGCGTTCATTGGTCCGGAACCCTAAATGTGTGAAACACGTGTGATGATATATTGTGTTAGTTTATTCACATTTATTGATATTATAAATACGAGTGATGTTATATTATGTTAGTTTAATCACATTTACTTCAATTCGTTTTTAAATCCCATCGCGAGTATTCATCTTGTAACTAATACCTAATATTGCAACGATAAATAACTCTATTTGCATTACAAATGTAATAACTAGCAGTTTGATACGCTTCAATAACTTTTATCATAAACTACGAATTATTGGTTTGTTTGGATATAAATTCGATTAGAATTTTTATTGTAAAATAGTAAGGCGATATAGAAAAGCGTTAAAAATGTGTTACTTAAAGCAGCCGTTAAATTAAATAGAATCGTCACCTCAAGTTAAATTTTAGTTTGCTTAGTGCATGAAGAGACCTCTCTCCTTTTCACAGAAATGAAAGCTCATGGATATGTGCATTCTTCCCACCCTTACTCATGGGGCGCAAACATGGTCTCTTACCAATCGTCAAAAGTCTGCACTAGGAGTCTGCCAAACGCCCTTTGGAACCAAGTATACTGGTGCGGAGTCTTTTGTTCACAAACTAACTTAATTTAGGCTATTCCTATCTGTTTTTCTCTAATAAAACAAGAAAGAGACGGACGTAAATTAGAGCTCTCAAATTTAGTTGAACTAATATTTCCATACAAATTAAGGGTACCTACACGTAAAAACATGTCGAACAAAAACACGGTGAAGCGCAAGGCGTTAACTAGTTAGACATCTCTAACTTATTTTATAGCTATAGCCGTCCTTTTCTCGCACTGCCTTTTAGTAAAAGATAGCGATTCTCTAATTTTAGTCTATTTATTGAACAAGAGAATCGGCACCAAAGGGTGTCCAATTCACCCGGGCCTGCGGACGGCGAGTAGTGGGTAACTCGCCGCCCGATCAGCACCAGGCCCGAGAGTTGACGGCGCGTAGTGTTCCACGCGCGCCTCAAAGAGTTGTCAGCAATAGGGACGGAGCCCATCATGGCCGATGCCTGCCCGGGGGTTGAGGATAAATTCGAAAGAGTTACCTCGCCCCTGGGCACTCATGGCAGGGAGGAAAAGGGGTGGGTTTTAGTCAGTAAGAGTCTGACACGCCCTTCCGCTCCACCCTAGAGCGGAAGAAGTCATAGGATGATTTCCCACCCCCAAAAAAAAAAAAAAAAGTTGTCCAACTCACAGACCGAATCATAAACTCTATAATTCGTTTCAATAGACAAATAGCTGCGTTAAAGTGGTGGAACTGGTAGAGTGGAGTACAGTGGAGTGGGCAAAGATTACCACACAGTGGATCCCGAACGAAACGACAACGCGGCAGGCCCAGAAAAGATGACCGTCACTTAGCTTACCTTGTTAGTTTGGATGAAAATGCATGGTAAGCTAAGCTATAAAATTGAGCTGAAATTTTGCATACATATTTATGTATGCAAAATTTCAGCTCAATCGAAAACTGGGAAGTGTTTCTTTCGATTGAGCTCGATTAAGATCTTTTTACATAGTCAAAAGTGAAGCTACTAAAATTGTCTAAGGTATAAAAAACTGACTAAAGTTTATAGGATTAATTTGACTCAAAACAAAACTCAAAAGCCACTTACTCAAAAAATAAAAAAAGAACCAGCGTACACAATCCGTCTCGTTTTCGTAAAAAGAACACTGCGGTTCGATAGTCAATTACTTTTAAACTCTCCTAAAGAAGGTATATCTCTTTTATAGTTCTCTTGGGTGGAATTCTTATAGGTCCAAAAGGGCTAAAGGGAACGCAGGGTCCCCAAACGACCTTTGTAGATGCCTCATTAATTAATTCCTTGGCCAATCCTGATAAATAAGGGATTCTAGAGAGCTTTGTGATACATGCGTAAATACGTTGTGAAGTTTTATGTGTTCTGTTTGACAGAACTTTGGTATGTGTTTTCTGTGTCATTGTATGTAGGATTTGTTCTTTGTTGTTATTAAACTAGATTGTTACTACGTGACGATGGCATGTAAAAACATTAAAAAAAAATTGTTTGAAGAGATTTATTTTATACCTAGTGCATCTTCTAAAGAATACTTCAAAATCATGACTGTTTCTACCTTCATTCATTGGCTTAGCTTTTAATAGTGTGCATTGTCTTAGGTTGTTGGTAGGTTGTCAAAACAAAAACAAAATTAAAGCTAAGTTTTTTTATATACTTTTTACTAACATACTAACATAATTTAATTTTAAGTTGATGTGTGTCCATATTGTAACAATTTCAAACCTTTGCATGTAAATTTAGTTAGGAATTAATAAAAGCTTTTTTATTTTTATTTATTTTTATTTTATTTTATTTATTGTCTTAGGTAGTCGAAAATCTGTTAATTATATCTTTCAAAACTATATTTTGTGTTGTGTCTTTATGAACAGTTGACTGCACAAAGATGGAAACACTTACCATGAGCTGGTCTTACGGAGCAAGCACGGAGTTTCAAAAGAATAAAAGGATTACTGTACCCCTGATACACACAGACCTAGCCCGAATCCTTTCTACAAACCTATATATTGTGTACTCCTATTTAAAGAAAAGCCATCTTTCTATCCGAAAATTCATTCACCCGTCTATCAATAGACTGTGAAGGTAACATTAATTAAAGAAGAATAAGAAACGTTATTCCAAAATCGAGTGATGATACATCAATTTTATTCGAACACAAAAGTAATCTAATGCTTCATTAGTCGCTCACTCTTTAACCATTCAAACGGTAATTGAAAGAGCCGAAAATTCCGAAATAAAAATTCGACGTAACGTACATTTTCCATTGGAAGTCTTTCATTAAATCCGGTCTTTAGAACCCAGAAACACAGCACACCATCTTTATTTTTGCCACATAATTTTCGGCACGAATAAATTTTATTTTATTTTCGCAGAATCAGCAATCACTAATCAAGTATTCGTTCAATCATAATCCCGGCCTCCAATACGCTTCTTTTTTTTTTAATATTCATGAAATTTTTCGGTAATCTCCGTGTACAAAAACTCAGTTTGCAGGTAAACCTTTGGTATCTTGGGTTTGCGTAGATTGAAGTAACGCGGACAGGAAAAAATATATAAACAACATGATGGCTTTATGAGTGGGCGAAGGCTAAAGAAACGATGGATGGACTGTGTGAAAGAGGATGTGGTTTAAAAGGGGGTGTCTACTGAGATGACATCTAAAAGACATGTTGCGCCGACCCCAAATAAATTGGGATAAGAGCAGGCGAATAATAATGAATGACGATAATTTAGTGCGTGCCATTTGTAGTAAAAATTTCACTTTAAAGTTTAATATTTCACAATCAAATCACTAAATCGAAAAATAATTTCAAGACCAGACAATCCCACAATGATTTGAAATGACCTATACAGCGATACCCTACACTATAGGATAGGCGAAAAAATAATTACCCACTTTACATGCAAGGGAGATACCATAAAAAAAATCATTTTCAAAATTTTATTGTTTCGTTTCCTTGGCGTGATTAATATAATGTATATACCCATGCAAAATTGCAGCTTCCTAGTACTAACTGTCTCTAAGCTATGCCTCGAACGGACAGACTGATAGGTGCTATAAAAACCAAAAATATTAAAAACCTAACTAAGAAACAAAATACGTTCATTCACCGAAGTACTCCACATCCGGAAAAGAGCCTAGAAGAAGACTGGCAGCATTGCCAAATTGAATGGCAATGCTAATTCTTTGAGCAATGAATAAGCCAGCCCTGTCGTCACCGACCTCTCGCGCCCGGCCCTGGTCCAGGCCATGGTACGGAGCGAGAGGGAATGGGAAGCAGTCTCCTCCTTCTGCGAAGCAGTAATGCTCGCGAGGAAGGAGGTGGAGCGGGAGAGGGAGACTCAATGGAATCACCCTCACGCCCCCAGCCGCAGCCACCGCAGAAGACGCCCTGGGCGTCGGGGGCCGCGAGATGATATCCGGCCACCGTAGACGCGGGCCTGCGGATGGCGAGTAACGGGTAGCTCACCTTCCGATCAGCACCATGCCCGAGAGTCGATGGCGCGTAGTGTTCCACGCGCGTGTCAATGAGATGTCAGCAACATTAGACGGGGCCCGTCATGATCGATGCATGCATGCCAACGTGGTTACCGCGCCCTTGGGCACTCAGGCAGGGAAGGAACAGGGGTGGGTTTTAGTCAGTAAAGGTCTGACACGCTCTCCCGCTCCACCCAGAGCGGGAGAAGTCATTGTATGATTTCCCACCCACAAAATAAAAAAAACCCTCTAAAGTCACGCATTCTGTCGATTAGTCGGCGCAAAATATCCTTGAAAAGGAGACGCGCACTCGGACCTAATGATCCAAGCATTTATTTATTTTATTTATTTATTTATTCATTTACAAATTATATTTGGCTTACAATACATGTCGAGGAACCTCCATTTAGGCATGGAAAATGCCTGTATTTGAAGGTTCCGCTCCACCCTTACATTTTAAACTTCTAAATAGTTACAAAGGAAAAAAAAAAAAAAGTACATATTATAATTGTATGTGTGTGTGTGTGTGTGTGTGATGGTGTGTGTATGTGTGTGTGAGAGAGAGAGTGATATTTTGAGTGTACATGTGTGACAAAATAAGCAAATAACATTTAACATAGCATTTCAACCCTAAACGGTTTAGAACTGTGATTACGTTTGCGAGGTTTTTGAAAAGTAACCTAACCATGTGAGTCCAGGAACCCAGTCTTATCTAACCTTCCATTAATTGCAATTTGCATCAAAACCACTCTAACAAAATAGTCACGTAAAAAGTATTCCCCGACAAAATTCCTAATCCTCATTCTAAAATCTAGGACCAAAATAAAATCGGGGACCAAGGGATTGCGTCTTTTAAACTGAAACGCAATGATTTACGAAGCAATCCTGAAGAATGGCAATTCGTTAAAAAATAAGTATTTTTCGTCCGAAAACTGATTTGTTTGTTTACTCTGAGGTTAGATGATGTTATTTTATTGATTTAGGACGATTCAGATGACGAGTGTATTGCGTTTTCGTGTTATTCTTTTGAGTGGTAAACAACGTTTTTTGTGATGCCAAATATTTTGTAGAAACGAGTGTGATATATAATATATAGCAATTCTTGATTTGATTTCGTTGCTTATTTTGTGAAGAGCTATGTATGTAGGTTCTCATAAGAAACTAAGAAATCCCGGGCAGAAAGTTTGCAAATAACACACGTCTGCTTTTCTAAAAATAGTCTTTTATTTTCTGGGATCCTAGTACCTTGATTAAACGTTCTAGAGCTGTAATCTTCTGATCAAACCTTTTGCGCCTGTAGTTTCATTGTGTTACTTGCGAACGTTGTTTTAGGACTAAATAAATAAATCAGTCACCTACCTAATTTTCCCCCACACCTATCTCAACCACAAAAATACCTTTTCCAATTTAAACTTTGTCAAACCTATCAAATAATATTACGATATAACTTTTTCCTGGCGTGCAAGTCTGTGAATTCCATCATTAACTTTGACACACTTCTCCCTACGTTTGACTTATTACGAATGGACTCAAGTTACCAACAACTTTTAATAGGGCTTCCGTCAAACGTCAGTTCGTAGGAAAAAAATAATTGTCGCAAAGGGAATTTACCTTAGGGGTGTCCGCAGTAGGTGAAGTTCATGTTTTCTTGGTGAGATGGCAATTGATTGATAGACATTGGTGTCAATCAATAAGTTCGCTCAGCTTCTTCTTTTTTTGAATTTATGGTTTCCTAACTTTTTAAATACTTTAAGCTTAGAAATGGCCACATAATTAAGGCACAGACCCACCGCAGCGCATGCTGTGCACGGGCACGCAGCGCATTTTAGTTTGACTACGTGAGTCTACGTTTCCACTGCAGTACACACTACACCAAAAACTATGTACAAATGTAGCGTGGCCCACCGCGGTGCTTGGCAAGGCTACGCACATGTTGATACAGTTGTACATAGTCGTGGGTTAATATTCGTGTATAGTGTGTACCGCATGCACAGCGTCCATGGCGTTGATAATTTTGAGCTATGTGCCATATTCAAGCAAGCCGCGTATGTACCAATGACGTCAATTGATACGTAGCGTGTCCGCAGGTTGCAGTGGACACAATCAGATACATTTCTTTGCAAATAACACAAGTGCGTGGCCTCTCCGTGCACCGCGGTGGGTCTGCGCCTTTAATGTGGCCAGCTTTTGAGCTCAGCGTCAGTAGCGTTTTTCGGGACCTCCATGGGTCAGGTATATGGACACTTGGGGTATTCCAGAACGTGAGTCATGTTCTGGACAGGGGCAACACACTTATGTCAACTCAGCTAACAGCAGGTCTGCTGGATTGGTCTTTCTCAAGCTCCGCCGTAAGATGTGAAGTAGGTGCCTGGGGAAATTCGTTGTGGAACAAAGAACCAAGTGTTGACAAAGAACCAGGTGTTGAATTAACTGTTATCATTATCTTGCCCTTATCCCAATGTATTTGGGGTATGCGCAACATGTTTCCTTCTTCCATTCTAGTCGTTATCTCAGTATTGTTGAAACTGGTGTTGCTCTTTACATCTTTTGTTGATCTTGAACTGTCAGTCAACTCACTTTTAAAGGTATGGGGAACAGGGTGTAAAGTCCCGAAAACTTCCATTGAAAAGGGAGGATCCTCCGACCAGACGGGTGTTGTGTCTGGTCCGGGAAACTGCCCGATGGTTAATTTCGGACTGTTGTATCTGTTTAAATAGCGCAAAGAACTCTGCATGCGCAATGCCGGATTGGTGTGTTTTAGTTCGTATGTGGCGTTATAGATGTCACTATACAGTTGTTAAACGGCAATACCCCAGCGGAAAAATTGTTGGAAGGCCGAGAAACCTTAGATTCAAACACTATTGACGTAAACACAGTCTAATTACAAGTACTTAATTTATCTTAGAAAGAGGGATTTTATTAACACTAGTCATAATTATGTAATCCACATTGCAAGTAATGAGTTCTATAAATTGCTGAAAGATTGAGGATTAGTCTACTTTTTGCCAAACCAAAATAAAGGAAAATACGAACCTACTAATATTTTATGTGAAAAGTTTGTTAGTGTGATAGTTGGTCACATAAAAACCTGAGCCAACGAATATTGACCTGAGATATTGATAAATTATTTCGAAGAACAAGATCTCTGTCCAATCCACGTGTAACAAAATATTCTTACTGCTCGGAATATATTTTCATGACGATTATTACAAATATACAAAAATATTCATCTTTAACTAACATGAAAAATTAAAATAAAATTCGTGGAATCGGTGGAATGTTAAACAATTGCGAAACAGTTGGCAAACAGAGCTGCTTTCGTGTTATTACAGTTACCACAGAAAATAAAACATAGGTATGTATACAACCCATACTGGGCCCGCATGGTGGATTACGACCCACTCCTTCTTCTAGAGAGGTGGCTTGAGTCCCAGCTGTGGGAAAATGATAAGGCTTATTATATTTACTCCTTTTTCCCATGGAGGTATGCAGAAACAACAGAAAGCCACTTGCTACGATCCTTACATATTCTTTTTACTTCGTCTCATTTAGTCATACACGAACACAAGTCGCGTGAAAAATAAATTACAGTTAAAAAAAACCGGTCAAGTGCGAGTTGGACTCGCGCACCCGTATGTAAATAATTCGTTCATGACGGGAATCGAATCTCGAAAAAACTTAACTTTGCCGTTGGAAAACTTTTATCGCAATACATCGACATAGGTCGCTGTCGGTTCACCATCAGCAAATAAATTTGTAATCTTTTAATTTTACTGATTTTTTTGTAATGTAACTACAAATTTACGGTTCATTAAGTACTCCAAGGGATTGCAGACAGTAGTTCAGTATTTATTAGCTCAGTATTTGATCATAATTTTAGCTTAATAATTCCACGCGTTCCTGAGAAAAAGGTCTTCAGAGACGGACAGACGAACAACGAAGTAATGAAAGGGTTACTTTTTTCTTTTTGAGGTACGGAACCCTAAAACACGCTTTCTCTTTTGTTTGTCGTATTTGATCATAATTTTAGCTTAATAATTCCACGCGTTCCTGAGAAAAAGGTCTTTAGAGACGGACAGACGAACAACGAAGTAATGAAAGGGTTCCTTTTTTCTTTTTGAGGTACGGAACCCTAAAAACACGCTTTCTCTTTTGTTTCTCGTATTTGATCATAAATTTAGCTTAATAATTCCACGCGTTCCTGAGAAAAAGGTCTTCAGAGACGGACAGACGAACAGCGAAGTAATGAAAGGGTTCCTTTTTTCTTTTTGAGGTACGGAACCCTAAAAACACGCTTTCTCTTTTGTTTCTCGTATTTGATCATAATTTTAGCTTAATAATTCCACGCGTTCCTGAGAAAAAGGTCTTCAGAGACGGACAGACGAACAACGAAGTAATGAAAGGGTTCTTTTTTTCTTTTTGAGGTACGGAACCCTAAAACACGCTTTCTCTTTTGTTTCTCGTATTTGATCATAATTTTAGCTTAATAATTCCACGCGTTCCTGAGAAAAAGGTCTTCAGAGACGGACAGACGAACAGCGAAGTAATGAAAGGGTTCCTTTTTTCTTTTTGAGGTACGGAACCCTAAAAACACGCTTTCTTTTTTGTTTCTCGTATTTGATCATAATTTTAGCTTAATAATTCCACGCGTTCCTGAGAAAAAGGTCTTCAGAGACGGACAGACGAACAGCGAAGTAATGAAAGGGTTCCTTTTTTCTTTTTGAGGTACGGAACCCTAAAAACACGCTTTCTCTTTTGTTTCTCGTATTCTTCTCAGCAAACCCTATCATTTGATACTCATATCATAGGACTGCATAAAAAATAAATATAAGTAGTCTGCCATCTTTGGGAGCCCACCATAACCATATTGGATTCAGAATACCTAACTTCACATAACATATTATGAATTTTCATAAAAACTAAAAATGCATGCAAAATTTCAGCACAATCGAAAAACCGGGAAGAGGGTCAAATTTAACTTCTAACATAATACGAAATATGGGGAACTGCAGCAAAATCCGTTATCCAGGATATACAAAGACTACAAAATAAAGCAATAAAAACACTCTACAACTACGACTACCGTAAGGTCTAGAAGATTCGCTAGAAGGTCTCCTGTTGACCGATTTCGGTGGAAGCCGTATTTTCGGTCACTTAGGATATCGTTAGCTTCTAGGTATGCCAGGAGCTTACCATTCAGTATACGTTCCATACTCTTACAGAGTACGCAAGTTACCGAGATGGGCCTATAATTTGCTGGGTCAGCTCGACTACCCTTCTTGGGTACAGGTTGCACGTTAGCTTGCTTCCAAGCCATCGGCACTTTTCCAGTCTCAAACGAAAGGCGATATAGGCGTGTCAAGATCGGAGACAACTCAGGCGCACAAGTCCTCAGTACAATTGCTGGTATCCCGTCGGGGCCACTAGCCTTGTTCACGTCCAGGTTACGCAGTACCCTTCGGACATCCTTCTGATGAATGCGAATGTCTGACATAATCGACTCGCATCCATCAAGAGTACCAGGGGGCCTCGCGCCACCAGGATCTAGACGCGAAGATTCCGCAAACAGAGAGGCAAACAAGTTTGCTTTCTCCTCAGCGGAGTGGGCCAGCGACCCGTCGGGTTTCAGCAGTGGAGGTAGTGAGAGGGGGTGGTGTAAACCAACTATAAAAATCTACAATGATACAAAAATACTTAAAATTAACCAATTATACACACTTAAAAAATGCATCCTAATACACAAAATACACATTCGCAACTTAACTTTAAAAAGAAAACACATATAACGCAAGACGACGAGACAAAATAGAATTAAGAGCACCTAGAACTAACTATGGTAGAAAAAATATACTATATGAAGGAGCAAGACTTTATAATGAAATACCTGATGATGTGTATATTAGAAACAGCTTATATTCATTTAAAAAAGCCCTGGAAGAATATGTCAGAACTAAATACTAACATCGATTGTCACATAAAGTATTTTAATTCCTTGTTTTATATAACCGCGTCACTGCGTGGTCACAGAGACTGCATTTATGTACTTCTAAATATATTTTACAATATGTAAGTGAACTGTATTGTTCTTTTTTCTGAGGAATAAATGTCTTTAAACCGAAGATTTTTTCATATAGGTAATAGTTAATTGCTGGTTAAGGCAAAAAAGCGCGTTAAAAAAGTATCCTAATTCAATACTTGACAGGTGTTTCGATTTTCGCGAGGCACAAGTTACATAAACTAATATTATAAAGAGGTAAAGTTTGTGAGTTTGTAAGATTATAGGGGGTAGTCTCTGGATCTACTAAACCGATTTTGATAATTCTTGTACCAATAGAAAGCTACGTTATTTGTGAGTGTTATAGACTATACATCTTTGAAATCCACGCGGGCGAAGTCGCGGGTGAAGTCGTTAGCGAAGTGCTAGTGTTAAAAAATATTTAACTGTAACCCAACATGCCTTTCCATTCGACTTCTTTTCTCTTTATACCATGACCTCACAATTTTTTGAACGCAATATTATATGAAAAAAAAGCGGTAATCCACCTGACGTGGCGGAAGAATAAGTATCTGCCAAAAGTTGTTCGAATCTGTTAAATAAATAGCCACTTTTATTTGCTTTGGCAAGAGCATAATGTTCAGAGTGTTTTTGAGGTAAACTTTGTTGAAAATGTTTCGTCTTATGCGCAGTGGATCATGAGATTATGTTGGATCTTTTAAAACTTTATGAAAAATAACATTAGACTTATAGAATGTTCCCACTGCTGGGACACAGGCTACTTCTCTGTGAGAGGGTGTGGGCCGCAATCCAGTACGCGGGCCCAATGCGGGTTGGTAGATGTCACATGGCTTCGAAGTTTTAGTTCTAGGTCATGCCGGTTTCCTCACAATGTTTTTTTTCACCGTTTTGAGAGCAGCAGTGATGAAATAATAAAATTTACACTTGAAAAAGTAAAGCGCCTGGCTTGGTTCTAACCCACGTCCTGCAAATTGTAAGACGCAACGTGGTAAACCACAGGGCCACCACTGTATGTCGATTCTGTAAAATTCAAACAACAACTCGCGTCTCACTTCGATATTCACTCTCACTTCGCTTACGATTCAAAATGACCTTGAGTTTGCATTCTGTAAGCATCACCTAGTCGAAAGCGAAGTGAAGTGAGCTCTGAAGCGACCAATATTATACTAGTGATTGCCACACTCAACAAAATGTTAATCTACTTTTATCGGTTTTATTTTTTTGACACAATTGTTGAGTTTTTGGCACAGAATTTTAGCTAATATGATGTTTAAATTAAAATTTCTTTGTTTAAGGAATTTGAGGTAGCTAATAAGTAAAAAAACAGAAAACTTTAAATTCGTCTCATGAATATCTAAGCTTCCATTACGAAAAAAAAAAGAAATGTCAGTGTCAGAGTGTCAGACAGACGATATTTTGTTTTGATAATGCGTTGCGCTTGCGTTGTTTGTTTGATTTGATCGTTCAGTGCCGAAAATAATTGTGAATGAAGTAAGTTTATATTTGTGGTTGTGTAGTTTAAAAATGATATAAGTTAAAAAAGTTAGTTTTGTTTTCTAATCCAACAATAACGTTCCAGTCTAAATGAGACACGTTCCTCTCACCCATCGTCGGCTCAGGTTGAAACTCTGGTAGAGTTTATGGAAAGACACCCTGGCATGGCGAAAGGTTTCTTGAGAACTCAAAATGCCAGAGAGCGAAGTCGACGCCAGTGGGAGGAACTAGCCGTGCGCCTAAATAGTATAGGTGGCACAAAACAGTGGACCAAGGTAAGCATCGCTTATTTTTACTGCATGTTAGTTAGAACCACTTAACATTCCTCAAAGCAAACCACTTAAAATGTGTGACGAATCTTGGTTTAAATAGTGTTCCTGGGTTTCATAAATTTTATCTTATTGTTAATTTTACTCAATCAATGACTATTAATAATAAGAAAATGGAGTTTTTTTTAATATACTTTCAAAAATACATGTTTAGAACAGAATTGTATTATAATTTATTTAATTATAAATTGTCTGATTGTAGTATTGGACTGACAAAAAAGTGCCATAAAAAGAAAAGTAGCAGTGAGTTCTGCTGCTAGGCGTAAGACTGGTGGTGGGGTGGAGGATGTGGTGGAGCTATCAGAGCTTGGAAGAAAGTGTTGTTGCTTTGTGTGGTGGTGAAAGTTTTTCATCAGGAGATGCACATTTAGGCATACAGGCATATCCGGTAAGAAATTTAGAAATGCAATAGGTACTAGCTTTTTTGCATCAATCCTGCCTGGCTGGTAGTGGCCAAGAATTGTGCAATCTGTCTGTTGAAAATACATCCTACTAATATTATAAATGTGAAAGTTTGTGAGTACGTATGTTTGTTACTTCTTCACGCTCAAACGGCTGGACCGATTTGGATGAAATTTGGTATGTAGATAGCTTATAGCCCAGATTAACATATAGGCTACCTTTTATTCCGGTCTAGGCGGGTAAAACCGCGGGGCGCAGCTAGTATAATATAAAGTGTATTTTTATTTGAATTATTTGGCAAATTCATTAATTATTATTATTACCTGTTTCAGGAAAATGATACTCCATCTCCATCACATGAAGTGCAACAAATACAAGATGCTGATAGTGACAATGTATGATATTTAAATTTAATTCATAATTTTATGTGATTAATGAATGATATCTAGCATTTATCTGTTTATATTTACTTAGATAGAAGTTCTATCTAAGTAAATATAAACAGATAAATGTGTTCTATCATAGAACACACTCCTCTAGATCCCCATATATATCATCCTAGCCTGTCCTCTTCACCAATAACACTTTCACACACACCCACACCTTCTCCTTCGCTCCGCGGTGCCACCCAAGTAGCCTCCCCAGTGATTTGTCGTCGAACTGCTGCTTCGTCATGGAAGTGACCAATAATGTTAAACAACTTTAACTACTATTAGGTTCCCCATCTATGAAACCAGCGTTTGCACGGAGAATTTTAAAGAGGTTGCATTTTTCATACTAACATTTTCTATATTTTTTAACAATTATGAACACTAATGTTTTAAAACTTTTATGCAATAATGTTTAAAAACTATGATAATGTATGCCACTTAGATTAAGCAAAAAAAATAAGTTTTGGCTAACTTAAAACAAATTTGCTAACAAAAAGAAGAGTAATTTTTAAGGTATTATTTTTTTGTTTTTATAACTATAAGTATTAAGGTTGTTTTTGCTATTGGCAGTTCTTTTTTTTTTTTAAACTTTGCTAACACTAGGTATTACTCCTGTATCGTGGGTGCGTTCACAAACATATATACTCACATACACAAGACACCTAGACCCGGAACAAATATCAGCAGGTGATACAAATATTTGTTCCGTGCGGGAATCGAACCCGCGACACGCAGCGCAGCAGCCGAACGCTCAACCACTGCGCCTATGACGGTCATTATTCGATATATAATATCAAGCAATTGATGAATATTTTAATTCTTAGAAGTGACGAGGTTCTCTATTTGTTAGATAAAAAAGCCAATTTCATAGGTGGGAACCCAATATTATGTGGTTTTGCTCATGCTCGATGATGAACTGTTTTTTTTTTGTGGTTGGGAAATCATCCAATAACATCTCTCGCTCTAGGGTGGAGCAGGAGGGCGTGTCAGACTCTTACTGACTAAAACCCACCCCTGTTGCTTCCCTGCCATGAATACCCAGGGGCGCGGTAACTCTGTTTCGAATTTATCCACAACCCCTGGGCAAGCATCGGCCATGACGAGCCCCGTCATTATTGCTGACAACTCTTTGAGGCGCTCGTGGAACACTACGCGCCGTCGACTCTCGGGCCTGGTGCTGATCGGACGGCGAGCTACCCATTACCCGCCGTCCGCAGGCCCGGGTATGATGAACTCAGTTCATAAATATATATATCTGAGTTCATTTGTACTTTTATATAAGTATTTGATTTAGAAAAAAAATTGAGATTAAAGAACCTTCATGTAATTTTATGTAAATATTTATCTTTTTAGCAACGCCAATTGCTTCCCTCTCTCACCGCCCCAGGACAAATATGGCTCGTGCTAGTCGAGGTGCTGGTTGCGTGTGTAAATACAAAATAAAAATAACTATCAAAACATCATTTTTCAAACGAATGATAACGAAAAGCCGCTATTTAAGATTTTTTTATTTACGCATCATAGTCATCGGTGTTCTTTTTTCAGCATCACGTCACACGTCTAGGACAGTTGCTGCTCCTCCACCAACTCAACGGCGAACGGAATTCTCCACCACTCCTGAGAGATTCCTGAGGGTGGAAGAACACCAGCTGGAGATACAACGACTAAATGCACAAATCCTGCAGTCCTTTCTGGAAAGGAGTGCAGAGAGAGATAGTATTTTAGCTGAAGCTGTGGCTGCAGTGGGGAAAGGGATGCAAGCATTGTCAGAGGCTAAGAATAGAGATAGGGTGTATTAATTTAAGTTAATATACTTAATGTGTATATATATATACATATAAAACAAAGTCGGATTTGTTACAACACATATAACTCAAGAACTGCTGGACCGATTTTCATGGTTTTTGATTTGTTGGATTTGTCTCCGCCCCGAATAGCAGAATAACTTTTAAAAGGTAGCTGTTGTGGTACTGGTAGTTTCTGTATACTTACTTTACGTGGCATTGCAACACATCCCGGGTACAGCTAGTATATAATAAATAAAACACTAAAACGGATATCAAAGCAGTTTTATTGAATGTATTATTTTGTCCATTGATTATTAGTTTTGATTTTATACATTTCCCGATGTGCCAAAAATAGAAATTCATTGAATCTACAACCATTTCTCATATTGGGAGGGCTCTCCAAGAGAGAAATGGCGAAATAAGACTTAAAAACGGTGCACAGTACGCAATGTCAATTTCAACCGCGAGGCCAACTCATAAAATTTGATGAAAGTTTGCCAGGAATTAGTGGTAATTTGTTACTATATATACCTCCATTCCTGAATTTGTTGCAAAAAAAAAACTAAGACACTATGATCATTAATAGTTGGCCGCTAGAACCGCCACTTGCCGTACCTACCTAGTCATCGCCTGTAATTAATTACACAGAAACTAAATAATGCAGATAGGCGAATGATACATCAAAATATCGGTCTTAATTTGTTGTTCAAATTGTTGCAAAAATAAAAAACGTAAATAAACAAAAAGTTATGCAATTTTTAGTTTCCAGGAATACAATTGTCTCCTTTGAACTTCAACAATTGTTTGGAGCTCTTCTAGTCTCTCTTCTTCTGAAATTGTGAATGCCTGCGCGATTGCACATGTTGTGCTAAACACAACATGCAATAACTATTTTTGCAACTATGTCTGGATGATAATTGAGCACTCTGTGTACTAACAAGCACCTAAATCGTCCTTTTAGGAGACCAATGTTTTCTCTACTGAATTGCGAGCAGTTAAGTGACGGTCATTGTAGAAAGCTTCTGGGGAATTATCTTCAGCACCACTAATTGGCGTCATAAGGTAGCCATATCCTGAATCACCTGAAAAAAATTAATAAGTATCAAATAATTATGTAGTTTTTATAAATAACAAAGTAACTACTTCTTCACCAGCATTTGTTAATGCCTCGTGGGCTTTTATACCACCATAGTTAAAAATGAAGCTATCATGAGTAGCTCCACCATATGTTGAATCCACATTTAAAATATTTAGATTTGCATCTGTTATCTTAAAAAACATATTAAGTGAATAGCAAAAAGAAATAATAAGTAGACTAATTGAATACCTAATAGTAATAGATTACAACATTGAAATCCATTTTACCAATTGCACATTTCTTGCATGGTAACCGGTTTTTTCAATGCCACCAGAGTGCCATCGACACATCCATGAGCTGCTGGAAAGCCAAACTTTTTGTAGAACCTTCAATTTAAAGTAACCACTAACATTATTAACTATCACAAAAATATAAAAATCAAAGAACAGTCACTTTAATTATAGGTACCTACTAACCTTTCTTTTAATATTTGTCTTTCTTGTATATTTTTAGGGAACCTTATATATTTTTTTACTATTGCCGGATTACTAAGAGCTTCCACTACTTCATTTATGCAACGAGATGCTGATGGTTGTGATAAATATGTCCTTAGATTTTCTTTTATTATTTTCTGATAACAGCCAAGAATGACAAGGTGCATAATATCTGTGAAACAATAAAAAAATTAAGTAATCTAGATCTAGTCAAAACAAAATAGGGAAACAACATAAAGGGAATACTCCTTATTATGAACTGTTTTCATGAGTTATGCGATAAATTATGTTGGTGTGCTTGGTTACAAATCTATCAGCTATAAACTGTGTAAATACTAACAAAAGGCACTTACTTTTATACGAGTTGAAAGTCCTTTGCCTCGACGTTTTGTGGGCTTTATCAGAGGCAGTAACTCATACTCTAGTTGGTTAATTAGTTCCTTTGACAATCTATACACGCTCACATAGTCGTCATCTCGGGTTAATAAAGATAAACTTCGAATTTGGATAGATTGGCGACGCTTTTCTAGTTTATCCAAAGTATGAGCCTCTTCTAATAAATATTTAAACAAAAACATTCTTGCCATTCGTATTCACTTTACAAAATTAAATAGTTATTGTACTAAATATTAACACTGTGACATATAAATATTATTTTAACACTATTTTTACAGGATTTCTTATATTTTCACTCGTAAAATAGATACTTATAAATTGACACTTTGAATCGGGATCGAGATCGAAGGGAGCGTCGAAGTGACGGCGGAATTACCTTACTGAATACCACTTCTTACGTCATCCCATACTTGATCTGTCAAAATCTCCCTGTGAATTTAGTTCAACTCGCTGACACACTCGCAAGGGCAGCGCTAGTGTAGAGTCGAGTTATCAACCGAGTTTTTAGAATGCCAATCAAGAAACTCACAGCGGATTCAGACTCGAAGTTTCGAATGTGCTCTTACAGAATCACACTGCTGCTCTGACTTACAAAAAATAGCACTGCCTTCAAAAAATAAAAATAAAAGTGAAAAAACCTTTAATCTGTAGTTACACGGTGGCCGACTGTCAACGGGGCTTGACAGATGTTGACATTTAACGCGCGCAGGGCCTGAGGGGTTAAATCGGTTAAAAATTAATAATAATCATCATCATCATCATCAGCCTTTTAATGTTCCCACTGCTGGGGCACAGGCCTCCTCTCTGTGAGAGGGAAAAAATATTATATAAAAAAAAAAACTAACCGGCACAAGTTTGTTTTCCTCATCAAAGCTTGTAACAAAAAATATGCATTTGAATAAAGGAAACCTCATACAAATTGGATCAGTAGTTTTCGAGAAAATCGCGGACAATCAAGATTAAACCCGAGAATTTCACAGTGTTCTTAGGTTTAACTTTTTTTTCTTAGGTTTAGCTTCAGTGGAGCCCCCATTTTGATAAATTACTGTCCAAAAAACTTAGCTATGCAGCATACGCCGTTAGGAAAATTCGTGGTTTAACTGATTTAGAGACAGCTCGTTTAGTATACTTTACATTCATACGGGTAAAATACAGAACCTCCTTTTTTAAATCGGTTAAAAAATAATAGAGTAACAAAATTCTAACCGGCACAAGTTTTTTTTCCTCATCAAAGCTTGTAACAAGTTTAACTAAATATTGTTGTGAGTGTAAAAGGTTTTTATACGCTCACGTGCAATCAAACTGGTGTTCGTTTGTTTTGTTACGTTTGTCCTATGTCTGAAAAAAAAACCACTTTACAAAAATATAGTTAGACCAGCTTCTGTCAGCGGCTTTGCCCGCGTGGAATTAGTATTTCCCCACTATAAATTTTCAACTCCTTTTTCACCCCCTTCTTTTTACAGGTTGAATTTCCAAATACCCTCTCTTAGTGAATACCTACTTTTCACAAAGAATACACCCTCCAAATTTCATGTCTCCAGGACCAGCGGTTTAGGCTGTCAGTCAGGACTTTGATACACAGGTGTATGTAACTATAAGTGATTCTATTGAAATCGCTGTTCAAAATGTACCTACGTATAGGTAGTGCAAAAAAATCACGTTGTAATCACACTAATATTATAAAGGCTAAAGTTTGTGAGTGTGTGGGTTTGCATGTTTGTTACTTCTTCACGCTCAAACGGCTACACCAATTTGGATGAAATTTAATATGTAGATAGCTTATACTCTGAATTAATAAATTGGCTACTTTTTATCTCGGTCTAAGCGGGTGAAACCGCAGGGCGCACCTAGTTATGTCAATAAATGCATCCGTGAACTGTTTCTACGCGGTCATGCGGATGCGATGCGCTTCCTTGGTTCGTAAGACGCGGGCCAGAGCCATCAGCATTCTGATCCTTATAGCAAGCAGGGGCCCAATTCTGTAACTTTTCTTATTATGGCGTTTCAATGGCACTACAGTGGCAAGTCAATGACCATAATTAATTTACTGAATACCAAATGTCAATGACTATTCTATTGAGACACTACTGACACAACAAAAACACACTATTGGCAAGTTAGTTATGCCCTGTTTTGTTTTGTGTTGTTCTGCATTCATTCTGTTATGAACCCCCGACGCAAAAAGAGGGGTTAAGTTTGACGGCTATGTGTGTGTGTCTGTCTTTGTGTCTGTTTCTGGCACCGTAGCTCTAAAACGGGTGAACCGATTTGAATGAGTTTTCTTTTAATTGAAGGCAAGTTTTCTAGCGATGGTTTTTAGACATGTTTTATCAAAATTGGTTCACCCGTTTCAAAGTCATCAGCTCTTTTGTGTTTTTAAATGTTTCCTTTTCAATTAAGCGTTGGGGATTTTTAAATTTTAAATTTAATTGGTATCTCGTGTTCTTTACTGTACGGTGTTATTTTGTATTGTTTAGTTTTTACTAACATAGTTTGTAAGTAAATTTACTAGCACTATGAGTCTTGGTACGATCTAGTCTTGGATGGATTGTGTGAATGTGTGAGGGGAGATAGAGAGAGAAAGATCTGAAAGAAAAGGGAGTTAGTGATAGCGCGACGGCTGACAGGAAAGAATGGAAGAATAAAACGTCTTGCGCCGACCCCAAGTAACATGGGATAAGGGCTGAGTCTTGGTACTTAAGGTGGATGCGCCAGGGTAACCCGCGAAATTTAAATCTTCTTACGTTTTTTGCAATTTGCACGTCAGTGCCAGGTTGTATCTTCGTTAAAATTTGATTCGCGACCGTAGCAAGTATGTATTTATAGAATTAAAGTCATTAAAATCATCAATACAACTCTTTCAGTCAGTATTATTGATGCCAAATATAAGTATTTCATGAAATGATGACAGTTGGCAACAATTACGTACTTGCTACGGCCGCGAATCGTATTTTGACCAAGATACCTGATACTGACCTACAAATTGCAAAAAACGTAAGAAAATTTGAATTTCGCGAACTACCCTGAAGCTTTCACCTCAACAGTAAAGTTATTATAAAAGATAAAAGAGTATTATTCAACTAAATGCCTAATGTCACTTTCTACTTCCAGTTCAACTATCCTTTTCAAAACTATCTTGGGGTTGGTTGCCAGTATAACCGGATGCAGCTGAAAACCAGTATTTTACATGGAGTGACTGCCTGTCTGACCTCCACAACCCAGTTACTGGGTAATACGATACTCCTTGGTTAGACTGGTTCTCAGACTTTCGGGCTTCTGACGACCCGTAACGACTGTCAAAGATCCACGATTGACACCCGGGACCAACGGCTTAACGTGCTTTCCGAGGCACGGAGGAGTCTCGGTATGTAAAGATGGTCACCCATCCATAGACGAACCCCGGCAAGCGTAGCTTAACCTGATGTATCGACCCCTGCGGCTGTTATTACTTTAAAAACGAGCTCCTCGTTCCATCCACCACGTTTTACGTCCAATTACAATATTATATTCCGTGACCAGTAACCGTTCAGCAATTCAATTCCATCACAGTTTAAAGCCAACATGACAATAGCGTATTATTAATTCAGCAATAATTATTGAGCAATACGGGTTCTTAATAGATTTCCGAGAAGTTCAAATTATATTTTTCAGATTATTTATTCGAAAACCACTCAGTTATAATTAATTTTAAATGGACTAGGGATGATGTTTATTGGATTTTATCAACTGGATGATTTTCAAGTTACGTGAGCAAATGGCAATTTAATCCTCGTCAGGGGATTTATTATTTCTATTTTTGCCCGCAGCGTTTGCTGTGTTCCAGATTGAAGGGTGTGGGTGTAAAGTTAGTTTGGGTCGTTTGTTAATAAAAAAGGCAAATAAGGCATCCAATTTACCTCTATAGCGTACCTTATTAGGGTTCCGTACCCGAAGGGTCCAAACTGAGCCCTATAGCTGTCACTTACGTGTCTGTCTGTCCGTCCGTTGTCTGTCACACAGGTTTTACAGCCAAACGGTTGGAGCTACAGTTTCCAAATTTTCACAGTATAAGCATCTTGTTGACCCAAAGCCATACAAATTGTCATTTTAATTTGTTTTTTGTTGTTTAGGGGAGCTCCTATACAGATAAAAGAGGGTGCGAAAAAAAATTGACCTATCCCATCAAATGATAAAAAAAGATACTGTATTTTTGGTTACAAAATTTTGTTACGAAGAATTTTTTAACTTCCCATTCACCTATGGACTTGAAATTTGGTGATAATGATTATTATCACGTACATTTTACTAATAAATACCAATATCAATAATCAGATTTTTTCTTGGAATTTTTTTGATTTACTACGGAACCCTAAAAGTTTATTTTTTATTTTTGTTTTCTTGATGAAACCTATAGACACCTGAACTATAAGGAAAACGACCAGGGAGTTTGGGATCCAAGCTGATGTTGATACACGGGCTGTGTTGTATTGATCAAACACCAGGGTGGTTTTTATGAGGTAGGTTTTAAGGAGCAGATGGAAACACCTCTGTGCAACCCCTGTTAGAGCACATCCCTGAGGAAACTGTAAAGGGGTCTCCCCTGATCCTCGCTGTGTAGGGCAGCATAATTATGACCACAGTGCTGCCATATTCCCTGGTGTTATTAATTCCTCGGTAGAAAATCTGAGTTGCCACTGTGAGCACTCGAGATTCCAAATTCCTTGTTTCCCATAACTTTTTATTTTTTTATGTGGGAATCATCCAATGACATCTTCCGTTCTGAGTGTAGCGGGAGGGCGTGTCAAACTCTTACTGACTAAAACCCACCCCTGTTTCTTTTTTTTTTAACCCCTGTTTCTTCCTTGCCTAAGTGCCCAGGGAAGCGGTAAATCTGTTACGAATTTATTTGCTGCCTTTTGTGGCATACTGGCTTCAGCCAGCGGCTTCGCCCGCTTGGAATTATGACCTACTACATACAAACTTTCAACCCTCACTTTAACCCCTTAAAGGATGAATTTCCAAAAACCCTTTCCTGGTGCTCCCCTATATTATAAAAGAAAGCCGTGTGCAAAATTTCACGTTCCTAGTCAAAGTAGTTTCGGCTGTGCGTTGATATGTCAGTCAGTCAGTCAGTTTCTCCTTCTATTATATAGATAAAAGAACACCAAGGACATAGTAGAACTGGCACATAACGTTCAAACCAATATTCTGAAAGATCCCATAAAGTCAGCACGATACAGCCCACCATCAACTCCCAACCACTACAAAAGAAATATCGTCACACCACAATCTAAGTAGCCAGAGAACAAGCAAACTCGACGCGTATTCAAAGAGAGCTAACACCTACTGAATTGTGCATACGAGCAAGTGGCTTAGTGCCCTCATAGACGGTTCAACATAACAGCGGCGTTGGTGTTGGATATTGTTTTGTGTGTTTCTTATGTATATTTGCGTGGGAGTTATAAACAGAATAATTTACTTCAACTCCCACCCACGACAAAGAAATATCGTCACATCACAGTCTTAGTAGCCAGAGAACAAGAAAACCCGACGCGTATTCAAAGAGAGCTAACACCTACTGAATTGTGCATACGAGCAAGTGGCTTAGTGCCCTCGTAGACGGTTCAACATAATAGTAGCGTTGGTGTTGGATATTATTTTGTGTGTTTCTTATGTATATTTGCATGGGTAATCATCTGCCTAGCCTTTTCTCAACTATCTTGGGGTCGGCTTCCAGTCTAACCGGATGCAGCTGAATACCAGTATTTTACATGAAGCGACTGCCTATCTAACCTCCACAACCCAGTTACTGGTAATACGATACCCCTTGGTAAGACTGGATGTCAGACTTTCGGGCTTCTAACGACCCGTAATGACTTTTTTTTTTTGGGACAAGCCCGCCACACTATTCCTAAACCACTGTAACTTCTGTAAGCCAGAATCAACAGTGGCGACCAACAGAAAAAAACGCCGAGGCAATGAAGCTCGACGAGTCCCAGAGAAACGATTAAACTGTCTTGGGTCCCGCAACGAAATTAATGAGAAAAGACAGCGAAGGAGTAAGAAAAACATAATTTCCACTTCCCTCCTAATCAAGAGAGAGACAGAACAAAACTAGGTCATTAGGCACAAAGGGGGTTTTTACAACTGGGGTAAGCCCAGTTGCCAAACACCACTGGTTAAAAACACTAATATTAATGGGTCCTAAAATTGTGAGCTGTTACACTTGATTCCAATAATAGGTATGGCAAAAACGCTTGAACGCACGGAAATTCGTTCTAGTTTCCACAAAGTCCGTGTAATAGACAACTCCAGACATAGGCTGAATACTATCCAACTTAATATTGCGCTCAGTTTGCCAAAGAGTAAACTCCCACAGGATATGATGTGCGGATTGTTCGTATTCGTAATCAGGAGTAGAACATTGACATAAAGGTGAAGCCACAAGCTTGAAGGAAAATAATTTACTCTTAAAGTTGCCATAACCTGTGAGAAATTGTGAAACACAGTGATCGACCTCCAGCCATGTCCCATCCAGCCATTCGCGAACCGATGGGAAGAACTGGTGGAGGTGTCTGCCTTTGATGGAACTTGCGACCCGTAACGACTGTCAAAGATCCACGATTCACAGCCGGGACCAACGGCTTAACGTGCTTTCCGAGGCACGGAGGAGTCTCGGTATGTAAAGATGGTCACCCATCCACGAACCAACCCCGGCAAGCGTAGCTTAACCTGATGGGTCGACCCGTGCGGCTGTTATTACTTTAGCCACGAGCTCTTTGCATTCATTTGCATGGGTAATATAAACAGAATAATTTACATCAACTCCCAACCACTACAAAAGAAATATCGTCACACCACGGTCTAAGTAGCCAGAGAACAAGCAAACTCGACGCGTATTCAAAGAAAGCTAACACCTACTGAATTGTGCATACGAGCAAGTGGCTTAGTGCCCTCATAGACGGTTCAACATAACAGTGGCGTTGGTGTTGGATATTATTTTGTGTGTAGCTTACGTATGTTTGCATGGGTAATATAAACGGAATAATTTACATCAACTCCCACCCACGACAAAGAAATATCGCCACACCATGGTCTAAGTAACCAGAGAACAAGCAAACTCGACGCGTATTCAAAGAGAGCTAACACCTACTGAATTGTGCACACGAGCAAGTGGCTTAGTGCCCTCATAGACGCAGGTTTAACATAACAGCAGTATTAGTATTGAATATTGTTCTGAATGTAACTTACGTATATTTCTATGGGTGTACAGTAAAATGTAAGATATATAATATATATGTGATGGTAGTTTATTAAAAAGAAAAATGAAGAAATACCTACCTACCTACCACTTAAATGAAAGTTTGAATAAAAAAAACTACTGCAGATGTGCCTTATTACAGTAACAGATTTCAAACGGATGTATTCAAAAACACAGTTGCTGTAAACTAATAATAATGCATTTTCCTTAGTTGTGTATCTTTTCTCTAAACAGTATAAAACAAATTCACTGTCAGTGTTTGTCTGTTTCTCTGCTTACTTCTTCTAAACCACGCAATGGATATTGGTTGATGTAGATTTGGCTCACTATTAAGTGTTGTGATGGCACGAGAATTACATTCCTCTCGTTTGTTCAATTCACAAATCCAGTAGAACTTATTATTAATTTGTCTGTTTTTGGTATAGCCATATCCATTTACAGATTATTATTTAACTGAGCAAGATTACGCACACTAAGTGACAACTAACAATAACTTTTGTTGAGCTACCCACAGGCTACAACATAAAAATAATACTAAATAAACTAACCCGTGTCTATGCAATTTTGCTTTGAGTTTTTAAGTAGGCGTTTTCATCATATTAGACCAAATAAGTTTTATATCTTTTGAGTGGTATGTCAAACGATTCTATATTTAATGTATGTTATGTCAAACGATGTGATATTTAATTTATGTTATGCTTATAAAAATTAGTTATTTTAAAATTATATCAATCGCTCATTATATTAACTAATCGCTATATTAAATAAAATTACAGGTTCCGTTGTTATATGTTGTTAATATTAGAGATTTTGTTGTTATATCATCTATTAATTACCCGAATTTCGAAAAATGATGACGATAAATAAAGGAAATCACCATCTTCCTGCCTTATCCCATGTTACTTGGGCTCGGCGCAACACGTTTTTTTCTTCCATTCTCTCCTGTCAGCCGTCATGCTATCACTAACACCTTTTTCTTTCATATCACTCCTCACACAATCCATCTATCTTTTCTTTGGGTTCCCTCTCCCACTCCATCCATCCACATTTATATTCATTACTCTTATAGTTACATGTGTTTCATCCCTCCTCTTCACATGACCATACCAAGATAAAAAAAGGAAATAAGAGAAATATTTCACTTTGTCTTTCTTTAAAATAGTTATCCTATTACGAATCTAAAGCTAAAACACAATATTCCTCATTTGATCATCCACACAACACAGCCCGTGTATCACCACCCTAATACGGAAGTATGTAAGACGATGTACTAGCATTTATTCGCGTCGGAACAGACCTCGCTCCCGAACTGAAATGTTATAGAAACACTAGACACCTGTCTCACTATTGTGAGTCAAAGAAAGGAATTGAATGGTGTTCTCTTATATTACTTTTATTTTCTAAGAAATTTGATAGGCTCTTGTGAAGTTCTTGATATTTTTGCAGGAAAATGAGGCAGTAACTTTTAAAATAGAGCCCAGAAAATTGCATCAATGCAATATGAATACTATTTGCTTTGTTGTAAGACTATGCAAATAATTTTAAAACGACGAACTTTTAATATAAAAATATAAGATCCTAGGAATTGTAAATAAGCAGCCAATGATTGAAAAACTACGTGTAAAAATTTACACTATGTCAAAAACCGACTGAAAAGTTACAAACAATTAAGACATTTCAAGTTGTCTGATGTATTTATTATTATTTATTTATTATATTCTTTATTGTACACCATGCATGATATATAACTAAAGAAACTTAAAAACTAAAGCAAATACAATGGGCGGCCTTATCGCTTTCCGCGATCTCTTCCAGGCAACCTAGAATGGAGAGTAATTGCCTGGACAAGATATGGGGCTGTCATTGGTGTGACAATACCAATATTCAATATAATACAACAGATACACATATACATACATATGCTGTATAATATATACACAAATACAATATATATACACATATAAAGTAAAAATAAATGACGACCAACGATAGTCACAGTGACAGGTAGTGTTCCTTTACCAGCCTTTTAAACACAGGCAACGATTGAGCGCGTTTTATTGGGTCAGGCAATGCATTCCACAGACGAGCAGCTTGGACAGCAAAGGATTTATCCAAGAAAGTCGTGGAATGCATCGGCATTTTAAGTCGTAAGTTATCTGATGACCTGAGACATTTCGTGTGGGAATCACAAAGAAACTGAAAACGATTTTTGAGGTAAAGAGGGGTGAAAGGGGAAAAGAGTATATTATACAAAAGGAAAAGAATGTGGGCATTCCGGCGAAGGCGAATTGGCAACCACTTGAGCTTCATACGGAATTCGGAAACATGGTCATACTTTCGCAAACCGAATATGAACCTTATACAAAAATTTTGAAGCCGCTCAAGTTTATCGAGTTGTTCTTGAGTAAGGTCAAGATAGCTGGCAGCAGCATAATCAAAGGTGGGCAGAAGAAGCGATTGTGCAAGCGCAATCTTGGTGGCAGTCGGAAGAAAATTACGCAGTCACCTCAATGATGCAGCAGATGCAAATAGCTTGCGGCTAACTTCCTGCAGTTGGGCAGTCCATGAGAAGGTCTTGTCAATGAATATCCCCAAGTCTTTAACTTTTTCAGAGAAGGGAATAACAGAGTTATCGAAAAAAACTTGGGGAAGACTCGTCCAGTCAATCCTTGAAACCATCCTAGGACTGCCAACTACAACGACCTGAGTCTTTATGGGGTTGACCATGAGTCCAAATCTTTTGCTCCAGTCGCATATGCGGGCCAGATCACGATTTATGGTGACGATTGCCTCAGAAAGATTTCCAAGCGGAGCTTGCGAGTAAATTTGTAAATCGTCTGCATAAAGATGGTAGGAAGAACTTAGATCATGGGAGATTGATTTTATAAAAACTGCGAAAAGTAAAGGGGATAATACGCCACCCTGTGGTACTCCGGCTGAGGTACTACACCAGGAAGACAAGGTCTCACTGATGCAAATACGTTGCCGGCGACCGAACAGGTAACAACGAAACCAGTCAATCATCGATGGAGATATATTAAGAGAGCATAAAATGCCAAGCAAAACATCAAAATCAACAGTATTAAAAGCATTACTGAAATCGAGCAATGCCAAGACCGTCAGATTACTGTTTTCCATGGCTGACCTAATATCATCCGTAATATTGAGAAGGGCTGTGGTGGTGCTATGACCAGGACGGAAGCCGGATTGAAAGGGGTTGAGAAGATTATTTTTGGATAGGAAAGTACTAATTTGGTTATGGACTAATCGTTCTAGAACTTTGGACAGGAAAGGTAAGACGGATATTGGACGGTATTCAGAGAAGGATGTGGGGTTGGACTTTTTTGGTAAAGGAATAATTTGAGCATCTTTCCATGAACATGGAAAGACACTGCTTGATATAGAAAAGTTGAGGATGTAGCAAATGACGGGAAGGATTACGTCTAGCACTGGGATCAACATTTTACGGCTGATACAGTCACTTCCTACTGCATTAGAAGTAATCGCTAGTATGCTCTTCTTAACATCACAAGCGGAAAATTGGCTAAAAACAAATGGAGAATAACTGGGAGTCGGAAGAGATGAAAGATAATTCAATGTATTCAATTTCAATGTCCTATCGAAATTGGAAGAAGTTGTGAAATGATTATTCATTGCATCGATATCTAAATCTTTAGGGATTGACCCTTGTCGAGTTTTGCCGACCCCCAATGATCTTAGAAAATTCCAGACTTTGGATGCGTCCCCATTTTGGACGGAGTTATGAATGTGTTGGCGATTAGCATTCCTACACACCTTATTACAGTGATTGCGAATTGAAGCATATCTGTCCCTATTAGCATCTGTAGGCCGACGCTTAAATTTAGACTTCGCCGCCACTTTTTTGTTCATCAACTTTTTAATCTCATCTGTCAACCACGGCGCCGGCAAATGTCTAACTTTAACAGCTCGAACAGGTGCGTGGCGATCATAAAGCTCGACAAGTTTAGCTGTAAATATATCAACTTTCTCGTCGACAGACGCAGAGGCCAACAGAGGAGACCAATTTATATTGCTGGCATCCTCGCAGAGACTGTCAACGTTCATACCACCAAAATTGCGTTGCATGAGAGTTTTGGCCTTAGCCCTAGGCGGGCGAATTTTGTAAGAAAGAAAAATCAGATCATGATAGGAAAAGGCATTGGCTGAGCATTGACCATGCTAAGCAACGCGATCAGAAGAGGAGACAAAAATCAAGTCAAGCAGCGAAGGAGTAGAGTTTGGGAAATGGTGAGTCGCACTTAGTGGAAGAATGGAAAGATTACTAGAAGCGGAAACATTAGTCAGAGAAGAAGTGCGATGGTCTTTTTTTAGGAGACAAGTATTAAAATCACCCATGATTATACTATGACTGTAAGAAGGGATCAGGATTTCTAAGAGTTTTTCAAACGATGAAAAGAAATTGATACGTAAAGAGGGACAGTAATAGACACCAAGAAGTAATTTCGTATGATGTAGTTCGACTTCAAGGAAAAGGTGTTCACCCGCATTAGATGGCGGTGGCTGCGCTGACACATTGATAACAGAGAAGGGAATATGAGCACGGAGATATATGGCAACACCACCACCAACACCAACCGTCCGGTCGTTTCTTATCAGAACAAAACCGGGAAGAGAGTAACTAATAGAAGGGAGACAAGGTTTAAGCCATGACTCGGAAATAAGAATAGCATGAATATTTTACAGTCAAAGCTTGCCAGCATATCGTGGAAATGAGCCGGAATACTTTGGACGTTGATATGCACCACGTTAAAATTCTCAGGAACATCAGAAAACTGCGCTGTAAGACTTTCTGCAAGAGACGGAACACTGACAAAACTGTCATCGTTGCTTGTAAGAGAGAAAAAACTATTACTGTCACTGTTGTTATCGCAAGACATAAAACAAATAAAATAAAAATATATAAAACCTCTAAAATTAGAGTTACTAATACAAAATTTATGGTCAACCTGCCGGTTGCGCTATTACTCGTAAATAAAAAATAAAAAAAAATACATTTTTGCAGCCCGGGTAAAAATAAAATAAAAAGGAATACATTGAGGGAACAAGAAATTTCAACAAAAGAATTAAAATAAACATTAAAATAATAAATCGCTACCTATAACGAAACGTACTAAATGTTCAGTTTGACATGTGTGATTGACTGACACTGACAGTACTGAGTTACTGACACTGACAACTTAAAAAATTAAATTCATGTCAAAACAATTACATGTAGCTTGCATGTAGTACAAAACAAAATCTAAAGTGTAGGTAATTAAAACAAAACAATAATTATTACCCGAACCCGGGATAGCTACAGCATCACTAAGTAGATCACTTCTTTAAAGCTGCAGTACGCTTCAACCTTGAGTTCTTCACAGCAATAGTGGTCGCGGTTTTTGGATCGCTCTGCTCGGGTTCACTGAGAATCAGTGGAAGTGGCGCAATTTTGTCCAACTCAGCAAGGGACTCAACTCGTTGCCGCGTATCATTGGGACCAAGGACATAAACACAGCCCGCCTTAGTCCAGCTCTTGGTGACGCCGCATCTTTCCCTCGCAGCCAGGAACACGTCATGTCGCCCCTTAGTAAGGAACTCGGACATGGTGACGCCCGAAGATTTTAATTTGGTTTTAGAAAACCAAATCCTATCTCGGACCGCAAGACTGCCAACCTTTAATAAGATAGGCCTGGTTTTACTGGCCACTGCTCGCCCCATCCTGTGACATCGGCTGATGTCAGCAACAGTGAAATCACTCAGCTGCAACTTATCACGTACTATCTCAGCAATCACCTTGGCAGTGTCCTCCTTCTGCTTTTCATCAATTCCATGCAACAGTAGGATTTTTCTTCGTCCGCGCATCTCAATTTGATCTACAGTTCGCGCTAACAACCCCACCTGTTGCTGAAGACTGTTGAGAGCTTGCGTTATGAACTTACGGAACAATGTGAACTCCGAAGCCAGGCTAGAAGCTGTGATGGGTGATTGAGGAGTCTTCTGTAGCTCTTCTTCAAAGTTGGACATCCTTGTGTGAAACAACTCCTTTAATTCACTCAGAGTGCTTGTAAGTGAATCCATAACAGTGATGTGAAGTGAAAATAATTTGTAGTGGAAATTATGCAAAGATAACGCTACACCAGCAGGTACCAACTACTAGCACTTGAAATATGGCATAAATAGTTGTAAATAATGAATCTTTTATATTATATTGAATTTAAAAATATGAGCAACTTTTTCTTTGTCCAACTGTTACAACTACCCACAGCAAAAAAAACGATGATGATGTAGTTAGTGGCGTTTATTATACATGTGACTGTTCCTTAATTACCCCTAAGCTGATCAAATTTTCGGTTTTTCTAAATTATTTTTGATTTGGTAGTAAGGTCGGTTTTCCCCATCTGAGATATTTTAATTAGTATCTCATATTTCTATAATTTACATTTTTGAAATCATCTCGTCGAGTTCTTTATTATGCCGGCTGCCATCTTGTTTTGTTTTTCAAAATTCATATAGCTTTATTAAGTCACTTCGACACTTAAGGCGCTATTAACTGCCAAATGACCTTAAGTGGTTAGCTTGCGTGTTCTGTGCTCAGCTCACGTAACGCGTCGTACGTCCACCCAAAAATAGGACTCGCCCATCAAGGAGCTGTCCGAAATTAGACGCATTATTAATTTATTACACATAAAACAACAGGTATTAAAATAAAACACTGAGACTAAATTATAAATAATTAAATAATCTTTAAAATGGTGCAAGTTTCGCAACAATACGCTTTATAGTTTTTGCGTGATTCTCAATTTTTTATCCGCGTTAGACGTAACTTTAGAAATTAATTACACTATGATATAAAAATATAATATCAAATATTATCAAATGAAATTACGACGGAAATTGTCTAGAGTAACATATATTTTTTTCAAAGAAATAAAACAAGTCGTATAGACGTGAATTAAAAACCTTTAAAAGTCGTGTAACTACGCCTTAATCTAGGTCTGTAATTAAAATAATAAAAACGCTAAGGAAAGTTTTTATGTCAAAATATAGATATTTAGATGCTTATAACTTATATCGTACGCAATATTTCTTTAATATAAAAACTTGCGGACCAAGTTTTTCATTATACGAGTATCTACAATTAAAAAAAATCTAAAAAATGACAAAATTGAAATAAATATGACCATGTCTCTCACCTACGCAAGGCGCTCAAGTGACTCCCAATCCAAATTCGCAGGAACAATCCAATTCTTTTTCTCCTTTTCAACATTCTACACTATACCTCATCTCTTCTACCTGCGTGAGCGAATTTCTTACGCTCATCTGCCGTATAGGCTTAAATAAAACATACAAACTCTCGAAATATATTACCCTCCTTCAGAGGAAGTTGAGTTCAGAAATGTCCATTTATTTCAGACTTCATAATGTTGTCTATTGCTAGTATCAAAGAACAGTGCACGTCAGTAATATTGCAAAATTCATACTGAAACTATGACAATGACATACTAAAATGATTGGATTTGTAGCTCTTTTACCAGTCCTAAATCACTTTCTACCTAAATACAAAAATACTCCAAAAACTACGGGAATATCAATTTAATAGAACAGCAGTTATTGTGATATCTTGGAACGTAGACTCAGGTTGTGTACTTCTGATGTGTATGAAAAGAAACACTGGACTGCAATATTTTATTGACAAAATTAATTTTTACATGTCACTCGCGTCTGTCGGCCTGACAGCCGCCCTTAATGTATCTGACAATCTTGTTTATTAAATCTCGAGTAAGTGTTATTTATTTTATTAATTATGTACCATGTTTTCTTAACTCTCTAAAAAAGTCCTGATGAGTCTCTACAGTATATAACTTATAAGACATGAGAAGGTTCTAGTCAAGTATCCAATTACTAAGCTGTAATAAGCCATAGTAACGTGGACTTCAGATTATGGCCAAATATAGTATCTGCAAAGTTTGGCGGTAGTATGAGCTAATCGATCCTTGTGTAACTGGACACGACTCCATGGATGTAGGTGGGAACGTGGGAAAAAGAAATATTATACTTTTCAATATAATGAAATTTACCAAGCCACAGAGCACGGAGACGCCTCGACGGAATCGACAATAATCAAAATAATGTGACTAGAACCTTCTCATGTCTTGTAACTTAGATACTTTAGAGACTCTCTAAAGAGATCCTAATAAAAGACTCTCTACAGTATCTAACTTACAAGACATGACAAGGTTTATTTATTTAACAATTTATGTACAGAACAGACAAAAATGGAACAGATATAATAAAAAAAAATAAAACTAATTATGTACAAAGGTAATGTAAGCATTAATGATTTTAATGAAATTTCTAATGAAATCTCTACCAGCATACCTGCGACAGGAGAGTTGTAAAAAAAAGGGAAGTATATACTGTGTGGTAAAGTAGTAGGACAAAAAGAATACAGAAACCAAAAAAAAAACAATGAATTAAAATAACACAAATGCAAACATTTACCATAATATAATAGATACAAATACATACATAGGCCAAATAAATATCACTAAAATACATACTATACAATATTATCAAATAAATAATACATACTTATAACAACTATGATGAAATTGAAAGATATCTTTGACACTCCTCTTAAAGACTAGAAGAGTCTGGCAGTCCCTAATTTCAGGCGGCAGAGAATTTCACAACCGTACAGCGTGCCTAGTGAAGGAGTAAGAGTAGTAATCAGTACTATGAGGAGGTGATTTGAGGAGTTTCCTGAGATGCGACCTGCAAGGCGCATCAGAAGGGCGGGCGTAAGAAAAGCGTTCCCGCAAATAGGAGGGAGTTTTAGGGTTGTGAAGGACGTTAAATAGCATACACAATATCCGAGAGTTCCTGCGAAGACGACGGGAGCCACTTGAGAACCTTGCGAAAACCGGAAACATGATCATACCTTTTAAGGTAGAAAACAAAACGAATACAGATATTTTGTAATTGCTCATGTTTATTTTTGTTGTATAAAGAATGTCAAGTTCTGACAGTGAGACAGCTCTTTGTGCTAAACTGTACGTTGCGCAAACATACTTTGTTGCAGTTGGATCTCGATCACTTTGCTAAACGTAGGACCACGAACGTGTGTCCCACAGAGAGGCACAGAAGTAAACTTGCAAAACGTCATTTTAAAATTCTAGGTAGTCGTATTTACAACTTTGTCAACAAACAATCTAACATTTACAAAATGAACAAATTTGACTGCAAACCCCAAGTAAGTAAATGGATCATCACCCTTGGTTATGAGGAGGTTGAAAGAATTATCAATACGTAGCTACTTACCCCTTCCCCTATCCCAAACTTTCCTCTATCCCACATATCCCTAAACACACATACATACACACATTCAATCACAAAACATAAACACAATACCCATAGTTGGTTTATCTTTGCATTAATAATTATGTAGTTTTTCTTTTTTCTTTATTTAATTTTTGTAAAGTCTTTTTGTCTGTATAAGTATACTGAAACTCCGCACACACATTTTTTTGTTTTTGTCAACCTAGAGAGCCCTGACACCCATATTACAAGTTCAATCTTAGCTTGGGTGTCAGAGGTGGATAATTATGTGCAACTTTACAATTTTCAAAATTTATGTTTTGTTTAACAACGTTGTGATTATCTATTGTAAGTTTGGAAATAAAAATTTATTATTATTATTATTTAAAAGCTCCTCGGTGGCATCCAAATAACAGGCGTTGGCGTAGTCAATGATAGGCTGAATCAGTGTTTGGGCAAGGGTAATTTTGGTGTTCTTGGGCAAAAAGCTCTGGAGGCAACTCTAACAGTTGCTTTCTGGGTCTCTCAATTTCTTCGCTAACTCCTATGCCACGCAACGGATTTTGATAAAAGAAAGAAGAAAGAAAAATTGTTTATTCTGCACAGATATAACGCACATTACAAAAACGAATGGAACCGACTTCCAAAAAAACTGCAACTAACTTTAATTTCGGAAGTCGGTGTTCCTGGTTTTGTGTTTTCGTTTTTTGACGCCGACTTCCAAAAGTTATTTTGCACTTTTTTTGTTTTGTTTTGGAAGTCGGTTCTATTTTTTTCTTACAAAAGTTTTTAGCTTTAAGAAAGTGTTTAATTTCTATGGGCAGAAGCAGTATTAATTAAAAATATGACTACGCATTTCCATTCCAACCTGTTTGTGACAGCTGTAACTTGTGCCCAGCGTGCATTGTGACAGCTGTAACTTGTGCCCGGCGTGCATTGTAACTGCTGTAACTTGTGCCCAGTATGCATTGTGACAGCTTGAAATTGTGCCCAGCGTGCATTGTGACAGCTGTAACTTGTGCCCAGCGTGCATTGTGACAACTGTAACTTGTGCCCGGCGTGCATTGTAACAGCTGTAACTTGTGACCAGCATGCATTGTGACAGCTTGAACTTGTGCCCAGCGTGCATTGTGACAGCTGTAACTTGTGCCCAGCGTGCATTGTGACAGCTGTAACTTGTGCCCAGCGTGCATTGTGACAGCTGTAACTTGTGCCCAGCATGCATTGTGACAGCTTGCACTTGTGCCCAGCGTGCATTGTGACAGCTGTAACTTGTGCCCAGCGTGCATTGTGACAGCTGTAACTTGTGCCCAGCGTGCATTGTGACAGCTGTAACTTGTGCCCAGCATGCATTGCGACAGCTGTAACTTGTGCCCGGCGTGCATTGTGACAGCTGTAACTTGTGCCCAGCGCGCATTGTGACAGCTGTAACTTGTCCCCAGCGCGCATTGTACAGCCAAAAAATGATGTTGTTAGTAATAACGTCTCTAGTCTCTGCCGGGCGATTCCATGCTCTGTGAAAACAAACGTTACCTTTTACTCACACCACGACACCAATGACGTATAGAAACTGACGTCTCAGAACTTTCAGCATGACGATTACAAAAATGTGTATAGGTATAAACACACTTCAGACACGTCACCGGTCACCGTCACGTCACCGATTAGACACTGATTGTAAGTGAATGACTGAGAAACACCGTTCATAACGACAGCGACGTGTGAGACCGATCTCCTGTGACTTCTATCAATTTGTCTAGCCTTTTCCCAACTATCTTGGGGCCGCCTTCCAGTCTAACCGGATGCAGCTGAAAACCAGTATTTTACATAGAGCGACTGCCTATCTGACCTCCACAACCCAGTAACTGAGTCATAGGTACGATACCCCTTGGTAAGACTGGTTGTCAGACTTTTGGGCTTCTGACGACCCGTAACGACTATCAAAGATCTACGATTGACAGCCGGGGCCTCATTCGCCTCCTGCGACTTCTACGAATATTAGCTTTTGAAGTGGTGACCGCGTATCGCAAGAAGCAGCGTTGGAAGGTATCCCATAAGGTGCACCAATGACCTAGTGAAGGCGACGGGAATCTGCTGTATGCGAGACGCACAGGACTGATCGAAGTGACACTTGGAGGAGGTCTACGTCTAGCAGTGGACGTCTTTCGGATATTTAATTATGATGATGATTGATTGGCGACTTAATGACTGTGTATGTAGCACTAGCTTCCCCCAGAGGCTTCACCCGTGTGGAGTTAGTAGGTACTTCGCCAATTACAATTATAGCCTATGTGCTATTCCAGATTATAATCTATCTCTGTGCCAAACATCCAGATTTTTCAGCCATTCTGGCGTGTTTGAGTAAAATTTATCCATCCATCCAACCTTTTGCATTTATGTAATAGAATAGAATAAAATATTGTACACCAAAAAGTCACACAGTTGTCATACACGAGCTTAAATCTATGGGTACAATGGCGGTCTTATCGCTGACAGCAAACTTAAAATCTAAAAAGGGGTAGTCTGCGGTGTACTGCTAGTAAATAACAGGATGTCAAAATTTTACTTAAAAACAATACATACATAACATACACGTCATATATTATGTTACGTACCGTAAGGAGGGCAGTGAAAAGTATGTTTTTATTACAAATTAGCGTTTTTTCTGGTGGTTGCCACTGTTAAGGCTTACAGAAGTTACAGTGGGTCGAGAATAGTGCGGAGGTCTGTCTCAAAAAAAAAAATGTTACATACCGTAATTTCGTAGAAGGCGTTGAGAAAAAAAAGAAGTTTCAAAAAAACCAACCGACGAAAAAGAACTAAAAAGCTAAAAATAAATAAACCTTTCAAATCTTGAGTATTGAGCTTATTTACCTACATAAAATATCAAACTTTATATAAACTAATTTTGATTCGGCGCCAAACAACAATCTGATTATTAAATATCTAAATTTTAAATGTACGTAGAAATGAAGAAGGCTAGATGTAGGTAATTAATCATTTTATTGTTTGGCGCTGACTCAAAATTAGTTTATATAAAATTTGATATTTTATGTAGGTAAATAAGCTCAATACTCAAGACTTGACAGGATTATTTATTTTTAGCTTTTTATTTCTTTTTCGTCGGTTGAATTACTTGTTAAAAAGTTTTTTATTTTATGATTTTTTGTGACTCGCATCATGTTTTAATACTCTGAGGCTAATTTCTAATCCTTCATCATTCCTCTTAGCTCTGAGCTGATGATGTAACCATCCATCGATGAGGTTCCCAGGATATTGACCAGTTGAGGTTACCTCCAATATTCTAAAGACGTCTTTTCTTCAAAGCATATTAAGTGGTATCTGTCACTAAAACCAGTTTTTTTATATCTAACTTCTATTGTTTAGGAAAGTTATGGTTTCCATCATCAGCTCAGTTTCATGATGTGATGATTCCTAAATGCAAAATACCTGATTAAGTTATGAAAAGTAAACAGAAACAATATTCGAGCCCAATTTTGGAGGGTTTCTCTCAATTTTATCAGGATTCCATGATGAAATCCGGATGTCCTTGACATGGGACCACTCTTCAAGTATACCCTATCTAAATCATTAAAATCGGTTCATAAACAAGGGATTGAGGGCCGAACATACGTACAAAAACGCTAAACGTGTCCACAATTTTCCAGGTTTTCTCTCAACTTTATCAGGATTCTATTATTAGATTCGGATTTCCTGGAGATGGGACCACTCTTGAAGTATAGTCTATCTAACAAAAAAAGAATCATCAAGATCGGTTCATAAACGACAGAGTGAGGGCTGAACATACACAAAAAAATAAATATATATATACGGTCGAATTGAGAACCTCCTCCTTTTTTTTCGTCGGTTAAAAAGGAGGGCTAATTATAGAAGATATAATACTAGTAAGATAAACCAAAACATTTTTCATAAACCAAAACATTCAAACATGGCTACGGCGTAGCACATAACCGTAGCCAAGTCTACGAAACCGTAGCGAGTTACTACTGTAACTACGGCGCGCCACAAACTACATTATAAACTAAAATATACATTCAAAAGTTTGAATAATAAACAGGCTAAGTGCGAGTGCGGGTTAACCAAGACTTTCCTTTTAAAACGACCATTTTACCTAGATCTTCCTGAAAGGGTGCAGATATAAAAGAGGTTTACTATAAAAATATTTCCGTTTTATAGAAAAAAATATGTTAACTGAAGCTACAATAAAAATGGGTTTCCTACCGAGATTGTAGTGGTGGGAAAGATAGCCAGTTCGAGACAAGATTAATTATGTTTTGATAGTGCCTTAAAATTTTAATAATGAGAGAGAGCTTAGAGCTCTCCTAGAGAGGAAGTCTTACTTCTAGCAGTGCGAAGATTATAAGGCTGATTATAATCAGCCCGTAACATAATTATGTTATAGATAATTATGTTAAATTCGAAACAGTGTTAACGCGCCCCTGGGCACTTAGACAACTGAAGGAGCCCTGGCCTGCGGACGGCGAGTAGTGGGTAGCTCGCCGTCCGATCAGCACCAGGCCCGAGAGTCGACGGCGCGTAGTGTTCCACGTGCGCCTCAAAGAGTTGTCAGCAATAATGACTGGGCCCGTTATGGCCAATGCCTGCCCAGGGGTTGAAGATAAATTTGAAACAGAGTTAGCTGGCCCCTGGACACTTAAGGCAGGGAAGGAACAGGGGTGGGTTTTAGTCAGTAAGATTCTGACACGCCCTCCCGCTCCACCCTAGAGCGGGAGAAGTCATTGGAGGATTTCCCACCTCCACCAAAAAAAAGGTATGTTAAATTAATTATGAATCTCAAAAGGCCATTGTATATTTTATAGTATACCTACTACTTCTTATAGGAAAAAATAAGTTATGTATCCCATATTAGTCATGTTTAGGAAAAGGCTAGTTTTTATAAATGCCAAATATGACTGACGTAGATGACCGTTGAAATGATGACGATGGTCACAATAAAAGTGTAAGACTGTATTCGATTATTTGTTTGTTAATCACGCATTAATAGGTAAAAGAAAAAAACCGGTCAAGTGCGTGTCGGATTTTACACATTTAGGGTTCCGTACCAAATATTGGTATTTTTTTGTAAAATATACGTAACAATAAACATTCTAACCAAATTTGAAGTTCATAGGTCAAATGGGAAGTTAAAAAATTCTTTGGAACAAAATTTTGTGACAGACGACGGACAGACAGACAGACGGACAGACGGCCAAACAGACAGTTGGACACGTGAGTGACAGAAATAAGAGTTCCGTACCCGAAGGGTCTAAACGCAGCCCCTGTTAAGACCCTTCGGTTACGGAATCAAAAGTAGATCCTGAGCATTCTTAAGACACAAAATAAATTGGATTAATATTAATGTACATTAACACAAAACAATTAACTAACTAAACCTAAAAATAATCTAAAAAATGGCGTCGAAACAATTATAAAATAAAATAATAATAATTATATTACCTTATTACGTTCTCGAGGGATAATTTTTGACTTTCACTCGGGAACAGCATAAAGAAGTCACCCAAACATTACATTCGTGATGACAAAAAAAAATCGTTTTGCAGACTGGCAACTTCCTAAACTTACCCACCTATCTGTGACGAAGAGCTATCCCAGGCAGTAAAGCTAAAAGGCATCTAAATCCATGATTATATTCGTCCTAAGTATGTGGGTAAAACCTTACGAATAAAACCTGCCTCGGCCTACAAATAGCCAAAGACCGGTCGTGAACCTGAAATAAATCTTCTTTAACTTGGGCACTTATTTTCATGTATCTTGAGTTCTAGGGTAGGTTTCTAAGTGATGTAAGGAGGTTTTATATTGTAGGTGTAAACAGAAGATAGGTATTAAATACTTAATGTAAATCATCATGACTGTCTCGTGTGTTTAGTAGACGTAAGGACCCTTGTCTTGAATGTCAGTAATATCTACGAGGCCAGCTAGGGTCTCAGAACTGTTCGATAGTCACCGCAGCTCGCAAAGGACGCAATCCTCACGCTCTGGCATCCCTGACCGCCGGAGGAGGCGCCCTAGACGTCGGGAGTCGCAAACTGATTCTCGGCCAGCGTAGGCGCCCGAACAGGCCCGTGTCGACGGCGCGTAGTGCTTCACGCGCGCCTCAAAGAGATGTCAGCAAAAAGTGACGGGGCCTGCTAGGGCCAATGCCTGCCAGGGTTGCGGGAGTAATCAAAGTAGTCAACTGGCATGAGCAACTAAAGAAACAGGGGTGGGTTTTAGTCAGTAAGAGTCGGACACGCCCTCCCGCTCCACCCAGAGCGGGAGAAGTTATTTGATGATTTCCCACACTATAAAAAGGTCTGAAACGCAAAAACAAACTAAAGGAACATGGGTGGGTTTTAGTCAGTAAGAGTCTAACACGCCACTCACACACACACACAAAAGTTTAGGCTGTGGTTTGTCCGTCAGTGAATAAATTAAGTTAAGAATTTTATAAAGTAGAGACTACAAGAAGCAGGTTAACAAAGTTGAAGTTCGTTCTAAGCTATTAAACAGGAAAATATAGTTGAGATAGTTATTTTTTTTCGGCAAAAAATTCGCTTGGTAATCCTTAGGGGAACCAGATGCTTAGTTATTTTGGGCAACCTTAAGTTATTTTCATACCGTTTTCATATCGTGTCCGCCTACACAGTAATTTTCGATTTTCACAACCTTTACTATGTTTTTTGGATAGTTCTATTTCTTTATTTTATGTGTGCACGTAGTCTAAACTTAACGGGGTGCTATTCGAATTTTGGCTCTTTTAAAATTAACTTTAAATGGTCAAATTTGTGAATTAAAGAGCAGAAAATATGTGACGGATACTCGAACATCCTTATTTTAGTAAAATTAATGAACCAGAGCAAGATGAGTTGTGATTTTCTCTATCAAAGAAAAATACGATCGACTTCAAAAATCATTTTCGACTTCATATCCAAACTACAGCACAAAACAATTGGAAAAGTGCAAGTAGTAGTATTGTAAGTGTTTTTTTATTCTAGTGGCTATTGGCTGGATATGAGGGTAAGTTTTTTTTGTTGCTTGGGAAATCGTTTAATTACTCCGCTCTGGGTGGAGCGGGAGAGCGTGTCAGACTTTTACTGACAAAAAACCACCCCTGTTCCTTCAGTTGCTTGAGTGCCAAGGGCCGCAGGTACTCTATTTCGAGTCTATTTATCTGCGACCCCAGGCAGATGCGGGTTAGTCTTAAGTGCTTGTGGTTTGAGGTTTGAACCAAATGTACCCTGGACTGATAACATAAGCATAGAATAGCATAATGTGACTACGATGTTCCCACTGCTAGGACACAGGCCTCCTCTCTGTAAGATGGTGTGGGCCGTAATCCACCACGCGGGCCCAATTCTAGTCGGTGGATGTCACATGTCTTCGTTAGTCTTGGTTCTAGGAAAAGCCGGTCCCCTTTTTAACCGACTCAAAATTAGTTTATATAAAATTTGATATTTTATGTAGGTAAATAAGCTCATTACTCAAGACTTAAAAGGTTTATTTATTTTTTGCTTTTTAGTTCTTTTTCGTCGGTTAATTTTTTTGTTAAAAAGTTTTTTATTTCTTTTCCAGTTTTAGTTGTGACGTCCATCTTGTGAATGAGCGATATGTTAATAACTTTTTTTTTTGTTGATAGGCACGCGTTTGACCACTATCTCACCAGATGGTAAGCGATGATGTGGTCGAAAATGGAACACGCTTGCCTATAAATAACTTCTTGACTTAAAGACTCCCAGGTTGTAGCTATCAGGAAACACAGATTCTGGCAGGGAATTCCACTCCCTAACTGTACGCACAATGAATGTGTTCCCAAAACTTTTTGTGCGTGTAGATGAAATGTTCACCATATACCGGTGGCGCATCACCAAACGTTTTGTGGTCCAATGATGGAACGGGCTTGGCGGAATCAAATTATGCAATTCCGTAGCACACTCCCCAAAATGTAATCTATAGAAAACCGACAGGTTAGCAACTCGGCGTCTATGCTCAAGACTTTGAAGCTTCGACTCGACGAGCTTATCATTGCCATGACCACTCCCACGACCTACAACTTGTAAGTCCCGATCGTTACCAATAGACCACCACTGCTCCTAAAAAAACTTAAAAAGCACAAAGACCACAATACCGACACCCCACAATTCGTACTAACAAGCAATCAACACGAGCGCATCACAAAATCCGTGCCTCGACAACTTTGGACAAGACGGGCCTCCGCCATATTTGAATTGCTAATACCCAACAGCCTTGCAAAGAACACGACAATTAATTCGGAAACACTTCAATGTTGATGTTTAATCAGTTAAGTAGAGACGTTTTGGTTGTTTTCGTATAGATTCCAGCTAGTTTAGGTATGTGTGTATATTTAGATGGCACGTGTTTGTGGTGTGGTTTAGTGGGTTAGTGTGTCGTGTGTGATGGCAATTTGAGAGGGTTTGCTAAATCAATAGCTTTGCTTGTTCACTTATTTAATTATTTATTATAAAGGGGTATTTTTAGGGTTTTGTACCCGGAGGGTAACCGACGGGATCAAAACCCTAAAAATTTGCTAGAAACGTGTTTTTTTGGCTTTTTTGCTCGATCTTAATAATGGCAATTGATACGATAGTACGGAACCCTCCATGCGCGAGTCCGACTCAAACTTTGCCGATTTTTGTAGGAAGTAAACCCTAGAAGTTTTTTTTTATTTTTTTCTTGTGGAGTTTGGAAATAATCCAATGACTTCTCCCGCTCTGGGTGGAGCGGAAGGGCGTGTCAGACTTCCCACCATCCAAACACGAGGTTTTAAACCAATGATGACGCATAATTAGACAACAAAAATAATACGTCTGTAAATGTCGTACTGAAAAGTCACAGCAATAATACCGCGTTACTCATATGTATCAGTAACTCAGTTTTTTCAAATGACTGAGTTACGTGCGAATAAACAGTTTATTTACTCTCCTGAAAAGATTCAGATTTTGACCTATGCGGTGGTAGAACTTAAGTGATGACATGCTATTTTATCCCAGCAAAAATATGGTGCCTTTATGAGCGACGGGAATAAAGCTGTGAAAAAGGGTTGTATGTAAATAATTGACCGGATGGAGGACACTAACTTATTGTTCTTTCAACAGATGATAATTAGAAAGGCTATTTTTAGGTGACTATTTTTCTGACCAGAAAGTTTCAAAAAGTTTTAATCTTATGCTAACTTTAGGTTGCTTTAAACATGAGAAAATGTTCAAGCACTAACAAGTCTTATCTTTGATAATCACCCCTACTACCACCTGCCCAGGGGTTGTAGTGATCTGTCCAGGGGTTGTGGATAAATTCGAAACAGAGTTACCGCGCCCCTGGGCACCTAGGCAGGGAAGGAACAGGGGTTAGTCAGTAAGAGTCTAATACGCCCTCCCGCTCCACTCTAGAGCGGGAGATGTCATTGGATGACTTCCCACCCCACAAAAAAACCCCTACTACCACCCGCTACCCTACATAGCTGAAATTCGTAATTTATCTAATTCAATAATTGTTACCCTACAAAATGTAAAGAAGTGGGCGACTGAACAGTCGCCCACTCTTTTTCCTAAATACACGAAAAAAACATCAAACAAGAGCCTCTGCCATCCAAAACTATCAAACAGAAAGTAAAAACTGACAAAATCACAAAAACAATTTTGCTGACATCTGCCCACTATAAAGGTCTAATGAAGGGATCAGTTCAAAGAGAACCCTACTCAGCCCCATTACGCGAAGACAGTTCTCGGAATAAATCATCATTTACAATAGAAACAAAATTCATTGCGTATTAATATTGTAAACTCGTAAAGCAATGAATAAAGATAGGAAATTCGCTGAATAGACAATGGTGTGCCTAAATAAACCAATCTTTGAAGGAGGCTATGTAAAATAACTGATCTCAAACCTGGCGTTTGCTGGAGCCTTATTCTGGTGCATTTTCTTTTTACGTTTTTACGTTACGTTTTTACGGACGACATGGTTGGCGCAGTGGTGGAGCGATCGGCTGCTGCGCTGCGTGTCGCGGGTTCGATCCCCGCACGGAACAAATATTTGTAAGGCCTACAGATAGTTGTTCCGGGTCTGGGTGTCTTGTGTATGTGAATATACATGTTTGTGAACGCACCTACGATACAGGAGTAATTCCTAGTGTGGGGCAACGTTTTTTTTTTAAAAAAAAAAAAAAAAAAAAAAAAAAAAAAAAAAAAAAAAAAAAAAAAAAAAAAAAAAAAAACGTTTGCGAACGAATTTTTAAATAACTCGGGATCTTATGAAAAAATCTTTTAAACCAAGTTTTGTCTGAATAAACAATAACTCGATAATTAAATAATGCAGGAAATAAAAAATAGTCAGTGAGTGAGTGTCTGTGAAGCACCGGACGCAACAAACGTCAATTCGTCTAAATCCGTCAGGCACCACCGGCGGTCCACGCATTTGACATTTTTAAGTATTATAACTTTTTTTTTAAAATACCCTCAATGCATATTTTTGATAAAAATCTATGGTTACTACAGACTATATCATGCTCCGAGTGATTGAACCTTGCCACTGTATTAAAAACCTTGCATTATAGTAATAATATACATATAGGTTTAAAACGCGTGAGTCGACATGTACAAATTTGTACATGCGGTGCCTGAGGGTAGCGGAGTCGACATGTACAAATTTGTACATGTCGGTGGCTTAAGAATAAATGGAGAATGACTACAAAGTACCAACTGTTTATATTATTATATGACATGATTTTGTTTAACTTCATTTAAAAAACATGCCACTAACTGAATTTCTTTTAGTCTAACCGTCAGGCCCCGTGCGCCCCACATCGGGGACGCAACAATAAGTTTTTAATGTGTGTCTGTTATGTCGGGGCCTGATGGATTTATCACAAATTTGATGACACCAACTGCCTCAGACAACTTGAAAACTGACTTGTTTGGAACTTTTTACTTTTTCTTGCAGTCGGGTTTTTTGTTTGTTTTTCGTCGTCTTTATTTATTTTTCTTGTTCCAAATATGGCTGTCTGGTTGTCGCCATATTAAATTTGTCCATGTATTTAGTGACACTCATAAGACTAACAAATATCGATCAATCGATAGCATGAGCCGATTTTGATGATTTATAAGTTAACTTATAAATCACCAAAATCGGCTCACGCATTTGGGCTCTAGAGCGCCACAAAGGAACAAACATACATATAATTATATATAGGCGGATAATAAACACATTACCCTACTTCGCGTTGCGTAGTCAGCTAAAACAGTTCAAAAACGTTTTACACCCACCCATTCAATGCTAAACTCTAAACTCCAGTATCCACACACACTGTTAGCTACACGTCCCTTATTTTCCTTGCAAAGTGAGCGCCTCACCATGGAGTTTACAGACACCGCCCGGGGCTACTTGTGCCAGCAATATGTCGCCTAAATTAGATTAGGATGCAAGACCTCGCCGTAATACCCTTCAGACGAGTTAACACTCTGACTTTAGAATTAACAACTTGTACTTTAAGCAATTTCTTGGAATAAAACAATGTTTGGATTGTTTATTGTGAGCTTAATCTGAAATCTGGTCTGAAAATCAAGTATGTGGGCCATTTCAACGTTAGCTAGATTTTGTGTTTTATTGCGAAAATTAAGGTACAAGTAAACATGTTTACTGCAAAATTATGCACATTGCTAGGAAAAGTTCCGTCTGCTATCTTTTCTTTAGAAATAGGTATGATCATTGTTTAGTCTCTCAAAACGGTGGAACCATGAGGAAATCGGCATGTGACATCTACTAAACTGCACTGGACCAGCGTGGTCAATCACTCCAACTCAAAGAGAGGAAGCTTATGTCGCAGCAGTGGGAACATTATAGGCTATGCTTATGCTCAAGGAAAATACACAAAGCTTTTCAGTATCACCGAAAATGAGAGCAACAATGAAAATGCACTACAACTTATAACGTTTATAGTCCATTTATAAACGTAAATAGGTAATAGCCGATATACTCTGACCTACATGAGTACAGGGGCCATTTTGCACAGACCTCATTACAAGTTACCCAGAATGACGAGAAGCGCATTTAAAATTCTCGATTCCCGTACGTGGAATCAAATAAAGGTAAATTATTTGCCTGAAACTTTCATGCAACAACAACATTACTTGTAACACAATAAAACTCATTGTTCGTTCCATTGCATACGAATTTCGGACAAAATAAAGTTACGTTTAAAAATTTCGGCCATCGATAATCATAGGAGAATTAATTGTGTCATTCCAGGATGCTGGAATCAAGTGTGAGGAGATAAATATTTTTTTGAATTTTTTTTTGATTTTTTAACCGACTAACGAAAAAGGAGGAGGTTCTATGTTCGACTGTATGTATGTTTTTTTTTTTTTTATGTATGTCCGCCTGTTTCTCCGTCAGTTGTGGACCGATTTTCGAAATTCTATTTTTATCCGAAAGAATATACTCCTGAGGTGGTCCCATATAAATTTTATCGAAATTGCTTCAGCGCTTTTTGAGAAACTGAACAAAAACGAAAAATACGTTTACCTCGATGACGTTTTGGTGTTCTCCAAATGATTAAATTCCACGTTCCATGTTATTGGGGTTTTTAGTGCTGGGGTATAACAACTAAAAAGTGAAAAATAAAAAACTTTTTTACAAAAAAAACAACCGACTTCCAAAAAAAACACACTAAAAATTAAAAAATAACTTTAATTTCGGAAGTCGGTGTCAAATAACAAAGAAGACAAATACAAACACCGACTGCCGAAATTAAACTTATTTTTTAATCTTTAGTGTATTTTTTATCATATCACATATGGTCGACGATGCGGCACGCTTGCCTGGAAGTAACCTATTCACTCTGGACTTAAAACTAGTCCATTACAGAAGGAAAAAAGGAATTCTTCTGTTATAGAGAAGAAACGATTCATTGATGTCCATCACCATTGACGCATGATGACTCGTTTTTCTAAAATTAGGTCCAGGTTTCCTCCAGATATTTTGTTTCATCATAATAAGTTCTAGTAAAAGAGACTATACCTGCAAAGTACTGAAACTTTGTGATTTAAATGTTGCGACAGGAGGCTTCAAATTCGAGTCATGTTTGATTGGTTTTTGTCAACTGCAAGTCCTACATCGCCTTTTTTTGTGAGTTTTGCTAGTACAGACTGTTGTCAACATTATCTAACCCACCCTAAAATCAAACGACTTTGGACCATCTGCCTGTACAATTAAGGTTTATTTAATTTATATGAGCTTATCAGACAAGTGCTCGAGGACTCGATGAACAAAAATACAATAATAACACAGACACGCAAATTTGATCTTAACACGTAACGTTATGGTAAACCCACCCAACATAGTCGGAGCCACCGGCATTATATATGTTTTTGTTAAGCTATTTTAATCATTATCTCGTTAACATTACAGACTGTACGTACCCACCCGGAGACAACCAAAAAAACTGGTTGTAGTGGGTAAATTGGACGGCGAAAGACCACATCGGCGTTCATCTACCCGGTGGTCAGACCTGATCAAGGAGATAACAGGACTCACAGTGACGACTGCCCTAAGAAGAACCGAAGACAGAGTGGCCTGGAAGCAGGTAATCAGTGAATCTGTGAACGCTGTCTCTCGCTTCAGTAATGACGAAAACGAATGAGAACAACAAGCGATACAACGGTAACAGCCGCGGAGAGTCAGAAATCAGTTGTATTTATGGTATTTTTTTTTAAATATATTTTTCACTTCTTAGTTGTTGTATCCCAGAACTAAAACTAAATATTAAAGTTTTGCCCGAATTGATAACCTGAATAATTTAGAATTTAAACATAATAGGAGGAAACCAAAATGTTATCTGTGTATACATATTTTTGGTTTTTGTAATTTTTTTTCAAAAAGCGCCCAATCAATTTCGCTAAAATTTGAGTTACTCATCATCTTCTTGCCTTTATCCCATGTTACTTGGGGTCGGGGCAACACGTTTTTTTCTTCCATTCTGTCCCGTCAGCCGTCACGCTATCACTAACTCCCTTTTCTTTCATATCACTCTTCACACAATCCATCTATCCTTTATTTGGCCTCCCTCGCCCTCTCCATCCATTCACATTTATATTCATAACTCTTTTAGTTACATGTGTTTCATTTATATGAGTTACTCTTTCGAATAAAAACAATGATTTTTTAAATCAGTCCACAATTGACAAAGAAATCGGTGAAAATACATAAGAAAAAAATACAAGCGGTCGAACACATAACCTCCTCCTTTTTTGGAAGTCTGTTAGAAAGGGATCCTAAATACTCCTTGTCAAAAAAAAGTTAGTCAGAATGGTTGAGGACGCTCAAGTATCATGTTTTTGTTCAGCGTCCTGAGCTAAGGCCGCCACCAATTTTTATTTTTTTCGCGGTGTTGTGTTCCATTCCGCCAATTGTTGAGGAAACCATCTAAGGCACCGCAATCATCTCTTCAATTTGCAGCGATTCCGTGGACCTGTGTCAGGGTATCATGTAGAGCCTTAAATTCACCCTAGCTATTTGCAAGCCGATCTCAACTGCACAATAACACATCCCCAACATTTTTCGCTCCCAGTTCTCTCGATAACGTTGTTAACGTTTCGCGTTTCGACTGCCGACCGTTTCCGAATCGGCACGTCATTCTACGACATTTGCAATTCAGATATAACCATTTTCATTTTACAATCAACAGAACAAAATTAATTCAATAGGTTACACTGAAGAATGTTTCTGGTGTTTCGCAAAAGGATCTTCTCGGTCGGGAGGTATGAATTTTTAATATTATTTAGATTTATCGAGTGTAACTGTTATTTGTTTTTGTAAGTCCAATATTATGGGATTGGATTCTCTTTTGTAGGTACTGTTTCGAATTGAAGGATGGTTTGTTACTTTGGTGAATGATTATACAGTTTTTAACCGACATCGCAAAATGGTTCTATGCTCGACTGTATGTATGTTTTATCGAAAATTTCTTAGCGCTTATTGACGTAGATGACGTTTTGGTCTCCTCACATTACGAGTATGTTCAAAATTCATGTTTCATGATATCAATTCGGACGTAACTTTAATGTTTAGTTTTAGTTCTGGGGTGTAACAACTAAAAAGTGAAAAATAAAAACTTTAAAAAATACAACCGACTTCCAAAAAAGATAATATATTTAAAATTGAAAAATAACTTTAATTTCGAAAGTCGGTGTCAAATAATGAAGAAATAAAATACAAACACTGACTTCCAAAATTAAAGTAATTTTTCATTTTTTTTCTTTTTTGGAAATCGGTTTTATTTTTTCTAAAAAAGTTTTGTGTTACGCTTTTGATAGCGATGGTTTTGTTAATTAAAAGCGTTTCAATTTGATCAGTTTTAAATTTGGTTTCATCGTAATTATAGGTTATCTTATGAATTAGAAATTAGAACAACCATAATGCTGTTAAGATGTGTTGAACTAAGTCATTCATAGACGTGGTAGCACAAGTTGGATTGTGTTGACATTAGAAATAAAAATAAAGTCAAATTTTTAATTGATCATCACCAGCATCACCAATCTAAATGAATATCAAAAGGCGTCAGTATGAACACAGTCTCTCAACAAATAAATGGTAAATGATTTTATTTTTGTAAGTAGGTTTTAACAACACTTTTACACGTCAACATTTTTTTTTTGACAGTTTTAGCTAGATGAGGCCGGTGTTTCCTAGCTGACTACCCTGAGAAGAAACACCGAAACAAACACAGAGGTCAAAGTCTCTTTTTAAGTGTTAAAATCCATACAATATGAACTGGTAAAAATAAAACCGATACCAATCGCTTATTGAAAATAGGTACGTAAATACCAATACGAATCCCTACCGCCACTCTCCATTTGTCTTCTTTGAGTAATGACACACCAAAATACGACCCGTCATAAAAATCTCTCCAGTCGTAAAATGCGACTTTAAAAAAAATACAACATGTAAAAGGGAATTGCTCAAAATACCCTTCTCGAAATGCGATCCCACTTATAGGATAAAAATCTCATAAAAATGCTATAAAACATTGTTCATTCCAACACTATTGCCCGGGGCTGTCGCGGTAGGGACGTGCATCGGAATCGACTGTCATAAATCGATTAATTGTCTGAATCGATTATGTTACCGATATTATTGTATGCTCGTTGCTATTATGCAGTTGTTAAATGACGTGAATGGCGAATAATAATGATAGCTTAATACTTACAGTGTAGTCACAGAATATCATACACTTAATGTGACAAACGAGAGTAATTTTGTCAGTTATGAGTCGCATAATATAATGTTTGTAACGGGAATAGATGCTCATATTTTAGATACTACCTCTGCCCATGCAAATGAATCTCTTTCTTTAACAAAGCTGCAGTCATTTCTGAATCAAAAATTGGATCTGCCACACTCATTTCAATCAGGTGATGAAAACTTTGTACGGTATATTTATTTGATGTGTGACATCTTTCCTCTCGCTATCCTGCAATCTGTGGGAGTGATTTCATGAAATGGAACGGAAGTGTGTAACAGGGAGCCAGGGCAGCGCGTGCTATTGAAGTTATACTTTTATAGGCGCGTTATGAAAAAATAATAAGAGTGAAATTTTAATATGCGCGCGCATCACTGTCACACAAAATTAACAGGTTGAAGTTAGCTAGAACCGACACCCTGAAGTTAGCTATGGTCTGTGGTTCATGAAGAATGATTGTTTTCCTTTTGTAAACTTTGTAACAGTTTGTTTTTTTTATATTGTTACGCCAAAGAAGTATAACTTCTTACGTGAGTAAATAAGTACACACACACTTTTTTATTTTTTTTTATTTCCTTTTAAAGTGTTCATAGCATAATATCAACACTTTAAGAGCTAACATCAACAACAAGAAGAGAAGAAACATCATAAAGTTCTTTAATTAGCATTCACTAAAATATACATTTCATAATAAAAGGACGATTATGAAATGGGTTTTTTCTCAAAATAACAACTGTCATTTCACGAGCAGTGGTGGCCCGGTGGTAACAGCTCGGACTTACGAGTTGTACGTAGTGGGTTCATACCTTTTTTTGTGGGGTTGGTAAATCATCCTATGACTCCACGACTGACACGATCTCCAGCTCTTGGTGGAGCGGGAGATCGTGTCAGACTTTTACTGACTAAAACCCAGCCCTGTACTTGCTTGCCTGAGTGCCCAGGGGTACGGTAACTCTGTTACGAATGTATCCGCTACCCTTGGGCAGATGGGTTCCTACATAGGCAGGCGTTTTCATCATCATCAGCCTTTTAATGTCCCCACTGCTGGGACACAAGCCTCCTCTCTGTGAGAGGGTGTGGGCCATAATCCACCACGCGGGCCCGGTGTGGGTTGAAATTGCTTACTTATTTGAATTACTTAGTGTAATTTATTTCATCACCACTGCTCTCAAAAGGGTGAAAGAAAACATAGGAATAGGAAACCGGTATGTCATAGAACCAAAAATTTGAAGATATGTGACATCCACCAACACACACTGGCCTCGCGCGCTGGATTACGCCCCCTTCTCTCTCCTAGAGAGAATATTTGAGTCACAGCAGGAATCAATATAAAGCTGATTATGCTTTATTCCTTTCAAAACCTTCGTTACTGTAAGTTATTCAAGTTCTTCACTTTACCATGTATATATCCTAGAAATCCAAGTAATTAATAACTAAGTAATTAGCTGTCTAACATCCTGTAAGAAAACTTTAAAAGTTTAAAAGTTAATATTGTCTGAGAGTAAAACCGTAAGGGCGCGTTCACAAGAGCGCTATTTTTTGGCGCGACATAGCTCTCGCTTTGAAAGATGGAACGAGCAGGCCCTGATGATACCTGTTCTCTCTTGCTTTAAGGGGTAATACATCATCAATATCATTTTAGCTGAAAGACGTCCTCTGCTGGACATAGGCCTCCCCCAAGTGTCGAATAAACGACCGGTCCTGTGCGTCTCGCATCCATCGCATCCGTGACCCTCACCAGGTCATCGCTCTACCTTCAAGGTCACACATAGTTGGTAGGAAATTGATGCTGGTAGTGAGTTCCACACCTTATCTGAGCACATTAAATAAATATGGTGGATAAGCGAAATAAATAAATTGTATTTAAAGGGAAAATAATGACAAATAAAAGCAATTTTTAAATATTTAATTCTAAAGAACTCTGACATTTCAATTCTTTAACACGCTTTTAATAGCTTAATCACTATGCGAAAAAATCCTTAAAAGTTAAATTTGACCCACTGCCCGGTTTCCGATTGAGCTGAAATTTTGCATATATGTTTTGTTTATATGACAATGCATGGTTAACTAAGTGATATCATTATACATCCAATATTGTGTACTTTATAACACGGCGGACTATTGGTTTTATGAATTTCCACCATTATCATAGGAAGAACAGTTTGAAGCTCGTGGCCAAAGTAATAACAGCCGCACGGGTCGATCCATCAGGTTAAGCTACGCTTGCCGGGATTGGTCCATGAATGGGTGAATGACCATCTTTACATACCAAGACTCCTCCGTGCCTCGGAAAGCACGGTAAGCCATTGGTCCCGGCTGTCAATCGTGGATCTTTGACAGTCGTTACGGGTTGTCAGAAGCCCGAAAGTCTGACAACCAGTCTTACCAAGGGGTATCGTATTATCCAGTAACTGGGTTGTGGAGGTTTTATAGGCTCCCTGTAAAATATATATTCAGCTGCATCCGGTTAGACTGGAAGCCGACCCCAAGATAGTTGGGAAAAGTCGAAGGCAGATTGATAATGAGCTTCTGCTCATTATCAATCTGCCTTCGACTTTTCCCAACTAACAAAAAAACAAAAAAACGTAATCGAAGAAACGAAACGAAACGAAAAAAGTTTTTTTTTTTTTTAACTTTAATTTGATTTTAATTAAACTCCTCTTAAAGCATATTTGTGAGACGTAATGCAATTGCTAAATTGAATAGTTTTCAATAAGACAAGATGAAAGTATTCAATTACATTATCGGATCGAATCACAACTTGCTTTAATATTGGCTTCATTTTAAGTAATGTGGTAATTCATCAAAGAAAATGGAAGTTTCAAACTTGCGATAATGAGAGTCGATTTCAACGTCTTTCAACTTTTATATCACTTTCATGAAATAACTTGAGAACGAGCTTCTTACGCCTTTTTTGTTTGAGTCTTGAGTATTCACTGTTTGAATATCTTAAGACAGACAAAAGGCTCCATTTTGTGCCATCATTTTAAAGGTCTTTATGTCAAGAGTGAACAGGTTATTACTAAACTTGCACCATCGTTGACGTCATATATATCGTATCATCGGTTAAAAAACCATTATTGCTAATTTTAATGTCACTAGAACCTCATCTCCCATCTTCAATATAATGACCCGTATGTGCTCATAAAGATATCACAGTTGCTAGTATTTACTCACAACATCGGAGCTGTGCTACGCCGTAGCTAATTAGCTACGCCGTTTCGTAGCAAAAACGACGAATGGCTACGAGCCTACGCATCGTTCGCAGAACTATTTTTTAGTTTCTAAAGGGTTTTAATTATCACTCTTTTCTTTATTTCCTTTTTTTTTGTTTTTTGGTCGATGGAAAATCATCTAATGATTTCTCCCTTGCTCTGGGTGGAGCGGGAAGGCGTGTCAGACTCTTCCTGACTAAATCCCACCCTTGCTCTTCAGTTGCTTGTGCCACGGTAACTCTCTTTCGAAATTGTCCGCGACCCCAGGCAGGCATCAGCCCTAGCTGACCCCGTCAGTTGCTGCTGACATCTCTTACAGGCGCGCGTGGAACACTACGCGCCATCGGCTCGGGCCTGGTGCATATGGTCCGCAGGCCCGCGCCTACGGTGTCCGAGAATTGGCTTGCGGCTCCCGACGCCCAGAGCGTCTCCTGCACTAATTTCGGAAATATATATAATATATTATTTTGACATCAAAGAAGGTTGCTTAAAACATGAACGTTGTCATAAGACAGGCTGGTCGGTCAAATACATTTAAAATGGGAATGCCTCTTTTTTTTTTTTGGGGTGTGGGAAATCATCCAATGACTTCTCCCACTCTGGGTGGAGCGGGTGTCAGACTCTTTCTGACTAAAACCGGGGTGGGTTTTAGTCAGTAAGAGTCTCTAGTCAGTGTTCCTTCCCTGCCTGAGTGCCCAGGGGTGCGGTAACTCATTTTCAGAATTTATCCGCTACCCCTAGGCATGCAGGCACCGGCCACAATGGGCCCCGTCAGTGGTGGCTGACACTTATCTCTTGTACGGCGCGCGTGGAACACTACGCGCCGTCGACACTCGGGCCTGATGCTGATCGGACGGCGAGCTACCCATTACTCACCGTCCGCAGGCCCGCGCCTGCGGTGGCCGGACCACTGAGCTCCAAGCCCGACTCAACCATATCAGTCTGTGCAGCGATCACTCCAAAGAACATTAATTTAAAGTCATACTTTTAAATTATCACAGAACGAACTCTCAAGTAGAAAAAAAAACTGTCAAAAATTACAACCATCGCTAGTAAAAAAAATGAATTATGACATCTTCAAACCGATGCCCCTTCACTACTCAAACGCGTGTGAAACGATTCGGAAAAATAATTTCCTTTCAATGTACGACGTATACTTTACGTAACAGCTGTCATATCCGCAAAGCAATTTATACTTTATAATGAATGCGGTAGGGTTTATAATTAGATGCGCGGGGGAGAGAATACGGTAATTAAAGAGCTTGGAGTTTGTTAATTGTTACAATTTGATGACGTCACGATGTGTGGCAGGGTGTTTGCGATGGCTCGGTTGAATCGCGTCTCTCTCGTGTCTTGATTAGTCCAATTACTTTGAGAAACATGATCAAGAATTATGTGATCTTTCATTTGAGATCATCAACGCTAATGATTTCAGAAAACAGTCTAAATGAATTGAATATTTATTCGTACTAGTGGTTATTCAATGACTTCTTCCGCTCTGCGTGCAGCGGGAGGGCGGGGGGGGGGGGGGGGGGTTGTCAGACTTTTACTGAATAAAACCCACCCCTGTTCCTTGAAGGAACAGGGTTTTTCTTTTAAAGCCCTGTTCCTTTTTATCCACGACCCCTGAGCAGTACTTGTGGTAGCCTAGTGATCCATCCAACCTTAATTCATTAAAGTTTTAAGTTTGAACGTCCTTAAGGTTCTATTGTCAAAAACTACCCATTTTTTTATGATATGATTGTTTTTTTTTTTTGTAGGGTAGGAAATTATCCAACGACATCTGCCGCTCTGGGAGGAGCGGGAGGGCGTGTCAGACTCTTACTGACTAAAACCCACCCCTGTTCCATCCCTGCCTGAGTGCCCAAGGGTGCAGTAACTCGTATTGAGAATTTATCCGCTACCCCTAGGCATGCAGGCACCGGCTACGATGGGGCCCGTCAGTGGTGGCTGACAATCATCTTTATGAAGTGCGCGTGAAACACTACGCCCCGTCGACTCACGGGCCTGGTGCTGATCGGACGACGAGCTACCCACATGATATGACTGTGAACCATAAACAAAAGAGTATATACAAATGCGTGTCAAACTTATGGTAGTGTGTCATCATTAGCCTTTTAATGTCCCCACTGCTGGGGCACAGGCCTCCTCTCTGTGAGAGGGTGTGGGTCTTAATCCCCGACGCGGGCCTAATGCGGGTTGGTGAATGTCACATGTCTTCGAATATTTGGTTTTAGGACATGCCGGTTTCCTCACAATGTTTTCCTTCACCGTTTTTGAGAGCAGTAGTGAAGAAATAGTTTACACAAAGTAAAGCGCCTGCCTGGATTCGGACTCACGACTTACAACTTGTAAGTCACGGCTGATACCACTGGGCCATCACTGCTCGCAGTAGTAGTGTGTGTAATGTGTTTTTTATTAATATAATTTTTTTTTTTTTATTTATTTTTTTTTTATTTTTTTTATTTATTTTTTTTTTTATAGAAAAAATATTATCTTTCTGCACTCCTTCTTCACATAAACTTTGACTGTGCCAAATTCCATACTCCTCCGTCCACGTACTTTTTAACCGACTTTGAAAAAGGAGGAGGTTCTATATTCGACTTTATATTATTTGTTTTTTTTTTATGTATGTTCTCCGATTTCTCAGTTAGTTGTGGACCGATTTTCAAAATACTTTTTTTATCCGAAAGAATATACTCACGAAGTGGTTCCTCAAAAATTTTATCGAAAATGCTTGAGCGCTTTTTGAAAAACTGAACAAAAACGAAAAATACGTATACACAGATGACGTTTTGGCTGTCTCCAATTAAGAGTATGTTTAAATTCCACGTTCCATGTTATTGGGGTTTTTTGGTCTGGGGTATAGTAATTATAAAGTGAAAAATAAAAATCTTTTTTTACAAAAAACAACAACCAACTTCCAAAAAAGAAAATACACTAAACATTTAAAATAACTTTAATTTTGGAAGTCGGTGTCAAATAACGAAGAAATAAAATACGAAGATCAACTTGCACGTATTAATATATATATTTTAGAAGTGTTTAGGAAAGTAGTTTATTTATTAATGAAGATGAGAAAAGATTTAGAAAAACGTTTACTACTAGACATAAGCCACTCCCAAATGTCGCCACAATGGTCGTTCCTGTGCGTCTGGCATCCATCGGAAGATTATTGATATGCAAAATTAATGAGGCAACATTAGATATGTTTTAAATCGCTATATAAATATTACAGCATTAGACTTATAGTAAAAAATTCTCCAGTCACTAGTACCAATTTTTTTTTGTAATTAAATAGCTCACCCTTGACCACCATCTCACCTGATGGTATACGATGACATGGCCGACGATGGACCACGCTTGCCTAGAAGTAACCTATTCACTCTGCATGCCTTTAGTTTAGTTTATTTATTAATAATTATCAAAAATTACATGTCAGGTTTGTAAAAAACAAAAATAAAATAAAAACACAAGTCAATACGAATACATTATAAAGAGCATCAAAAACAAATTATAATAAATTAAAACAATAATGAAAATCATAATTACGGAATAGATACAAAAAAAATAAAAATAATTGCAACAATTAGGTACCTAGAACCATTATTTTAGGTCATATAATGCCTGGTCGGTTAGCCAGCTTTTAAGCTTCGCTTTGAACGCATTGTCAGACTTCGCGCTTAAAATGTTATCCGGTAGTCGGTTATATACCGATGGACCCATAACATGAATTAACTTTCCAGATTTAGATAGGGTGTGTGGGTTTTTTTTTTTTTTGGGGGTTGGGAAATCATCTAATGACTCTTTCCGCTCTGGGGTGGAGCGGAAGGGCGTGTCAGACTCTTACTGACTAAAACCCACCCCTGTTCCTCCCTTCCCTACGCGCCCGGGGGCGAGGTAACTCTTTCGAATTTATCCTCCACCCCCGGGCAGGCACTGGCCGTGGCAGGCCCCGTCCTTTGCTGACAACTCTTTGAGGCGCGCGTGGAACACTACGCGCCGTCGACTCTCGGGCCTGGTGCTGATCGGACGGCGAGTTACCCGCTACTCGCCGTCCGCAGGCCCGGGTCTACGGTGGCCGGAGATCGTCTCGCAGCCCCCGGCGTCTCCTGCGACGGCTGCTGCTGGGGGTGCTAGGGCGACTCGGTCTCTGTTGAGTCTCCCTAACGTGTGCCGCCTCCCTCTTCGCGAGCATTACTGCTTCGCAGAAGTTGGAGACGGCCCCCCATTCCCTCTCACTCCGTACCATGGCCTGAACCAGGGCACGGTGCGAGAGGTCGCTGCCGCCTATCGCATCCACGAGGACACGGTGGTGTTCTGCCCAGGCGGGGCAAACCTCCACCGTATGCTCCACCGTGTCCACGGGGCGATCCTCGCAGTGGAAACACGCAGGGGTCACCTCCGCCTTGATCCGACACAGGTACCTCCCGAAACAGCCATGTCCGGTGAGCACCTGCGTCAGGCGGAAGGTGAGGGCGCCATGGCGCCTCTCCAGCCACTCCTCAAAGAGGGGCACTACCGCCTCGATGGTGGCGTGCCCAGCGCTGGGTTGCGACAGTCGCTCTCTCCATGTCACCATGAGATCCTGCCGGAGCTCTGTCCGCCGAGCCGCGAGTTGTCGCGGCAGCGGAGTTTCGCCCCGGCGTTTAGCCTCCTCGCGCCACTCGTACAGGTGCGCGAGGATTTTTGCCTCCAGATCCCACGGTGACAGTCCGGCAAGGAGGCTCGCTGCCTCACGGGAGACCGTGCAGTATCCGCGGATGATGCGGATGGCCATGACCCTCGGGGCCGCGTTCATTTGGCGCGTTGACCGCTGCGTCAACGAACGCGCCCACACCGGTGCCCCGTAGAGGGCCATGGACCGCACGATCCCCGCGTAGAGCCTCCGGCAGGAGGCGTTTGGCCCCTTCAGGTTGGGTAGGAGCCGCTTCAAGGCGGCCCCGGCCCTGTCCAGTCTGGGAGCCAAACGTCGAAAATGCTCGACGAAGTTCCACCGGCTGTCGAGGACGAGTCCCAGGTACTTCATCGTACCCTCGACGCCGATGCGAACCCCTCCTACCGTGATCTGGGAACCCGCCGGTGGCTCGTTCCGATAGCCATGAAAGCACATGGCCTCGGACTTGTGCAATGCCACCTCGAGTCAGAGCCAATTCGAGCCAGCCAACCCGAGTCGAGCCAGCAGCAGTCGAGAGTTCGAGTCGAGCCAGCTAATTTGTTTATACCACGAGTATAGTAGCCATGTCTATCTCCGCGTTTATAACATAACATAACTTCATTACCTTAATAAAATAAATAATTAAAGAATTTTCAGCTTTACAGAATGAGGAAATACGTCTGAAAAATCCTTGGCTCATGAAAAGTCAAAGAAATACACATCCATCTTTAAACAGAACATGTCAATTTTATCTCATCAAAGTTATATTCAAACTTCGAGGAAATTAAATTTCCAGTTCTGCCCAGTTTTAAGGAGCTCTTAATTCGTGTAAATCTATGAGGATTCTCGACATTTCTTCTAGAATGGAAGGTCTGTGTAAATTGGGGGCTTGGATAAAAAGAAGAGTGTCATTTCACTGGATTGACGTTTGTAAGGTCTGAGATTATGTCAGGGAAGCTTTGACTGAATTTATTAAAAACTTTGCTAGCAGCCATATTGGTCTGTTACTATGGAGTGGTTCTGTGTATTTTTTTTTGTCTGCACAGGGTTAGTTATTGACTCAATAGTTTTAGCACAGAAATAGTAACATGTATGTTATGTATAAGTGAAGAAAAAACTTTCGACATAATTTTCGTAAGAAGGGTCTTACGAAAATTATACAGACGGAGAATTATGAAATACTACTAATATTTTATATAATATGTATTAGAAATAAATTTAATTAATAAAAAAAAACAATATATACTACCATGCCTTTGAAATGTACCTATATAATATTTTGTTTATGGTTCACAGTCATGTCATGTTTATGGTCTTTGATAACAAACCGTTATTAAATTAATTATTATCGAATTCGGATCATCGGAATCACCATTGCTCTCAAAACGGTGAAGGAAAACATTGTGAGGAAACCGACATGTCCTAGAACCAAAAATTCGAAGACTTGTGACATCCACCAATCCGCCCACACCTTCTCACAGAGAGGAGGCCTGTGGAGACAGGCCTGGGGCCAGCACTGGGGACATTAAAAGGCTGATGATGATGATGATCACCAGGTGACCATTAGTATAAATAAAACCAAATGATTGTATCTAGAAATAGTGTTGTTTGTTACGGTAAGTGAATATAATATTATAACAACTTATTCATCTTTGTTTCTTAATTACAAGCTTTTATTTATCTTGCAACGTTCGTATGTAAGTTGTCCGGTTCTAAATTTTGCAAACACGAACACTTGGTGGTTTCTGATAGAGCTGAAATTTGGCATACTTATGTGTCTGGTGACTATGCAATATTATAATACCAACGAGATGTAGGGACTGAAACTCCCTGATGGAAAATGGTAGTAGAGTTGAATTTGGTCTAGTATGTTGTGTTACCATGAGCACTTTATTTATTTATTTATTAAACACTTTACGCACATACAAGTACAGAGGCGGACTTAATGCCCCAGGCATTTTCTACTAGTCAACTTTACACAACACACACACTACACACACACTATACACTTTCTATTACACAATGATGACGAGGGTCTAAAGCTTCTTTAATATGTTTTATTTTAACTAATTTTAAGATAACGTTTGGTTTTAGTGTATACAGGGTGTAAAAAGACACATCACAAAGCCGTTAACTACCCATACTGTACGTCTAACAAAGTAGCTTTGCGCAAAAAAATATAGCTGGGAAACAAGATATGAAAAAAAAAAAAATGTATTTGTGCACAATGTAACGCGATCCATGTGGAGTTAAACCCTTCGCTCTAAGCCACGTAGGTACTTGTCGCATACGTTTGATATTCATTGCGTTTTTGTAACTGCAAATGCGTAACTTCGAAATTTAGTAAAAACAAGTAGAAAATTCAGGTAATGTTTGTTTTGAAAAAAGTTTAGTAATATCCTTGGAATTCATTTTAGTAAAAAGTAAAAGAAAATTGCGACTTTGAAATCAGTGGATTTCCAGGTATGTTCTAGTGGAAAAAAAAAATCCAAGTAATAGGTAGAATATATGGCTTTCGGCTTTGGAAACTGTCCTTTTACACCCGATGTTAAATTAGAACTATTTAGTTATTTAATAAGTTAGTAAAGCTACAAATACTATTGTTTATAATAATTTTTACCTGTAATTAAAAAACCAGAGAGAACCCTAAAAATATTCACAGCAAATAATTTCAGAGGTTCCATTGGGTTCACTTTAAACTGGCAACTCCGATGATTTTAACGTCGAGATTATGACTTTTTTTCACAAGTCGTCTCATTCTGACGAGTTTAATAAAAATTGACTCCGAGTCTTCGCTGGTGACGCCGTTTCCATTTCCCCGATTTCTATATCAGGAGCCTTATTAAATTAATATTCGGAAATTTTACTTTTTATTAAGTAGGTAATATGGCGGTTACTTTGGCAACTCGATTACAATGGAATCTGTGGGCGAATATTCGACTATGGGGATGGAATTTTTTGTGCTTTTGGTGGTAAAATTTGAATATCATTAGGAAAAGTAACACCAAGATATTTGGAAAGTTATGGTGTCTAAAACAGATATATCGGATTGTACTTTAGGTAGACTAGAGAACTTTCCAGTTTTATTTATTTCATAGGTAGATTGCGATGTAGATTCTCAGGGATGTGTCCTAACAGGCTTTGTACAAATAGAGCTCCGGGGTGTAAGAGGTCACGGGAGATGTAAAAAGCCCACAGTCCCTGGTCTTTTTTTCTCAAAAGTCCAAAAAAAAGGTGCCTTTTGAAGGTATCACACCGATAGCAAAAAAAAGTGATACATTGTAGATGAAAGGCAATCTTTTCTTTAACTTGTACAAGATTTCTTAAGGGCACCTCAATAAATCTTGTAAATTGTTACTTAGAGTGCATTTAATTTAATTTTACAAATCGCGCGTCGAGTTAACAGACACAATAGATTTTTGATCGATAACGGCCCATACGCTGGGCAGACGCGGGAGGGGTTAATTCATCTGGATCCTTTGCTTGCGCAAGTTTTAGGAATATAAATTTTTACTATCATATTTCTGAACTCATCTCATTTCTTATTTGACCACAGTTTGAGCTAACCATGCATCCCTTTTCCTCCTATCTCATTCCCATACAGCAGAGGGAGAAGAAATGCTAACCGCACGCGCGATCAGAGGCGCATCTGCACACTGGCCGGCGGAATCGCCGCCATTATGATTTCCTGTTGTAACGAACCCGCACCGCACCGCACCACTCTGCATCCGCACCGTGCCGATAAATAATATAAACAACTACTACATAATTATATCCAAAACTCTAAAAAAATTCTATTATCCGTGTTGGCCGACACACGTGTGACATATAAAGACCAAGTGAAGTGCACAGCAGTGGAAGAAGAAAAGCAGCAAACACGTGCTACATCTTCTCAGGCTGTCCTTGTATCAACGTGCTCTATCCAGAAGATTCCCAAGTAAGTCCTTCATTACCTTTTTCCTACACTGGTTAGCTCATTACTATGTGTCGCCAATATTTCACTCCGCATGAAATTACTTTCCCGCATTGGTCCTTCGAAAGCCGCATGTACTTATCCACCATCCTTTATATGCAAATACAAGTTAGTTTAGACCATTTATTTTTTTACTAGCTTCTAATTATTACGTCCCCCATTATAAATGTATATTACAATTTTGATATATAAGCTATATTACTGTAAAATTTCATGAAAATCCGATCAGTTGTTTTAAATCAAATATAAAGAATACCAAATAGCAGTCAAATGTAGAGAACAGTCAAGTGGTGGCCCAGTGGGAACAGCCGTGACTTACAAGTTGTAGGTCGTGAGTTCAAACCCAGGCAGGCGCTTTACTTTGTGTAAGTTATTTCATCACCACTGCTCTTAAAACGGTGAAGGAAAACATCGTGAGGAAACCGGCATGTCCTAGAACCAAAAATTCGAAGGCATGTGACATCACCCATGACACACCAATCCGCATTGGGCCCGCGTGGAGGATTACGGTCCACACCCTCTCACAGAGAGGAGGCCTGTGCCCCAGCAGTGGGCACATTAAAAGGCTGACAATGATGATGATAAAGAGTAACAAACGTCCATCCTCACATTGTCACAAACATGTATCCGCAAATTTTATATAATATTAGTAGTATATTTTCATCGCATGTATGTAGGTACAGTCTGTAAATCTATCCAAAGACACAACTTTGTTGCCATTTATGGTTATATCACATCATAAATAACTCCATGTTGCTACACCATTGACTCAGAGCACCTAAAAACTCACCTCCCCATAGAATATTTTTCAAAAATATTTCCTTGAAAAATGGGATGTTTCCATGCAGTTGCCTTTTCATGCCTTTTCGCGATGGGTGAGTGGAAAAACGAGAAGTATACTACGCGGAATGTCTAAGTCAAACCAAATACATTGTGGTGTGGGATATTCTGACCATTTTTGAAGTTTTGTCTGAATGGGAATAAATAACGGGGCTATATGGGGGTCACTTATGGGGTGCAAATCGATCATTTAAAAAAAAATAGTTTTTCAAACTGTACCGTGCTACATATTTAATAAAAGGGCTTATTGTTAGGATCTCAAATATTTTTTTTTCGTAATTTTAAAATATATCGTAATTTTAAAATTACAAAACAAAATTATGTTATGTTTCGTAATTTTAAAAGTTATGTTTCGTAATTTTAAAATATAGCATCATCTCAATTTTCCATCCCACAAAACCCATTTCTATTCCCACTCCTTCTCTGTTCATGCGGTACGATTGTGGAACTCACTTCCACCTAATATCCGCGATTCTAAAACTGTCTACCAATTCAAGAAGCAAGTCAAACCATTCCGTGATTATATTTATTTTTGATATTTATTTTATATTTAATTATGTACTTTGTTTTTTTTGTAAAGTTAGTTATATTTTATGTATGAATTATTTATGTATTCTAGTCTATTTTATGTTTCTATATCTATTTATACACACTGTGTCTACATTTCTCAACCAACTTTCCAGTCGCCGGTCTGCTGGAAGAAATTTCTTTTGAAATAAGCAGCACCTTTGTACTCTTCTATCTGTATTTGTGCGTTTTTCTCTATAAGTGTTTTTGTGTGTGCATAAATACATATATTATTTTTAAGTTGTTTAAGAAAACAGATGAAATATTACCATTACGAGACAAAGGGCCCCTTGTCTCCGAAAACAACGAGTCTAAAATTTGGAATAAAAAATACACAAGGTAGTTCTTTACTTACAGATTACAGAAAAACCTATAAGAAGTATTATGGTTTGAAAATAAACTAAAAAAATATGATTTGTTCAGAACCCTTTGCATGCGAGTCCGACTCGCACTTGGCTGGTTTTTCGTTTTGGAATTCTTTTGGTTCGGACACTTTTTAGCTCAGACTTCTAGTCCATTTAGTAGTAAGTCAATTATACAAACCTTTCTCGTTTATCGCTCTTAATTTTGATAAAAACTGTATCAAAATTCGTTGCGTTTGGTTTACATGACGTAAGCGGACAAACAGACAAAAGTAGACAGTGGTACCGATTCTGGTTTGCACAAACTAAACTTAATTTAGGCTATTGCTATCTTTTACTCTTTAATAAAACAAGAAAGAGACGGACGTAAATTAAAGCTGTCAAATTTAGTTGAACTAATATTTCCATACAAATTAAACGTAAAAACATAGCGACTAAAAACACGGTAAAGCGCAAGGCATAAACTATTTTGACATCTCTAACTTAGTTCATAGCTATAGCCATCCTTTTCTCGCACTGCCTGTTAGTAAAAGATAGCAATTCTCTAATTTTAGTTTGTGACTTGTTTTGTACTATTAGAGATACTCGTACAATAAAAAAAAACTGACACTCTGGGAGTACCGACAGAAATGAAAACTTGAACAAAATCCACTACGCGATCCGCTACAAGTGTCGGTGTCGGTGTTAGTGTTGGTGCCGGTTTTCACTTCAATTGAAAACAATCCGCTACGAGTGCTACGACGGTCGGTGACGGTGACGTGCGATTTCAATAGTTTTTTTCCATCTCAAAACTGCCCAACGCGCCTAAAGAAGATTTCACTTCAAAAATACAATTACAACATAAAGAACACCTCTCTTACCAACAAATAGACCCAGAAAATTGGCTGAAAGCACTGAAACGATGAACAAGACCAATCCAATCGATTACTCATGGAACAGCTAGTAGATATCAACCGAACAAACAACTAATACGAAGTAGATCAAACACGGCACGGATTTTCCATTGTATTTCGATATGAAGAGAACACAAAAAACTGTACCAAAACAAAGCGCAGTGATTTTAGAACAATCAACTTTTTTAATTGAAAATATACGGAGATTTATTGAAGACGTCTGAATATTATTGAAAGCAAGACGTATGAATGTAGAGGAGCTTGTGGCTAAAGTTATAAAGGCCGCACGGGTTGATCCATCATAACCTGATGGTTGATGGATAGGTGATCTACGCTTGCTGGGGTTGATCCATCGATGGCTGACCATCTTTACATACCGAGATTCCTCCGTGCCTTGGAAAGCACGTTAAGCCGTTGGTCCCGGCTGTGAATCGTGGATCTTTGACAGTCGTTACAGGTCATCCGAAGCCCAAAAGTCTGACAACTAGTCTTACCAAGGGGTATCGTTTAACCCAGTAACTGGGTTGTAGAGGTCAGATAGGCAGTCGCTCCATGTAAAATACTGGTATTCAGCTGCATCCAGTAAGACTGGAAGCCGACCCTAAGATGGTTGGGAAAAGGCTAGGCAGAAGTAGTCTGAATGAAACGTTGAGTTTATTTTTATGAGCTACTAACTTTGGCCAGCGGCATTGCATGCATTGGGCTGCTATTGAAAAGCCAAATTCTAGATGAAAAAGTCCAGTAAATCTTTATCCGACCCGGGAACCGAACCCAGGACCTCATGCTCAGCTGTAACGCTAGAGACCACTAGAACAATGAGGCAACAGCATACAACCCTAATCTCTTCAAAGTTAGAGTGAACAGGCTTCTTCTGGGTAAGCTCGCTCCATCGTCGACTTTGTCTGTGTCACCTCTGACCTAGATTATAGTCAAGAGCAAACCCATCTAAATTAAAAAAAAATACATTGATGAGGATTTCCTGAAATGACGTACACGGCGCTCAAGGATCTTTCAACAATGGATGCGTCATTTAGACCTACGTTTTGTCTATGGCGTATATTAGACTTGTTTTGTATAAGTTTGTCTTCGGCGTGACCATAAAATGAGATCTCTAGTTTAGTTTTTTTTTTGTATTATTGTTTGCATATTAGGCTTTTGTAAATTAGTGTGCGTTTGTGATATGTACAAAAGAAATATTTTTTCTTTCTCACTTTCTTCGTTCATTCAAAACCCTTATGTTAAGTTGCCGTCATAAGTTGACTTTTCCAATTTCAGAAGACCTGTCGCCAAGTGGCGCCAACTAATGGCGTATTTTTTTTTGAAAACCCTTAGTATGGATGGTCACGTTTTTAGGATTCCGTATCCAAAGGGTAAAAAGGGACCCTATTCTAACCCTATACTAAGATTCCGCTGTCCGTCCGTTTGTCTGTCTGTCTGTCCGTCTGTCACCAGGCTGTATCTCATGGACCGTGATAGGTAGACAGTTGAAATTTTCACAGAAGATGTATCTCTGATGCCGCTATAATAACAAATACTAAAAAAATAAATGGGCTCCCATACAACAGTCATGATTATTTTGCCGTTTTTTGTAGATAATGGTACGCAACCCTTTGTGCACACCCGGGCCTGCAGACGGCGAGTAGTGGGTAACTCGCCGCCCGATCAGCACCAGGCCCTAGAGTCGACGGCGCGTAGTGTTCCACGCGCGCCTCAAAGAGTTGTCAGCAAAGGACGGGGCCTGCCACGGCCAATGCCTGCCCGGGGGTTGAGGATAAATTCGAAAGAGTTACCTCGCCCCTGGGCATGTAGGGCAGGGAGGAACAGGGGTGGGTTTTAGTCAGTAAGAGTCTGACACGCCCTTCCGCTCCACCTTAGAGCGGAAGAAGTCATAAGATGATTTCCCACCCCACAAGAAAAAAAAAAAAACCCTTTGTGCACGAGTCCGACTTGGCCTGTTTACATTTAAACTAAGTTGCCAGTAATTATTAACTATGGCAACGTCGTGGTAGAATGTTGTGTTATAAATTAGGAGCACTGCTGGCAACTTCCCTTTTTAACCTTTTGTTGTAAGCGCATGTATTGCTCTATGTAATAAAAACTTTTTTACAAAAAAATAGAACCGACTTCCAAAAAAAGTGCAAAATAACTTTAATTTCGGAAGTCGGTGTTCCTGTTTTGTGTCTTCGTTTTTTGACACCGACTTCCGATATTAAAGTTATTTTGCACTTTTTTTGGAAGTCGGTTCTATTTTTTTTGTAAAAAAGTTTTTATTTTTCACTTTTTAGTTGTGGTTCCCCATTAAACTGTGTGAACAATTCAAAGACATACGATAGCAGCAATCGCGGTTGATTTGCTGTCAATTTTTAAAGAGTTCCGTTGTCTGTCTCCGAAACTCATCATCAGATCTTTTGGAAATTTAAATGGGACCATTTCGGAATAAACCCCTTTCGAACAAAAAATTTTGCAAATCCGTCAATATATGACGGAGTTATGCCCGAACATACATAAAAAAAAAAAAAAAAAAAAAAAATACAAACATCCGAATTGAGAACCTCCTCCTTTTTCGAAGTCGGTTAAAAAATATAAAGAAAAACTAATACAAGCTTGCGAAACGCTCAAAACTTTTGTTTTACTTAAACACGGCCGGTTTTTTTTTTAAATAAAACCACTACGTCTCCAAACCAACTACACACCCGTATAATTCAAGAAGTTTCGAGAGCAACGCACTGTCCTCTTTCATGTGCCATCGACTGGAAAAATGAATTATTCTTCCAATTTATCGAATAGCCCCGTCTCCCCACGCTGCCTATTTAGTCTGTTTCAATACTGAGACTAAGTGTGTCCAAATTACAAATTGCTTACGGCGGCCAAAGGAGATCAGTCAGCATGTTTTTTCGTACGGAAAACTCGAACAAGTGAACTGGATTTTAGTTTAAATTAACGTTTCATTTAGGAGGGAGTGGCGTCGAGTGAATTAGCTTTGAGTGAGGCGGCTGGGGAATGTGTTATTTAGTGCTTGCAGCAGTTCAAGTGGCTTTTTTACGATTTAATCCTTGAAAGTGGTTACATTTTTGTGTGCGTAATTTATTTGACTGTCGATTTTAATGCAAAAGTATTTTATATAACAATGCACTATGTATTTTGAAGGCCTTATTAGTCTTATCCTAGCCTCTCAAATATTTAAACATGAAATAAGAATTTGTAGGTCACACCAACATTTGTAGGATTTATGTAGCATTTAATAGAAAGCTTAGCAAACGATCAATAATTCTTTTTTTTCTTGGTTAGTCATACGTGTCGAAAAAATCCTAGTTCTATTGTTATTTGAAATATTTGTGTCAAGTATTTAGCATTCGGAAGCAGTGGTTGCCTAGCGGTAGCAGTCTCCACTCTGTTTTCCAAACGGTGAAAAATATGAATACTAAAAAGTCCTTTGGTTTTAAACAAAATTTTTAAAAATCTACCAATACATACAGTCCATGATCCCAGAGCCGCCATGACAGTCCGCCATGATATGGGAGGGTGCAAAACACCCAATGATATAAACGTCGACCCAAGCTATCAGGCATATGTTCAAAGTACAAACTAACACTACTATATCCCACACATTTTGTAAATCAGAAATTAGTATGGCAGCTCTTGGATCTCACTTTAGTACTAGGCCCACGTCACTTCGAGGCACGGGCCACAATTAGTGAAACGTTGCCCCTCACAGAGACGAAGCCTATGTCCCAGAAGTCAATAGACTTCTGAATATTGTGTTTTTTTTCGGGTGGGAAATCATCTAATAACTTCTCCCGCTCTAGGTGGAGCGGGAGTGTGTGTTACTTTAAATTTTTACGAACCATGCATTATAGATGCTACGGGTATTATATGTCGTACCAAAATTTGCTAATCAAGTACAAGCTTGCAACACTGGAAAGTAGACGACTATACTTAGAAGCCGTAAATTTATATAAAATTGTAAGAAATAATTTTGACTGCATTGACTTGTCTTGCATGGTATGCTATGTGGTTCCTAGAACCGTCCATAGGCGAAAGGTGCGCGCTGGTATATTATTTTCAGTGGGCTCCTGCAAGTCCAATTCTGAGATGCGTTCGCCTGTTCGTCGAATGGTCGATACTTATAATAAGACATTCGAACATATAGACATTTTTGCATGTCCTGCCCATAAATTCAAACGCCTTATACTCGAGGAGATTTCATGAGTAATTTTCTTTTTCTTTTCCTTCTATCTATTTGTACCCTACTTGGCTGTATTATTGTTTTCTTTTTTTTGTTTGTTATCTGTGATGCGATAGTTAAGTAGTTTTAGTTTTATATTTGTGTATTGCATGTGTCCACCTAGTGATTATTTTTGCATAATCCCACAGTTAATCTGTGAACAGCGTTGTGGGCTACAATATTGTTGTTTTCTACCATCCAATATCTGAGTTTTGTTTTATATTGTAGCTGTTTGTTGTTCCTATGAAATAAAAAATAAAAAATACTTATTTATTAAGACCCACCCGTGTTTCATCAGTTGCCTGTGTCATCGGGAGACGCAAGGCAACTCAAGCTTCCAAGAAGGGTTGCGGACGGCGAGTAACGGGTAACATGCTGTCCGATAAGGACCAGGCCTGAGTCGACGGCGCGTAGTAGTAGAGAGATGTCAGTTAGAGAGATGTCAGCAATAACTGACTGGGGGGCCGTCTCCTCCTTCTGTTGGGGGGCCGTCTCCTCCTTCTGCGAAGCAGTAATGCTCGCGAAGAGGGAGGCGGCACACGTTAGGGAGACTCAACAGAGGCAGAGTCGCCCTAGCGCCCTCAGCAGCAGCCGTCGCAGGAGACGCCAGGGGCTGCGAGACGATCTCCGGCCACCGTAGACCCGGGCCTGCGGACGGCGAGTAGTGGGTAACTCGCCGTCTGATCAGCACCAGGCTCGAAAGTCGGCGGCGCGTAGTGTTCCACGCGCGCCTCAAAGAGTTGTCAGCAAAGGACGGGGCCTGCCACGGCCAGTGCCTGCCCGGGGGTGGAGGATAAATTCGAAAGAGTTACCTCGCCCCCGGGCGCGTAGGGCAGGGAGGAACAGGGGTGGGTTTTAGTCAGTAAGAGTCTGACACGCCCTTCCGCTCCACCCTAGAGCGGAAGAAGTCATAAGATGATTTCCCACCCCCAAAAAAAAAAAAAAAAGCAATAACTGACGGGGCCCGACAGGGCCGATGCTTCCTAGGGGTCGTGGATAAATTCAAAAGAGAATCACCACGCCCCTTGGCATAGGCAACTGCAACAGCAACAGGGGTGGGTTTTAGTCAGTAAAAGTCTAACACGCCCTCCCGCTCCACACAGAGCGGGAGAAGTCATTGAATGACATCCCACCCTACAAAAAAAAATGGACCGCGGTGACTCTTTACACACACCCGCAAAATTTATTATATGCTGCTGTTGCTATCCGGCTACATTCAATATGAGGTTTAAAACAATATTTCATAATAACGTCTTCCATAATTATTTTTTTTACATAGAATATTATTTAACCTACAAGTAAGAAAAACATACAACGTGGCGCTACAATGGTGACATTAATTTAACACACGGATAGGGCTAGTGCCCATTATTCATGTAAACTAAGATAGGTTATAATAATTCGAAACTTAAAAAAAAAATTTAAATTAATTAAATAAAAAAAAAATAAAAAAAAAAAAAATTAATTAATTAATTAAATTTAATTAATTAAATTTTTGTTTTCAAACTTTTTTATAATAAAATAGTAAACACCTACAAAAAACGTGCAAAATAACTTTGATTTCGGAAGTCGGTGTTTCTGGTTTTGTTTCTTCGTTTTTTGTTATTTTTTTTTGTAAAAAAGTTTGTATTCCTGTTTAGTTTGTTTGAAAAATTTTTTTTTACAATTTTCTAATTATTTTAACATGTCATAATTTATATTATGATTAATGTGCACTAGACCTACCCGTGCCCTAAATTAATTTCACCATTGTATCGCCACGTTGTATACAAATTACTTAACAAGTGAACATAAAAAAAAATATGAAGCTGCATTATAGAGAATTCACCTTATCAGAAACTTTTAGTTGATACAGTCATACCGAAATATAGCTACACATAGCACATGTATGTACGTCGTTAAAACTTCCAGGCTCATAGGAGCAGAAAAATAAATTGCTATCCAACTTTTAATAGCACGGTTAAGAATTTCGGGGGTAGGCACGTGACTGCACGTGCGATATTGTAAGCGATGCATGAATTTTGTGACTTTGATTTTTGTACTTGTTGGGATGATTATGTTACCCTTGTCAACCCACCCCGGGTTTAATAGGGATTTATTTTTTAAAGAGGGACACGTGACTAAGTTTTAATAACCGCACGAATCGATGCTAAAAGTTAAGCAACGCTTGCCGAGGTTTGTATGTATAGTATAGATCGAAATTAATAATGTCTAGTTCCTGTTTAATTAAGAAGATTATGTTTTTTTTTTTTTTATATATGTGAGACTATTTTTTTTATGTTTGTAATATGTGTCATAAAATTTCTGGTTGTTTGCTTCTAAAGAGAAGATTTAATAATTATGATTCTTTGATTTCTATTACTACTAAGTTTTCCATAACGTTTAACTTACTACCAAAGACATGTACTTTAAATAAAACAATATAAATTGCCCTTCCATTTTATTCCGATATAGATTCCACACCTAATCGCTAAGGATTGACTATATCTAGCTTTAACCGAACGCAATCGGTTGTACCTAATTCTAGCCGTGAATTAATAGACTATAAGTTTGACCAACTGCTACCGGCTACATCTAGTTGTAGCCGGCTAAAACTAGGTAGGTATAGGCGCACTTCGGGTTTTAGCCGAAACATGACATGTATTACTACAACTATTTCGTAGTCGTACTCTGGGAATGATGTGCATTCCTATAACTGACTTTATTTACACAGGGCCACCTTATAGTTATTCTCAAAATTTATTGTGAGTTAATTTTAGTTGTTCGCGTGCCCTATTTAAACAAATAAATAAAAAAACAATAATATCTACATAATGTCTAATCTCAGAATTAACTGTGAATTCGTTGTTTACGTGCCTGATTTAAATAAATAAATAAAAAACAAGTAATAATAACTATTTTTTAGGATTTCGTACCCGAAGGGTAACGAGACCCTATTACTAAGCCTCCGCTGTCCGTCCATCTATTTGTTAGCGAGCTGTAGATCTATAATAGTTAAATAGTTGAAATTTTTACATAATGTGTATTCCTGTTGCCGCTATATCAACTAATAAAATAAAAAAATTAAGGGGGCTCCCCTACTAGAAACGCGGTCTCTTTGTTTTTTTTTTTTCTCAATCTAAATAATGGCAACAAGTAGACGCGTGTAATCTTGAACGACGGTACGGAACCCTTCATGCGCAAGTCCGACTCGCACTTGGCCGGTTTTCTCAAATTGTTTTTTTTTTTTATTTCCTAGATTTCAGAGACCTATGTTTTTGAGACCGCTTCCTCAAACCTTTTACTTTGATAACATGGCCATGTCGCAAAAAAACCAGACTTACCTAATTGCGGCCGCCATTTTTTTTTTTTTTTCAAAATTCGGAGAGCCTAAGCCTTTTCAGTTGTCAAAACCAATGTAATGATGCCTCGTTTGTCAAAATCCATCTAGACATTTATAATTATAATAATAATCTATTATTTCAGAAATAAATTCCATCATCATCATCTGCCTAGCCTTTTCCCAACTATCTTGGGGTCGGCTTCCAGTCTAACCGGATGCAGCTGAATACCAGTACTTTACATGGAGCGACTGCCTATCTGACCTCCACAACCCAGTTACTGGGTAATACGATACCCTTTGGTGAGACTGGATGTCAGACTTCAGAAATAAATTCCATATCCATACAAAATTGTTAGGATCACAACTACTTACCAACTATGTTAGTAGGTACACAAATACAAATACAAAGATGTTAGTAACATAAAAACTTAACAAATAAGTTAGTAAACATTAACAGTAACAGGGGCATGTAGCTGGCATAAGTACATGACAAAAGGACAATCCAGCTTGTTGGCAATGACACTCAGGTGACTGTTGGTACTGGCACGCACCCTGTGCAACAATGATGCTGCTCGCTTGCGCCTGATTGCAGCGAAGCCGTCTGTCTGGGCGTCCGCGAACATCCCTGAGGCACTACAGAAACGTGGCAGCCCCAACAGCATCCTTTAGCCACAGCTTTATGCCACATACATATTCTCTAAAAACAATACCCTCCTTCAGGGCAGGAGGGTTCAAATAGGGAGCTAATTCAGCAACCTATATCACAGAAGAACACAAACAAATAAAGTTCAAAATAAAAGCGCAAAATCAGCGTGTACCACTTTATTTGTGGTGGCCACAGTCACGTCCTAAACAAACTGGGGACAGCAGGAATGCCCTCTATTGGTTTTGGAAAAACATCAACCGCGCTTTTCTGACAAGATTTGATTTATGTTTTTTTTTTTAAGAGAAGAGAATTTTTCGTTTATTAGGGTTCCGTACCTAAAGGGTCCAAATGGACGCCTATTGCTGTCACTCACGTGTCCGTCTGTCCATCTGTCCGTCTATCCGTCTGTCCATCCGTCCGTCTATCCGCCTGTCCGTCTGTCCGTCTGTCCGTCTGTTCGTCTGTCCGTCTGTCCGTCTGTCCGTCTGTCCGTTTGTCCATCTGTCCGTCTGTCCGTCTGTCCGTCTGTCCGTCTGTCGGTCCGACGGTTGGAGCTACAGTCTTCAAAGCTTCAAAGTATAAGCATCTGGTTAGTACTCCCCCAATTATGAGTTGTAGCATATGTGTTACTCCAGACTATAGTCTACTTCTGCACAAAATTTCATTCAGATCCGTTCAGTCGTTCTGGCGTGGTTTAATACAAAACATCCATCCCTCTTACATTTTTTTTTTCTTGGAGTGGGAAATCATCCAATGACATCTCACGCTCTGGGTGGAGGTGTGTGTGTGTTCACTTTGTTTTAGTGTTCATGAAATGTTATGTTATTGACACATAATAATTTATTCAATGAAGACTAAAGACAAGAATCCGCAAGAGAACTATTGTTGCCGACACATAGCCCGAAGAATCGCCAAACTGACGAGGCTGGGCACATTTTTTTAGTATCTATAGGCTCGCGTTTGACCGCTATCTCACCTGATAGTAAGCGAAGATGTGGTCAACAATGGAGCACGCTTGCCTAGAAGTAACCTATTCACTCTTGATTTAAAGACTCCAAAGTTCAAGATCCAGAGAAAGTAATAACGACTGTCCGAAGTGAAACTAAATTTGGTATCGTCCACGTGACATTTCAGCAGCTTATATAAGTCAATACATTTTTGATTTTTTGACAATACAAATAGTCATTAAAAATGAAAAATAACGGAACCCAGTTAATTAATGGATTTGAATGATTTTTTTTTTGGATTTCTAGAACCATAAACTAAAAAACTTACCTATTAAAAATTACCGCAATTATTAAAACCCGTAATTATTATTTTTTTCTTAATAAACGGGATGGGAAACTTTCAGTGGGGCAGTAAGGGGAACTACCTCAACCGTTGCAGCTACACGAGAATGGTCGTAGGAGACTATCCATAATTTTTCGTGAAATTTTGTTACCCATTCACAGATTTTTTAAAAAAAAATACAGTCAGCAAGAAAAAATGCCCATTTTACACAAAACATTTTTTGATGACAATCGATCCCGTTTCTAATACTGATCAAAAAATTCTATGGGACCAACCCAGGTTGTAGTACTAAGAACGTCAGAAATTGCAAAAATTGCTTTTCCCATACATTTTGTATGAAAATACAGTTTTTTTTTATATATATCAATTTGTACTGTTTCTGATACTTATCAAAAACTTGTATTGGACCAACTATTGTTGAAGTAATAAAAATTCAGAAATCGCAAAAATCTTTTCCTTACATCTTTTAAGAAGTCACTTCTAGATTTCTGATGTTTTCTATGGCTTACTAAAAGAAAGTTGGTCATTTCCACTTTCTGTAATCGAACAAATAACTTAAAAGATATATATGCAAACTGATAATAATACCTAACATGTGCAAATGTGTATGAAAACAACTCATTGGGCATCAAAAAATTCATCCATATTGCTGTCAATGGGAAAAGTGCCCAGAACGCTAGCAGCATTGCCACGTTGAATAGCAATGCTGATTCGTTGGCCAATGAAAGCCCAGTCACGTGAATAGTCGACTAACAGCTTGCTGATATGCCAAAAAACTGGATGAGCACTAGTTAATAGAACTTAATTAGGTAGGTATGATTCCTTCATACTTATACTGAAAGCAAATCAAACAGGTACATATATATTTGTATTCAACCTGCTGAATCTTGAAAGATTGAGATTTATTTTTCTCCTAGGGCTACCTCACTAAAGCAACCCACACTACCATAACAGATTTCCCAAAACAAATATTAGATTGACCTTAGACACATCCCTTAAGGCACAGTAACCCCGACCCATCTTTCATTAAACTACCAAAAGGGGAACCGAATAAACAATGTCTACTTATTAAAACATGAGCTGCATACAAGTGATTCCTTTGCAAGAATATAAGATAAATAAGGCGGACAAAGCCGCGGGGCTAAGCAGTTGCGTCAATAAACGCTTATTCAATATGTAGTAACACCTACAAAATATGGTATGGGATCCTTTATAAGGGGATTTAGTTAAGGGGGAGCGCGGATGCTTTGCAATGACAAAGTATACTCGTATTTTGTTTAGAAAAACATAAATTGTGTACCACAGTGCTTATATTGAGAAAAGGTTTTTTTTTGAGAGTGGGAAATCATATATATTTGGACGACACGGTTGGCGCAGTGGTTGAGCGTTCGGCTGCTGCGCTGCGTGTCGCGGATTCGATTCCCGCACGGAACAAATATTTGTATGGCCTGCAGATAGTTGTTCCGGGTCTGGGTGTCTTGTGTATGTGAGTTAACATGTTTGTGAGCGCACCCACGATACAGGAAGTAATTCCTAGTGTGGGGCAACGTTTCCTAATAAAAATAAAAGTATATAGCTTATCTCTCTCCAGGGGGAGCGGGAGGGATTGCCAAACTCTTACTGTTTAAAACCCTCCCATCTTCCCTCAGTTACCCTTTGCGTTCCAGGGCTGACTGATTTACTCAACGGAGTGGCCCTCACGCCCCCAGCCGCAGCTGCCCCAGGAGACACCCTGGGCGTCGGGGGTCGCAGGACGATCGCCGACCACCGTAGACGCGGGCCTGCGGACGGCGAGTAATGAATAGCTCGTCGTCCGATCAGCAGCAGGCCCGAGAGTCGACGGCGCGTAGTGTTCCACGCGCGTCTCAAAGAGATGTCGGCAACCAATTACGGGGCCCATCATGGCTGATGCCTGCATGCTAAGGGGTCGCGGATAAATTCGTAACAGAGTCACCGCGCCCCTAGGCGAGTGCCTACAGGCAAGGAAGGAACAGGGGTGAGTTTTAGTCAGTAAGAGTCTGACACACCCCACCGCTCCGAGAAGTCATAGGATGATTACCTACCACCAAAAAAAAAAGCTGACTGATGTAAAAAAAATACAACAGTCTTCTAAAAATTTCAAAATAACTTTGATTTCGGAAGTTGGTGTTTGTATTTTGTTTATTCATCATCTGTGTATACATATTTTTTGTTTATGCTGAATTTTTCAAAAATTACTGAATCAATTTCGATAAAATTAATATGGGAAGACCTCTGAAGTATGATCTACGTAACAGAAAAAGAATCATCAAAATCTATTCACAAATGACGTTGAAATTGCGTAACAAACATACAAAAAAAAAGCATACAAACTAATTGAGAACCTCCTCCTTTTGGAACAGAGTTAAAAAAGGGCTGACTGACGTGACTCTTGACGTAGCAGCCCAAAAGTTCACTGCTAGAGAATGCATTATATCTGCCCGTGTATAATATCCATGAAGTTTAACTAAATAAATAAATTATTAATATTGGCTATTAATAAATTAATTGACAGATCAATTATTTGTGACACAAAATGCCTTTTTTTTAAACACCGTAGTTTTTGAGTCTGTCTCAGAATTTTATTGAAGCTAGGAACTAACTACTGCAATCTGATGCAGTTCGTGAAATTTATTTTAGTTCAATCACAGATTTGATGGCTCCAAAAGCTGCATCAGACTGGTTGAAAAGTAACTTTTTTCATTCTTACAGATTACAAGAAAACCTATACGAAATGTAGGTATAAATTAAACCTAAAAAATAAAAAATTGTTCGGAACCCTTTGCGCACGAGTTAGACTTGCTCTTAGCCGTTTCGTTTTTTTAGTAAATCCTCAGAGATTCTCAGAGTATTATGTCGGACTCCTACCGACTATTATAACCCTACAGTTCCTACCGCTGCTTCGTATCGGGGGTCGGGATTCATTTAAATTTACGCAAACATCCGACTACTCTCTGCTTAGCCGCTTTCTTCAAATATTGGTAAAAAATTGCATACTAATTTTGACAATTTTTTGTTGTAAAATACGTATTTTAATGGACAGAAGTTGTATTTAAAATATGACCACGTATTCCGTTACACTCTGTAATGTAGAACCTCAAGAATAAAATCATCTTGTCGCTCAAGAAAGAAACCCTGAAACCTCAGTAACTCACCTTGGTATTGCTACGTCGTATTTTATACGAATATATGATTATTATTATCCTTTATTATTACATATTACGGTATTACGTTACCCCTTAATACTGTTTGGGGATTAAAAATATTTTTGTGCGAAAATATAAATACCTTTTCTGTATTTATTTTTAAAAGAAAATGCGTTTCATTTCATTCACACTTATGAATAAAAATGAAGATTTTTTATGTTTCCTCCCATCATTATAGGACTCACACATTTACTTATTTTTTCGTGTACTCTTGCGTCGGAACACTTTGCAGCAATAATTATGTATACCAAAGAAGCATAAATTACTTCAGAATCATCTGCTTTCCAACGTTTTCAACAACTTGTGCGTGGCGAATGGATCTTATGGCGGTGGGTTGCCATACAATTCAAACACCACGCATGCTTGCTTTCACAGCATGGGGTCTTCTTCTCCAGGTTTTTTGAAGCAGTTAAAAAAAAAAATAAAAAAAGTGCAAATTAACTTTAATTTCGGAAGTCGGTTTCAAAAAACGAAGAAAGAAATCCAGAAATACCGACTTCCGAAACTTAAGTTATTTTGCATTTTGGAAGTCAGTTCTATTTATTGTAAAAAAAAAAAATTTTTCTTTTGTATTGTCTCGATATTGTTTTAATAGATAACCTACAATAATTATTTCTAAACTAAAATAATATCATCTATTGTCAAACTAAGCGTCTTAAAACCTACTAGTTAATGTTGCCGCATCTGGTGTTGACAGTTTTACTAAAACTTAGTAGTTGGCAATTAAATGGGATAATTAATAATATTGATGGCAGTTAGCGTAGAAGGAAACCTCAGTTTAAATACTTAGTTCGGATGAAGCTACAATGCTGGTGTTATGATACAAGGTTGTTGAACCCAGCTGTAAGGAAATACTAGAAACTATTATATTTCTATGAACAGAGGTTTATGAAATATACCTACATCATAGATCATAGAAATGTAATAGTTAATACACGACTGAGATGAAAATGTTGAAGTGAGCAGGAGGCGTCACTCTACTTGACAGGGTAAGAAACGAACGTCCGGCAAGGAGGCTTGCAGCCTCACGGGAGACCGTGCGGTATCCTCGGATCATGCGGATCGCCATGACCCTCTGGGACGCGTTCATCTGTCGAGCTGATTGCTGCCTTAATGAACGCGCCCACACCGGTGCCCCGTAGAGGGCCATGGACCGCACGATCCCCGAGTAGAGCCTCCGGCAGGAGGCGTTTGGCCCCCTCAGATTGGGTAGGAGCCGCTTCAAGGCGGCCCCGGCCCTGTCCAATCTGGTAGCCAAACGTCGAAAGTGCTCGACGAAGTTCCACCGGCTGTCGAGGACGAGTCCCAGGTACTTCATCGTACCCTCGACGCCGATGCGAACCCCTCCTACCGTGATCTGGGAACCCGCCGGTGGCTCGTTCCGAGGACCATGAAAACATATGGCCTCGGACTTGTGCAATGCTACCTCGAGTCCCAGTTCCTGGATCCTCTCTATGACTGTCACAACCCCGCGTGTCATACGGTCGCAGCTTCATGGGTGTAGCTAGGATTTTGTTAAGGGGGAGGCAGGCGTAGACAAACCAGGAAGCATGAGCAAAGGGACTTGTTACGTTAAAAAAAAAAAAAAAAAAATTAGTAGACGAGGTTCTTCACAAAAACGATTTAAACACCTCAGATTCAATTGTATTCTTAGTTTTTTGTACCATGGTTCGGTGTAGACTAAGCATACATAGATCGTTCAAACGGTTTTCAGTCAACGTCGATCTCAGCCATTTTAACACGACGCAGTGTAGAAAATGACCTTTATAAGCATAAGTTTTCTTTGCTGCTTGTATAATTTCGCTCTTGACGACTAAACCTTTCACAGTACAATCTTATAACATTCACCTGTCAATAGAATCAACTTTGTCTTCGTTTATTAATAGGCTACCTACGGTATTACTTTACGGTTTGTTAGTATTCCTGCATCTTTTAGTCAGCTGCCCCTCTACCCGTACCTCGCTACGCCCTTGAACTGCTGTCCTAAAGAAAGTAATATATAGTAAATGCCGATTTTCCACTCCCTTTCAAATGATCAGCTGATGATAACTTAGTACGGTTCGTCCAATGTTTTTTTTGGGAATTTACTATGGCATCTTTGAAGAAAGATTATTCATTTTCATCGGTAGAGGCAGCATTTGATATGACTGCCCATTCCTATTACACCCTGTATAAGTTTCTCGGATTAACTACATAATATGCTAGTACATTGACTGATGTTACTGTCTCTGATAAGATAACTGGACCCTTTTTGTTTGTACGCGCAAGCAAAAAAGCTTCTAACTCTACACGCCCTAACTCTACAAGCCCTAACTTTACAATCTCTACACCTTTGGGTTGACTGTTTCATTACTAAAATACCTATTGTACCTATAACAGAAAAGTAATGAACACTGAATAAGTTAGAATTGATGCCAAATGTCTTGATTTCATGAAATACTTACATTTGGTATCAATCAATTCTAACTGAGAGAGTTGTACTGAAGATTTTAATGATTATAATTCTATAAATACATACTTGCTACGGCCGCAAATCAAATATTGACCACGATACAATCTGAAACTGATATGCAAATTGCCAAAAACTTATGAAAATTTTAATTTTGCGGGCTACCCTGAAGCTGCCGCCTTAATTTCGGCTGTCGGTGTCAAATAACGAAGAAACAAAATATAAACACCAACTGCCGAAATTAAAGTTAATTTAATTCCTTTAATTCTTTATTGTACTATTGATGATAAAGGTGCATGGAGAGCCTAAGGTCGACTTTTGACTGTGAGGTTTTGCATTACGTATCATGACTTTCATGAGACGACTAGATGGCGCTGTTCAATCATGAAAATAACACTGCAAAGCTTATAAACCTTATTATGCAGAGGCAGATAATAAGGTTTTTAATACCTAAAATATAAAAATTACTGAGTAATAATAATATATTTATATTCAAATAAACAAAAATTACTATATTTTCTTATTTCCGAGTACTTAATACAGCGCCATCTAAACCAAACTAAATAAGCCAATTGGTACTATATCGGTTAATTCGACTACAGATGGCGTCGATCACAAATAATAAAAATCCCTACATTCACAAAGTAGCTCTTATTTTCACGTTCCAGAATAAATAGTCAGTAGCTCAGGTGGATAAGCATGGCAGAATAACATAGATCGTTCAACAGGGCACCGGTTCGCAACCCAGCTCTCTGTCGACTTTTTTTAAATTTAATTATTATAATATATAATTTATATTCTATTTTTTGTATTTTTAAACGTTTTTATTTTATTTTTTGTTATAAATAATATAAAAAATATGAGGTATAAGATGTATAAATGAATATAGGGATAATATACAAGTATACGTAAACTACTATATATAACATTATATAAATATATATTATATAAATTACTTTCATAATTGGTGGTAAGTATTAGTATTATTAGTAAAAAACATTTATGTAAGAAGATTTAGATATATTTTTCTTACAGCTTAAGATTTACTAAGTTTAATTCTCGTAAAGGATAAGAAATGAAACTATTTTATTGATTATAGTTTAAGACATTTAATTCTCAAAGAAGAATACAATTTATGTCTTTCTTTCTTATAGAATGTATAACCTAACCTAGCAGTTTTACATCCAATTAACAATGATTTAATTCACTTGTTAAGGAGAAATACAAGTAAAATTTATAACTGAATAACTCTATTACAAAATAGAAGACCTTAACAAAGTAAAACTGTATAATAGATATTATAAGTATTCTAAATCAAAACTGTGTTGTGCTATTCTTCTATTATTTAGTTTTATTTACATTATGTTATAATAACTTTCACTATATATGCAACCTTAGTTCTGTAAATATTTTACCTACTCATAAATTATAAAAATTTTACGTTTTGCATAATTATGTTTCCCGGCAACCCTATTTGCCAGAAAAACAATGCTCTTGAGCGTTATGGCAAACGCGGTTGCCAGCTTGGTTTGTTCACTTTAAATGATTTTTTTGCTGTGGTTGCGTTGATTGAGCTTTGAGAAGTAAAAAAAAATGGCACTGTATTAAATTTCACGTCTTTTTTTCACTGGGCCCGCAAAGATGTATCAAACAACTCTGCGTAATATCTTGTTGGTGTAAAGCCATTTTCCTCATAACCTTGCACCATAAGTTGACGCTGGTCTGAGTCAATATGGCGTCTTCTGCCAGATCTACTGCGGTGTTCCAACGAACCCTCTTCTTGAAACCGCTTTATCCATAAAGTAACAGTCTTTACCTATAAGGGAAATATATTATTTATTATTTTCGTGTATCGATAACCATGGATAATAAAATAAATAACGAACAGTGATTTTAAAACATTACTTACGTTTAAGCCAGTTTCTCTCGAAATTTAAGAATAATTTAGGCCTTGATTATGCAATGCTATTATTTGGGCCCTCGTAGCCATATCAATATTAGAACGCGAACTCATGGTAAAGATAAATATTAAAAAATTGTTAAATGCAATCGTAACTGAACTCACTCAAAGATAGTAAAGAACGTTATGATTGAACAAAAAGATTTAATTTTTATACAGTCAATATTAAACTACCCTCAATTCTTTTGAGATTTATGATACAGGTTAAAGTCGCTAAACAACTTCGATATAATAAAGAGTAGGATAATTTCAACTCATTGCGTAATGACGCAATAGTCCAGTGGCTATGGTATCGGTAAATTTTATGCCACCGAGTTCGAATCCTAGTTATTACGAGCTTTGCTTTATAAGGTTTATAATGTCGTAGGAGAATTTGTGTTAAAATTAAGTAATATTGTAACTAGCAAAAAACAAGATAATGTTCTTTAACGAGAGATGTATATTTTCCAATCCAACTACTATACTAGCGCCATCTATGTCGTTCATGCTGTATTATTAAGGCGATGAAACCCTGTGCAAACGATTTTGGTTTGGAATTCTCCATCCAGTTCTGTCTTCATTAGTACACCAAACAACTAATATAGTACACAGTGATTAAATAGTTAATGTACAAAGGCGAGCTTAACTCAGTGTTGAGTTTTCTCCCAGCAAACCTTTGAGTGATAGAGAGAGATCACATTCGAGAGTAGGATCCAGTTTTACAATTTTAAGTGTATTTTATTTTTTGAAAGACGGTTGTGTTTTTGTAAAAAAGTTTTTTTTTATTAGACGTTTGAAGTTGATATTCTGAAAAAGCTTGATTTGAGAAATAGCATAAAAAAAAATTAAGAATAAAAGAAATTTCTGGTACTTAGAAACTTCATATTAGTACTTATTATTTAGTAAGTATTACACCTATATTTACATTGTATGTGTCCTAGCACTATTACACACGGTATCTACTTCTCTTTTTTCCATCTCTCCTTTCGCAGGTATGCTGTAAGAGATTTCTTTAGAAATAAGCATAAGCTTTGTACATATTTCTCTGTTTCCTTCTTCTTGTCTCAATAAGATAAAGTGCAAAATGAAACTATATAGTTGGCTTCAGGAACTAAATTACAATGACACTGAAAACTTATTGACAGTTTTAACGTAAACATCAGTATGCAAATATGCTACGATCCAAAAAGAAAATAACAGACACACACAACCTCCACGCCCCCCCCCCCCCCCCACACACACAACCACTGCACACACTTCTCTAACTACACAAACTACACACACTCGCAGTACACACTCAACCGTACTCCTATCCTTATATATCCTTATACTAACTGAAAAAAAAAAAAACTTTTTGCTTAAATGTTAACATTTCCTAATTGCATACTTTGTACGAGTACATAACATAATTTGTTAAATTTAAATGGAGGAGTCCTGGTGACCTGAAATACAGGCCTCGAGCCTAGTTTAGGCACCAGTCTCCCACAATATAATGTCCCACCTTTATGTCACTTTAGAAATAAGGCTAGCAATTAAGAATAATATTGTGGAGAAAAAAATAAACAATTTATTATTATTTATTATTGTCTGTTTTTTTTTGTACGTGTGTACATTAATTGTTAAATAAATAAATATTATAAAGTAATTTACTCTACGAACTTGTAGATCAACGAGAGCATTAATTAATAATCAATTAAAATCGCGAAGTGTAATTTTTTCACCCAACATTAGAAAATTACGTATATCTCGGCAACTAAATGTTAAGAACTGGACACTTTCTGCTAGGACGCCCACTTATAACAAAAACATAAGAAAACCCTGCCTCTTGGGCATTCACTTCTAAAATCGTAGTTATATAGCATGAAGTGTTAATGACCTTTACAGGTTAAGTAAATGAACTTTCGTTAAGCGTAGGTACATTTTGGCTGAAATGGATCCATAAATTAGACACAAAACCGTTAGTAGAATATTTTTTTCAGAAAAAGCTTATTGCGCCAGAAGTCAAAACAATACATTAAGTAGCTACCTATTGGGCTCGCAACAACTGCGGCGATGGAGAGGCGCCACGGCGTCCGCATAACGCAGTTCCTCACCGGACACGATAGCTTCGCAAGGTTCGCCCGGAGGACACGGTGGAGCATACGGTGGAGGTCTGCCCCGTTTGGGCGTGTCCTCGTGGGGTGATCAGTGGTGGCGATCTCTCGCGTCTGGCCCCGGTCCATGCACGGTCTCGTTAATTGGGTGAAAAAAAAATTACTTACTTTAATTTATATTTAATAAAATATTACTTTACCAAACTGTCCGAAGTGTTCTACAGTAGAAGGTACATATCATATACTGATGGAATGCGTCCGGAACGAGGCCGAAAGAAATTTAATTTTACCCAAATCAATGGATGTTGGTAAATTTAACAGTGTTCTTTTTGCTATGCAAGAACCTTGTATAAATTAGCTAAGATAGGTTTTAGAACATAAATAATAATTGTTTGTACCGATGAGGGTGGCATAATCAGTTTGTGATTAAACCCTCTATAAAACAAATAAAGATTTTTAAAAAAACTACAAAAAACCTCTATAAATGCGACGTTGTGAGCCCGCTCGCGATGAACGCTCTTAAGTACTATGCAGATATCTCTCCAACTGGACTACTATCTAACAGTCACGCTCGCAGTCTCCAAAGGATTAGTTAGAGTTGAACTGTCGCAGCCAGTAGTTCTGGATAATACTATTAGGTATCACTTCACATGAGGCCAGTTAGTGAACACTATTATTAATGAATAATGCTAGTGTTATTCTTTCTACGTCTTTGAGAACAGCTTATGATAAAATTTATTATATTTTAAACATTAATTATGATAAATAAAATGATAAATGATTTTATTGTTGTAAGTAGGATTTAACAACACTTTTACAAGTCAATTTTTTTTTTAACTAGATTAGGCCGATGATTCCTAGCTGACCCTGAGAAGAAATACCGAAACAAACTCAGGTCAAAGTCTCTTTTAAAGGGTTCAAATCCATACAATATGTACTGGTTAAATCATATGAGAGCCGTGTACGTTTATGTCTGGGATGAGCTTTTTGAAGAAAGCAACACACAAATTCGAGTGGACCTTTCCAGACAGTGCAAGCATTTGTCAGTCATCGTGAAGCTCAACTCAGAACTTTGAGGAGCTCAACGAACCGACGAACAATACCAAAGTAAGGACATTTGAGTAGGCCGCAAAAATACTCAAACTGCCAGACAATCATAAAATCTACATGAATATAATGACATTCATAGTTCTCGCATTCACATTATTCTATATGAGGACCATGCAGCTTAGTGTCTGTAATGGTCTTATGAAGAAAGAACCACACATGGTGGTCCTGTCCAGTCAGTCAGTGTCAGAGTAATACAATCGCTTTTAGAAGATGAAAGATGTTGTTGAATTTTGACCATTTAATAGCTGTCAAACTCAGACATAGTCAGATAGATTACCAAAAAATATTGGACAAGTATTTTTCCTTTTGTCACTTTAACAATAAATTAAGATCATACAGTGGGTTGAAATTTCGGATGACGTCACACTTAGGTCAAAATTGTACCAATTTTTACTTATAAGTGACATAACAAGCCCCCAAGCCCCCATTTCTTAACTTTGATGCGTTGTGTATTCGTATTTTTTCATTAATTTGATAAAGCAAAAAATACATGTCTAATATTTTTTTATAGTCTAACTTACGGACTAAATAGATTTTTTTTTTACCATGCGCCGTGGTATTATGTTAAACCAAGTGTATAATAAACACCAATTTAAAAAAAACTGCGACTATAATTATTGTTAATAAATCCAAAATACAGTATAGTATTGACAAGCGCTATCGAGATTTCACTTGATCTGTACCAAACATATGGACTTTTGATAATCCTTATAGCTGAAAAAATTACACTATTAGTCTAGAATCCAATGATCTTTTGCTCTCTAGTATTTTTCTTCTTTTCTTCTTGTTTCTGATTCAAATGTTATCTAACCTGATTTGCTCTTTCTTCGTTTTAATTATTCGACTCTCCGAGCTCATAAAAATACAACAATTTCAAATCTATCTACTTTTGTTTGCATGTTATTTACTTCCCAAAATTTCCTCTCATTAGTTATGAATAACTGTTGCCAACTACCAAGTCATTAAACCCTATATTTATCAAAGCTTTCAATTAAACATTAAAAATAACTGTAACTAATTTTCCGAACCCTTTTACTAACTTAATGAGTACCTTAACACATGACTTCAAAGGCTAACCTAATTAAAATCAATTCAATAGTTTCGGAGATCAAAATCTCCATATAAAGGCACATCTTTATAAGTGGTTTAATTTATTTACTTTGATCTTTGCTTCGGGTGAATTACGAGGCACTGCTTTGAGTGTAATGTAAATTGATTTTGCACTTTAAAACAATTCAAATAAGGTTGGTTTTGTATGAGTGTTATGTCGTGTTGACTGCTCCTTTGAACACTGTCACAGGGCAAACATTTAACAGAAGGGGAATTGGGAGCTCTTGTTAATTTTTATGATTAATTACTTACGATTGGGGTATTTTAATTTTTTTTTACCCTTGTGCCCCAGAAAGTGGGTGATGTTTTTCGAGAGTATATTTATAAGTATTGATGTTTTTGATAACATATGGAACAGAAACGTGGTCACTCACAACGGGCCTCATCAGAAGGCTAAAAGTCACCCAAAGGGCAATGGAGAGGGCTATGCTTGGAGTTCTTGCGTGATCGAATCAGGAATGATGAAATCCGCAAGAGAATCAAGGTTACTGACATAGCCCAAAGAATCGCCAAACTGAAGTGGCAGTGGGCACATTGCTCGCAGAACAGATGGTCGATGATGGGGCCGAGAAGTTCTGGACTGTCGACCGCGTACCGGAAGACGCAGCGTTGGAAGGCCTCCAACAAGGTGGACCGATGACCTGGTGAGGGTTGCGGGTAGCCGATGGATGCGAGACGCACAGGAACGATCATTGTGGCGGTTACTTGGGGGAGGCCTATGTCCAGCAGTGGACGTCTTTTGGCTGAAATGATGATGATGATGATGGATGTTTGTTTCTCTATTTATTTGGCACGCCCTGTACCCTAAAGGGCTGGATGGCTTCTAAAAAATGAAGTATTATTAGATTGGTCTTAACAGCCGAAGTATTCTGTGGTCAAAGTGACATTGGATATATGTTTTTTTTTTTTTTTAAATAACAAAATGTTGGGCGCCATTAGGTTAGTGAAGGTCGAAGTTTTTTGTGACAGGATCATGTGGGGTATCAAAATAAAGGGTTTTAGGAAGCGATTTAAAAATAAAACTCAATATTTATATATAGGAAATAAACCTGCAAAAAACAACTAAAAAGTTTCAAACAGGTTACTTTATAAGCAGTCTGATGCAGTTAGCGGTATTTGTTTGAATCTTTATAGTTGTTTTTTTGCAGTTGGGTTTTATTTACAACATGTCTTTTTTATAATGTCTTAGCAACTCCGATACAGTCGCCCCTCAAGATACAAGCGCTGTTTAGTTTGGCGACCAATGTATCTCTTATTTTTTTTTAAATACAATGGCTTTATCATTATTATTTTTATTTTGTATTGAGCTTCATTAATCTTCAAATTTACACTACTCGAATAAAATGTTTGCACGATTTCCTTATTACTTCGTGTACGGGAAAAATATTTAAAAACAAGGAAGCGGAAAATAGTGAATTTATTTTGTTTTTTTTATAGCGATCAAAAAGCAAAAATTCTTGGTAAAGATAATGAAAGGACCTCTGAAGTTGAGTTTGTATTTTTGACACTTCCTGTGTATTGGTCTTTTAGTCCAAACATCCCGTTCAATATGGTCCTTTGACTGCAAAAAAAATACTACTACAAATTAACCTGTTCCACAACAGGCGCACTTCAAAACAGCATCTATAATGAAGATAAATAGCAGAAAACAATATGCGATACACAAATAGTGACAGTCGAAACAAATATTTGAAATGAAAAACAAATGTTTGGCAACGTTTGATGTCCTAAGCAAATAGCGTGGCCAGGATTGGCAAAACATTGGACGAACGTCATCATGTTGGTGGCTTATTTTTAGAAGGGAGATGCGTGAATTTTGCTTACTGTAATACAGATTTGGAAAATAAAGTAATAGTGGAGTAATTACATTACTGTTGTTTGCTCTATTTTGTTGGAAAAGCGGAGAAATCAGTGAACATACAAGAAAAACCTGGCACTCCGGGAATACCGTCAGAAGTGAAAACAAAATACTTGACCAAAAATGCCCAACGCGCCTCGCGATCCGCTACGAGTGCTACGACGCTATGTGTCGTAGCACTCGTAGCGAATTACGTAGCAGTGTCGGTAGCACTCGAGTCCAAATGTTTTTTCCCATCTCAAAACTGCCCAACGCGCCTAAAGAAGTTTTCACTTCAAAAAAATAACATACGATACAGTCGAACATAGAACCTCGACCTTTTTTTTTGAAGTCAGTTAATCACAAAATAATCTCCTTTAAAGTTGCACTTAACTTGGATTCTTAGAAATGAATGGAAACCTATTTTTAGATGTAAAGTAATCAGTATAAATTACCCTATTCAGTAACTTGAACCTAAAATTTGAGTAGGAGGGCCTGGTTGTTTTCTTCCATTTACAAATTAAATTACTGAAAAACACGTAGGCAAGTACCGAAATAAAATTTACTTCAGCAGAAACCCTGGAGTGCGTTCAATAACTCCTATCCTAAAGTTAATCTGAACCGACTTCGATGAATTTACATGCAAATTGGGTTTCAAAACGGATCTCACTGAGCGCCCATAGTTAATGCTAAGGCCAACTTATTTTGACCACCCAGCAAATTTTATTACACCCTTATATCTTTTGACATAAGGTAGAAAATTGAATGGTGAATTGTGGATTGAGCGGCAAAGTAAAGCTTGTATTTGAATTAGTCCGACAAATTGAATAATGCATTCGAATTTGAAATGATTTGTTCTAAATGTGTTAGGTATAAGGTCGAGTTTCCTAAGTCAAGTGACTACTAAAACATGCTAGGGTTGTCCCATGGTAAGTTTTAACTTTTGAAGCTTTGGTAAGGACTTTCAAACCTCTAATATGTGACAAAGTGGTGTGACATGTTAGTTTTTAGTTATTATTAATAGTTTGCTTGTCTCTTATTAGTTTGTAATGAAGGCACGTGTAAGATTAGTTTCTGAGATTGCTTCATATTCTAGTTGAGACAGTCGATTATGTTGTTAATTAGCGAAAACCGAGTCTGTGTTACTTTGAAAGATATTATTGAAGGTACTGGGTAGTAACTTATGAATGTCTGGAGAAGATAAACTTAGCTAAATATAAAATCCTTGTGGTGTTGGATATGGTAAAGTTAAACATCCCCCTGCTCGGGACGCGTTAGTGATCGAAAGTTAACACTTTCGATCGCTAACGCGTCGCGTTCGCGTCGCGTTCGCGTCGCGGCTTCAGTTACGGTAACCCGTAACTGAAGGAATACGGGTGACTACCCGTCGTAAGAGTCTGACACGCCCTCCCGCTCCATCCAGAGCAGGAGAAGTTATTTTATTTCCCATCCTATTAAAAAAAAACATCCCAAATCTGTTTGATAATTATATAGTGGAAATAGATAACAGGATGAAATTAAAATTAATCTTGTGCTCAAGTACACCCAGTCAGACCGTAAACCGACCCCAATTATATACGCTTATATATTTTTCAGCACTATTACTCGAAAACCCGTTCTTACCCTTTCCGCTTGTAGGCTTGCAAGGTGATGTATTTCGAACTAGTGCAGAAAAGGGCGGCGGCCAGCCCTCGCCACAATTTTTTTTAATGTATCTCCACGAAGGAAATGGCGCGACGACCTGAATGTCTTCCTTAATAATTGGAAAGAACAAGCAAAAATTCGTGATTGTTGGAAAGAATAGAGGGAGAGACCTTTGCCTAGCAGTGGGATAGTACAAGCTAGTAATAATAATAATAATTGGTTGCCAGTAAGCCTGCTATAGTGGTGATAGATCGTCTACAGCGTCGCACAATGACTGTTGACATAGCGGTCCCTCATGACGAGAACCTCGTGAAATCTGAGACAGAGTACTGTAAGTTGTAAGTATGTTTTTTTGTTTTTTTTTTTTATTTTAAAAACGTTGCCCCACACTTGGAATTACTCCTGTATCGTGGGTGCATTCACAAACATGTATACTCAAATACACAAGACACCCAGACCCTGAACAACTATCTGCAGGTCATATAAATATTAGTTCCGTGCGGGAATCGAACCCGCGACACACAGCGCAGCAGCCGAACTCTCAACCACTGCACCAACCATGTCGACGAATGATCTGGCTCGCGAGGTTTTCGACGTATGGGAGGTGGATTCAGCAATCCTTGTGCCGATAGTCGTGACGGCCAATGCTTAGTAGCCAAGAGCCTCGACCAACATCTGAGGAGGCTATCGTTGGGCAACTAGATCAAGGGCTTGATCTAGAAGGCAGTACTCCTGGACACGGCGCGTATTGTTAGGAGATTCCTCTTTCAGGAGACTTGACCACCGCACCGGTAGCTTGAACCCTATTCCCAATACCGGTGGACTACTATTTTTTTATATTTTTAAATGTTTTTATATTTTGATATTTTAAAATGTAAATTGTAGGTACATATTATGAAATAAGTGGAATAGTAATTGTATCAGGCTGATCGCCCCCCAACACTCCGTGGTCGGGCAGCAGTCCCCACCACGCTGCATGAAAAAATATCTGTGTGCCATTTCTCACAATTATTTGTAGCTAAAAATTTAGTTTAATGTGTTTTTCGAGTTGTTGTGTTCAAAAAAAATTTTTTTACATAAATAGAACCAAATTCCAAAAAGAAAACAAAAAAAGTGAAAAATAACTTTAATTTCAGAACTCGGTGTTCTGGTTTTGTTTCTTCGTTTTTAACACCAAGACGCGAGCCATTTGCTGTTATTGAAGAGTACCTCTGCCTATCTCCGAAGATCTTCATCAGATCCTAATGTATTATTATACCAAAACCTTCCTTGAAAAATATGCTTTTGAGTAACGGATCCAAATCGGATCAGAAGTTTTCGAGAAAATCGCGGACATATGTACAAAACCTCTGTTTTTGAAATCGGGTTAAAACGTCGTTTGATACACGTAGGCAATTATAATTGTAGTTTCTTGACTCCAAAACTAATTCGGGTATTTAGGCTGAACGGCCCAAAGCGAATGGACCGCCGGGCTATTGTACCGAAACCAAAAATCGTCACGTTCCAAAGAACAGGTCATAAAATGATTTTAAAATTAATTTAAGGGATAGTCAGTGAATTTTTTACTATTTAAATATTTACTTACTTGAAATCACCCGGGTAGGTATTTCATTTTTTCTTATTGTTTAAAAGTTAATTATTATATTTTTACTTTTCCGAAAGAGCAGTGGTGGCCCAGTGGTAATGGCCGCGAATTACATGTTGTAGGTCGTGAGTTCAAACTCAGGCAGGCGTTTTACTTTGTGTAAATTATTTCATCACCACTCCTCTCAAAACGGTGAAGGAGAACATCGTGAGGAAACCGGCATGTCGTAAATACGAAGTCATGTGACATCCACCAACTCGTATTGGGCCCGCGTGGTGGATTGCGGCCCACACCCTCTCACAGAGAGGAAGCCTATGCCCCAGCAGTGAGGACATTAAAAGGGTGATGATGATGATGACTTTTTTCTGAAATTTAGAATAAAATACGTATCTAATTAAATATTTTGTTGATTTGTTTCTTTAAAATATGACTGATTCTTACTAAATGTTATTAACCGACGAAGAAAAAGGAGGAGGTTCTCGTTTAATTGTTTTTGTTTTGTTGATTTGTTTCTTCAAAGACTGATTTTTATTTAAAAGGATTTAAACGGGAAGCTTCGGCGGCGATACGCTCGAATATGTCGTTCACGAAAGAGTTCATGATTGACATGGCCTTGCTGGAGATACCGGTGTCGGGGTGCACATCTGCTTCAACACCTTATAGATGTAGATGGCGTAACTCTCCTTCCTCTTATGCTTCTTCTTCTTCTTTTAATAACCAAATTTAGCATTTGTAAACATTTTATATTATAGTTGATTGTATAATTGATATTATTGTACAAAAAAATAAATAAAAAAATAGTATAACTTTTTAACTTTTGTAACCGAATGTACTTGGTGTAGTTTATAATAATAATAATAAATTCATTTATTTCAGGCTATGAAAGCCCATAAAATTTAAATACAATTTTTACAATAATCAGAATGACATATTGCTGATACAGTACAATGGAATTAATACATAAACAAATTAAATTAAAAAATGTCAATAAATTAGAATTAAAAATAAAAATAAAATCAGATTAAATGTCAGTAAGTACAATAAAATAAAATAAGAACAAAATAATTAAATCAAAATAATATCTTAACATTAGTCAGTAGGTGAACCATGCAGCAGTGGTTCACGTACTGACAGTCGAAACGTTCAGCAAAAGCGTTCAGGATACTGTTGCGGCTGGCCCGCACCCTATTCACCAGGGATGTGCACCGCTTGCGCTTTTTGACATTGAATTTGTGTACAAATTTTTATCACCAGTCCTTTGGAACGCAGCTCAGACGAAATTTGTTTACGGTCGAATGACCCGAGGGCCATTCGGTTTGGGCCGTTCAAACTAAATACCCACGATTTCGCCTTCGGCTCGGCAGTGGCATAGTTTGCCCACATGCATCAAAATGCTATCTACTACTTACATACTCGTATTAAAAGTTCATGCACAAGTGAAAAGCACAGTACAAAGGAAGATTTCATGCCTTTGGCATTTTTAACCGACGAAAAAAAGGAGGAGGTTCTCAATTCGACCGTATATATATATATTTTTTTTTTTTTTTTGTGTATGTTCAGCCCTCACTCCGTCATTTATGAACCGATTTTGATTATTCTTTTTTTATTAGATAGGGTATACCTCAAGGGTGGTCCCATGTCAAGGAAGTCAGGATCTGACAGTGGAAACCTGATAAAATTGAGAGAAAACCTTGAAAATTGTGGGCACGTTTAGCGTTTCTGTATGTATGTTCGGCCTTCACTTCGTTATTTATGAACCGATTTTGATTATTCTTTTTTTGTTAGATAGGGTATACCTCAAGAATGGTCCCATAATAAGGAAATCAGGATGTGACAGTGGAATCCTGATAAAATTGAGAGAAAACCTCGAAAATTGTGGATACGTTTAGCGTTTCTGTACGTATGTTCGGCCCTCACTCCGTTATTTATGAACCGATTTTGATGATTCTTCTTTTCTTGGATAAGCTATACCTCAAGGGTGGTACCATGTCAAGGACATCAGGATCTGATCATGGGATCCTGGAAAAATTGAGAGAGAACCTCGAAAATTGGGCACGAATATTGTTTCTGTTTACTTTTCATAACTTAATCAGGTATTTGCATTTAGGAACCATCACATCATGAAACTGAGCTGATGATGGAAACCATAGCTTTCCTAAACAATAGAAGTTAGATATAAAAACTAGTTTTAGTGACAAATACCACTTAGTATGGTTTGAAGAAAAGACGTCTTTACAGTATTGGAGGTAACCTCAACTGGTCAATATCCTGGGAACTTCATGGAAGGATGGTTATTTCATCAGCGCAGTGGCAAGAGGAATGATGAAGAATTAGAAATTAGCCTCGGAGTGTTACAAGATGATGCGAGCCACAAAAAATCAAAAAATAAAAAACTTTTTAACAAAAAAATTAACCGACGAAAAAGAACTAAAAAGCAAAAAATAAATAAAACTTTTAAGTCTTGAGTAATGAGCATATTTACCTACATAAAATATCAAATTTTATATAAACTAATTTTGAGTCGGCGCCAATTAATAAAATGATTAATTACCTACTTACAGCCTTCTTCATTTGTAAGTACTTATAAAATTTAGATATTTAATAATCAGATTGTTGTTTGGCGCCGACTCAAAATTAGTTTATATAAAATTTGATATTTTATGTAGGTAAATATGCTCATTACTCAAGACTTAACAGTTTTATTTATTTTTTGCTTTTTAGTTCTTTTTCGTCGGTTAATTTTTTTGTTAAAAAGTTTTTTCTACTAGTCAACAGGTGGTGCAGAGACGGAAAATGGCAAAATAAAAAGAAAAAACAGAAAAAAAATACAGTAATGAATACATACCTACTGATGTCCGGAAAATGCAGCGTTGGACAAGTTGGATTTGTCGCAGCCATCTGGTTGAATCTGCCAGTCAATTGGATGCCTAGGCCGTTCATTAAACGCCGGTATTCAATTAAATGACTGAAGGACAACCAGCCAATTCGTTGAACGCAACGTTAAACCAGATGGCTGGATGTCGTCTAGTCATTTAGTTAAATTGGATATTGATGAGTTTGTGATACCACAGATCAAGATTATGTGTGGCAATGTTAAGATGCAAGAGCGAGCGTAGCGAGCTCGGGGCATGGGGCACCCCGCTTGTTATTAACACCATTGAGCTCCGCGAAGCGGGGCTCCGACCACGCCTTTTAAATTTATTGAATCACTAATAATTTTTTTTCTAAATTCGCTTATATCTCGAAAACGGTGTGTCCTATCGCAAAAATGATGAAAAAATTGCCTCCCTTTATAAGCCAAGTTATTCAAAACTTTAAGTTAAATGAAAAATGATGAAAGATGGGGGATCTTTCATCATTTTTTATTTAACTTTAAGTTTTGAATAACTTGGCTGAGTCTTGGTCAGTCTTCTTGGGATGAGAAATCATCCAGTGACTTCTCCCGCTCTAGGGTGAAGCGGAAGGGCGTATCAGACTCTTACTGACTAAAACCCACCCCTGTTCCTCCCTGCCCTGAATGGCCAGGGGCGAGGTAACTCTTTCTAATTTATCCTCAACCCCTAGGCAGGCATCGGCCATGACGGGCCTCGTCATGTATTCTGACAAGTCTTCGTCGACTCTCGGGCCTGGTGCTGATCGGACGGCGAGCTACCCATTACTCGCCGTCCGCAGGCCCCGGCGTCTTCAAAGGGCTGACTTTCAACACGCCAAGTTATTAAACGTTGAGTGATTCTAGTTGAATGAACTATCGCCCTAGCCATTTAATTGAATGCCGGTGTTTATAGAACGGCCTAGGCGTCCAATTGAATGGCAAATTCAACCAGATGGCTGCGATAGATCGATGACCAGGGGGCTTAGACAAAGTAACAATTAAAAAACGATAGCGAAGTTAGAAAAGCTTAAATGTATGAGATTGACATAGACCGCGCTAAGTCACGTGGTCAGTCGACTGTCGACATCGTTGTCGCAAGTTGGTAGACAATGTTATAATTCGTAACGAAACCATAAAGAAACGAATTGCTATCGTGTTTATCCCATACAAATGCGTAGACAAGCAGCGCTTTCAGAGTTCGCCTTCGCCGCGATCGTGATCGCCAAAAAAGATAACGAAGTAACGCTAACGCTAGGAAATGTTTATCGATATCTCAGAGACGATGACGAATTTAGATATAGTTTCGCTACGAAGCGATGTTACTTTGTCTACAGGCCCTGGTGAGGGTTGTGGGAATCCGACGGACGCGAGACGTAGAGGACCGGTCATTGTGGCGACACATGGGGGAGTAATTATAATTATGATCATTTTCTTAACAAATGTTTTAATTTATTGGTATTTCACCTACGTTTTCCTCTCTATTTTTATGTTTATCGCCTAGGAATCCGTAACTCATATTTACAAAGTATCACTAACTCATACTTATAACAAACAATTTCTTACCGAGCAATACGTAAAAAGGAATAAGACAAAAGCATCTCGGTAATAAACTATCCTATATAACATTACGTATTTTCGCTTCGTCTGCTTATATTGATCAAGTGATGCATAACATATTCCTGAGAGTTTGAGTGAGAGGTATTGGAGTTGTGTGAGCCTTAACATTAACTATTAATCCATATATACGTACCTACACTTACGCCTTGTTCTCGCTGAAGTGGGCAAAAAAGAAATTAATATAACATTTCCTGCTATCTACTTTGCTTGTTCTCTCTGTTTCAATGGCTCAATGTTTACTAGGCGTTCATAAATGAAAATATCTTGGCAAATGCAGAGTGTAATGGAATGAAAAACATACTTAATAGAGTCATCATCATCAACATTTTTGATGTCCCCACTGCTGGGGCACAGGCCTTCTCTCTGTGAAAGGGTGTGGGCCGTAATCCACCAGGCGGGCCTAATGCGGGTTGGTGGATGTCACATGTCTTCGAATTTTGGTTCTGTTCTAAGACATGCCGGTTTCCTCACGATGTTTTCCCTCGCCGTTTTTGAGAGCAATGGTGATGAAGTAATTTACACAAAGTAAAAAACTTGTCTGGGTTTGAACCACTGGGCCACCACCGCTCTACTTAATAGAGTGTAGACTTAATATCTTTGATCATCTTGGCTTTGCTCTTGTCTCAATTAATGAGGAGTTGGTGCTACATCGATGAAGGTGGCACTGGAGCTTGGGAATCAGCACAAGAAATGAGAAGCCTCAAGCAGTGGGCAGAGTCGGCTTATTGATGATGAAATTATATTCCTCACGAACTTACCTCATTCATTAATTTTCTTATTTAACATTCATTAATTTCCTCATTTAACATTCATTAATTGCCTCATTTAACTCTTTCTTTACAGTGTGTAACGGAAAGTAGATCATATTTTAGATACAGCTTCTGCAAGTAGCAATGAACAACTTTCTTCGAGGAAGTATTAGTAAATTGCCAAAAAAAAATGGAGTTTACTATGGTTTCTTTAAAGAAAGTGGTCTTTGCAGAAGTTGTATTTAAAATATGACTATCTTTCCGTTACAGCCTTTACTCAATCTGGAATCTGCCTAGCCTTTTCCCAACTTTCTTGGCGTCGGTTTCCCGTCTAACCGGATGCAGCTGAATGCCAGTATTTACATGAAGCGATTGCCTATCTGACCTGCATAATCCAGCTACTGGGTAATACAATACGCCTTAGTAAGACTGGTTGTCAGACTTTCAGGCTTCTGACGACTCGTAACGACTGTCAAAGATCCACGATTGACAGCCGGGACCAACGGCTTATCATGCTTTCCAAGGCATGTAGGAGCCTCGGTATATAAAGATGGTCACCCATCCATGTACCAACCCCGGCAAGCGTAGCTTAACCTGATGGATCGACCCTTTCAGCTGTTATTACTTTAGCCACGAGCTCCTCCTTCCGTTACAAACTTTACTATAAAAATGTAAGAAACCTCTGTTAGATCAAATACAGAATGAGACATTTAAGCAGACAGTAAAAACTGTTTAGTATTCCGCAAAGCAACTCGGAAAAGGGTCACTATCGGACGGCTAGATAAAAGATGGACAGGCAATTTGAAAGTCTACCTACATTATTTGACGACGTGATTACCTCTTTGCCTACCTACCGCTTGTACTTATTTGCCAAACTGCCACAGGCCTCTCTGTGAGAGGGTGTGGGCCGTAATCCACCACGCGGGCCCAATCTGGAGTGGTAGATGTCACACTAAAGGTTTTACACCGGCGAAGCGACGCGTGGATAGGATGGGCGAGAATTGAAATTTGAATGGCAAAATTTGTATCCACGCCCTGCCCATCTTTGGTGTAAAAGTTCTAGGCGCGCGAGGATGTGCGAGGCGACAATTATAATATTTGTTAGTGTAATATTGAACTTTATTGCTCTAAGAATAGAGTATTTATTTACTTTGTAAAACGTATATACAAATCTCGCAGCGGCCATCGAGAACCCGCACGGTCTTCCTCCATCAAGCGCTGACTCGCGATGTCTCGTGATGGCTCGCACTGGCACAGAGACATTGCTGCATACTTTACTCTCCAGCTCCCAGTTCTACTTACATGTTTCTCCTTAGTTTTATTTATAGTTATACAAAGCTGAAATAAATAAAAGTACACATTGTAGTAATGAGACATGGGTGGCCGGGCGGCGCGTGAAAGCGCGAGCCAGCGCGAGTTAGCGATGGCCGACGCCCGACACGTGACATCGCGGGCTGGTGTGAGGTAGTGCTGGCCATTGCGAGACATCTTTTGGTGTAAGCGTGATTTTAATTCTCGCCCATCCACGCCTCGCCTCGCCAGTGTAAAATCACTTACACGTCTTCGAAATTTTGGTTCTTGGACATGCCGGTTTCCTCACGATGTTTTATTTCACCGTTTTGAGAGTAGTCCTGATGAAATAATTTACACAAAGTAAAGCGTCTGCCTAGGTTGTAAACCCCAACCTAATTGTAAGTCGCAGCGAGAATCGTTTACATTTTGATTAGTTTGATTAGTCCCTTCATAGAGGCAAAGGCTCAAGTGGCTGCCAAAAAGTTGGGGATCCTCGCAAAGGTGAGACGGTACTTCACGCCGGAACAGCTGCTCCAACTCTATCAAACACAAGTTCGATCGTGTATGGAGTACTGTTCTCATCTTTGGGACGGATCTGCCAGATACCAGCTTGATGCCCTTGAATCAATTGAGAAACGGGCCAAGAGGATCATCGGCAATGATAGGCTCGTTGAGTCGAAACTCCAAAGTCTAGAACATAGACGCCGAGTTACTAGCCTGTCAGTTTTCTATCAGTTACATTTTGGGGAGTGTGCGACGGAATTGCATAATTTGATTCCGCCAAGCCCGTTTCATCAACGGACCACAAACCGTACGGCAAAGTGCTACCGGTTCATAGTAGACATCCCATCCATACGCACAAAGCGTTTTGAGAAAACATTCATTGTGCGTACAGCTAGGGAGTGGAATTCCCTAACGGAGTCTGTGTTTCCTGATAACTACAACCTGGGAGTCTTTAAGTCAAGAGTGAATAGGTTACTTCTAGGCAAGCGTGCTCCATCTTCGACCACATCATCGCTTACCATCAGGTGAGATAGTGGTCAAACGCGTGCCTATCAACAATAAAAAAAAAATATATGTAATGTAATTTTGTCTAGAACATCAGGTATACTTTAAACCACTGATTCCAAAGCCAACTTAGTCGCAGAAAAAAAATCAAACGTTTGGTAAATAATATTCAACACTTCCTTTCATCTCCAGCTTACTTATCCTCATAATGACATCAAAACAAAATAATCTCCGACTACCTTCTTCTCGGAACATTCAATAAATATTGATAACATCTCCGACAATTTGGAGAATAGCCCTCCATCGATATAATGCGACATGGAAAATGCTCAGCTTAGCAAATAAGAGGGGATGATCGTACCCCTGGCCTCTTATATTGGTTTACCATGATACGAAGAGGAAAGACTTTTAGATCGTGCGATACGATGTGATAATACCTGTTCATCGTGAAGTTCAGTCAGTAGTCAATCCTTTTAGTTCATATCCAACAAAATGTTTTTTTTTTAATTGGCTGGCTCATGTTTATCCACTATCTCATCTGATTGCCTAGAAGTAACCTATTCACTCATGACTTGAATAATAATAATAATAATAATAATAAATTTATTTAATTCAGAACTAGTCCATATTATGCATACATGTGAAATTAAAAATATTAGATTGGATTACATTACATAAACAAAAACAACACAAAAATATTTCATAGTTCATCTCATAGGTCGTCATTAGAAACATATACGAGTACATTACTATTTTACATTATTAAATTAAATACATTATTTCACCTTAGTCTAAATTTAGGTTTGGATCCGGAGTGCTCAACATGCAGCCTGGTCCAGTACCGCATTATTGGGCAATCCAGATCCAGATCCATCCTCCATGCGAACAACCGAACGTAGCTGTTGGAACTGCCCCGTATGCGGCGCATCAGGGACACAACTCTCTTGCGAATAATCGCCGCAAATCCATCTATGTTTGCTTCCGCAAACATACCCGACGCGCTACAGTAGCGAGGCAGCCTCATCAGCGCCCTGAAGGCATTATTATAGAGAACACGCAAGGTGTCGTACGATTTTTTCGTATGCTTGACCCATAGGCTGCACGTGTAAAACGATTGGCAAAATGCCCTAAACAACGTAGCTTTTACTTCCGCAGTACAGCGCGCGAACCTACGAGCCAGCATATTAGCTCTAACAGATAAAGCCCTGCGCTCCCTATCTATATCAATATCATCTACAAGCGTCTCGGTGACCCAGTGGCCCAGATACTTGAACTGCGAGACTCTTTTAAGGACACTGCCATTCAGCATGACCTGTGGGACAGTGTCATAGGTTTTAGACCCCGCCTTAAACACCATGAGCTCGCTTTTAATGGCGTTATATAAATAACCCTAGGTTGTAGCTATCAGGAAACAAAGACTGCGGCTGGAAATGCCACTGCTCGTGTTGTAATAAGCATTCCAGAAATACTTGGGATAATAGAACGAAACTGTGAAGAAGTGAAAGTCAAGGAGTAATAATACAGACACACAGTAAAGAGATCTGTAAGTTGCTATTCTGAGAAGAGTTACTGTAAAGTACCAAATATTTAAAATAAGTTGCAGAAGGAAATATGGACGATCCATTTTGAGTGTAGACTTTTTAAAACTTGTGGATAATCGTCACACTTTCAAAATGTGACTCGAAAGACCAAGAAGAAAATTTTAACACTAAAATAAACGGGCATGAGCTTAGTATTATAGTATTAACATTATTGATTGTTTGTTGTGTCGCACACAAAGGTCGCTTTGCCCTAAGCGTTTACGCTTGGAGACATGTAGGCGTTAAGAAAACATGCCTCCCAGCAGATTAAATCAATCAAATGTCGATAACCTTATCTCGTCTTTTCGTCACTCGTGATTGGTAAACATCGATTATTATAACAGTTTATTTTGAGAGGTACGATTAAGTGTTTGAAGATCTACTTAAGTGTCCAGACAGGCATTTTCTTCCAGTTTAAAAAAACGGAATATATTATATTTTTTTACTTTTGCTATGCTTGCGTTTAACAACTACTTATCTCACCTGACGGTAAGCCAATGATTTGGTCAACGTTAGATCACGCTTGCCTAGAAGTAACCTATTCACTCTCAAGAAAAAAACAAAGAAAGAAAAAGTATTTAGGTATTCATGCATCACACAAAAGCTTATTAAAACTAACAATACTTATTATAACAAACAACCGACTTCCAAAAAAGAAAATACAATTAAAATTAAAAAACAACTTTAATTTCGGAAGTCTTTGTTTCCATCATCTTGAATTCCTGAGCGATACTGAGGCCTTGCAAAGTGCTATTGGGTTTGTCATCTAGAATTTGTCAGAAGCTTTCTTTTTTTTTGTGGGTGTGGGAAATCCTCTAATATATAATTATATATATATATTAATATATTTATTTATCAAAAGTAACATAGACTCAATTTGTCAGTAACAATATTTCTAATCAACTATGTTAGTAAACTTAATCTATACACTTAATCTAACACATATAACGGTGAGTGAAACCCTGCTACAAGTACAACACCGAAGTAGAAAGCTTGCAGCAGCGATTCACGCAAACAGTCCAGTCTGCTCGCAACACACCGCAGAATAATGTTGGGGCTGACCCGCACCCGGCGCACCAGGGAAGCGCATCTTTTTCGCATCGTTGCGTAGAAGCAATCAATACACGCTTCAGCAAACATCCCTGATGCGCTACAGAAGCGGAACAGCCCCATCAACCCCCGGAACGCAATACATTGAATGCGAAGAGCGCTGTACGATTTCTGAGTGTAATCTACCCACAGGCTGAAAAAAAAAAAAAAAAAAAAAAAAAAACTGCACGTTTATAAAAAACTTTTTACAAAAAAAACAACAGACTTCCAAAAAAAAAAATACCTACACTAAAAATTAAAAAAACACTAATTTCGCAAGGCAGTGTTTGTATTTTAATTCTTTTTTGACACCGACTGCCGAAATTGAAATTAAAGTTATTTTTTAATTTTTAGTGTAGGTTTTTTTTTTTTTAAATCGGTTGTTCGTTTTTGTAAAAAAGTTTTTTATTTTTCACTTTTTAGTTGTTATACCCCAGAACTAAAAACCCCAATAACATGGAACGTGGAATTTAAATATACTCGTAATTGGAGAAAACCAATACGTCATCTATATATACGTATTTTTTGTTTTTGTTCTGTTTTTCAAAAAGCACTGAAGCAATTTCGACAAAATGTATTTGGGACCAATTCGTAGTATATGCTTTTGGATAAAAAAAGAATTTTGAAAATCGGTCCACAACTGACGGAGAAACCGGAAGAAATACATTAAAAAAACATTTTCGAAAGTCGGTTAAAAATGAGGTACAATATGCACGAAATAAGGTTTTTTAACCTCTGTAGAACACCTTGCAAACCTGCGAGCGATCATGTTAGTTCTCACCGACAGCGCTCTTCTCTCCCTTTCAATATCAGCATCATCCCTGAGGTCAGCAATCAAAATATGCCCCAAGTGCTTCTCCCGCGGTTTCTAATGGGTGGAGCGGGAGGTCGTGTCAGACTTTTACTGACTAAAACCCAACCGTATTCCTTAAGTTGCCTGTGCCAAGGGGCGTAGTGACTCTCTTTCGAATTTATCTACGACCCTTAGGCAGGTATCGGCCCTGGCGGGGAGTCTAGATTTGTACCCGGTTTTTTATCATTGATTGGTTCACGCTTGACCTGATGATAAGCGATGATATGATTGACAATCGAGCGCACTTACCTAGAAGTAGCCTCTTGACGTAAACCTGCCAGGTTGTAGTTCCCCGAAATAACTATTAACACTATCGATAAGGGTTAAGCTAGCAAAATGATATTGTTGTGTAAGTCGTTACTTTGTGGCAAATAAATACTTTTTCTTTCTTTCTTTCTTTAAATGTAACCCATAGAAACTCGACAGGCTGGCAACTCGGCGTCGATGTGCTACATTTGGGAGTTTTGACTCGACACGTGCATCTGTCATCATTTTGATGGCAATAGGCTCGCTTCTTATCAGTTGGACTTAAACATGACTGAAAGACTGGGTGTCCTTTATCCCTTGACGCTGAATTTCGATCACGTTGCCAAATCTTAACGGGGATTAGCCAAGTACGTAGTCGATATTATAGTGCACAAGCGTATGCGCAAACTCACTGCACTCTCTGTTCTATTTTTTTTCACAAGCTTTTATTTAACTTCCAATGTATGTATGTAAGTATGTTTGTTCGGGTTGAATCTTGCAACCCAAATTAGAGCCACTTCCCGATGTCCGATTGGACTCAAATTTGGTGTACTTATGTATCTTTGGTGAAAATACAATGATATGGTACCATGAAGCTGGTCTGATGATGGAGGATAGGAACTTCTGAACTAAACAAGATAAACTCATCGAGTCTGGACTCGATTAATTTGTCTTGAGGACATTTTGCGCCTACACGATATCCAGGGTCTGATGATGAAGCTGGAAGGTGACCAGGGCATCTCTGTGATAAAACAACATAACACCACCGAGTTTGGGCTCGATTGATTCGTCTTGAGGAGCACTTTACACCTAGGTGACATCCAGGGTCTGATGATGAAACTGGAAGGTGACAACTACATCTCTGTAATAAAACAACATAAGCCCACACCGAGTTTGGGCTCAATTGATTCGTCTTGAGGAGTACTTTACATCATATCTATCAGTACAATATTTTGAAATATCACACTAACTCTAAAATACTTACCTACTAAAAAGTTAAAAATAAATTAAAGGTAAATAAAAATTATTTAAAAAAAAGTTTTTACCTGAGACAATGAACTAAAAAGTTAAAAATATATTCTAGTAAGTAATTGGCGTGTAGGCACGTACATATATTCTTAAAAGTTTGTTTTCATAAATATTTTTTTACCTTTTATTTATTATTTTCATATTTTGAAAATGTGTGTACCCATGGAGTAATTTACGAGTATGTTATTAGGTAATCGCTGCTACGATGGCTGATGATGACGCGTATGTTGGATCATTCAGTTCCCTTCGAAATGGTTGAGCTGATTGGTTCCGATCCACCTCATGTCCGTGAACGGGCGTCATCAGTTGAGACTGGTCATCTCTTAACTGTCTCTAGCTTGTTTTAAAGTTTATTATTCCCGCATAATAGAAGTAGCAATATATATGAGTGATCATAACTTTTGTAACACAACTGTCCATGGAGTTTCTTGCACGTTCTTCTCCATAGAGATCTACGCTTTGGAATGTACAATTAGCTTCATTTTTCTGACAGACCGATTTCCTCACAATTCAAAAGTGCCTTTATACGGTTTATTTGAAATAAATGCTTTGAGTTCGAGTTCCTTTATTCTCATAGTCCAATGGGACGGCAATTTGATTCGACCGGGGAGAGATCAGTTACAGGACCAACGGTTTTTTTTTTTTTTACGTGCTTTCCGAGGCACGGGGGAATCACACCACCAGCTTTCTACGCTGCTACGGAGTCATTGCTGCCCGGGGGTGGAGGATAAATTCGAAAGAGTTACCTCGCCCCCGGGCGCGTAGGGCAGGGAGGAACAGGGGTGGGTTTTAGTCAGTAAGAGTCTGACACGCCCTTCCGCTCCACCCCAGAGCGGAAAGAGTCATTAGATGATTTCCCACCCCCAAAAAAAAAAAAAAAAAAAACGGAGTCATTGCTAATAGAAAAACCCAATAGTACTTTTTGCCCAACCCGGGAATCGAACAGCAGTCACGCATGTAACCACGAGACCAACGAGCCAGTCAATATGGGTGTGACGTTATTTTTTACATATAATAATAATATAATAAAATATAATAAAAATGTTTATTTATATCTCCACAAAATTACTTAATGCTAGATAAGTATGTTGACAGATATTATAGCAAAACAATTGTAATTTGTGGGAGATCTGGAGTCTGAACTAAGCCTAGGCCTGTATTTCAGAGCTCCAGGCCATCACATCCTAATATTAAAGATTGCCAACATGTAAACAGTGCGATAGAGTGTGTGTGGTGTGTGTATGTGTGTATATAATATTTATAAATAAATAGAGAAAGAAAGAAAGAAAAATTGTAATGTTTGATCACGTAAACATACAACGAGGCTAAAAGCCTCGTATTAAACCTATGAAAACCTTTTGTTCATTGCCCGATGACAGGTCCAACAACCAAAGACAATGCACATTGCGTAATAATAATTATGTAATCTGTGTTGCGACACTGTCAAATGATAACAAACAAGCCATCAACACGAAACAAAAAGTGAAAAAGCTGGTGAAAATAGAAAAGCATCTAAACTAGTCTCTTTAACAAACACGAAACAACTAGGCTGTGCGTCGCATCTGTGCAAGGTCGTTGTTCAGCTCAATACTGCGACTTCAGGAGGCGAACCTATCGTCAACAGCGTTGTTTTCAAGAAAACTACCTCGCCAGTGACATAATGACGCCTCCCTACGTTCGTGACATAATACATTTTAAGTACCTAGTTTTCATATTACATATTTATAATTAATATCATACAAATAAGTAACTTAGGCTAAATAAGTAGAGAAACGGGCCATTACAGTCGGAAAGTGTAAAGAATCAAATGCATTGAAAGAATCAATGTGGTTTGAATTTCGTAGGATAATATTTCGATAGAATTTTTAAACTGCTATCAATTTTAATGTGTCTGCATATTCACTATTGGATTTCTTGAGGTCTGCCTGCAAAATTTGGTTGTGATACAAATTGTTGACTTTGCTTTGCCTCGGATCAGTATAAAATTGTATTACGTGAAATGCGTTTGTGATTTTTATGTTTTTACCCGACTGCGCGACGCAAGGGAGGGTAATGTGTTTATCAGCCTATGCATGTATGTATGTATGTATGTATGTTTGTGGCACTATAGAGATCAAACGCGTGGGCCGATTTTGATAATTCTAATGTCAATTGATTCGTCTTAATTTTGCGAGTGCTGCTCACTAAAGACATGACAGTAATCAAAATACAATGTGGCGACAACCAGACGCCATATTGTGAAAAAGAAAAAAAATCATGTTGACGAACTATAATAAGTGGGGTATCAAAATAAAGGGTTCGACAAGGCGATTCCAAAAATATAACTCACTGAAATCAAAAAATCAAAAAACGCAACTGTAAAAAACAACTATAAAGTTCCAAACAAGTCAATTTTTTATGTTTAGCTCCTTTACCTAAGTTTTGACAAAAATAATACGTTTCATTACTCAGGTAAAAGTGTCTAGATTTGATTCAGAAACGATAAAAACACTCTTTTATAATAAATATTTTTGTAGGTAAGGAGACATAAAAAATATACGTTTGAAAAAAACGAAAAAGTTTTCTGGAGTATAAAAAAATACTTAGATAATTTATTTAAACTTCATATACAAAAAGACTACACATTTATTGTAATGAAACACCCACCGTGTTTCATTAAAATAAATATTTAATTATTAATATTTGTAATGTTTAACTGATTTCTTACCTCCGCAATTCTGCATAAAGCGATTGCGAAATCCGTAGGCTTTTTAGCGAAAAAAAGATGTACTAGTAAAATCAGATAATCTAAACATTTTTTTGAATGTGTCGATTTTAATAGTTATTTGATTTTGACCTCTCGACTAGCCAATGCTTAGTTTTTTGTTAATTATAATTTCATCGATGTTGTGTAGGTAAACGTACACATCTTTAAAAGGATCAACAGGGTTTTGTTACATATTGTATACTAAGAAAATACGTACCTACACATATTATACTCGTATGCTAAAACAATAATATTAACTGAGTTTTGCTGTCATTATGCTAGATTTACTAATAAAAATATTTTGCTGACCCAAACTTAACACCATCATCATTTATTGACACCCCATTTAATCTGAAACTCGCCTATTATCTAACAGTTTTATTTATTGAACGCTGATTCAAAATCTGGACCCCAATATAAAAGTCTAAACAAAGTCATTGAACAGAACGCAATAAATTTTAACTTACATTTGCTTTTAAAAAATAAAAACCAAATCGAACACTTCACAAGTTTGGCAAAGTTCAGTTTCCGAACGATTACTCTCCAAGGGACAGTATCTCTGTCTCTTTCTCTTGTAAACTTGCATCCCTTTCTAACAGATGACTCGAGTCAAAGCTTTCATTTACCTAAATCGAGTTAAGGGACCAAGAAAACAAGAAAGAGCTTCGCAGTGTCGTCATCTGTCAGCGGACGGCCACTTACGGCTACAAAATTTATTTACTTCTAACACAATCGAAAATGACCTTTACATCCCTTAACATTAAACACATGATCGGGCCTTTGTCCTGAGGTCCACACTACCAATTGTTATTTGCGGTCACTCAGTACAATTTGAATCTTATGCCAACTGTGTAAAGTGCTTGACGAGTGAAAGTTAGTTTATAAATCTGATCTTGAAGTCAGATCCCGCAATGGAGCGAAAAGAACAAGAGACAAACGGGCCTTTTTGGTCGGTTTTGGTTCAATGGCAACAGCATGTGAGAAGTTTTGGATGGGTAGTTCCAAATATATTAGCGACAGAAGCAAACGCCGTCAGTTCTGGGACACTGCGAGTATAGACAGATAATCATAGATTTTTATTTCTAGGGTTCCGTAAATCCGAATGAAAAAGGGAACCCTTATTGGATCACTCGTGTGTCTGTTTGTCTGTCCGACCGTTCTCCCCCCCCCCCACACTAAAATTTTGAAAAAAAATACAGGTGGTAGTTGTTTACATACAGATTACAGGAAAGCCTCTAAAAAGTAAGTATATAAATACATAGTTAAAAAAAATACCTGAAAAAAAAATATAATTCGTACGGAACCCTATGCGTGCGAGTCAGACTCGCTCTTGGCCCGTTTTTTTTATTGCTTGCATAGAGAAGTAGATTGCTAAACTTGTAAAAACTATGAATAAGAAAAATACAAGTGAATCTTTTAAGAAGTTCGACGGAAAAAGATTTGTTGAAAATTTTAAATGAGGAAAATGCAGTCAGAAAGACAATGGTCAAACTATTTTTCCATGTCAATGTATAAGACCATTTTATGGTTTTAGTAAAAATACCTAATACCTAGCAATAATGTCTTTAGTTACAACTATAAATAAACCGTTTCATCTGCAATATAACATGGGACTCAAAAGACCAAAACCGTGGCCACATTTTTGCTAAACGTGAAAGCCTTATTATATAAGTCTCAGGATAAAATATTATGCACACATTCCCCCGACTACCTCGCAGCTCCAAAATGACTTGCATCTGATATACTTTCATCAAATTTAGCTTATTTTACCCTTGCTTGCTCAACGTCGACTCAAATCAAATGTAGTTTATCAAATTCTGAACTTTATAAGAATATATTGCGTCGAAACTTTGTAAAATTGTATAAATATTGACAGGTGTTTGGCCTCGAGGCTAAGTTAGAGGGTTATGGAGGGTTAACCAATGTTAGGGTCTGAGATTTCAAGAGTGGCGATAGGGGTTGGAAATTAAATTAGTGGACAATATAGGAGCGTCCGCCTTTTCTGCTTTGGACATATAAATAATTGTTATGATGACAAGTCGTTTAGAAAAAGAAATTAAAGCTAAGTGAGTACTGAGTGATTTTTTCGCAAAAATGAATCTCGATAGTTCATTGTAGAAATATAGTGGTATATTATGATCTGCCAGACAAGATTTCTATCTTTAGAAAGTATATTTCTTTAGGTATCTCTTTAAGGCGCAAATATACGACTTCTAATGATTGTAAATTGAAAATAACGTCTAAACGACTAGTCTTATTACTTTGAAAAAAAAATATGTGTTACTCTAGACTATTTAAGTCGTAATTTGATATGTGAATATTTAAAATTATATTTTTGTATCATATTTTGTAAATTTATGTCTAACGCATAGCGGGCATAGCGGGCAGCATAGCTTAGCTCGTGGCTGAAGTAATAACAGCCGCACGGGTCAATCTATCAGGTTTAGCTACGCTTGCCAGGGTTGGTCCATGGATGGATGACCATCTTTACGTATCGAGACTCCTCCGTGCCTCGGAAAGCACGTAAAGCCGTTCGTCCCGGCTGTCAATTGTGTATCTTTAACAGTCGTTACGGGTTGTCAGAAACCCGAAAGTCTGACAACTAGTCTTACCAAGGGGAATCGTATTACCCAGTAACTGGGTTGTGGAGGTCAAATAGGCAGTCGTTCTATGTAAAATACTGGTATTCAGCTGCATCCGGTTAGACTGAAAGCCGAGCCCAAGATAGTTGGGACAAGGCTAGGCAGATAATGATGTTAAAATCGTACATATGTACGTAGTGAGGATAAGATTTTTTATTTTTTGGTTTTACTTTAGTGTACCTATAATAATTAATATATATAATTTTAAGAATGTTATTAGTTTTGTTGATTAATATATTAATTGTCGTCACTTTTCCTAATTTATATAAACCTAGCCTAGCCTAGCCTAAGCCTATACCGGACTTCTCGCCTCTTAAAATAAATAACGAAATAATAAAGCGATCAACCAACGAGAAATATCTCGGATTAAGAATAGATGAAAAACTAACTTGGAAATTTCACATAGACCATCTCAGAAGTAAATTATCATCGTTATTGGGAGCATTACGGAAAGTAGCAAACTGTATTCCAAACAAAGTGCGCAGTTTGATTTAAAACTCGTTAGTCAAATCGCACTTAGAATATTTAATCGAGATATGGGGATCCGCAGCAGTAACTAATTTAAATTCACTTCAAAGAGTTCAAAATAAAATAATTAAAACTCTGTTCCATTATCACTATCTTACTCCTACAAAGACCATATACGAAAAAATGAAACTATTAAATATTATACAGCTATACATTTACTACACTTGCATTCTGGTCAAAAACATAACTACTAACTCAATACAAACTAACATTCAACTAAAGAAAAAAAAAATGTCATATAACCTGAGAAATAGAAATAAAAACAAACTTGAAGTCATCAGCGCACGCACTAATTACGATAGAAAGACCATATTATACGAAGGAGCACGGCTGTTCAATGGTCTGCCGGACGATATAAAGGAATGCGATAACTTAAATATGTTTAAAAATAAGCTTAAGAAACATGATTGTATCTAACTTTTAGTACTCTGGAGGAAATTGTATTGTATTTTTATATTTTTCAAAGTATGATAAACTATTATCATACTTTTTAAGTACTTTGTATCTCATTGTAAGTGGACTGTAAGTTCTTATGAGAATAAATTTCTCTAAACCGAATTGTTTACTCCAAAATAGAACCCGCTTCTATTAACTGTTTTTTTTTTATTATAAAGCAATAATCAAATTACTATATCACAAGCGTCACTTCAATGCCGCATAAGACATCACATCACATTACCTCCAAAATATTTGAGCATTTCTTTCAGAAAAACATACATAATTTTCTAAAGAACATCATCCTTAATTTACAAGTTGTTTGTGTACTGGAACATCGAAATAACTAATTCATTTGGGACTAAACTCTTACGTCAGAGCCTTTGACATGGGTCCGAAACCGTGACTGTACTATTCTATGAGAAACCACGTAAAATATTTTAGTGATCCACAGTAAAGATGGCAAAACGATATGATTTTTTTTTTAAATTTGTTTCAAAAAACCCAACTGCAAAAAACAACTAAAAAGTGCCGAACAAGCGGTTTGATGCAATTGGTGGCATGAAATCAATAATTGAAATAAAATAACTGCCACGAACTGCATCAGACTGCTTGAAAAGTGACTATGATTTCTTGCACGTTCATTTGAAATGTGCAATTAGCTTCATCTTTCTAACTGAACGACATCTTGACAATTCAAAAGTGCCTGTAAATGGTTTATTTGAAATAAATGCTTTGAATTTGAACTTGTTCGGCACTTTTTAGTTGTTTTTTTACAGTCGGGTTTTTTGAAAATATTCAATTTTATTATTTTCTACATTTTAGTGGGTTATATTTTTGGAATCGCCTCCTCGAACCCTTTATTTTGATACCCCACTTACCCCGTTCGTCGAATTTTTTTTTCTGCTTCACAATATGGCGTCTGGTTGTCACCATATTTTATTTTGATGTCATGTCTTTAGTAGCAAAGCCAAGATTAAGACGAATCAATTGACGTAAGAATTATCAAAACCGGCCCACGCGTTGGTCTCTAAAGTGTCACAAAAGAACTAACATACATACATAGGCTGATAAACACACTACCCTCCCTTGCGTTGCGGAGTCGGTTTAATATAACATATCATCATCAGGCATGGCAAAAGGTACACCTCTGCAAAATCCTTCATAAATACAGGTATTTACGAAGGATTTTGCAGAGATGTACCTTTTTTCTTTTCGGAAAACCTTCAAAAGGCGGCTGGTCTTTGGGTCCGTGGACCAGGGAGTGTTCCCACACTCCCTGGTCCCTGGACCCAGTAAAAGCGAAAACGGCGAGTAGTGGGTAGCTCACCGTCCAATCAGCACCAGGCCCGAAAGTCGAAGGCGCGTAGTGTTCCACGCGCGCCTCAAAGAGTTGTCAGCAAAACATGACGGGGCCCGTCATGGCCGATGCCTGCCCAGGGGTTGTGGATAAATTCGAAACAGAGTTACCGCACCTCTGGGCACTCAGGACAGGGAAGGAACAGGGGTGGGTTTTAGTCAGTAAGAGTCTGACACGCCCTCCCGCTCCACCCAGAACGGGAGATGTCATTGGATGATTTCCCATTCCCCCAAAAAAAAACAACGGGTTGCACTCCGCGAGTGCCGGCAGAAGTGAAAACTTGAACATTAACGTTGTGCATTTTTGAATATTTTGGAATCGTCTTACGAATTTTCGATCAGGACACGTGTGCTGATGCGAGTTTAACATTTTATACCCATCCCGCTCCACCCAGAGCGAGAGATGTCATTGGAAGATTTCCCACCCAAAAAAAAAAGGTTTTGTGTTTGCGGTATCATTGGTGTTTGGGTTTCAAGGTGTCATCATCATCAACATTTAAGCTGAAAGACGTCCACTACTGGACATAGTAAATCATTTAAGCCGAAAAAAAGCCTACACTACACTACGGATACGGACATAGGCCTCCCTCATGTTTTTTTTTTTGGTGGGCTGGGAAATCATCCAATGATTTCTCCCGCTCTGAGTGAAGCGGGAGGGCGTGTCAGACTCTTACTGACTAAAACGGGGTGGGTTTTAGTCAGTAAGTTCCTTCCCTGCCTGATTGCCCAGGGGAGCGTTAACTCATTTTCAGAATTTATCCGCTACCCCTAGGCATGCAGGCACCGGCCACGATGGGCTCCGTTAGTGGTGGCTGACAATAATCTCTTTGAGGCGCGCGTGGAACACTACGCGCCGTCGACTCACGAGCCTGGTGATGATTGGACGGCGAGCTACCCACTGCTCGCCATCCGCAGGCCCGGGTTCCCTCATGTGTCACCACATCGACCACACCTTTTTGTCTTGCATCCAGCTGATTCCCGCGGGCTTCATCAGGTTATCGGTCTACCTTCCAACGGGAAGCCTTCCAACGGCGTACGTGGTTGCCACTCCAGAAACTTTCGGTGCCATCGACCGTCTGTTCTCCGAGCAATGTGCCTCGCTCGGGCTGCGAGAGAAAAATTCCAAAGGGAAAAACCACTTCACCCAACCTGAGAATAAAACTCAAGATCTCATGCTGAGCTTGAACTTACCCTTTGCGGTACGAGGCAGTCCAGAGATGAAATATTCATTTAGAATTTATGAAAGTTATTTATTCTGGTCTCGCTGGAATGATAGTAATTAACAAGGCGCATATAAAAGTGAGTTATAATTAGTATACGATGACTAACGAAGTTTTTATCAGTCTATGCTGTGCAGCACAGGGTGGTGAACTGGCGAGCGAAAGGTCGCACGTTTGAACCCCAGTCGTTGCACTATTGAAGTTTAATCAGTTTTTGATTATAAATGGCTCTATTATTTTGAACAAGTCTGATCCAGCTTTATAATCCTATCATAATAACATTATTAGCAATGTTCTCACAGAAAATTCACTCCAATTTACGAATTTAGAATTAGCAGTTTAACCTGTCAAAAATTGTTATTAAAGTAGGAATTCACATTATTCGTACTTAACTCGAAAATCTCATTTCAGAAACCGGCCCTTATGAGTCATCAAAGAAAATAAATATACGAAATAACTTATCTCATAAGTAACGCTCTTACTTGACTAGTTCTTTTTATGTGTGTCGTGGAAGTAACTCAATTCGTTAATGTCAATCAGACTTGTGATGATGTCACTCATTCTGATTTTGTAGACAGAGAAGTAAAACGTGGTGAATAGGGATGCAGGGCTGAATCGAGATGAAACTTTAAAAGGGATTTCAACGCCGAAATAATATAGTTTGATTGTCAACAAGGTCTTGAATATTTAAACTGAATTGTATTTAGTGTTCATGTTGGCGAGAAACTATATTTATTATTTCAACGTTAAAATCCCTTAAAAGTTTCGTCCCTATTCACCCCTGCATCCTTATTTACCACGTTATACCGGTATAACAATATGACGATGTAATTTTTGAAAATGTCAAAGACAGTGGAATTAAATTTTTGTATCTACACGTTTACTTATCTGAGTCACAGTAGTAGTATAAAGCCTGGTTAGCAGAAATTCTTTCTTTCTTTCATTTTTTTAGTTTTGTACCCGAAAGATAACCAACGGACGGACGGACAGCGGAGGTTTAGTAATAGGGTCCCGCCTATTACTAAGCCACCGCTGTCCGTCCGTCCGTCTGTCAGCGGGCTGTATCTCATGATCCGTAGGCAGACAGTTGAAATATTTTCTCAGAATGTGTATTTCTGTTGCCGCTATAGCAACAAATAAAAAAAATTAAAGGGGCACCCCTACTAGAAACGTCTTTTTTTTGGCTTTTTTTGCTCGATCTTAAAAATGATAACAAGTAGACGCATAATCTTGAACGATGGTACGGAACCCTTCATGCGCGAGTCCGACTCGAACTTGGCCGGTTTTTTCAAATGCATATCAGAGACAAGAACCACAATCATTAATGTGATACAAGTGCCCAGACTCGCCAAACATTAGTTATATTCTGATTAACAAAATGGAATTTAAGTGGAGTGGAATTCCCTGCCAGAGCCTGTGTTTCCTGATAGCTACAACCTTCTAGTCTTTAAGTTAAGATTGAATAGTATCCGTAGGTTCCATTTGGAACAACACAAACATAAAACTAAACCAGCATGGGTATTACAGTACACCTACAAAACAACCCCAAAAAAATTAAGACAATACTGCAAATGTCTCACCTAACGAACCATCATAAATGACCACCACTTCTGTCTACCCCAAAAACGTAGCAATACTTCATGTTTCTTCCCTCCAGACAAAACATAGTACAACGATATCATAAGACGAATGCCTTACATTTGTCTTGACGATTACTGAAATAGCAAAGTTAGTGGCCGTATTATATCGGAATAGGGCTGGTGCCGACTTATATGTTCTGTTGTTTGTTGTTGTAATGTGTCTGTCTGGGTTTTGATTGATTGGGTGTTTAAAGCTGTGACATGACATAACGCGGTCACTCGGACAACGTAGAAAAGATAGAAATGCGCGATGACACAATACTTGCAAAATATTGCAAAATATAAAGTATTTTATCGATTTACTCTAAAACGAGTTGAACTATTAAAAATCTAAAACAGCCAAGTTTAAAGATGAGATTTGATTAAATAATAATTTTTGATATATCTGACGTACGTTGGCTAGTAATACGGGAAAACAATTTACAGATCAGAGTTAGAGGTAAGTTTGACTATAATTTTTATCGAGGATTTTATTGTCGTGTAACATACATATTTTTAGCAGCTTCAAACAAAATAGATTTAGCATTTTTTTTAGAAAACCAACAATTTTTGAGCTTATGCGAATGACGGCGTCTTAACTTGGCTCTGCGCGCGTCAAATGTCAACATCTGTCAAGCCCCGTGGACAGTCGGCCATCGTGTAACTACAGACTCTGTCATGTTCCGGGTGTATAAACCTTGCCACAGGTCTAAAGACCTCGGGTAAAAGTAATAATAGCGGTTTTAAACGCGTCAATCGGATTTTTAGCCGTGCGGGTCATGCGCTGCGCGTGTTTGGTTTGTTTGTTTTGAGACTATTGACTTAAAGACGCACCAATGTGCGTGCCTTTCGGAGAATACGTGTATTACGAAGAATAGAACGCCGTTATCCCCGCTTTCAACCCGCTCACCCGCGTGCTGTCTATAGTGGCGGGCGACGAGCGCCGCTCCCGCGTAAGACCCGCCCCGCACCCGACCCGCACACATTTTCAGTGCTTTCATATAAATCTCGTACAAGTACCCGCCGTACTCTCGTCCCGATCTGCGCCCGACCCGCGCCCGTTCTATGTGTGTATTACGCTTTACTTTCTTGTTTAACTAACTTCCTTTTTTTCATATCCCTCACACAATCCATCCCAAAGTAAAACACAAAAACAAATCAAATTCTCAAATACTGATTTGAAATATGACCAAGCGTTTCCGTTACACCGTGTATATGATATTATTAAGTTAAGATATTAATAATATATTATTTTTTTAAGTTTCTTTTCCTGTGTCTTTACACACTGTGTCTACATTACTCATTTTATTCTTCTATCGCAAGTTTCCTGGAAGCTATTTATTTTCAAATAAGCTGTGTCTTTATGCTCTTCTCTCTGCATATAACTTTATTTTATAAGCGTTTTGTGTGTAAATAAATTAATGAATATGTGAATGTCGTATTATGAGATAGATTTTGTTTATTTTTTACTTTTTTCCCCGCGAGCCGAGTCCACCTTCCACATGTGGACAACCTCGTGTACTAAGCGGAGATATTTGTTTTGCTTATCTTTCCCAGCTTTGACGAGGTTCTCTGATGTGGGATGATAATGTTGATTATCATTGTGATTAATCGGTGCGTTAATCGGTCTATTACCGCTATACCTCGCTTATTGTCTTGTCAGTGATGATATACCCATCCCAGTACAACGTGCCATGGTTATTTCGAGAACTGGATCGGGCACATACTCTTATTACGGCGTGAGATAGATTAATTATTATTAAGTTAGTTTGAAGTTCCAAACATCTTCACCGGGCCATCGGTTATAACCATATTCACCCTCTTTACCGTCTTTTGCTAAATTATTTATTATGCACTCACGTTTCACCAATTACTGAATATATTGACTTTCCAAAGTTCTGTAAGAGCCATCAGCACTAACATGCTAAGTTTAGTGTTGGTAAACAAAGATATTGATGGGAACTTAGTTCTTGTAAATTACTCGTGGTCATTTTATACATTACTGGAAATCAGCAGTATCTATATTCCTAGGGAAATTTAAGTAAACCTATTGGTCCGTGATGATAAAGTCTTTTTTAATCTACTTCGCAAAAAGAAGGCGGTTCTATGTTCGACCGTATGTGTTTTATTTTGTGTATTTCCACCTATTTCTCTGTCAGTTGTGGACCGACTTTCTACATTTTTTTATATCCGAAAGAGTATACTCTAGAGGTGGTCAGACGACGACGATTGGTCTTCTCCAATAAAATTACGAGTATGTTGAATAATTCGAACGTAACTTTTATATTTAGTTTTAGTTCTGTCTGGGGTTATGACAACTAAAAAGTGAAAAATAAAAAACTTTTTTACAAAAAATACAACCGACTTTAAAAAAGACAATACACTTAAAATTGGAAAATAACTTTAATTTCGGAAGTCGGTGTCAATTAGCGAAGAAATAAGAAATATAATTACACCAACTTCTAAAATTAAAGTTTATTTTCAATTTTAAGTGTATTTTCTTATTTGGAAGTCGGATGTATTTTTTTATATCAACCGACGAAAAAAAAGGAGGAGATTCTCAATTCGACCGTATATACCGTGTTTTTTTTTTTGTGTATGTTCAGCCCTCACTCCGTCATTTATGAACCGATCTTGATGATTCTTTTTTTTTAGATAGGGTATACCTCAAGGGTGGTTTCATGTCAAGGAAGTCAGGATCTGATAATAGACTCCTGATAAAATTGAGAGAAAACCTCGAAAATTGTGGGCACGTTTAGCGTATCTGTATGTATGTTCGGCTCTCATTCCTTTATTTATGAACAGATTTTGATGATTTTTTTTTTTAGATAAGGTGTACCTCAAAGGTGGTCCCATGTCAAGGACATCAGTATCTAATCATGGAATCCTGATAAAGTTGAGAGAAAACCTCGAAAATTGGGCACGAATATTGTTTCTGTTTACTTTTCGTAACTTAATCAGGTATTTGCATTTAGGAATCATCACATCATGAAACTGAGCTGATGATGGATACCATACCTTTCCTAGACAATAGAAGTTAGATATAAAAACTGGTTTTAGTGACAAATACCACTTAATATGCTTTGAAGAAAAGACGTCTTTAGAATATTGGAGGTAACCTCAACTGCTCAATATCCTGGGAACCTCTGGAAGGATGGTTACATCATCAGCTCAGTGGCAAGAGGAATGATGAAGAATTAGAAATTAGCCTCAGAGTATTAAAAGATGATGCGAGTCACAAAAAAATCATAAAATAAAAAAGTTTTTAACCAAAAATTCAACCGAAGAAAAAGATCTAAAAAGCAAAAAGTAAATAAACCTTTTAAGTCTTGAGTATTGCTTATTTTCCTACATAAAATATCAAATTTTATATAAACTAATTTTGAGTCGGCGCCAAATAATAAAATGATTAATTACCTACATCTAGCCTTCTTCATTTCTACGTACATATTTAATAATCAGACTGTTGCTTGGCGCCGACTCAAAATTAGTTTAATAATATATAATAATAATAATATTTAGTTTATAAAAAATTTGATATTTTATGTAGGCAAATAAGCTCAATACTCAAGACATAATAGTTTATTTATTTTTGCTTTTTTTTCGTCGGTTGAATTTTTTGTTAGAAAGTTTTTTGTACAAAATACTCATGGATCATTTCCGTCTGAGGAGAACGGAGAGTTATTTTGGACTCCTACCGAATAAAACCCCACAGTTTCTACCGCTACCATGAGTTGGGAGCCTGGGATACTATTAAATTCACGCGCACCCCCGACTGGAATCAGTCCGCCATTGCTAGCGGGCCCCATCACCTAGTGAGGCAGATCCAACGATCGCACATACAGGCTCCAATAAAGGCGCGCATGGAACAATTGCGCGCCGCCGATGATGACAAAGAAGAATTGTATTTTTTTTTTTTTTACAAAAAAGACTAGCCTATTAGGTAACATTAGTGTTGAAATTTATTTATTTTCACCTTACATCTATCTTTACAGGTTTTTTTTCCCCCAATGCGATAAATGCGCTTACCCTAAATTATGTATACTAACACATAGAACTAATTATAAATAATGCACTCCTAATGAATTCACCTCATGGTAGCGGTAGAAACTGTGGGGTTTTATTCGGTAGGAGTCCAAAATAACTCTCCGTTCTCCTCAGACGGAAAATATCCATGAGTATTTTTGTACAAAAAAACTTTTTAACAAAAAATTCAACCGACGAAAAATAACAAAAAAGCAAAAATAAATAAACTATTATGTCTTGAGTATTGAGCTTATAAGGTCAACCTTATTATGGACCAAGTTGAGCGTGCGAAGTGCACGCGTCAGCGGCGCCTCCTTTAAAAGGTTGGTCCGACTGCACGGCTCCACCAGCAGATGCGGTCGCCGTCGTCCCCAGACGTACTAATGAAGACAAAAGTGCATGGAGAGCCTAAGGTCGACTTTTGACTTTGAGGTTTTGCATTACGTATCATGACTTTCATGAGACGACTAGATGGCGCTGTTCAATCATGAAAATAACACTGCAAAGCTTATAAACCTTATTATGCAGAGGCAGATAATAAGGTTTTTAATACCTAAAATAATTACTAAGTAATAATAATATATTTATATTCAAATAAACAAAAATTACTATATTTTCTTATTTCCGAGTACTTAATACAGCGCCATCTAAACCAAACTAAATAAGCCAATTGGTATATCGGTTAATTCGACTACAGATGGCGTCGATCATAAATAATAAAAATCCCTACATTCACAAAGTAGCTCTTATTTTCACGTTCCAGAATAAATAATCAGTAGCTCAGGTGGATAAGCATGGCAGAATAACATAGATCGTTCAACAGGGCACCGGTTCGCAACCCAGCTAGCTCTCTGTCGACTTTTTTTAAATTTAATTATTATAATATATAATTTATATTCTATTTTTTGTATTTTTAAACGTTTTTATTTTATTTTTTGTTATAAATAATATAAAAAATATGAGGTATAAGATGTATAAATGAATATAGGGATAATAATAATAATAATAATAAATCATATTTTAGACATCCAAAAATGCATGCAAGACCGTACAAAAACTACTATAGTACCTACAACATATAAATAATAAAAAACAATAGTGAAAATGAGAAGTAAAAGTTAATAATGACGACGAATAGACCAGTGAGAAAAGAAAAATGTTGACGAGAGCCGCAGCACAAAAAGCACGCCCACCACCTCCGGCCTTGTCGCTCAGCTCCGCCTCGCTGCCGCCGGAATCCAGCCTCTCCGTGAGCGCTGTGACACCGGCCGCGGCAGTTGCGTCGAGCTCAAGCGACGAGTTCTTTTCGCCGCCGACGACACCACCACCAGCGCGTCGACGGGGAGGACGCCGGCCGCCGAGCAGCTTCGGACCTCGAGGCCCACCGGCCTCTGATAGGGTCCCAGCTCCCGGCGGAAGTGTGAAGCGCATGCGATGGACACAAGCCATCAACGAGAATGTCATGCGCTCATACTATGGGGCTACAGAGGGAGGTAACAACCTGACCGCGTACCGTGTTCGGATGCTCTCTTTGTTTCAGGTGCTTGAGCCAGCCGTCAACGTTTCGGCCCAACGACTGTCGGATCAGGTGCGGGTCATCCAGCGTAATCATATGTTGGATGATACTGTACTTGATCGCCTCCGAACTGAAATGGGTAGCCATGTCATTGCCCCTCCGTCGCAGACTGTGGTACCAGTGTTGGTACCACCGTCTAACCATGCTCCTAGCCATGCTGACGAGGAGTGTTGTGACATGGTTACAAACGTAAGTACCCATTGCAATGACGAATTGAGGAGTGCTTTGGAGTGTGCTATTCGGGAATATCGCAACATGCCACCCGAACTTAGGCCACGCTTGCCTCGTTTGCCCATGCATAATAGGAATAAGGCGCTGGTGGCTGCTCTGGATTCGCAGTTATTAAATTATTTTGATAACTGCGAAGACCTCACCGACACACACTCGATAATGTACTGCGCGGCTGTAGCGGCATGTCGTGTAGCTCACGTCAAATTCCCTAATGACAGAGCTACACGACCAAAACCAGCCGTGCCGGCTTGGCAGCGCAGGATCGAGTGTCGTATTGGTGGGGCCAGAGCACTCATCGGCAAACTAATCTGCTTCAGGGAGGGCAACACTCGCCCAAGAGTGATGCGCTTTGTGAGACGGGCTTTTTCGGGGACTGAAGTCAGCTCCCGAGACTATATGTCCCGTGTCACAGAGCGCATCGACTTCCTGAAGCAGAAGGTGTATGCATGGGCAAACCGCATCCGTAGGTATAAGCGGCGGGTGGAGCGATACACCCAGAATCGCACATTCCGGAGTAATGAAAGGTGGGTATATAGGACTTGGGAGCGACCGGAACAAGGTGTGACTGACACGTGTCTGCCGGATGATGACGCCATGAGTTCATTCTGGCGCAACATCTGGTCGGTGCCTGTCAGTCACACCGAAGGCGACTGGACTCGGGAGATCGAGCGAGCGTGCGATCCAATAACAGAAATGGGGGCAATCACTATCAGCCCCCAAGATGTAGCCCGTGCAGTCCGTCCGTTGCCTAATTGGAAATCTCCAGGGCCGGACGGGCTGCACAATTTTTGGATAAAGTGGCTACAAAGGTCGCACGCTCGCTTGGCATCTCAATACCAAGCAGCCTTGGAGTCTGGTTCGCTACCCGAGTTCCTTACAACTGGAATAACCCACCTGCTCCATAAAACAGGTAGTACTGCGGAACCTAAAAATTACAGACCGATCACGTGCTTACCGACGGTCTATAAGGTTCTTACATCCATTTTGAGAGCTAAGATTAACACACATATTGATAGTAACTGTATCATGTCTGCCTCTCAAAATGGATGTAGGAATGGGTCCCGTGGTACTAAGGAGCTTCTCCTCATAGATATGACCATTAGCCAGCAGGTTCGGCGTTCCCGAAAGGATCTGTCGACATGTTGGATAGACTATAAGAAGGCCTATGACTCAGTTCCTCATACATGGCTCATGAGGGTGCTAGAATTGTATAAAGTTGATGCAATGCTACGCACCTTCTTGATGTCGTGTATGAGGCAATGGAGGACGGTCCTTCGCTATCCAGGATGTCGAAATATCCAGAGGAATAGCGAACCGGTAAGGATCGAGCGGGGTATATTCCAGGGTGACAGTTTGAGTCCGCTTTGGTTTTGCCTAGCCTTGAACCCTCTAAGCACACTGCTGGAGGCTTCAGGGCTAGGCTATCGGTTGAAGAGAGGTGGTCAGGTAATATCTCACCTCCTTTACATGGATGACCTGAAACTTTTTGCCCCCAACAATCTGCAACTGATGGAGCTACTGAAGGTAACTGAAACCTTCAGTAGTGCCATCAGGATGGAGTTTGGTGTGGACAAATGTGCAGTCATGCATGTAAAGCGAGGGGAGATTGTGGAATCCGTGGGAACACAACTCTTGGATTCCATAAACCTGAGATCCCTCTCTCCAACCGAAACCTATAAGTATTTGGGTATGTCGGAAGCGTTAGGTATCAATGTTGCTGACATGAAGCAATCGTTGAGGGAGCGCTTCTTTGGCCGCCTGAAGAAGGTATTTAATAGCCTTCTATCGGGCGGAAACAAGGTGCGCGCCTTCAACGGTTGGGTCATGCCAGTATTGATGTACTCTTTCGGCGTACTCAAATGGACTCAAACAGAACTTGACACCCTGGATAGGCGGGTCCGTACACTACTAACTGCATACCGAATGCATCACCCACGTTCGTCAGTGATGAGACTGTATATTCCGCGGAAGTGTGGAGGCCGAGGCTTTTTAAATGCTAAGACCCTACACAACCGCGAGGTATGCAGTCTGAGGGAATATTTCCTAGCTGCTGACGTGGGTATGCATCGAGATGTAGTGGCGGTGGACAAGGGCCTTACCCCACTCTCCTTGGCTAACGAGAACTGGCGCAAACCTCTAGTGCTTGACACTAACGGTCGCAGGGAAGTATGGCAGAGTAAGGAACTTCACGGACGCTTTTTCCGGGCCCTACATGGGTCCGATGTAGACCAACTAGCGTCCGTAACCTGGTTGCGTGTCGGTGACCTCTTTGGGGAAACCGAAGGTTTTGTCTGTGCAATTATGGACGAAGTTATCATGACGAATAACTACCGGAGATTTATTGTGAAGGACGGCACGGTTGACATATGTCGGGCATGTAATCGTCCGGGAGAATCAATCCGCCACATAATCTCTGGTTGTTCTCGTCTAGCTAACGGTGAGTACTTGCACAGGCACAACCTTGTAGCCAGGATTATCCATCAGCAACTTGCTCTGAAGTACTCTCTTGTGGAATCGGAAGTGCCGTACTACAGATATGCGCCCGACCCAGTTCTCGATAATGGTCATATCTCATTGTACTGGGATCGGTCCATCATCACTGACAGGACTATTGTAGCCAATAAGCCTGATATAGTGGTGGTGGACCGAATCGAGAGGCGTGCAATGATTGTTGATATTACCGTCCCACATGACGAGAACCTCGTGAAAGCCGAGAAAGATAAACAAATCAAGTATATTGACTTGGCTCGCGAGGTTGTCGACATGTGGGATGTGGACTCAGCGATCATTGTACCGATAGTCGTGTCAGCCAATGGCTTAATAGCCACGAGCCTCGACCAACACCTCAGGAGGCTCTCGTTAGGCGGCTGGATCAAGGGCTTGATTCAGAAAGCAGTACTTCTGGACACGGCTCGCATTGTCAGGCGGTTCCTCTCTCTGGAGCCCTGACCGCCGGTAGCTTGGACCCTATTCCCGATACCGGTGGGATACTATTTTTTATATTTTTAAATGTTTTTTTTTTATCCTTTATATTTAAATATTTAAAAATGTAATTAATATGTTTAAAAAATGAATAAACGGAATAATAATAATATAATTTTTATTTCAGACCAGAGATGATGTCCATTTTGTTAGTAACAATGTTCTTATAGACTAGTGTTAATAATACTTAAAATTACCCACAACCAAACACAAAAAAGACAGTAAACCCATCTATCACTACCTCGCCATTCCATGACAAATGGCGCAGCAATGACCGATGTAATCGCAGTCCAGCCGACTAGCAATCATGCTAAGGATGCTGTTGGCGCTGCCACGTACTCTACGCACCAGGGATGCGCATCTTTTACGCATCGTAGCGTAAAAGCAGTCTACACGATGTTCCGCAAACATCCCCGATGCACTACAGAATCGCCAATAAATAATAATAATAATAACAAACAATAATAATATACAAGTATACATATACTACTATATATAACATTATATAAATATATATTATATAAATTACTTTCATAATTGGTGGTAAGTATTAGTATTATTAGTAAAAAACATTTATGTAAGAAGATTTAGATATATTTTTCTTACAGCTTAAGATTTACTAAGTTTAATTCTCGTAAAGGATAAGAAATGAAACTATTTTATTGATTATAGTTTAAGACATTTAATTCTCAAAGAAGAATACAATTTATGTCTTTCTTCCTTATAGAATGTATAACCTAACCTAGCAGTTTTACATCCAATTAACAATGATTTAATTCACTTGTTAAGGAGAAATACAAGTAAAATTTATAACTGAATAACTCTATTACAAAATAGAAGACCTTAACAAAGTAAAACTGTATAATAGATATTATAAGTATTCTAAATCAAAACTGTGTTGTGCTATTCTTCTATTATTTAGTTTTATTTACATTATGTTATAATAACTTTCACTATATATGCAACCTTAGTTCTGTAAATATTTTACCTACTCATAAATTATAAAAATTTTACGTTTTGCATAATTATGTTTAGTGGTATTGACTATAATGATTGATTTGTGCATTATGTTATGACTAAGGTTCATAGCTTAAGTATTCGTTCCAGAAGGAGGAAGAAATTGAAGCTAAACCTAAAATCAATAACAATTGTAAGACCGGGTTATAGCTGTCATTTTGGGACCGAGTTGTTTATAATAATAAATAAATAATTTATTATGTTGGAAAGGAATCTATATTTATATTGTTTTTATTTTAATTTCTTATATTATATAAGAAATCAAAATCATTAGTGTAATAACATTTTGTTGTTATAAAGTAATGTATAAAATCCAACTTAAACCAAGTTTGATTACTGTAATTTACGAGTATCATATAAATTATAGCTACCCCGGTCTTTTCATTTTTACTCAATCATTATTACTCAATTCAATAGTCAACACTTTATATTCTTTAATATTTCGTGTATCCGCCATTTTGATCGATTACAGCTTGCAACCGCGAACCCATAATAATATAATAATAATAATATAATATATTCCACAACTATCACACAACGCCATCTAGTCCCAAGCTAAGCAGAGCTTGTGTTATGGGTACTAGACAACTGATAAACATACTTATATATTTCTAAATACATACATATTATAGATAAATTACACCCAGACACAGAACAAATGATCGTGCTCATTACACAAACATTTGTTCTGGGTGGGAATCGAACCCACGACCTCCGGCATAGCAGTTAGGGTCACTAACCACTAGACCAACAGGCCAGTCACTCATGCCAGGCCATGGAGTCTATTAATTTTTCACATAAATTGTGACCCCGTATAGAATCCCATACCTTCATGCAGTGAGTACTCAGTGCTTCCTTAGTCCTTTCGTTCCTATTGTCCCACTTTTGAACCATAACGCCCCATAAATTTTCAATGGGGTTTATATCTGGCGATCTCGCAGGCCAAGGAATAATTTGTATGTCCGATTGCTGGCTAAACCACTCTTGCACAATTATGGAACGGTGTATAGGACAATTGTCCTGCACGAACGTTATTACTGGCATGTCTTCTACAGGAAAAACATTCCGCACAGTGGGCAACATGACGTCATTCAGCACATCTAAGTAGTTAACACTGTTTGCACGACTGAGTATTACAGTAAGTTCTCCTGGTCCTGCAGCTGTCATCCATCCCCAAATGTTCACTGTTATACGACCGGATTCAGAGTTAGGCACAACGTGATCACTATCATAACGCGTATTATTCCTACGCCACAACCTAACTCGCCCGTGCTGGCTAGACTTGAAATTCTTTTCATCACTGAAGATAACGTTGCTCCAGTCGAAATGTCTGTATTTCAAAGCGAACTCCAATCGTGCTCTTTTATTAGCTTCGGTTAGCAATGGCTTAATAGCATGTCGACGATAATGCAGACCTTCACTATGAAGAGCACGATACACCGTCCGCAAAGATGTATCAAACAACTCTGCGTAATATCTTGTTGGTGTAAAGCCATTTTCCTCATAACCTTGCTCCATAAGTTGACGCTGGTCTGAGTCAATATGGCGTCTTCTGTCAGATCTACTGCGGTGTTCCAACGAACCCTCTTCTTGAAACCGCTTTATCCATAAAGTGACAGTCTTTACCTATAAGGGAAATATATTATTTATTATTTTCGTGTATCGATAACCATGGATAATAAAATAAATAACGAACAGTGATTTTAAAACATTACTTACGTTTAAGCCAGCTTCATGCGGAGACCAGATGACTGCGTTACATTCTAGCTGGCTCCTAACCAGTGCGTTATACAATGATACAATAAATTACATTCATGGTAGTGGCTATTTTACATAAATAAGACCCCTGTCCTTCAAACTAGGATACTATCCTGTATCTTGAAGAACAGTGTAGGTACATTTAATGGGTTCTATGAGTGGGTATTATGATTTTAGCATCCATCTAAACGAAAATTTAAACACTATTAAAAATAGGCATTCACAATTGGTAGAAGAATATCATGAAAATAAATTGCTCTTTGAAATTGATTACCGAATCAACAGCCACTCATAGTTGAACCAACATCAGGCAATTAATTAAATATAATATCCAAAATCAAAACCACCATCAAGTGAGCAAACACTTGACTCAAAATGTTGTAATAACGGTTAAAATTAATATGGTATAGAGAAGTACCATTGACAGAACCGGGCTAACAGCCAATATATCAAGCACTGAAAATTATACACCGGAGGTCAATCATTCGAACAAAATGGTAGATAGATTGATCCATGGTGTAGGTCTTGGTAAACTGGCAATGTTAGGAAGAGTGGTTGATTAATTTTTCTCAAAAGCCTATTTATATTGTTGGATCTGAATGACACTGTGATTTAATTACTTTTTGGACGGGACCTTCTAATAATAAAATTTTATTGAGGAAAAGCTCAGGTTGGTGACTTTTGTAGGCTTAGTAAGATTATCACGTTTTTGTGCCATTAAGAATATTGCGACAGTCCTTGGAAGAACAACGGAAAAATAAACAAGAAAATGTGACTGTATTATATCTGTACTTTTAGAGTTTAGAAGCTCCAGTTACCTTTATCATTTCAGATTTAAGACTTCCACTGCTGGACATAGGCCTCTCCCAAGAGACATCAACCTATTCCAGGTTTCGGTCAAATCCTGTGTACCTATTTACATTTATTTTAATTTATTATTACTAGCCCATACCGTCCCACTGCTGGGCAAAGGCCTCCCTCCATTTCTTACAATGGTCACGAATTTCCAGAAATTTCGTAAAGAAAATGAAACCTAACACCCCTCACTCCGACCGGCACAGCGGTGATACTTTTTAGTTTTGCCATCTATCGATGAATAGTGATGATGACGATGACGATGACGATGACGATGACGATGACGATGACGATGACGATGACGATGACGATGACGATGACGATGACGACGACGATGACGATGACGATGACGATGACAATGGCGATGATGATATTTATCTTGTTACGCCAAAGAAGTGTAACTTCTTACGTGCGTGTAAAAAGTGTAACTTGAATTAATATCAAAGAAAAAAAAAAAGGCAAAAAAATTGCATAAATAAAATAAATAAATAATTATAATTGCATAACTTGATAAAAAACGCTATGCAATAGCTTCACCGCGGCAGTCTCCGAGTGCCACACGTCTTTTTTTTTACTTCCCATTAACCTATGAACTTGTTGGGGATAATGTTTATTATTACGTATACACTTTACTAACAAATATTAATATTTGTTCAGTTTTTGCTTCTCGATTCCAATTCTTAAGGTGTCAGTCACCGGAGAAACATACACAATAGAAAATGTTCACATGCCATCAAAATCACACCGGTGTAATTTTGTTACCTGAGAGGAAGACATCCAGGTCAACCCGCCATTATCGTGGTCTGCCGCGGCCCCGGGGCCCTGTGTCAGGAAGCCCATCCTGTCTTTTACGGGCCCACAGCTCATCAGGCATGCGGCAGACATGTCCTGCCCAGTCCCATTACAGTTGGGCTGTATTTGCATAAATAAATAAAATAAAATAATTGGTATACTTAAGGCGCTATTAACTGCCAATGACCTTGAGTGGTCAGCTTGCGTATTCTGTGCTGAGATCACGTAACGCGTCGTACGTCCATCCAGTAATAGGACTCGCCCAACAAGGAGCGCTTTCCGAAATTAGATGCATTATTAATTTATTACACATATAACAACAGTATTAAACTAAAATATTGAGACTAAATTATAAATAATTTAATGATCTTTAAAATGGTGAACGAACGAAATAGTTTTTCCATGATTCTCAATTTTTTATCCGTGTTAGACATCAATCAACAATCAACTCAGCCTATCGCAGTCTACTGCTGGACACAGGGCTCTCCCAGGCTGCGCCACAACATCCTGTCCTCCGCCTTCCGCATCCAGTCTATCCCAGCCACCTTCTTAAGGTCGTCGGTCCATCTAGCTGGGGGGCGTCCCACACTACGCTTGACGATACGCGTTCTCCACTCCAGGACTCGTCTGCTCCATCGGTCGTCGGTCTTTCGACAAACACGACCAGCGCACTGCTACTTCAGTTTGCTTATTCTGCAAGCTACGTCGGTTACTCCGGTTCTTTTCCAGACAACTTCATTCCTGATTTTATCCTTCAAAGAAACTTCTACCATAGCCCACTCCATAGCGCGCTGAGCGACCTTGAATTTGTGGACCAGCCCGACCGTCAGTGTCCACGTTTCGGAACCGTATGTAATAACGGGCAGGACACACTGGTTGAAAACCATAGACATAACTTTACAAAATTTAATTTCAAATATTCTCATATCAAATTACGACGAAAATTGTCTAGAGTAACATATATTTTTTTCAAAGAAATGAGACTAGTCGTTTCGACGTGATGTTTGATTAAAAACAATTATAGTCGTATAACTGCGCCTTAAAGAAAATGCGGAAAAGGTAGCAAACATGTTTTCTAATCCCATAAGAGACATGAATGAAGAAGTAAATGAAAACGAATCACCTACGCTACACGAATTCGTGTTTAAAATATCACTTAAACTCATTAGCTAAAAGCGGTAATGAGTACCTTTCAATAAATTTACATCCCGACCCCTAACGCCCAGAGTTCCGTATGTTACACGAATAAAACCAGTCCTGACCGGGTCCCGCATAATTTTCGTGTATTCTTTGTGAATTTACTCTCACATTTGCAATTCTGATCGGGGCATCCCGACTGTGACGTTGTAGCTCCAAAATTGGTGACATTCGCTATTCGAAGCCAAGTTTTATGTAGAGGGTAGTTTTAAATATTGCTTACGCTGTCTATGTGGATAACTGCGATTTCCATTGGTATTACGCTATATGGATGATTTACTATTCCGGATCGACGATCCGTTTTGACGTCTATGTGTTTCTGGTGGAATTCAATGGATTTGCGCGTAGTTACATTTCAATATCAAAGAGTTTTGTTCCTACTGGGACAATTGACTCTAATCAACTTCATATGATTTTTATTTTGAAATCATATACCGAAGGTCAATCATTCGAATAAAATAGTAGACAGGTTGATCCATGGCGTAGGTATATTATTTTTAATATTTTAGATAAAAAAAACTTTTTTACAAAATATAGAACCGACTTCGAAAAAAAACAAAAAGTGCAAAATAACTTTAATTTCGGAAGTCGGTGTGTCTGATTTTGTATCGAACTTCGCTTTTTGACACCGACTTTCGAAATTTAAGTTATTTTGCACTATGTTATATTACACGGTTCTATTTTTTGTAAAAAAGTTATTTATTTTTCATTTTTTAGTTGTGGTCCCCATGAAATTGTGTCAACAATACATAGACAAACGATCGCAGTAATAGCAAGTCATTTGCTGTTAGTTATTGAAGAGTTCCGCTGCTACTAAAACTTCCTTGAGAAATAAGCATTTGAATAACGAAACCCCCATCCAAATCAGATCAGTAGTTTTCAAGAAAATCGCGGACAAACATACATACATACGGTTCGAATACAGTACATACAACTTCCTTTTTTGAAGTCGGTTAAAAATAGTTATTGCGTTTGGTTTGCTTAGAGAGCGACCTATATGTAAAATACTCAATGCCATTGAATGCAGGCAGGCGTTTTGCTTTGTGTAAATAATTTCATCACCACTGCTCTCAAAACGGTGAAGGAAAACATCGTGAGTGAAACCGGCATGCCCTAGAATCAAAAAATTCGAAGACATGTGACATCCACCAATCCGCATTGGGCGCGCGTGGTGGATTACGGCCCACACCCTCTCACAGAGAGGAGGCCTGTGCCCCAGCAGTGGGGACATTAAAAGGCTGATGATGATGATGATGATTGAAGGTCAAAATGGAATAACTGCTAAGTTGTGCAAAATTGAACATTTCACATGGAGTCCTGCACTCTTTTAGAAAAGAAAGCCCTCACGAAACCTTACTTATAGAATATATAACATGACTTACGCACAGAGTATGTTATACGGTACAAAACCAGTTACGTCTGATACAAAACATTGCTTTTCCTCTTAGTACGCTACAATAAAGGGTCCCTGGAGTATATTGTCGTAATGACCTAGCTTCACAAGTAGAGCGATATGACAACTTATACGAGTCCAGTTAGGAACGTATTGTTGTAGTTATTACAGTCACCAGCAATGCTTTAAATGTCATGCACAGTATTGGCTTAAGCAAACTGGACCTTATTTATTAAAAAAACCGGCCAAATGCGAGTTGGACTCGCACACAAAGGGTTCCGTACCATAAACAAAAAAAAAACTAAAAAAACACGTTTCTAGAAACGTGTTTTTTGGAAATTTTTTTGTTTTCTATAACAACAAATAATAAAAATACATTAAAAGGGGCTCCACACAAATACACATTCTGTGAAAATTTCAACTGTGTAGCTATTGCGGATCGAGAGGCCTGCTGACAACAGACGGACAGCGGAGTCTTAGTAATAGGGTCCCGTTGGTTACCCTTTTTCAAAATCAAAATCAAAAGTCATTTTTTCAAACTAGGCTGAGAGCCAGCACTTTTTGAACGTCAAAGTTCTACATAAAGACAGTCGAAAAGCCCGCCTGTAACCACTTCCTAGAGTTTTAGCTGTGAAGAAGAAGTGGCCAACAAACTCCCCAGCAACACATCTGTCTGTTAAGTTTGAAAAACTTGAATCTGTGTTATTAAATATAACAATCTTAACATATTTGTATGTAACGTATTGGGTACTGGGTACGGAACCCTAAAAAATGACCATGGGATTAGTTAAAAAATTAATAATCAGATTCTTAATTCAACATTTTCAACCCAGAAGAAGGGTAGATTTGGGTGGTAAAGTATCGTCTAATCATTTGAAAAATGGTCTTCTATACACCTGAATATGATGGATGAGACTTGTGTTATCTTGACATTAGAATTCACTAATTAATATTTACACTTAGCATTAAGACACAAACCCACGGTGGCACACGAAGAGGCTACGCACGTGTGTTAAGGGTCCACTACCCGCTTAGTGGCGCCCTCATTGAATAAAAAAATCGTAGCATAGCATAGAAAATAAATGTTAAAGTTCCGTTTGTTAAAGAGGATAAAGTATTTTTATTATTTAAAAAAAGGTCGTTTTTGACACTTTTGCTTACTACTTTGGATACGAACATTTTGAGTCCTGTTCTTACAACGTAAAAATACTTTATCCTATCGTTAGGCATAGTAATTAGGTATTTCACGAATCTTTAATTTCAGAGTAGAACGTTCGTCAATCTTTTTTGACTTTCAATCTTCTAATATACAGGGTGTAACGGAAAGGTGTGGTCATATTTTAAGAACTGCATCTGCCCATCGATAATTATGACCAACTTTCTTCAAGAAAATCTGAGGAAATAACAATAAAAAAATGTTTGCCTCCCATACAAATATTGATCAGCTGATGATAACTTTGTATGGAAAATCCGAATTTTTATTTGGAAATTTCCAATTTTTTCTTAGACAAATTGTTCATTTCTATGTCCAAAACCGTTCTTCCTTTCCGTTACACCCTGTATAAAAATCTCGTGTCACGGTGTTTGTTGATGTACCGATTTTAATGTTTTTTTTTTGTATATTTGGTTTTGTATTACCCAGTAACTGGGTTGTGGAGGTCAGATAGGCAGTCATTACATGTAATAATAAATAAGTACAGGCATTAGACTGGAAGCCGACCCCATGATAGTTAGGGAAAGGCTAGGCAGATTGATTGATTGATTGGTAGGTGATGATGAATTTAATAATATAATATAATAATCTTTATTTGGAACAAGGAGGGAGACGACAGCGTTCCAAATCAGTAAAGAATAATCAAAATAAAATTAAACATTAAGAATCAATCAAAGATCAAACATAAAAAATAAAAATAAAAACGAAAAATTAAAAATCAAACATTAAAAATTAACAAATTAATAAATTAACATTAAAATTAAAAATTAGAGGTATGAGAATAGGTCGTAAAGTATCTTTCACCCTCCTACCCCCACCCTCCATTCTGAATCGCAGAACAATATTTGAAGTGTCAACTAGTTAAATTCTAAATTTATTGCTTTTTTAAAAATGTAAAAATTATTACCCATTTGTAAAGTTATAAAGTGCTCAACACCTCGAAATTTCAAAACCTTTTGTAACAAATCTTTTCACCGTTTCCTTTCCAATAAACTTATTGGTGTTCAAATATTTTCAATCCATTGGGACCCGAGTGCGCGTTAAAAGAAATAAAGCCACGTAATTGACTAGCCAGTGTTCAGTTGAGGAAAAATGTGGATAAAATGAGTAGGGCGTCTCATTGTCTCCTTACTAGCCAATCAAATCTTTGTATAGGGTGGCCAACTTGGATGTATACAGCTTAAAAATAAAATTATAATCACACTATAATTTATCCTACTAGTCAGTCTGCCTAGCCTTTTCCCAACTACCTTGGGGTTGGCTTCCAGTCTAACCGGATACAGCTGACCTCCACAACCCAGTTACTGGGCAATACGATACCCCTTGGTAAGACTGGTTGTCAGACTTTCGGGCTTCTGACGACCCGTAACGACTGTCAAAGATCCACGATTGACAGCCAAGACCAATGGCTTATCGTGCTTTCCTAGGCACGGAGGAGTCTCGGTATGTAAAGATGGTCACCCATCCATGAACCAGCCCCGGTAAGCGTAGCTTAACCTGATGGATCGACCCGTGCGGCTGTTATTACTTTAGCCACGAGCTCCTGACTATAATTATGCTACTAATATTATAAAATATCTGTCCCGGCGAACTTCGTAACGCCTCATAATCAATGAACATAATATCCGTTCCAAACAAAATGTATAACAAGAACAATTTTCTTCATTACTATTTTTTTCGTGATATTTTTCGATGTTTTAATAGTTATTCTGCTATTCGGGGTGGAGACGCATCCAACAAATCAAAGTTCATAAAAATCGGTTCAGCCGATCTTGTTTTTTGTTTTTTTTTAACGTTATAAATGGTGTAACTAACCCGACTTTGTTTTATATTATTACTAGCTGCGCCCCGCGGTTTTACCCGCCTAGACCGTAGCCTATATGTTAATCTAGGCTATAAGCTATCTACATACCGAATTTCATTCAAATCGGTCCAGCCGTTTGAGCGTGAAGAAGTAACAAACATACACACTCACAAACTTTCACATTTATAATATTAGTAGGATTAGTGTGATAGTAGGATATATAATGTGAAAAGTTGTGAGTGTGTGTATTTGTATGTTTGTTATTCTTCACGCTCAAACGGCTCGAATGATTTGTTTGAAATTTGGTTCGTAGATAGCGTACACCCTAGATTAACACATAATCTACTTTTAATCCCGGTCTACACGGGTGAAACGGCGGGGCTCAGCTAGTATACTGTAAGAAAATAACCATAAGTTTATCCATGGTTATATTTTACAGCCTTTGCATTTTTTGTGGTTGACCGCGGCACAGGTGATGTTTGCGGTGCAAACTTGGCCAGAAATCGCCCAAGACAGAGAGGTTTGGAAGAAGAAAGGGAAGGCTTTTGCCCAGCAATGGGACACAACTTAGGATCCAGCTTCAAAAAAGGAGGTTTTATGTTAGAGTGTATGTAATTTTTTTTTGCTATATAAAATTGTGACCGATTTTCATAAAATTGAATCAAAGACCCTTTTTAGGTTCCGTATCCAAAGCAGGAGAGCAGTGAGGGCCCAGTGGTAACGGCCGCGACTTACAAGTTGTAGGTCGTGAGTTCAAACCCAGGCAGGCGCTTTACTTTGTGTAAATTATTTCATCACCACTGCTCTCAAAACGGTGAAGGAAAACCTCGTGAGGAAATCGGCATATCCTAGAACCAATGATTCGAAGACATGGTGACATCCACCAACCCGCAATGCGCCCGCGTGGTGGATTAAATTACGGACCACACCCTCTCACAGAGCTCCTTGAATAGTGATCTAGAATGTGGCAACTAAAGACTCACTCCACCTAGAGAGGGAGAAGTCATTGGATAATTTCCCACATTCCAAAAAAAAACCTGCCAGTAAAAAAAAATATCACCAAATTGCAAGTTCATAGGTCAATGGGAAGTTAAAAAATTCATTGGAACAAAAGATCAAAATTTTGTGACAGACGATGGACAGATAGAGAGATGGACAGACGGACAATTGAGTGACTGCAATACTACATTTGGACCATTCGGATGCGGAGCCCATAAAAAAAAATAAGAAAAAAAAAGGCTGGCCAGGATAGGCCAGGATATGGAAGCCAGGGATTTCTGCTTTTAGTGTCACTGAGCAATCTGTTTTTGAACTAAATACCATGATTAATGGTGAACCATAGGGCAACTAAATAATGGGTATGAAATAAGTACAAAATATGGCACCGAATCAGGAAAGAAAAGATGTTGAGAGCCGAGCTGGCCACCCAGTATTTGATAACATCGCACTAAGAAGCTGCAAAAGCTAGGGATTTGCTCTCAGATATTGTTCCAGAAAGTTGTTCTGTATTGATAAGGGTGTTAGTGAAATTAGGGAAATAAAGTTACAAGGATACTTCGAAACGGATGTTGGTAAGGGTTGTTTAATATGGAATTATAATATTATATTTGTTTTATGTTGTGTTGGAGAAATTTGAAAACATATTTGCATTTGTATTGAAAATAACTAGGTATTTTCTTAAAACGACGTTGTTCAAAATTATAAAGACATGGAAAAGTCTTTAGATTTTACTTATCCATAGTTCCGTAGTTGTAAGACTGGGTAAGAACAAAAGTTTTCTTTAAATAACTTTACATTAAAAATATCAAAAAACATCGATGTTATGATTCCATAACAACAAAAACTACTAACAATATCGATCATAAAAACCAATTTCAAAACCACAACACAACAAAACGTAATACAAGAATACTCAAGAAAATTGATGCCGTAGTAAAATCGGCTATAAATAAAATTAGCCTAGTTTTTTTCAATAAAATCCCACATCACGAAGACCGGGACGAAAGGATCAAGCATCGGTGAAGTGAAAAATAATTTTCCATCGTCGAGAGTGACATGGGAGCGATTATGTGATCAAAGGGTCAGGCTGTAAATATATTATAGTTGCGGATATTAAAAGTGCTTTCGAACGAGAATAGTGTGGAGGATATTATCGCGGTTGAGAAAAATGAGGTGGCAAAGAAATTTTAAATGGAGTTTTCTTTGATGATACTGAAATGTGATGAGGGTGCTAGGTCAGCTTAAATTTTAAACAAAAACTATACGACAAAAAAAGAAAGGTCACTACATAACAGTAATAATACTTTGCAAAAAGTGGGTTCTAGACAAAGTGATATTCTATTCATTTACAATTTTTTTCCTCAGGGCAACCAGAATCTACAAAACGTCTGTTACGAAACTTCCGTGACGTTCATACATTTGGTATATACTCATACGCCAGTTTTGAGTATACATAACATATGAACAAGGCGTTTTCTTCAATTACTATCAGACTAAAAAGTGCTGAGAACTTGTGTAAAAGGTGTAAACATAATCCTTAGTTTAAACATAATTTTCAACATAGAATAATAATTTTGAGTTAAAATGCTTATTAGTCTTTTAACCTAGATTGAATAATGTTGTTCTTAATAATATATGTAGTAAGGGAATAACGAAAAATTTTTATAGAAAAAAATATAACGAGTTAAGTAACATACAAAAATAAACGGCCAAGTGCGTGACGGACTTCGCATATTTAGGTTTACGTATCAAATGAGGTAATACAGGGTGTAACGGAAAGGTGTAGTCAAATTTTAAGAAACGGTTTTGCTCATGGCAATGAACAACTTTCTCTAAGAAAAAAGAGAAAACTCTCAAAAAAAAATCCATTTCCATGCACAGTTATCATCAGCTGATTATTATTTGTATGGAAGGTATATTTTTTTTACTGCAACAATTATCGAGGGATAAAGCTCATGTCTCTTAATATGAAAGTATGGGAGAAAGTGAGAGAGAAAAGATTGTGAGAGGAGAGTGAGACTACCCCAAACCAGTTTGGGTTTATGCCAGGTCAAGGAACAATGGACGCCACCTTTGCTCTCCGTCAATTGTGCGAGAAGTACAGACGTGTGCACAAGAACTTGCACATGGTGTTCATTGATCTAGAGATAGTCGGGATGTGTTGTGGTGGACCTTGAAAGAGAACGGTTTGCCTGGGAAGTATGTTGAGTTGATTCGTGCTATGTACAGACAATCCAGTGCCTACGTCCAGTCGGCTGCTGGCAACACCAAAGAGTTCAGTGTGGCTGTAGGCTTGCATCAAGGGTCGGCTTTAAGTCCTTACCTCTTTCTGTTGATTGTGGACGCTCTCACGTCGGTAATACAGGAGGAGGCACCCTGATGCATGCTGTTTGCCGACTACATTGTTCTGGTCGGTGAAGATGGACCTTAGATAAAGAGCAGATTGGAGAAATTGCAACAGAAGCTGGAGAAAGTTGGCTTGAAGTCAGCAGAACCAAAACTGAATACATGTTCTGCGATTTTGGCGGTCTCTTCAGTTCTGAAGCTATAGTGCTAGATGGCGCGCTTCTCCCAGTCTGCTCCGATTTTCGGTATCTAGGTTCACTCCTGCAAAGCGATGGCGAAATAGATCGGACTGTTAAGCACAGAAATAACACTGGATGGATGAAATGGCGGCAGGTTACCGGGACTATCTGCGACTCCCGCATTCTCCTTAAACTTATGGGGAAGATTTATAAAACAATGGTCAGACCTGCTGTCTTGTATGGTTCAGAATGTTGGGCCACAAAAGGGATGAATGAAAAGCTTTTGCATGCAGCTGAGATGAGAATGCTAAGAGCGATGTGTGGTGTTAGGCGCATGGATAGAATTAGGAATGAGTATATAAGAGGAAGTCTGAAAGTGGCACCGCTGACTGAAAAGTTGTGTGGAAATCGGTTGTCGTGGTATAGGCATGTGATACGAGGAATGAAGAAAACGTCGAGAGGAAGTCCTGGGACCGCCTCTGTGGAACATCGGGTACGACTGGGTGCTGCGCGACGACCTCCCTAGCGGCGTCAGCGTACTTTGCTACGCTGACGACACGCTGGTCCTGGCGCAGGGGAGGTCGTACCAGGCGGCGGCTGATTTGATATCACGCGGGGTTGCGACAGTCATTAAGAGGATCCGGCAACTGGGACTCGAGGTGGCATTTCACAAGTCCGAGGCCTTGTGTTTTCATGGTCCTTGGAACGTGCCACCGTCGGGTTCCCGGATAACGGTAGGAGGGGTTTACATCGGCGTCGAGGGGATGATGAGGTACCTGGGTCTCGTCCTCGACAGCCGGTGGAACTTCGCCGAGCATTTTCGACGTTTGGCTCCCAGACTGGAGCGGGCCAGTGCTGCTTTGAAGCGGCTCCTGCCCAATCTGGGGGGTCCAAACACCTCCTGTCGAAGGCTCTACGCGGGGATTGTGCGATCCATGGCCTTTACGGGCCGCTGCTCTGGGAGTGGCGCGAGGAGGCCAAACGCCGGGGTGAAACTCTGCTGCCGCGACACCTCGCGGCTTGGCGGACGGAGCTCCGGCAGGATCTCATGCACCCCTGGGCACTCAGGCAGGGAAGGAACAGGGGTGGGTTTTAGTCAGTAAGAGTCTGACACGCCCTCCCGCTCCACCCAGAGCGGGAGTCATTGGATGATTTCCCAAACCACAAAAAAAAAGACCGAAGATGGTTAGACTGTGTGAAAGAGGATATGGGTGAAATGGAGATGACTACAGAGATGATAACTAATAGTAGAGTATGAATGAAAAAGACATGTTGCGCTGAGCCCAAATAAATTGGGATAAAGAAAGTAATTTTGTTTTAGAATTTCCTCAGATTTTCTTAAAGAAAGCTGTTCATATCGATGGGCAGATGTAGGTCTTAAAATGTGACCCCATCTTTCCGTTACACCTGTATTGGTATTTGTTATTAAAATACGTAACAGGTAACATCACCAAACAAGTTCTACCTCCGCATAAGTGGCGCCCTCATTGAATAAATAATCGTATCTTTGCAAGGAAAATAAAGATTAAAGAATCCTATGTTGCGTTTGTTGACAATAGGATGAGGTATTTAGTAGTAGTACTGTCAAAAACGGCCGTTTTTGTTACTTTTGCGTACTACTTTGGTTACGAAACATTTTGAGTCCTGTTTTAACAACGTAAAAATAACTTATCTTCTTAGTAACAAACGCAACATAGGATTCTTTAATCTTTATTTTCTACGCTTTGCTACGATTTTTTATTCAATGTGGGCGCCACTTGGCGGCAATGTACGCCTTAAGTGAATGGGAAGTTAAAAAATTCTTCGTAACAAAATTATGTGACAGACGACGGACAGTCTCCGTTTGGACCCTTCAGATACGGAACCCTAAATACAAAAAAGTTTTACTTTTCTGTAGAAGATCACAAATATGGTACATTTCTATGTCTTTCTTGCGCGTTCCTTCCTCGAACTCCCATACACATCAGCGTTGTTATAATGGCATAACTCCGTCATATATAGACGGATTTGCAATGTTCTTTATTTTTGTTCCAAAGGGCTTAATTCCGAAATGGTACCATTTAAATTTCAAATAGACCTGATGATGAGTTTCGGAGAAAGACATCGGAACTCTTCAAAAAATGACAGCAAATCAATCGCGATTGCTGTTGATAAAAAAAGTGCAAAATTAAAGTTAATTTCGGAAGTTAGTGTCAAAAAACGAAGACACGAAACCAGAAACACCAACTTCCGAAATTAAAGTTATTTTGCACTTTTTTTGGAATTCGGTTCTATTTTTTGTAAAAAAGTTTTTATTTTTCCCTTTTCCTACATATTATCAATATGACCTAACCATCTAAGCATACCTCATCATCACCATCAGCTTTTTATTAATGTCCCTACTGCTGGGGCACAGGCCTCCTCTCTGTGAGTGTGGGCCGTAATCTACCACGCGGGCCCAATGCGGGTTAGTGGATGTCACAGTCGGTGGTTCTAGAACATGCCAGTTTCGTCACGATGTTTTCCTTCATCTTAAGCACACCTACTCTTTTAAAGCACAGTAGAAATTATTTAAATTTTATTTATTACTTACTTTTATTACAAGATAAAATTAGCCCTTGGTTGCGCTATTTCGAGAATTATCTCATCTCATAAAGTTAAATGGATGACGATTGTCACATGCGTACACATACTAATTACTCAATTAAATTAATTATAACAAACACGTCCTTATGTACGTGATCATTATTCTCTAAACACCACTACATGTCACTCAATGTTTGTGTAGAACATGACACTTACCTTGAAAAGCAATATGCAACAGTAATACAATCGCGGCAATCTGAGGGACGAGACGCACAGGACCGGTCATTGTGTTGGCACTTGGGGGAGCCCTATATCCAGCAGAAGACGTCTTTCGGCAGAAATGTTTATAATGATTCAGGAAGACATCTAAGTTTAAAACTACTTAGGTCATGCCTGGTCCTTGAAAATCTCATAGAATAGTGAGACAAAAGTGTTTTTTGAAGAATAAAGATTTCATTATTACGAATCTTAGCTTCATACTGATATTAGTAAGTATTAGGACAGGCCTGTGCCCCAGCAGTGGGGACATTAAAAGGCTTATGATAATGATGATCAGGACACAACACAACGAAATATTCATGAAAATAATAGAATAGAATGGAATGACGTTTATTGTCTCCAGTATTACAACTAGTAGTATTGGTACATATACAAAACTATAATACTGAAAGCGAAAGGTTCAAGCGTCAGCATTATGCTTAGGTCGTAGTGGGTTGCTAAGCGCTGGATTTCAGCTTAAACTTTTGACTCCTGTTTACACAGTAAATTTAGCAACAACGGGTTAAATGATAATTATATAATGATCATACGTTAACATTATGAAAAGATTTTAGCTATATAAATGAACTTAGAAATAATACTGCATACTTTGGTAGATATTCCATAATCACGATTGGTCTTGGATGTATGTGTACATTGTTTCTGTGAGCGTAAGCTATATTCTATAACATAAAGCGATTCGACCTTACGCACCCAGAAAAAGTTTTACGTAAACTTACACACACACAAGATTAACCCGCCTTGGTGAGATAGAACAACTAAAAGTTCAGATAATCACACCATAAAAACAAAAGAAAGGCAGAAAGAACAGTAAAAAAATTACAAAGGCTGCAATCAGAATTAGCTGTTATGCTATAAAAATGTGAAAGAGCAGCAAAAGGAAACCAAAAACCATAACAAACGCAATCAAAACCACCCCTCAAATATGTAAGAGACAAAACAATATATATAGCTACACAACATCGTGAAAAACAAACTGCTAATTCCATGAAATAAAAGCAAAACCAACAATTTTTATTAAACCACTGAACATATTTTTCGTAAATACATTTCCCTCGTTTCCTATTACCCTTTGTCTTAGCCGGGATAATCAGAGATAAATAAAAGTAACGAATTACCCTCATATCGTGTTTGTTTATACCATTCCACCTTTGCTAATATTCTTTTGGATTATTAGATATTTTGTTTTTGAAATGAAATGCTCAGTTTTTTAGATATTTTCAGTGAAACATGCTAATTTGTTTTGTCTAGCTCTGTTTTATTTTAAATTCGATCTTGATTTGAAACTACAGACGTTATTTGAGTTTAGCAAAATTTTCAGATAAAATAATGATCTTAACTAAATAATCACTAAAAGCTTGAACATAACAATTTCATAATTTAATTAGAACAACCTTGTGAACAATGAACATTTTGTACAAGTCCTTTCTTGGTAATATTCAAGCAATAATTGGCCTATATTGCTACTGTCTAACATTGTCTCTACCAAGTGAATCCCTTGACGAGAATTTTGTAAAACATTATTACGCTTATTCTCATACGATATATAAGTGGGAGACACTTTACGCAAACAGCATTCGGCATGCGTCGGAGCCCAAGGAAAAATACAAAAAGCAATTTCTGCCAATTTAATTCCGGTGAATTCTCAACGATATCTTTCTTAGGCAGTTTGCATACTTGAAATTTTGCGACTGTATTTTCATCGTAGTTAACTGAGATCGTTATCATACCTTACTTCAGAACGGTTAATGTTGCCGACATAATTGTGCTTAACTAGGTACTCATACAAACTCACATTACGTATTCCCAAGCGTTTTACTAAATAACATCGAATGGGGGATTGTACAGAATTGCTCCTGTTATTGCTAGCATTGTGGCTACGTCATAATAAAATTTTGAATAAATTATTTCGTGCTCAACTGAACGGAATTATAATTTGAATAGAGATAATGAGTGTCCCTTTTTGTTTGTTAAATTCGTTGTTAATCGGCTACGAAAATGTTGGAATACGAGGAACTATTACCCGGGAGAATATTAACAGTGCAAAAGTTCTCTGAATTGTGATTGAAATTTAAATAAGTTTTAAATAATGGGTGCTTGCTGCAGAATGGAACTGTAAATGAGCAATTTTAAGATATAATACAATATAAAGATTTAAATGTTAATCATCATACGGCTTATTTGCATTAACTAAATGGTACCTATTAACGTAATTCTACCGGTTTAAAGCTTGCAACATAATTAATTAGAAAAATATTTCCAAAACGACGCACCAAGTTACAGAAAGTAATAAAAAAGACCAACACAATACTTAAACTTCCAACACAGCATTTCCTCTAGAACAAAAACAAAAATTTGAAAAGCGAGCGTATTTTCAAATATTTACTCTAAAAGAGATCCGTTTCGTTGAAGCTTTTAAGATCCTTAATTTGTAATAGGGCTAGGATAAATCTTCTTTTCTTTTGTTAAATTTTTCCCCTCGGAACTCACTCGAACCGAATGTCACGCTTGCGTCACGATATCTGCGAATAATCAGTTGAATCCGACGTCAAATAGCTACTCGTAAAACGTAGAAAGAATACTAATCTGTGTGTCTGTCAATTTTGATAGCCCATCTATGATTCGGAGACGATCCCTGAATACGAATTCTGTTCCTACAGGTTTTTTGTCTACAAGTGATTTGAGAGCGTTTTCCTTTCTGCTTATCTTTATGTCTGTCTTAATAGAAGTTCGTACATGAGGTTTAGCATCTATCACATCTCTGGAATTTATATATTACATTATCTTTTTAACTTTTTTTTTTATTTCTTGTGTGAATACAAACAACGAATACAATTAAAACTGACTTATTGTTGGAATAAGCACTTTAAATAAGTTGATGTAATAATTTATTTCATCGCTAACCAAGTTATTTCTTTATCCCATATGACTTTTCGCTAATGTCTACGTTGAAACTTATTATCTGCACTAAACATTAAGACTCTTTACGGCACGGTTATCGTCTGTTTATACAAACATTCTGACCTTTGTAAAAGCAGAATCTAGTTGAATTAATACAGCTTCATTATCACTGGCATAGCAGTAAATGTTTCAACACACATTGCTCATTCTCACGGTCAAGTTACCCAGACATGTTCGAAGCGAAATGGTAATTCCAATTGACTTAAGATAAATGAAATTCTGATGAGATATCAGTCGAACTCAGATGGTTGCCAAATACGATAGTTTTGGTTGAATACATCAAAATGTGCGTGTAGTTGTAATATTTGAATGTCTTGAATTTTCATGAATATTTGAGTTGGGAAATGTTTTGTATTGATTTTATAATCGTAAATATGTATGAGCATGACAAAACTCACCTCGGATTGTTGAAATCACTCACCTATTTGCATGACAAGATGTTATCATTCTATCAATCGTTTGTTCCTGATAACAAGGAAAGTCACCACAGTAATAATGTTTGTTTTCATATAGAACGTAGTCATATGACATCGCGATTCATCTCCCAATAATGAGTATAAGTAATAAGCAGAATCTCGCAGCAAAACATCCCAACATCAGAACACGTGATCGGTCAACTCCCAAAAGGGCAATTTGAGGGCCTACTTAAAGACATGTCAGCCAAGATAAGGGTTCGCTTGCGTTGGACGGATCGATTTAACTGTGCAAACTCGATGCGAACTCGCAGCAATTTATTGTCGTCTTATCTAAAAGTGACCTTAAGCGTTTTGCATTCACGCTTTTAAAAATAAATGGGTCCTTTGTTGATTTTCAGACATTAATTCTTACTGGATTTGATATTTCTTTACTTATCTATCAAAGCAGTCTTAAAAATATGTTTTATCACGTTCCAATTTTTTATTTATATATTGAGTACCTAGTACTCTTTTCGTTATTTTTATGTCACCAATATTCACAAAGGTAACCTTTAATACACGAACATGTTCACTACTTGTTTATTCATCTTCGCTCTATATTTTATGTGTGACTACCGTCTCCGTACCTTGGAGGATAGTGTTTATGGTATCTCTCGTAGCCTACTAGTTGTCCATTTCTTCAATATTCCCTAAAGCAAGTCTCTCGACGCTCGAAGAATAAATATTTAGAACTATTTCATGTGTGGTTGAAATACACATATTCATTTTGACATATTCACATTTCGAATAAAGTGGGATGACAAATTTCTATCCAAGGTAAGCTTTGGAAGTTTCGTTTATTATTCATGATAAGTTCATCGGTGGAAGTCTACAGAACTGATATTGACTTAGCATGAGTGTAACTAAACATTTTTTTGTACGATAGTAATAATCTTACAAGGGTTCCGTTTTGCAAAGTTGCTTGAAATCTGCAGAACCTTGTCTGTATTAAAATATGTGAACGCAAATATTCAAACTACATTGAGAGGATGTGATGGTTGATGGCATGTTCATGTTTTGCTTTTAGGAATTTTAGGAGGACAGAGAAGTAGATTTTTTAATGAACTTGAAAAAAAAAAGTTGATAATTCATGAATCAGTAAACAAAAACAGAATGTAAACAGTAATTACAGCGCGACAATAAAATTAAGAATCAAAATATAGAAACCAAAGATTAAAGACCTACCATAGGTAAACTAGACCGAAAAAGTAAATATTTCAATGCTCCCACGTCCTGTCAGAGAGTCCGATGACAAATCGTTTGATGTATCATCCATCATCATCCATCGCAACCTTTTAAGTAAACCTGCCTCAACTTATTTTTATGTTATGTTTCTACCTACTGACAACATTCACGGTCATATTTACGCTAAGATGAATTCTGGTCTGTTAGCGCAAGAAAGAGCTTGTTATAGTAAGTTAAGCGGTAACTGCAGCTGCTTTACACAAGAACAAAAGATAATGTTTAACATACTACAAGACAATAATTAGCCTCAGTTTTCTAATCTAAACAAATGTTGTGGAAAGGTAAAAATAACAATTTTATCTTACGACTGACTGTTTCTTACAGCTTTTCAGCCAAAAGTCATCCACAGCTAGATATTGGCATCACCCATTTTCTTTTATTGGCGCAAAAAAGGGGTCTGTCAGACTCTTTCTGACTAAAATGGAATGCTTGCCTATTTCATCACGCTACCCACGCAGGTATTGGCCTGCATGAATTCATGCGGACCTTGTCACCTTCTGCAGCCACGTACGGCCGCAATTTGTATAGAGGCCGTCTCGGACCTATGTCTGTTCAGGTAACAGACTATTGGCCTCCACCAAGCGTTGACACATCGACCAGTCCTGTGCCTCTTGCATCCAACCGATTCCCGCGGCCTTCAGCCCCAACCGGACCAAATTTTTTTTTTTTGGCGTGGTGGGATATCTTCCAATGACTGACTCTTACTGACTAAAACCCACCCCTGTTCCTTCCCCGCCTGAGTGCCCAGGGGAGCGGTAACTCTGTTAAGAATTTATCCGCTACCCCTAGACATGCAGGCACCGGCCACGATGGGCTCCGTCAGTGGTGGCTGACAACCATCTCTTTGAGGCGCGCGTGGAACACTACGCGCCTTTGACTCACGGGCCTGGTGCTGATCGGACGGCGAGCTACCCACTACTCGCCGTCCGCAGGCCCGAACCGGTCCACATTGTGTGAAGATTTTTGTAAAAGTAAGATAGATATTAATTCTAGTAAATAGAATTCAATATTTAACTGATAAACAATTTGATATTCTCAGATATACACAATCCAAATCAAAAGTAAACAAAGAGCTATATTGATATCTTGCCTGGCAACAAATTTCAGTGTTTCTGTAATAAAAACCGAATCATACAACGTCTATTAATAATACAAAATAAAAAGATAATAATATTTTTCCCATCTCGTATTGTCATCATAAATTGTATAGGAGGCGAGAGTTTTAACAAAAAATACTCTAATCCCCGCAGTGGAAACCCTTTGTTCATAAAATAGGTAAAAAATAGGTTTTTTCATAAAGGTTCCGTATTTTTTCGGGTAATGTAAGGTATAATCTCTGTTCCTGTCATTCGGTGTTGGGCTGTTATTAAAATGTGTTCGCGATTTTTAATGTGATTCATTTTAATCTTCTCGCTTTTAAAGGTAGATTTCTAAGCAGATATTAAAATTCTTTTCACATTTTTTACGGCTGAATTCGTATGATGAATTTATGCTAGTTAATTTTATTTTTTCCTATCGGATATTTTAATTTAGTACAACGACAATGCGTTTCACAGTCAGCTTCACTCAATTCCAGAAGTTATGACTGATGCAAAAATCTAATAATCGAGATTTTCCCAAACATTAGTCACTATCTATATTAGGCGATAGCAACTGATAACAAAACCTATCGTGTAATAGACGCCTTAGACTTATTACTAAGACTAGGAAACTAAGGAAATATGGTTTTGCAATCTTGACCCATCGACTTCTCAGCCTTCAGTACCGATACCGATAGTAGCCCGATATAAACGCCTGTTATTGATATAATATGGTTAAGACACAGTTTTTAACTTCAGAAATTGATAAAAAAAATGCTGAATCGGAACCTTTTTTTTTGTTACTACAATCGCTCGTAGATAAATTCATCATTGAATAAAAACTATTTTTAACTCAATTCTTTTTCTAATTAGCTTTTCTTATTTTGGCATCCACAAAAGGATCTCTAAAAAGAAAATTGTGAAACACATTATACTCTGAATGTTCTTAACGAGTTTTTAACAGCTAATCCGACGACCAATACGAAATTGGTTCGTTTGTGTAATAAAGGATTAATCGATACGAATTTTCATACAATTAGGTATTTGAAACCAATATTTGCTAGTCATGTAAAGACAGAATAAAAGAGAGAAACATCCTCCTTTTTTAGGGTAGGCGTGACGTTTTAAAATATTCTACGGATATTATGATGTGATGTAAAATACTCCTCAAGACGAATCAATCGAGCCCAAACTCGGGTCGGTTAAAATTCGTGTAAATTTTCAAACAGTGTTCTTAATTTTGCATTGTCTAACAGCTACATCAGGCCGCAATACTTTAACGTGGCAGACAACAACATTCCTCTACCTCCTTGTATTCCTTCTGCCCGGGGGTGGAGGATCTGCCCGGGGGTGGAGGATAAATTCGAAAGAGTTACCTCGCCCCCGGGCACTCGAGGCAGGGAGGAACAGGGGTGGGTTTTAGTCAGTAAGAGTCTGACACACCCTTCCGCTCCACCCTAGAGCGGAAGAAGTCATAGGATGATTTCCCACCCCCCAAAAAAAAAAAAAAAAACCTCCTTGTATTCCAAAGCAACGCAACCCAGTAACTAGGTAACACTTTACCTCTGTAAGACTAATTTTCAGACTTTCAGCTTTTAGATACCCAGTAACGATAGCCAATGGTTTACGTATGAGCGGGTATTAACAATTTGTCATGCTTTACAAAATACGGAGGAGGTACGGTATGTAATGAATCATCCACGGAAACACCTCGGCCAACGTAGATGTTGCGGGTTCCTTACCCGAAGTGTCTAAACGGAGACCTATTGCTGTCACTCACGTATCCGTCTGTCCGTCTATCCGTCTGTCTGTCTTTCCATCGTCTGTCACAAAATTTTGTTCCTAAGAATTTTTTAACTTCCCATTGACATTTATGAACTTCAAGTTTGTTGAGAATGTTTATCAATTTATTGATATTTTACTAACAAATACCAATAAATTGATAAATCAGTTTTTTTTTGATAATTACCTCATTTGGATATTATATTCTTTCTGTCTCAAAGCATTTTTAAGAAAAAAGTTATTGATAGTTTATGCGACGGTTAAATACAAGATAAAATTTGATTAGTACCTAAGCTAAATGTTTAAGATAGTATTTACTCGTAAGTGTAATTGTAATTGTCTACCTTATTAATAATGTACCTACTAAAGTAATCTGTGGAAACGTTGTGGATTGTACATTTACCCATATGTCATACCATATTTTACCGTAACATACATTGTACAATTGTTTGTTTTTCCCAAATAAATAAATAAATAATTAAATAAATAAATAAATAAATAAATAAATAAATAAATAAATAAATAAATAAATAAATGAATAAATAAATAAATAAATAAATAAATTTGGTATGGAACCCTAAATGTGCGAAGTCCGACACACACTTGGCCTGTTTTAGGCTCGCGTCTCACCAGATGGTAAGCGATGATGTGGTCGAAGATAAAACACGCTTGCCTTTTTTTTTTTCAAAAAATCTTCAACGAAACGGGTCTCTTTTAGAGTAAATATTTGAAAATACGCTCACTTTTCAAATTTTGATTTTGTTCTAGAGTAAGTGCTGTGTTGGAAGTATAAGTATTTTGTTGATCTTATTTATTAATTTCTTTAACTTGGTGCGCCGTTTTGGAAATATTTTTCTAGTTTAAACCTGTAGAATTACGTTAATAGGTACCATTTACTTTTTTTTTATTGTTGATAGGCACGCGTTTGTCCACTATCTCACCTGATGGTAAGCGATGATGTGGTCGAAGATGGAACACGCTTGCCTAGAAATAACATATTCACTCTTGACTTGAACACTCCCAGGTAGCTATCAGGAAACACAGACTCTGGCAGGTAATTCCACTCCTAAGCTGCCCCACGTTGGGCGCCAGTGTCACGATACGGAGGGCGTGTCTCGTTGCGGGACCGGAGTGGTGGTGTGAGTGACACGCAGAGGAGGACGTAGGAGTGACACGCAGAGGAGGACCGTAGAGTAGGAGGACCGTAGATGAGGAGTTCAATGAATAATAACACACGACGAGTTATTATATTTCTTATTTACAACAGTGGGCTTTATTATAATATTACGAACACATACACTGTGATTAGTTACGTAATTTAATTGTATTAATGCACAATTCTAGAAAACTGGTAACTGACACTTGAAGAGTCAAAAAATTATAATGAGGAGCTTCTACTAGCTCGGCTGCAGAATTAGAACTGATTTTTCAATACGAAAACAGAGACTTGACAGAGAAAACTAAGTAATTTTGAATAAGAATTTAAAAAAAGGTAGCAAAGAACGTAATTTTGGAATAGAGGTCAAAAAATAAACAAGGTTTTAACACTGCCATGTTACAGCTGTACACACAATGAATGTGTTCCCAAAACATTTTGTGTGTGAGGGTGTGATGTCGTCGTATGTCGTAAGTTCTCGGTTCTGTGTTACCTCTTTTAAGTTCTCAAGGAAGACATCTAAGTCATCCCGCCATCTCATTCGTGGTTTGCCGCGGAGTCGTCTTGCGATTTTAGAGCATCAATCTTCGAGAGTCGACGGCGCGTAGTGTTCCACGCACGCCTCAATGAGATGTCAGCGACCACTGACGGAGTCCATCATGGCCAATGCCTGCATGCCAAGGGGTCGCGGATAAATTCGTAACAGAGTTACCGCGCCCCTGGGCACTCAGGCCAGGAACAAGGTTGGGTTTTAGTCAGTAAATGTCTGAAACGCCCTCCCGCTCCACCCAGAGCGGGAGAAGTCAAAGGATGATTCCCCACCCCTCCCCCCCTCCCCAAAAAAAAAGATCATCAATCTTAAGTTCTCCGTTTAGTCTATCTTATTGACATTAAAAAGTTGCTTCTCTTTTAATATTATTTTTATTTTGTGCATTTCGTAAATCAACAGTACGAGTATCATTGTATCTTTGAATTTCCGCTACGCAATTCGCCGAAGCAGTTACATCTCACAAATATCTACGAAGCAGTAAAATTATAAACGTGCCTTCTATTTACAAGTCATGTCTTCAGTGCCTGCCTCTGGCACTATAGGAAGCCCGTACAATTCTTGCCTTGTATGGGGTCTCAGCGAAATGCTTTGCGCTACTGACATAGTAGCATGAGGATGATATAAGATAAAAGATTGCTCGTGTTTATTTACTATGTTTCTTTTAGTAACATAAGTAAAATAGTATTTTAATGGTAGCTACTATCTATAAAGGGATTAATTTATGAATGGTCAATAACAATATACATGTTCCTACGTACGTATGTATGTTCCTACTTAAATATTAATTAAGTATTTGTTTATTATTTATTTAAACTTCATGTACAATAGTGGTAGGTACTGGACTTAATGTAAGAAGGCATTTTCTACCAGTCAACCTTGGGTTGAAGTGCCTACTCTGTGGTAGGTGTACAACAACAAATAAAAAATAATAATGTTCAAATCAAATAAAATACATATGTAAAATACATACAATATAAAATATGTACTATAACAGTATAGTAAGCTAAATATTTTGATAAATACCAAACAAGACAATAACGAGAACTCAACATACAATAATTACGACGAGGACCAAACTAAGTTTGAGAGGACTTTAATTAGTAATTTAGTTGTAGTTTAAGTAGTAATAGTTACCCTAACTACGTAGATATATACAAAAATAACCGACTTCCAAAAAAGAAAATACACTAAAAATTAAAAAATAACTTTGATTTCGGAAGTCGGTGTCAAATAAGAAGAAATAAAATACAAACACCGACTTCCGAAATTAAAGTTATTTTTTCAATTTTTAGTATATTTTCTTTTTTGGATCTCGGTTGTTATTTTTGTACTTTATTTTTCATTTTTCAGTTTTTGTTATTATACCCCAGAACTAAAAACCCCAATAACATGGAACGTGGAATTTAAACATACTTGTAGTTGGAGAAAACCAAAACGTCATCTATGTTTACATATTTTTCGTTTTTGTTCAGTTTTTTAAAAAGCGCAGAAGCATATTAATTTCAAAAAAAATTCTAACCTCAACATAGTCTTTCGGATAAAAAATAATTTTGAAAATCGGTTTACAACTGACAGAGAAATCGGTGGACATACATAAAAAAATAAATATACATACAGTCGAACATAGAACCTCCTGCTTTTTCGAAGTTGGTTAAAAACAGATTACACCTAGGCGTCGGAGTACTTCTCCATATCGCTGACACCAGGGCAAGACGGAAACCTACCGTTACGTTACGTTTTGAATGGCAATGCTAATTCTTAGTTCTATTACGTTTTAAAAATCTTGAGTTAAATGCGATTTCGAATTTCTTTAATGGTCAAAAAAATAGTCACCAGCAGGCCAAACTCTTCCCAAATAAATTCATTGGGTACAATCCAGGATGGACCTAAATACCAGTTTTAACATGGAACGACTCCCTATCTGGCCTTCAGAACCCGGTCATTTACTAGATAACACAAAAGTTAGTCAGTGCAAAAAAAGATTCCATTCTGAAGTGTTTATAGAAAAGAACGGGAAAGAAAGTCCATGGTTTGTGTTCTCTTCTTAAAACGTTACCCCTATGCATTTTATAACAACCACTAGTAAAATAAGAGTACTTGCCGAGCTCATTATTTACTCGAAACAACTATTCACTTTAATTTTATTTACATCTCTCACAATTTATTCTCCCTTTTACAAGCCACTTAACACAAAACTCGTTAGCAAAACAGTTTGCAATACCATTGCAATTCAATTACTGCAGACTGCAGACATAAATCTATCTAAACAAAATAGAAAAACTCACACCATAGTGATGTCCGCGATCTCATCACGGATCATAACTCGCATTGTACGACTTGGGAACGGCACGAGATGGAAGCGATACGACCGCGACGTGACCGCGGATTGTCAACGAGATGTATCGACGAATGTAGATTTATAGAGAGTGACAGTTTTGGGTATTAGAACAGGGAGTGGGACGGAGTTGCTTGTTTATTGTTTTAATAATTATCTATTTTAGTTCTAGCCGCATGCATTTAGAAACTTATGATTTAGTATTGTTGGAAAAAATATTCAATAAATACATTAATTCTTCTGAAATTTTATTAGGGTTAAACAGAATATCCACAGGCTCATTTCTCTATCATGACATAATAATTGTAATTTTCATGTGCCAGAAAGCGCAATATTTAATAAACTTGTCAACAAGACCTCACACAAAAAAAAAGTAAAACGTAACACAAAAGTCCAAATCACAGCTTTATCACACAAAGCGACTCCACCCTACTCGAAACCCACACCCTCCTCACAGCACATTACACCCAGCGGGTACGATTCGATAATACTCCCATTTTATTTTATTTAGCACCCATCCCTTCCCGATCGAAATCTTTTGTATGGTGTTTTTCAAAGAGTTGTTACCACATAATTTGCTGATTTAATGATGTATGACACTGAAAGTGGGTCACATTGTATGTTGTGCCAAAGTGATGATCTGTCGTCTTATGTGATGAACTGGTGAAGTTCCGTTCAATATTTTTGGGACGAAGTTCAAAGAGTATCGTTTGAGGGTGATTGAAGAGATGCATTATTGTAATGCTTTACTTATAAAATTTGTATGAGTCGGACTCCTACTGAAGAAAAATGTAAAAACTGAAGTAAAGCCTTTATCCTGCATTGAGGCACAACACGACAGATACATAATAATAAAATGGAAAAGAATAAAAATCTAACGGGAAAACTCTTAGTTAGAGTTGTCAGGAGTCTCATAATCCAGCAATCTGATGTACCAGAATGAGAAGCCGGCTTGTATCGTCATCATCTTCAGCCTTTTATTGTACCCACTGCTGGGGCATAGACCTCCTCTCTGTGAGAGGATGTGGGCCATAATCCACCACGCGGGCCCAATACGGGTTGGTGGATGTCACATGTCTTCGAATTTTTGGTTCTAGGACATGCTAGTTTCCTCACGATGTTTTCCTTCATCGTTTTGAGAGCAGTGGTGATAAAATAATTTACACAAAGTAAAGCGCCTGCCTGGGTTTGAACTCACGACCTACAACTTGTAAGTCGCAGTCAATACCACTGGGCCACCACTGCTCCGGCTTGTGCGACGCGACATAAGCTCACATAGACAAAATGACAAGCCGATACGTCATCGTTAAGTTTGTCAAGGTCACTCACACATTTTAACGATCCTGCTTCATTTAATGTCCAATGACGTTCCGTCTATAACCTTTCATAGTCTAAGAAAAAACTGTATTTAGATACACATAGAACTCGAACTCGAAATTCGCTGTTCAATTCTCTTTATTATCAGTAAGTCATCATCATCATCATCATCATTTCAGCCTAAAGACGTCCACTGCTAAGCATAGGCCTCATCCAAGTATTGTCACAAATACCGCGGCCCTCGCCAGGTCATTAGTCCATCTCGTAGGAGGCCTTCCAATGCTGCGTCTTTCGGTACGCGGTCACCACTCCGGAACTTTTCAGCCCCAGCGACCATCTGTTCTGCGAGCAATGTGCCCCTGCCCACTGCCACGTCATTTTGGCGATTCTACGGGCTACGTCGGTAACCTTGGTTCTCTTGCGAATGTCTTTCCTGATTCAATCACGAAAGTAAACTCCAAAAAAAAAAAAAGCATAGCCTTCTCCATTCATCAGTAAGTACTTAAGAATATTTTTAAGACAAGCTGATTAGTGCTGCTCAAATAATAATTAAAAGATATCAATAACACCAACCAGCATCTATAAGTACCAATACATCATCATCATCATCATCATCATCAGCCTTTTAATGTCCCTACTGCTGGGGCACAGGCCTCCTCTCTGTAAGAGGGTGTGGGTCGTAATCCACCACGCGGGCCCAGTGCGGGTTGGTGGTTGTCACATATCTCCGTATTTTTGGTTTTAGGACACGCCGGTTTCGTCACGATGTTTTCCTTCACCGTTTTGAACCAGTACACTACATTACAGAAGTACCAATACACTACAAAGTAATAAAAAAATCTATCACAACAATAAAAAATAAAATTTCCCCACACATTACCACCTAAACAATTGCTACGCACGGTAACCACAATTTCTAATAAATTTTATTCGTTCCACAGCTCACTGCATGGTCACTGAGTCTTTTGTGTTGGTCACACTACATTAACTCTAGCGCGCCAATTTTAATTAATAACACAATAAAATATTCCCGTACGCAATTATTATGTTTGTGCTTGAATAATCACAAGTATTTAATTACATGTACATAATCGGTTTTTAATGACAGTTTTGTTTGTTTTTGACAGTTTAGCAACTTGTTGATGTGTGACGTTTTAACAAACGGATGAGAGCTTTTGTAGTTCATCTGACTAGATCCGTTATTAATATAATGATTCAAATGAGCCGTAATTTTAAATTTTATCTAAATTGTATTTATTTAAGCTGTGTTTTCTGTTCTGTGTTGTAATTGTGCTGTATCAATATGGGCTATGCCTGAAATATATTAATTTTATTTTTATTTTATTTTATTTATTGTCAATCTAACATTACCGTTACTAAATAATTGTGAAATACTATTTACATACTTATATAGTACTTAACTAACTTAAATTATAAAAAAGTCCTACGTAAATATATCTTAAAATATGGCGTCAAAAAAATGCTCCACGTCGCTGTCGACTGGAAGTGTGCCTGATAGACTGGCGGCTTTGTCACGTTGTATGGCAATGCGCGATAAAAACCAGCTCTTGGTGGGTCACGCGAAATGTCAACTCGGACCCCACGGCCCAAGAGTTTCAACCCCCAGCGGCTGAAAATGTAACTACCAACGAGGTTAAACAAAAAAACCTAATCTTCAAGTTAAGGAAAACAATCAAAAAGTTAAGGGAGTCATGATTACTGTCTATTGTCGTTACCCTTAATTTTGTTCCCGAATTTCCATAGAACGACGTAACCTTTTAGACACCTGTAGACTTAATATAAGACCGAGTCTATTCTCGTTTGGGAATAAAGCGTCACCTATCTCATCTAATTCCGAGAACAAATTACCTATTCTGACCCTTTAAATTTCAAAGCATTCAATACTAACAAATAACAAAACAAATAGAGTTGACCCTCTAGATGTCTCGTAAACTATCGGTAGCCATCCCTTTCATACTTATCAAATTTCCGTACTAAAACCGCAACTCGGCGCCCTAGCCTTTGGGTAACAAAATTGTATACGAAATTAACCCAGTGGAATAAATTAAGGGCTATTGTTTGAGAGCACAACTACAGAATGATTTGGTCTTGATTTAAATACGAAAGCGTCACAGAACAAAGGTAGTCCTAATCTAAAATTGTGGAAGTTTGTTACAAATGCCGCGTTTGAAAGTGATTTTCTAGTTGCAAGATACGGAGTGTTTTGTCAGGTCTATTTTTGGTTTTAATTAAAAGTGTTCGTTCTGTTTAAATATGGAAGTGATTCTGTTTAAAATTAAATAAACACGCGTCTGACCTTTTCACTTTGAATCCTTTAAATTAATGAATTCAAGATGTCAAATTATTTGTAACATTTCTCTGAGATATACAGCCTTGGAAGCCAGAACAGTCAAGTGGTGACCCACTGTTAACCACCTCGAATTAAAAGTTGTATAAGTTTTTATTATTATTGTGTAAATTATTTCATCACCACTGTTCTTCAAACGGTTTAGGAAAACATTGTGCAACTGGCATATCCTAGAACCAAAAAACTTCGAAGACATGTGCCATCCACCAACCCGCATTGGGCCCGTGTGGTGGATGGCCCACACTCTCGCACAGAGAAGAGGCCTGTGTCCCAGCAGTGGGAACATTGATTATGCTATAATACAGCCTTTTTTATTAAGCTCACTTAGCCATAATATGCTTAGTTTTAATACTGGTTAGTGAATTCTAAATTCATTAGTCAAAATAAAAAAAAATACCGACCAGGTGTGTGTCGAACCTTGCACAATTAGGGTTCCGTACCAAATGAGAGAATTTCTAAGAAAATATCAGATTTATCAATATATTGGTATTTGCTAGTAAAATATACGTAACAAGCACTTTGTTCGCGGGTTCGCTCCCGTACCTATCCCGCGGGAACTGTTACTTTTCTCGTAATAAAAAGTAGCCTACGTTATTTGCTGATAATCTAGCTTTCTATTGGTGCAAAAATAGTTATGAAAATCGGTCCTCAATTGACAGAGAAACCGGTGGTGGCGACCATCTTTACATACTGAGACTCCTCCGTGCCTCGGAAAGCACGTTAATTTGTTGGTCCCGGCTGTCACTCGTGGATCTTTGACAGTCGTTACGGGTCGTTAGAAGCCCGGAAGTCTAATAACCACTCTTACCAAAGGGTATCGTATTACCCAGTTACTGGGTTGAGGAGGTCAAAATAAATTTCTGTAAACGTTAACGCTAACGCTTCGTGCAAAATGTATGGCAACGACGTTTTGCACGACACGAAGCGTTAGACAGAGAACTGTCACGTGACTCACGCCCAGTAACGTCTTTGCCATACATTTTGCACGAAGCGTTAGCGTTAACGTTTACAGAAAAGTATTATGTCTAAAGGCTCAGATAGGCAGTCGCTCCATGTAAAATACTGGTATTGAGCTGCATCCGGTTAGACTGGAAGCCGACACCAAGATAGTTGGGAAAAGGCGCGGGCAGATTGCATATTAGTGTAGATAATAAACATTATCACCAAACAAGTTCATAGGTCAATGGGAAGTTAAAAAATTCTTCGTAACTAAATTTTGTGACAGACGACGGACAGGCAGAAAGACGGACAGATTGACAGACGGGCAGACGGTAAACGGACACGTGAGTGACAGCAATAGGGCTCCGTTTGGATCCTTCTAGTACGGAACCCTAAAAAGAATAAAAAGTCGTTGACCTTTGACCTTACACAACCACAAAGCTCTCTTCCCTTAGAACACCATATTAACCCCTAAATACCAACCAAATGCGAAAGAATGCGTTTCAGGGTTGCGTAAAAGTCACGCGTAGGTCATAATGACCGCACCCGGCTGTGGACGTGTTAATCTGACCACATGGGTCGCATTATAATACGGCTTAGGACACTGACACAACATTTTTGGGTAAATGTATTGTATAACATTTTCACTCTTATTAACAAAACGATTTAGTTTTAATACTAGAGGGACGGTTTTCGTAATAGGAACTGTCGCATTCTAATCTATTGGCTGGTTTCTGAAATAAGGTTGTGGAGTTTTATCAAATTGTATAAATAAAGTATCTACATAATTATTTAGCAAGAATCGCTAAACTTAAGTTTAGCGGTTCTTAAGGCGCTATTAACTACCAATGACCTTGAGTGGTTAGCTTGCGTGTTCTGTGCTGAGCTCACACAACGCGTCGTACGTCCACTCAGTAATAGGACTCGCTCATCAAGGAGCGCTGTCCGAAATTAGACGCATTATTAATTTATTACACATAAAACAACAAGTATTAAACTAAAACACTTAGACTAAATTATAAATAATTAAATGATCTTTAAAATTGTGAAGGTTTCATAAAAATATGCTTTATAGTTTTTGCGTGATTCTTAATTATTTGTCCGCGTTAGACATAACTTTAAAAATTAGTTACACTATGTGATTCATGAGTCTGAAATCAGGATAAATTCGAAACAGAGTTACCGCGCCCCCTGGGCACTCAGGCAACAGAACGAATCGGGGTGGGTTTTAGTCAGTATAAATCTGACACACCCTCCCGCTCCACCCAGAACGGGAGAAATCATAGGATGATTTCCTACACCCACAAAAAATAAAAAAGGGCAGCACACAGCAGGGAGTGACAGTATCGATGTACCAAAAATACGAACTTTCCCAAATATATTTCTAAGGACCAAAGAGATTAGTTACATTTTAATGTCCCCTAAAACGAATTGATAATAAAAGTCAGCTTTAACAGTTTAAGCAATAGTAAAGTTACCCCGGTTAACAGTTTAATAATAAACCTTCACCCTGCGGTCACTAGCAGGGTTAACTAAAAGGGTTAAACGTTTAGTATTACGATTACGACTTTGTTTATGGTTTTATGGGCATTGACTTTATTATGTTGGGGTAATTGAAACATAAACCTTACTTTGTTTACAAAAAAAACCCTCAAATGTTGTGGGAAAGTGTCCTAAGATTACTACGAGATAGAAACTATTAAAAGATACACAAAATCTTGTGTCTTTGTTTAGCCTTTTCCCAACTATCTTGGGGTGGCTTCCAGTCTTACCGGATGCAGCTGAATACCAGTATTTTATATAGAGCGACTGTCTATCTGACCTCCACCAATCATATTACCCAGTTACTGGGTAATACGATTCCCCCTTGTTATGACTGGTTGTCAGACATTCGGGCTTCTGACGACCCGTAACGGCTGTCAAAGATCCACGATTGACAGCCGGGACCAACGCCTTAACGTGCTTTCCGAGGCACGGAGGAGTGTCGGTATGTAAAGATGGTCCCATCCATGAACCAACCCCGGCAAGCGTAGCTTAGCGTACACATAATCTTGTGTATTTATGGAAAATAAACCCATAAAGTATTGTGTGGAAAGACAGAGATCCTCCAAATGAACTTAACGTAGTAGGTAAAACCTAGTTCGATAGGCATACATCATCATAATAATCATCCGCGTTAGACATAACTTTAAAAATTAGTTACACTATGTTATAAAAATACAATTTCAAATATTCACATATCACATTACGACAAAAATTGTCTAGAGTAACATATTTTTTTTTTCAAAGAAATATAACTAGTGGTTTAGACGTGATGTTCAATTTAAAATCTTTAGAAGTCGTATAGTTGCGCCTTAAATGATCAAATAGCAAGTAATTTACTTACTTACATTTATGTCAAGCCTTTGAGATTATTTGTTCTTCTTCTTCTTTCAACTAGACCTTGTCCCATTATTTAGGGTTGGCCTTCCTTGCCCTTATCCTCCATTTAGCACAATCTTCTGCTTCGTCTGCTATGTATTTATTATCTGAGCATACACATAATGATAACAATTGTTTTTTGTACTAAGCATTTTTTACCAAACACAGGGTTTTTGATCTTGGTAATTGTCATGAATAATTGTTTGTAATGTACGGGAAAAAATAAATAGTTTATTTTCTCTTTAACTCTTCACACGTCGATTGCACACCAGGTGTGCAGATAACTAAGCACTCCATAAATACGGTGGTAAGGCCCCTCTTTGATGAGTGGCTAAAGAGGTGCCATGGCGTCTTCACCTTCCGCCTAATGCAGGTCGTCACCAGACACGGATGTTTTGTGAGGTTCTTGTTTCGCATAAGGCGGGAGAAAACGCCCGGGTGTTACCACTGTTTGGATGGCCCAGAGGACACGGTGGGACACGGTGGAGGTCTGCCCCGCTTGAGCGGAGCACTGCCGTATCCTCCTGAAGGCGATCGGTAGCAACGACCTCTCGCACCCGGCTCTGATCTAGGCTATGGTACGGAGCGAGTGGGAATGGGAAGCTGTCATCTCCTTCTGCGAAGCAGTAATGCTCGCGAAAAAGGAGGTGGACACGTAATTGAGACTCAACGGAGATGCCATTACACCCCTAGCATGCGCCGCAGGAGACGCCCTGGGTGTCGGGGGTCGCAAGTCGATCGACGGCCACCATAGGCGCGCACTTGCGGACGGCTATTAATGACCAGGCCAAGAGTCGACGGTGCGTAGTGTTCCACGCGCGCCTGAAAGAGATGTCGTCCCCACGTCCCTTGGCACAGGCAACTGAAGGAACAGAGGTGGATTTTAGTCAGTAAAAGTCTGACATACCCTCCCGCTTTACTCAGAGCGGGAGAAGTCATTAGATGATGTTCTTCAGGGGTCGGTGCTCTCGGCAACATTGTTTTTGCTGCATATTAACGACCTGCTAAAACCCGGTACCTTTGGGTATGCAGACGACAGCACTGTTGCCGAGAGATACGTGCCTGACGCACTAGCTTGTGGGTCTCAGGTCCGGTCTCTCCGAGAGGCTATGGTTGGGCGCTTGAACTTGTCCTTACAGGCTGTCTCAGAATGGGGCGATGCCAATCTGGTCAAGTTCAATGCTGCTAAAACCCAGGCGTGTCTTTTTTCCGCTAAGAAGAGCCAATTTCACCCGGCTCCATCTTTCCGAGGTGTGACCGTGTCGATAACCGGCCAACTTGATCTTCTTGGTGTTACTTTAACATCTACCCTCAATTTTGGTCCCTTCAAGCAAACATGCAAGCAATCATGCAGCATACAAGCGAGCATGCTAGATGCAGCGTGCAAGCAAGCATGTAAGCAAGCATGCAGCATGCAAGCGAGCATGCAACATGAAGCAGGCCTGGTTTCTGTCACGCCTCTGTCACTGCGGGGCTCCGGGGCGGTGCCACGGGAGCTCATCGACGCAGATGGTTTTAATGCTCACCACCGCAGCGAGCGGAGGAGGCTCAGGAGAGGTTAAGACCACCTGCTCCTGAGCTTGCGGGCCGCCTCGCCCCTCTGCGGCTACGTGGCCTTTAATTAATTTAATTATACTCTAGGGGTAGGGCAGACAAGACTACGTGGAGTCGCTAGTCGGTATTGCAGCGATTCCTTTCTGTCACTAACTTTTGTAGCATGACTTTTTAAAACAATATTACATTTTTACAATTTCGTTGAAATAAAATACCGAAAAATACACTGAACAAACAATATTCGTTAAAAAATAATTCTACTGTTTGAAAACTTTGTTATAAAAAAATGTGATATTAAGATTAATTGAATTGTGTTTCTGTAAAGTATGTTTCATTCAAGCAAATAGCAGTTGAAACAATAATATTCGAAATAAAAATACAAGGACCAAAATATTATAAGAAATATTTTCTGGGAAACGAAATTCTATGAAATTTTTGTCTGTGAAACAAGGGTCACCAAACACCAATACCAATCACTGTGTATTATGTTAGTTGTTTGGTGTACAATAAAGAATTAAGAATTGAATTAAGAATTATTGTTGTTCAATATTTTTTTTAATTTGTTTTATGCCAGTTTTAAATCGAGATCTTCATTTTTATCGACTTTTCAGAACGATGCTTTAACTTACCCTTTTGTCAGTTAAATGACGTACTATATACATTTGTGATTATCAGTAATTAACAACAAACTAATCGAATCATAATATAATATCTGATAATTATCAGTTGTACCAACACACCTATCAGTTTCTGTAGCGGTATGCCGCAACCGCAACTATTATTATCTACCGCAAAATTAATCACAGAAACCAGATATGCTGTGTGTACGTTTACAAACAGGCCCTTAGACTAATGTACTCGTGTGTCTTGGGATAGCAGGGTACTCTCCGATCATTCCCAAAGCTGTTATAGAAGCATGCTCAACATTAAATATATTGTGGATATACCGACCCATGCGCACAAAAACGAAATACTTTAATTGAGATTGTGTGATGAGGAAAAGAATTCCCTGCCTGAGCCTGTGTTTCCTAATATCTACAACTTGGTGATCTTTATGTCGAAATAATACTTTTTAGCAAGCGTGCTCCATCCATCAGGTGAGATGCGTGTGGTGCATACCAGCAACCTGTGTGATACTTTATGTTCTTTGTATGTCCGTAATTGTATGACAGACTACCTACCATTTTTAGAAAGGGGTGAATAGCTTTAGGAGAATAATGTAGACAGAAATTTGGGCGAGTGTAAGTAGGGTCTGTAGTTTAAGCCTAGCTTCGATAACAGCGCCATCTGTCATTTGTTGCATGAAGCAACACGATGACTGCGTGGAAAGATAGAAAACCAATGTCAAAATTAAATCACAGATAGCGCTATTACTAAAATATCTACCGGCTGTCTTTTTCTGGGTCTGTTTTACTAAAAATTTTTGATAAATTGAGATATATGCCATTTACCTATCTATTTAATGGGTCTTAATAATAGTTCTAAATATAAAATTCGATCCAAAAAATATGTTTTGTGGCAAACTGTTGAGCAGTAGCGACCTCACGGACCCGATCGCCCGGGAGAATTTTTGTTCCTCATCTCCGGATTTCCTTAGTTGGCCAGCCGTAGTGAACACTGACGAGGAACAAAGCTCCTATCTCTCTCTTGCCTTTATTGGCTGGCTTGAGTGTGGATTCGAAAGAGCAATCGTGCTCGGGAGAAGGATGTATAATCCAGTAAGATTATAAGGATCTTGAGCGTAGTTACGGGATAGCCTTGGTATACCTCTCCACTTCTTAAGCACCTATGAAAATGTTTCCTCCGTCTTGCTTCGTCTTACTATGCTAGCTACCGTTTCTGGAGGGCCCATTTATTGAGTGAGAAAGTCAGTTGTTCCGGCAGGGGCAATAGTCTTTACATAATTAATGATAACCAGTCCACTTTAGCCTCTCAAAACCATAGCCCAATATCTTTGTTTTCCTTAGCTTGCAATAGTTTCACACCAACCGGGGGTTGTCCTTGGGTGTACTTGTACAGCGCGTACAGGTGTAATTGTCGGCTGGTGTGAGTTGGCTTCGGCCACTCGTACGCCTCCCAAAGGTCCGGGACCTCAACTTCCCGCGAAATCTAATATATACGGGCTATTATAGAATATAATAAAACGCCAGCATATTTTATAAAAAAAAAAGTCTTTATTTTAATATGTACAAAGAAGTTTTGTATAAAATATGTGTGATTACTATTTAAATACACAAATGTTTATATTTTATTGTAAAAGGTAGCTACTGAATATTATAATCAAAAGTCTAGGTGTTGAGAATATTTATTTTATTTTTCATGTGCTTACATACCAAGCATAGTTATTAACTGTGAGACATTACAATCGTTCACTCATTTTTTTGTCATAAATTCATAAGTATATCTGAAGTAAGTAAGTATAAGAAATTTCGAATTATCATGATCATTATTGTTCAAATCTTATGGAAGGAATCCTTGATTTTCATAACAAAAATTATTTTTACTGCAAATAATGTGTGACATTGATCTAGTCTGTGCAAAACTTTAATACTGTATGTTGACACCTCATCTAGCATTGTCTTGAGCGTATATCTAAAATAACTTGTATTTTTATATGTTTTATGCCTAATAGAAATACTAATATTTTTATCACAATATAAATTCAGTAGGCTTCCCTCAATTATAAATACCGAGGATAGCATTCTGAAATTATAAATCTTACATATTTTTTCATTATATTAATATTTTATAATAATATTATATTCCCTGTACTTATATTAAACTTAAATATTAGCATTATTATCTAAAATAGTAATAATTCGATACTAAAAATCCAATTATTTTAAATGCAATACTTAATTAATGATATTGGATATGTGAAATTCACCATAGTATCTTTTTTTATAAATTTGTTGTATCAAACAAAATGTTGAGTATTCTTCAGTCTAAAAATTAGCATTTATATAAATTTTCTTTTATAGGATGACAAAACAGTAATTCATGGGTAATGAGTGAGATGAGATAAAATAATATCTGTATACAACTAACATTTTACCACCATTCAAATGTGCTATAGTATAAAAACTACAAAAAAAAAACGCTTCGAATGACAAAAAAATTACATCACTGGATTTACAGCGCAAAAGTCTTATACACATGTAAATTAATATTACAGATATTTAAAAATCTATCCATTACGCGTATGTGTGCGTGATGCATTTGACACTTTCTGCATTGTATCGTTTCTAAACCTATTTAGAGCATCGACTGTAGTTTGAAGAATACCAAGTCCTAGCCTAAACTTGAAATCTACTAATCTCTGTAAGAAAGTTAAAAATCCACCTTGTTGATTCAATGGAGGATATGTTACAATTTCTGGATCATTCCAAGGCTTTGAAGTTAAAGCTGGTTTGTCAGTCGTCTCGGGGAATGAGGAAGGCATAGTTGAAGTCGTTTCGAATTTTAAATCAGTCGTTGTTTCAGTCATCATGTTACTAACAGTACTTGTAGGAGAGTTTATTGGACTATTTCTCTCAGTAACTGCTTCAGTATTGCTTGAAGGGAATACTTCGTAGACCTTGAAAGTTTTAGTTGTTGTTTCCATATCATTTGAAATTTCCGTTTCTGTTGTTTTTTCATTTTTGCTGTTTATTGGAATTGTTGACACACTTTCAACCACTTCGATTCTGGGAGTCGTCGCAGCTTCAGTCAATTTAGCGTCTTTTGCGGGTTCAGATATGGCGTAAACTGTAGTTATGTCTTTAGGTAGTACTGTGACATCATCGTTACTAGCAGGAGCAAGATTTCTTATAGGGCCATTCATGTTGTAAACGTCATCAATCTCGTTGCTTATGAAAATGTCTTTGTTATTCCCTTTTTCAGCTAAAAGCTCTTCTAATGAACCAGAAATACTACGCCTCTTTCTTAGCTTCCTAGGTCCATGTTCGGGTACAACTGCAGGTGTAGCTGAATCTACAAGTTCCTTGGGAACATTCCCAACAACAAATTTATTATCTTCAGAGTCTGAACTGACGTCGCTGCCGCTCGGGATTTCATCATATTTATCTTCCAGAGGTTGCTCGTCATTATTAGAACCCAGGTACATTGAAGTTGGTGAATATGTCACAGAGCTGCTTGTTGTTTCACTAAAAAACTGACCTTCAAAAGGGTAAACTGGTTTGAAGTCAGATTCTGCCGCTGGTTTTACACCGTAGACTACCGAATTTGAATTGTCATTCCCATAAGCTGAAAGGCCTGTTGGGCCAGTTTGAGGCACAGCATAAATAGGTTCTACAGAAGGGTATGGAGTATAATTGGGTTGCTGAGGTTTCTCATAGTTATATTTTCCTTCTGTGGTGTAAGCATGTCTAGTTTCATATTGAGGACTATAATTAATCGGCTTTGAATAAACGGCAGCGTGAGCTATGCCCGTCTTTTGTTGAGCATAATGAACTTTACCATAATTTGGGTTAGGTTTATAGCCAGTTGCAACTTGTCTGTATCTGATGTCTTGTTCTTTCTTCACCGGGTATCGGTTAATGTGAGCAGTTTGGCCAGCGTAAGGGTTCAACTTCTGCTTAGCATGAGCTGGCATTCCAGCTAGCACTGTTCCCAGCATTTCTTCCTCAGCTTGACCATTGCCATCATTAGCATACTCTTCAGCATTGTTTCTGTAGATATCATCGCTCTTATCAACTTCAAAAGTTCTGCGCACTGGAGTTGCGAAGGGGTACAGGAAGTATCCAGCAATACCTACCAAACTGGCAAGGCCTAACATACCTACACCTACAGAGGGCATTACTTCTCTAGATAAGTAATTATAGATCTGAGTTGTTATAGCACCAGTTGGAGCTGCTGCAGGTTTCTTACCATTTTTATTAGATTTTGTTTTATTTGTTGTTTTTACATCAGATACAGCCACATCCGTGCTCGGTTTAGGAGTAGATGTCTTGCGTTTCTTGGTTTTGTTCTTCTTTCTAGTTGAACTTCTCTTTGGTTTTTTGGTCGTGGTGGCTGGAGTACTTACTTCCAGTTCAATTTCTTGTTCTTTTGCTTCTGTAGGGAGAAATGCAGATTCGTTGATGATGACAGGTGCTAAGGTTGTGCTGGCTTTCTGCTTATTCTTGTTCTTCTTCTTTGGCTTAGAAGTTACTGCAATCACAGGTGTTACAACTGGAGCTTTCGTTTCTTTTTTCGTTGTTGGTGCTTCAGTTGTCGTTGTGGTAGTCGTAGTCGTGGTGGTCGAAGTGCTTGGACGAACTGATGTGTTCTTATTCTTTTGTACATTAGACAGTACTGTGTCCTTAAGTTTATTGTAAACATTCTCACTGATGGCTGATCCACTGGCTACCAAGTCAGCTTTGTTTGTGCTACCAATTATGGGACGTTTAGGCACTTTGTTATTTTGGGGACGCTTTGGCTTGTTCTTAGACACCACTGGCTTGGGTTTCTTCGTGATTTCTTCTACCCTTGAAGAATCGGTTGTTGAATTTTCTTTAATTGAATTGCTTAATGAGATCCAAGTGGAAATACCTTCATTGGACGTCGATGATTCACTAGGTACGTCACTTATTTTGTTCTCTGTTTCCAATTCATCCATTGTGACAGGAACTGCTACTCCAGGGTGAGCATTTTCAAGTTCTTCACCATTCTCATTCCTTGTTTTAATTCTATGTTTGACTTGAGTTTTAAGTTTGGGTGGTATTCTGGTATCCGCAATCACAGGTGTTTCCATCGTAGTGTTGGGTTTGTCAAGGAGTTGTATGGCGACCATTTCCATAGATTCTCGTATTGGAGTCTTTGATTTGACATCTCGGGAAGTGTTTTCAGGTGTAGGTGTTGCTGGTCCTGCCTTGACTGCATCTGCATTTCTCGGGAGCTCCCTGTAATAATATAAAAATAATATGTTAGCAAATTTTATTAAAATAAATCAGTGACGCTGAAATTCAACTTACACCAATATTGAAGTATTATTTTTAATCTAGATGATAATTATTAAAGCCAAGAACGAACATTTTTATTATTGGTACCTCATTTTGATTATATGTACCTTTATTTTTATGTATACTACTAAATACTAATGAATTTTTAAGAAAGATGATCGGCATCGTGTTTTATAGACATTTAACATAGATAGTTCCGACACTATACATAGTACATAACTAAACTAATAAATCACGTAATAGGATAAAGAGGCTAAAAGAAAAAAATTAAAACATGTACAAGCGGCATACAAAAGGGAAAAGTATAATTCATTGGGCATCGAAAAATTCGTCCACATCGCTGTCAATGAAAAGTGTCCAGAACGGTGGCAGCATTGCCACATTAAATGGCAATGCTGATTCTTTGTCCGAAAAAAAGGCCAGCTCTCTGGTCACGTGAAGAGTCGACTAAAAGCTTGCTGATGTCACGAAAAACTCGATAAGCACTCGGACCCCATTTTTTTTATTTTTTTTTTTTGTGGGGTGGGAAATCATCCTATGACTTCTCCCGCTCTGGGCGGAGCGGGAGGGCGTGTCAGACTCTTACTGACTAAAACCCACCCCTGTTCCTTCCTGCCTTTGAGTGCCCAGGGGCGAGGTAACTCTGTTTCGAATTTATCCTCAACCCCCGGGCAGGCATTGGCCATGACGGGCCTCGTCTCTTGCTGACAACTCTTTGAGGCGCGCGTGGAACACTACGCGCCGTCGACTCTCGGGCCTGGTGCTGATCAGACGGCGAGTTACCCACTACTCGCCGTCCGCAGGCCCGGGTCTACGGTGGCCGGAGATCGTCTCGCGGCGCCGGAAGTCCCCGGCGTCTCCTGAGGCGGCTGCTGCTGAGGGCGTGAGGGCGACTCCGTTGTTGGTGCTCTCTCACGCGTCCCGCCTCCGCCTTCGCGAGCATTACTGCTTGGCAGAAGGAGGAGACGGCTTCCCATTCCCTCTCGCTCCGTACCATGGCCTGAACCAGGGCAAGGCGCGAGAGGTCGCTGCCGCCTATCGCATCCACGAGGACACGGCGTTGCTCCACCCAAGCGGGGCAGACCTCCACCGTATGCTCCACCGTGTCCTCGGGGCGATCCGTGCAATGGAAACACCCGGGCGTCACCTCCCGCTTGATCCGAAACAGGAACCTCCCGAAACAACCGTGTCCGGTGAGGACCTGCGTCAGGCGGAAGGTGAGGGCGCCGTGAGGTCTCTCCAGCCAAGCCTCAAAGAGGGGCACTACCGCCGCAATGGTGGCGTGCCCAGCGCGGGGTTGTGACAATCACTGTCTCCATGTCACCATGAGATCCTGCCGGAGCTCTGTCCGCCGAGCCGCGAGTTGTCGCGGCAGCGGAGTTTCGCCCCGGCGTTTCGCCTAATCGCGCTCCTCATAGAGGTTCGCGAGGATTTTTGCCTCCAGATCCCATGGCGATATTCCGGCAAGGAGGCTCGCCGCCTCGCAGGAGATCGTACGGTATCCTCGGATCATTCTGATCGCGATGACCCTTTGGGACGCGTTCAGAAAGCGAGTAGATCGCTGCCTTAGCGAACGCGCCCACACCGGTGCTCCGTAAAGGGCCATGGACCGCACGATCCCCGCGTAGAGCCTCCGGCAGGAGGCGTTTGGCCCCCTCAGATTGGGCAGGAGCCGCCTCAAAGCAGCCCCGGCCCTATTCAGTCTGGGAGCCAAACGTCGGAAATGCTCGACGAAGTTCCACCGGCTGTCGAGGACGAGTCCCAGGTACTTCATCGTCCCCTCGACGCCGATGTGAACCCCTCCTACCGTTATCTGGGAACCCGCCGGTGGCGCATTCCGAGGACCATGAAAACACATGGCCTCGGACTTGTGCAATGCCACCTCGAGTCCCAGTTGCCTGATCTTGTCCACGATTATCGCAACCCCGCGTGTCATGATGTTGGCCGCCGCCTCGTGCGACCACCCCTGTGCCAGGACCAGGGTGTCGTCAGCGTAGCATACTACGCTGACGGCGCTAGGGAGGTCGGCGCGCAGCACCCAGTCGTACCCGATGTTCCACAGAGGCGGCCCAAGGACCGATCCCTGTGGAACACCGCACGACATCTCTCGTCGGTTCCATTCTCCCTGGTGACCGGGGTAGATGACGGCCCTGTCCGTCAAATACGCCTCGAACTCGGACCCCATGGCCCTAGTGTTTCAACCCCAAACGGCACAAACATAATAATAATATTCCACAACTATCACACAACGCCATCTAGTCCCAAGCTAAGCAGAGCTTGTGTTATGGGTACTAGACAACTGATAAACATACTTATATATTTCTAAATACATACATATTATAGATAAATTACACCCAGACACAGAACAAATGATCGTGCTCATTACACAAACATTTGTCCTGGGTGGGAATCGAACCCACGACCTCCGGCATAGCAGTCAGGGTCACTAACCACTAGACCAACAGGCCAGTCAACATATAACTCCCAACGTTGATTTATTTGTTTGGTTAGGTTGTTATATTCCTTTGAGGTTTTCTCCACCAGTAGCAGCCGCCCCAGCACAGCCCGCCGTGTCAAGAAGATGGGATGGTGCTAGCGTGTCGACACATGTTGTATCCCACACCAAAGGCCTACCCAGCTTCCAAGGCATTATATCCCGCCTGGCCTATTTCTAGAAATAATATTTTCCTGTTTTAGTACTGTCGTCGTTAAAGTATCGTCAAACCTTAAATAAGAAATCATTGTGTCAATCAGGCGAAAAATTAAGCCATTTTGTTCTTTCAAATCGACGGTTTTAAACTTATAAATACTTTGGGCCAGCAGCTGGCCACATTCATTGCAGCGTCAGTAACTCTCATCAGGTCCTCTATAGTGCAGATATGTGAGCACTTGGGGAATTCCAGTATGTGAGTCATGTTCTGGACAGAGGCACCACACTCACACAATTAAGGCCCTACTACTGGCCAAGTGGCGTCCTCATTAAATAAAAAACTTTTTTACAAAAAAATAGAACCGACTTCCAAAAAAAGTGCAAAATAATTTCAATTTCGGAAGTCGGTGTTCCTGTTTTGTGTCTTCGTTTTTTGACACCGACTTCCGAAATTAAAGTTATTTTGCACTTTTTTTGGAAGTCGCTTCTATTTTTTTGTAAAAAAGTTTTTTATTTTTCACTTTTTAGTTGTGGTTCCCCATTGAACAGTGTTAACAATTCATGGACATACGATAGCAGCAATCGCGGTTGATTTGCTGTCAATTTTTGAAGAGTGCCGTTGTCTGTCTCCGAAACCCATCATCAGATCTTTTTGAAATTTAAAAGGGACCATTTCGGAATAAACCCCTTTCGAACAAAAAAAGAATTTTGCAAATCCGTCAATATATGACGGAGTTATGCCAGAAAAAAAAAAACACAAACATCCGAATTGATAACCTCCTCCTTTTTCGAAGTCGGTTAAAAATGGATGATAATGAAAATTTATGGATTTACAATGATAAAATGCCATGTTGTATCTGGAACATAAGGTGAGGCATGGCATACCATTATGCAATCGGGTGTCGTGTTATTTTTGAAGTAATATAGAATAATATAGTGCCGCGTATAGATCCAATTCAATTACTGAGGGCCTAGTGTGAGTTTTTTAACGCACTTGAACGCGTTTGCGTAAACGTCAATTTGTACTAAAACTGTATAAGCGCCGCGTGGTGGCAATAGCGGGTAACCTCTTTTTTTCTATACGATTTGACATAAGCGAACGTTTACGCAAACGCGTTCGAGCGCGTTAAAAAACTCACACTAGGCCCACTGAACTGCCTGAACGTGTTTCTGTCACCGAATGGCGGGATCAAAAGCAGGGATGAAGTCCAAAAGCTGGCTAGCCTCATGACTAAATTTTCGAAGAAATTAGTCTCTAAATGTATTTACATACAAATACTGAAATGTACAGAGACTGGATTACTTGGGTTATTTATAGGTTCTGGGGGATGGGTTTTGGTCCACATGTGGCTGACCGAAAGTATTGTCGCCAAAAACTTGCCTTAAAACCACCGAACTTGTAACATTTTTTTTTTAAATAAATTGGTAATTGCTGTTAATGGGACTTTAATTGGCACCAGTATATCTGCCAAAGATATAACAGGGCGCCACTTGGCGGATAGTAGACCCTTAAACCGATGATATCACTAGATAGAAATACGACAATTTCACATAATTAATGTAAACATTTATTTCATTTCTCATAGACACTGCAACACGTTTTTATGTATCGTCACATAAATATTATTGTAGAATTCATTTCTTGACAATGTTGGCAATCTATCTTTTGTAAACCTACCGGTACAAGCTGGTTACTCATTTTTAACCGACTTTAAAAAGAAGGAGGTTCTTAATTCCTCTGTATGTTTTTATGTTGGTTACGCGATTACTCCTCCACTTGTGAATAGATTTTGTGATGATTTTTTTTTTTGTTTGGTAAGTCATACTTCAGAGGAGACCACCTCTTTATACGAGTATAAATGTTATCTAAATTAATTGAGCATTTTTTGAAAAAATCAACAAAAACCCAAAAAATTATATCCACAGATTACTTCTAACTAAGAAAGTTGTATTGTTGTAGTTAATGATTACAATTCTATAAATAATACTTGCTACAACTTGGAATCATATTTTGACCAACATAAAACCTGACTATGACCTGAAAATTGCAAAAAACGTAATAAAATTGAATTTCGCGGGCTACCGTGTAATATCTAAACTATGGCTTAGGTATTGCACTTTTCTTTTCTTTTCCTGTTTCGGATAAGGCGGAAGGAAACGCCCGGGTGTTATCACTGCGCGGATCGCCCAGAAGACACGGTGGAGCATACGGTAGAGGTCTGCCCCGCTTGGGCGGAGCACCACCGTGTCCTCGTGGATGCGATAGGTGGCGGCGACCTCTCGCGCCCGGCCCTGGTTTAGGCCATGGTACGGAGCGAGAGGGAATGGGAAGCCAGTTTCCGCCTTCTGCGAAGCAGTGAAGGAAAGCTCAACGGAGCGGCCCTCACGGCCCCGGCCGCTACCACCGCAGGAGAGGTACTGGGCGTACTGGGCGAAGGACGTCGTGAGACGATCTCCGGCCACCATAGACCCGGGCCTGCGGACGGCGAGCAGTAGGTAGCTCGCCATTCGATCAGCACCAGGCCCGTGAGACGACGCACGGCGCGTTGTGTTCTACACGCGCCTCAAAGAGATTTTATCAGCCACCACTGACGGGGCGCATCGTGGCCGGTGCCTGCAGAAGTCATTGGATGATTTCCCACCCACCCTCCAAAAAAAAAAAAGGTATTGCAATTTTTAACCGACTTCAAAAAGGAGAAGGTTATCAATTCGGATGTTTGTATTTTTTTTTTGTTTTTTTTATGTATGGTCGGGCATAACTTCGTCATTTATAAACGGATTTCCAAAATTCTTTTTTTGTTCGAAAGGAGTTTGTTCCGAAATGGTCCCACTTCAATTTCATGTAGATCTGACGATGATTTTCGGAGACAGACAACGGAACTCTTAAAAAAATTACAGCAAATCAACCGCGATTGCTGGTATCGCATAAATATGCATTGTTAACACAATTTCATGAGGAAACACAACTAAAAAGTGAAAAATAAAAACTTTTTTACAAAAAAAATAAAACCGACTTCCAAAAAAAAAACAAAAAGTGCAAAATAACTTTAATTTCGGAAGTCGGTGTCAAAAAACGAAGAAATAAAACCAGAAACACCGACTTCCGAAATTAAAGTTATTTTGCAGTTTTTGTTTTTTTTTTGGAAGTCGGTTTTATTTTTTTTGTAAAAAAGTTTTTTCTTTTCTCATAAGAAATTGTAATTCTTTGGATGGATTCGACACTTTAACTGTTCTCGTGGTAGCTTTAATTGTGCCGTTATTTTTTTATTCATTAAAATTATAATAAGGATTGATAAGACCCTTCCAAAATTTACAAACTCTGCAGACAGAAATCAAACATACGAGTATCCTATTTTCTTTGTCGTCTGAAGTGTGAAAAAACACTTTTTTTTCGATTTGGATGGCCATCAGCAATGCCTAGCACAAAAATATATAGTCTTGAGTATTCTTTCAATTAAAGTGTAGAAAAGTTAAGTTAGGTACACTTACTAGCATATCCATCGTGTTTGGGCACATTTGGATCGCCATAATGAGTACTATTCGTTGCAGCTAGTAACATAGAAAGATTAGTGGAGTACAATTTTTACAGTATCTTGTTCATAATCTTGTTGATCGTTCAAAAGCCATAGAAATAGTCAAAAATACATTTGGTACGGAACCCTAAATGTGCGAAGAATTGACGGCTAATTTCAATACAAATCTCCTTAATGAAAACCATTGGCCACCTATGTGTATTTCTTTTTTTAATATATTTTTAAAGACGTGGGCTGTTCCATTGTTATTGAAATAAAAAAAACTTGAGAGGTGTCAAGGGACACCCGGATGGAACGAAGTTCTTTTCGATTTATTAGTGAAGGAATTGTAATATAATTTTATTTTTTTTAATTTATAATATTTTTTTTATTATTAATTACGCACACACGCACGCACGTAAGAAGTTATACTTCATCATCTCATCTCATCTCATCTCATCGCAGCTCAGCTCAGCTCAGATCAGCTAAGCTCAGCTCAGCTCAGCTTAGCTCAGCTCAACTCAACTCTTTAGCAATAACAACAACTATAACAAATAATGTTTGATAATGCTTGATCTGCTTGCAAACTTTGTACCTACCCACCAAAAATACAAGAAGTTTTTATTAGATTGTTTTTCCAACACAATCTTTTTGGATGGACAGCCTCATTAGTGTCGTGACAACTTTTCGTAAGAATTTTTTCCGTCTAGCCCCCTTCCACAACGCGCGATAATGAACTTCGTTCCAAAAATAGTAAGAATATGAAAAAAGTCTAACTCCCACAAGATACATTTTTCAAATGTTTCGAAAGCTGGTTCACCCGAATGCATAAGTGCATTGGGTTTGGAAGGAAGTATTTTGCAAAGCTATAAATAAACTTTTTTTCATTTACAATTATCGAACAGGCCACGTAATATCTTCTTTTACTCCAATATATTTGTACTCATTTGAATCGTATGTGTGGGTACTATTCGCTGTAATTTTTGAAAAGGGTCTGATGATGGATACCAGAAAGTTGGTGAGTAATCTCATTACCGTCTATTTTTTTAAATAGAGTCTACCTTACATGGATGTTATGTTAAAACTCGCCAAAATTTAAACTTAGTTGGGATTCATATTACAAAGAACCGCTTAATAAAACCTTATGCCTCAAGAGTCAGTTTTAACGCAAACTGTTTTTTTTTTTAAATTATAATACCAACCTGCATTGGGCCCGCGAGGTGGATTACGGCCCACACCATCTCAGAGTAGAGGCCTGTGAGTGGGGACATTAAAAGGTTGATGTTGTTGATGATGATGATATTTTTAGGATTCCGTACCCGAAGCCTCCAAACGGAGCCCTATTGTCACTCACATGTCCGTCTGTCGGTCTGTCCATCCGTCGTCAGTCACAAAATTTTGTTACGAAGAATTTCTTAACTTCCCATTGGCCTATGAACTTGAAATTTAGTGATAATGTTTATTATTACGTACACTTTACTAACAAATACCAATATATAGTATGAAACCGTTGTGCCAAATCCGACACGCACTTTGCAAGTTTTTTTTTGCTCATACTTGCATGAAATATTTTTATAGCTGTCAAATTAGACGTTTCAGGTTGTCAGGGATAATAAGATCCGTGATATGTTGCTCCCTTTTTTAGAAACGTAAATAGATTACTGTTACATAATTATTACTATAACTGTTATAAATTTATAAAAAATATAAAATAAAACAAAACTTTATTATGATCTTTTATTGATTATTCGAAGAAAAAATAAATAATTTAATTTATAATTAATTTTGTACAGTATTACAAAATTGCCATACTTACTTACTCAAATAATATAATTTACATGTCAACTGATCTGTATTCACAATATAAATAAATAAAATGAACATATAATTTTACTCTTTTCTAAATAATTTAATATTCTATGTGAGTTATACTATAAAATACCCACTATAGGTTAATAAAAGAGTGCCCGCCCACTTAAAAATAATATATTTGAGTCAGACTTAGATCAAATTCCTATGAAAAACACAATGTACCTAATTGTTAAAAATTCAAACCTTATTAAATAATAATATTGAGCAGAATTTGTGCCAACGACTGGAATAACTTAGACACTAAAACTACTGTAGATTAAATAGTTAGTGTTATAAAAGAGAAGTACAAAGTTGTTAGTCTTATTGAATAACAAAATAATTTAAAACTTACTAAATTAAACGAATATTTTTAATAATACTGTTTTTTCGAAGATAATTAATACCGTATCTTCGTCGCTAAAATTATTAAAAGCGCCATCTATCATGTTAGATAAGAATCTTTTAGAATCTCGTTTCCTTACGTGTTGAACAGATGGCGCAACACGTGTCTAAAATATCAACAGCTTGATAAAATAATTCGAGAGAATTTGATTGCATCGCCATCAACTCAAGTGTCGACTTCAGCATCGTGTATTTAAAAAAAAACCGGCTAAGTGCAAGTCCGACTTGCACATGAAGGGTTCCGTAGGTACCAAAAACTGAAAAAAAACAAAGAAAACACGTTTCTAGAGAAACAAAGTTTCTCTGTTTTTTTTTTTTGTTTTTTTGGGCTGTATCTCATGATCCGTAATAGGTAAACAGTTGAAATTTTCACACAGCATGTATTTCTATAGCGGCAGCAGAAATACACATTCTGTGAAAATTTCAACTGTGTAGCTATTACGAATCGTGAGATACAGCCCGCTGACAGACAAAGGACAGCGGAGGCAGAGGGTCCCGTTGGTTACTCTTCGGGTACGGAACCCTAAAAACACGTTGACTTTTAAGTGACCATTAATATTAATATAGCCTTAAAAAAGGTATGGTTTGCAATGCAATTCGAAATTCAAATTAAAAAAAATAATTATAAATTGTTTTCGTCGTGTAAAAATCAGTATAATGTAGGATGACCCTAAGTTCTCCGGCAATCTTTAAAGGGGGTGAAATTATGATTATGAAAACAACTCAAACGAAAACCATCAGTGTTTTTCTACATTCCTTTGAGTTATGCAAACATAAATGAACGGCAATAGGGATGACGACAGGGTAAAAAAAATATTAGTCAAATTAGTCCGTAAGTCAGATTATCAAAAAATATTTTGTCCGTAAGTTTGATTATCAAAAAATATTTTGTCCGTAAGTTAGATTATCAAAAAATATTTAGTTCGTAAGTTAGATTATCAAAAAATATTGAACACGTATTGTTTGCTATAACAAATTAATGAGAAAATACAAAGATATAACGCGTCAAAGTTCAGGAGTGGGGGCTTGTTACATCACTTTTAAGTAAAAATTTTAACCTAAGTGTGACGTCATCCGAAATTTCAACCCCACTGTATCGTCTTTGTTTTTTGTTAAAGTGACAAAAGAAGAATATGTGTCCAATATTTTTTGGTAATATATCTGACGGACTAATTAGATTATTTTATTCGTCAACCCTATACTCTTTTGTTACATTATTATTTTGATTCAACTTATTCATAACATTGTTTACAACCCTAGAAAATTGACAATTAAATAAAAGTCGTTCAGCATAACATACAAAGGGATGTACAAATAGCGATCTGATATTTTAATCACATGTTGAGTACTTCGAGTTTAAGTAGGTACTTAATGCGACCTACTCAAATACCCTTACTTTGGTTTTATTTGTCAAATTACTGAGAACCATAAAGCACTAAGTTGAGCTTTCAGGAGTTCAACGATTGCATTATCTTGTTTCAATTGTCTGTTTGCACTGTCTGGACACGTCCACTCAAAATACCACCTCGGACATTAACCGACATGGTTCTCTTATGATTTAACCATTACATGTTTATTGGAAGTAAGACACTTTGACCTCTGAGTTTGTTTTGGTGTTTCTTCTCATGGTAGTCAGCTAGGAAACACTGTCCTTATCTAGTTTAAATTGACGAAAAAAATTACTTTTAAAAGTTTTATTTATACTCATAACAAAATTGCAAAATAAATATCATTTATCATTCTAAAGTACCTATATGCAAACTATGCTAATAGATCTTGGTGGCACTCCTTTTAAGCGAAGCAATAAAGCAACAATAGGATATTAAATACAGCACACAGTTACAATACAACATTTAGTTCCTTAATACCAACATAACTCTTCGTCTCTAATAGGTATCAGACACAAAGGATGATTGATTACTATGAACACGAAGACTATGAGGATGAATATCTAAAGTCATTAGTTGATTTTATCTCAACATTATACGTATGACCTCTATATTACACTGTTTTCAGAAGACGCAAAACTGTTTCACTTGAATTGATTAAAGGCATTAAAACACCAAACACCCCAACAGTAAACAACAATATTTTCATGGGAACAAATTATTTGCGACTCATAAGAAGGGTTTAGCAAATTTCATCAGTCAACCATTGAATTCAACTGGGTCTTAGTCGGATTTACATCAAGGATATGCTATTAAGCATAGCCGATTGTTAAAAAAGCCTACACAAAAATACTGATAGTCGATTTATCTCAATAGATATTAGATATGAAGATGTTACATCACATAATATCACGATTTCAATAAATTGCCTGACAATGTTTATTTTATGTTGTGGTTTTTGATAATTTAACTATTCTTTAGTCTTCGAGTCCACGCTTCCCGTTTCTTCCTTTTTGTTTTACGACTGTTTAAAACTATCTGACGGCTCTGATCCTCTCTCAATCTATTTGTTACATTAACCATCCATTCCTTCAACTTTAAGAATAAAGTTGGTCTGATGCTTCTTTCTTTATTTTCCTTACTTTGCCTTCCCTCCTCAGGAACCAGTCTCCTATTATTTGGGAAGGAATGCAAATGCCAGGTTTTCAAATCGTTATCCCATCGCCATTCAGGTCTATACACATGGATAACTTTTGGAGCTTCTCTTGCATACGGTAAGAACCAAGGTGCAAATAGAGCTGCAAAACCTGACCCCGCAAAAAGTAAACCTAATGGAGCTAACAATAAAGGAAAAAAACCGATACTCAAAGGATTTATAGTCGCTAGCCAGCCTAAAGCATCTAATGCAGGGCGGAAAAAATCTACTAATGATGAAAAACTAAATATATCATCATCTGAGTCTCCTGAACCACCTGGGGCTATTATTGCAGAGTTTGGTGAAGAAGCAGCTCCAAAGCCACCTGCTTCAGCAGATTCGGGTTTAATTACACTATTTGCAGAGTGATAGTTTGCTAATTCTGTGCCTTCGACTGATACACTTTCATCGTCTGGCTCTTGATTTTCCTCAGACTCAAAATAATCTTCGTCTTTTGATGAATCACCACCTGAGTCGTCACCTAAACCTAATCCGAAGCCTCCAGGAAATAAACTCTCGCTTTCTTCCTCCTCTGATTCAATCACAACATTCTTATTTATTACATTTGTGTTAACTGCAATATTTAAATCCGGACAGGCCTCTTTAGCTTGGCCTTGAAAAGTATTATTTAAAGTTAAATAAATAGTAGGACAGTCTTCAGCAGTCGGACTGTATTCTTCAGGTCTTATAACTATTCTATCGGTATAAGAATTAGATGGTTCAAAAGTAGAAACCTCGTAAGTATTTCCAGGATAGTTTGGAACATTATTGTGGTACTCATAGTTGGTTGGTCTTGTGTTATACATTGGCCGTTGTGTTGTGGTTTTTCTAGTTACCTGTTGAGTCCAGGGTTTCGGATAGCCTAGATTTGTAATAATTGGGGTAGGGGTTGGTATATTAGTGTGGTAATAAGGAGGTCTTGTTGGACGTGGACGAGTGTGTATCACCTGTATGTTAGGGGAATAAGATTGGGTTTCGTCTGAATATTGATAATGTGGGCGTTGATTGTTGTACATATTATTATCATTATAATACTGGTCGTACATGTCATTTGGAGGAGGTCGTGTGTATCTTTTCGAATTTATTTCACTAGAGCTTTCTGTACTAGAGTCATCATTTGGATGATTACTACTGAGCTTTGTCATGCCCTTATCATCACTTCTCAAAGTGCTAGTTTCATAGGAAAAGTTTAAGTCGTTTAGTTTCGTTTTGTCGCGCCATTTTGTTATCACTTTTCTTATTGCTGGATTCTTTTTATCGTTAGAATCTTCTTCGCTTTTATTTTTTACTGGATTTGGTTTGTATTTCTTTTTTCCTCCGTGTGAATTGGTTCGAATCAACCGACTTGTTCTATTGCTTACGTTTCTTGGTTTTAATTCTCTTCTAGCTGGGTTTACAAACGGGTCATTTAAACTTACTTTGTTAGCGATATTGTAAGTAACTGATACATTATCAGCTTTTTTGTTATCTACATTCGTTTCATTTACAAAACTAATGACTTTAGGTGCTAACTTAAAACTATTCAAACTTAAATTACTAAATGTATACCTTATTAGTGGAAGTGTCGATTTTTCATTCTCTGTCTTAATTGCAGTAGAAACTATGAGCTCTTCTTGAGGTCGCATATAAACAGACGGACAAACTAAAACTACTAATAAAACTAAAGTCCACTTTGAACACACACTTTTTCGCCTCGTCATCGTGTTTGCCGGGAACTATACCTGTAAAAAAAGAAAAGTAATTGTGAATGATAATAAGAAAATACAACAGTAGGTATACGTTGAAACCCCGATAAAGTGGTAAAAGTGTTACTCTCAAGAATAAACATCGAAGGTTCACAGTTAATTTGGATAAAATACAGTGCTGACAGAATATTTTCACTTTAACACCGAATGATCATCAGATTTTACTTTTAACTCCAGCATGAAAAATGAAAAACACTGTAATGATTTTAAAAATAACATATGATTTATCATCTTGATGGTAATTGATGCGAAAACTGGTATTCTATATGTCATTTCAAATGTCAAACTATCAATTCATGACCTAGTACAAGGACACAAGACATGTTTGTCAGAAGTAAAGTCCAATGACCCAAATGACCAACATTCCGATTTCCATTCGATATAAAAATAAACAAACAAGTAAAAAAACACCGGTGGACCACAGTATGGAACTAAAAAACGATCCGTTAAGCCATCGTTAAGCTGTGGGGTACCGTTAAGCCGGTCATAATATCGGTCAAGGCTATTTGCTTAGACTTGTAGAATATTAATCTAATAACTGGATGTCGATGGTAATAAGAGGAAAGATGATTGATTCGTGGAAGAAATCAATATGGATGAGCTATCAGTTCTGGGAAAATGACAGTAGATACAACAGTATTGTGAATTTTTTAAATTACATAATGATAGTAATTGGGTTAGGAAGCCACAGGCGCTAAACCTGTTATGTTATGAAATCACTGCTTTGGTTAAAGTATATATTTCAAAGTATACGCTACAATTACTAAAAAAAGATTTATTGAAAAAGAACAGACACAAAGGGAAGAAGAAAAGAACAAAGTCCATAAAGACGTTAGCCACAAAATTAATCATAATTACAAATCTCAACTTCGGATCAACCACAAGTATTTTTAATCTTTTACATTAAAAGTTTGTCATCTGTGGTTTCTATTCATTTATAAGTACCTAAAAACAAAAGGAAAAATCCCCAGGTGTTGCGGTTATGAATTTATTTAATTCTCGTTTTGATTCTACTCCTTTCTTTGACTGATGATTCACATCAAACAGACATAATGCTGGTGGCAATTCTAAGAATACTACTTTCTCAACATTAACTCCTTAGGTATTGACCTAGAGCAGCATTTCTACCGGTTTAAGAGGATAAATCTGATACTTATGATGGACTAGCATTCAAAATCATAGATTATGAATATGAAGTTGATGTAGAAGAAATTCTTGGTTTTCGCAAAAGGCTGAAACCATGCAAAGGCCATATTAAAGACGTTATAACCTTAGATTCCAATAAACAACAATTCGACAGACCCAGAAAGGTATTGCAAGATGAGCTGATCACCTTTATAAAGGACTGGTTAAAATCGCAAAAGACAACCAGAGAAAAAGGAAAGAGAGGCCTTTACTCTGCAGTGGGACAGCATAGTATGTTTTATTAATAAAACGATTAATCCTGAGACATTAACTGCTATTTATTAGGAAATTCATCAACCAATATCATGATCATCATCATTTCAGCCGAAAGACGTCCACTGTTGGTCATAGGCCTCCCACAAGTGTCGCCACAATGACCGGTCCTGTGCGTCTCGGTCCACCTTATTGGAGGACTCCAGGATTTTTCAGACCCATCGACCGTTTGTTCTGCGAGCAATGTGCCCTGCCCACAGCCACTTCATTTTGGCGATTCTTCTGGCTATGTCGGTAACCTAGGTTCTCTTGCGGATGTCATCATTCCTGATTCGAGGAAACTGCGAGCAAAACCCTCTCCATTGCCCTTTTTTTTTTTTTTTTTTTGGGGTGTGGGAAATCATCCTATGACTTCTTCCGCTCTAGGGTGGAGCGGAAGGTTGTGTCAGACTCTTACTGACTAAAACCCACCCCTGTTCCTCCCTGCCTCGAGTGCCCGGGGGCGAGGTAACTCTTTCGAATTTATCCTCCACCCCCGGGCAGGCATCGGCCGTGGCAGGCCCCTTCCCTTGGCTGACAACTCTTTGAGGCGCGCGTGGAACACTACGCGCCGTCGACTCTCGGGCCTGGTGCTGATCGGACGGCGAGTTACCCACTACTCGCCGTCCGCAGGCCCGGGTCTACGGTGGCCGGAGATCGTCTCGCGGCGTCCGAACCCCCTGGCGTCTCAGGCGGCGGTTGCGGCTGGGAGCGCTAGGGCGACTCGGCTGTGTTCGAGTCTCCCTAGCGTATGCCGCCTCCCTCTTCGCGAGCATTACTGCTTCGCAGAAGGTGGAGACGGCTTCCCATTCCCTCTCGCTCCGTACCATGGCCTGAACCAGGGCACGGCGCGATAGGTCGCTGCCGCCTATCGCATCCACGAGGACACGACGGTGCTCTACCCAAGCGGGGCAAACCTCCACCGTATCCCTTTGGGGTGACTTTATGCCTGAAGCCTTCTGATTAGATTCATTGTGAGTGACTAAGTGGAGGAACACAAAATGTTTCTGGCAGTTTGGAATGTGCTAAAGAGGCGTACCTTAGGACGATTCGCACATACGTATATTGCGTATCAGGTCAAATCAACAGTCGTCATCATTGAGCACACGCAAAAATACCGTTATGTTTACTAAATTACGGTATTATTAGCCCTTTTAGATGGTAATCAGGCTGTGAATATAAGGTATATTTATAAAGTCATCAAACTTTATGTACCCCAGTTTTATTTTAAGGATTATAATTATTATATTACTGGCTTCTGCCGGCGGCTTCGCCCACGTTGTTTTTGTACTTCCCCCCGTTATAAATATTATAGCCTATGTATTATTCTGATTTATAAGCAATATAACTGTAAAACTTCATCAAAATCCGTTCATTAGTTTTTGCGTGAACTTTCACATTTATAATATTAGTAGGATTCTGATCAGTTTTCACATGAAACTTGGTAAGGTTTTAGGTGAAAATTGGCCATGCTAGTTGTGTAAGTAGTTTATTTTTATAAAGAAAAGTGCATTATACTTTTGGTGTACTAGCTCAGCAGTCCAGCAGGCACCTCGTGACCGAGACACAAAAATATAATGTGTCTGGTTATTTGGACGCGCAAAGGGACATAATTTTGTTTTTCGTGATTCAGTTGGAGATGAAGCGGACAGCCTATTTCATTGAAAAATCAATTAACTTTAATAGTACAAACAATTTAACAAATTGAAAAGTAGAATCCCTCTTAAAATTTCAATTACTCGAAAAAAATACGAAATCGTGTTCGGACTAAAAATGCATGTTATTTTGAATATTTATGTCCTTGACCTTCATGGAGATAATATCCCAGTATTCTAAATTACTTGCAGTATTCTGACTTCACTGCTTTTTCTCTATTATTTCAGTACCTACTATTCTCTTACCCTTTATTGAAATTATTTTGGATCGGTGCAACATTTATGTTCTACTTCCATACTTTTTAGGGTTCCGTATCCGAAAGGTAACCAACGGGACCCTATAACTAAGCCTCCGCTGTCCGTCCGTCTGTCTGTCAACGGGCTGTATCTCATAATCCGTAATAGGTAGACAGTTGAAATTTTCACAAATTGTGTATTTCTGTTGCAGCTATAACAAAAAGTACGTAATAAAAATAAAATATACATATTAATGAAAGGAACGTGTTTTTTGGGCTTTTTTTGCTCAATCTTAAGAATGCCAACAAGTAGACGCGTAAAATCTTGTACGTTGGTACGGAACCCTTAAGGCGCGAGTCTGACTCGCACTTGGCCGGTTTTTTAAGGTTCGTCATCTTAGTAGTTTTTCTAGATATTGGTGTCGATTTTCTTGTTCAATAACTTAACTAAAGTTAGAGAATTGCTATCTTTTACTAAAAGGCAGTGCGAGAAAATAAAAAGCTATGAACTAAGTTCGAGATGTCAAACTAGTGTACGCCTTGCGCTTCACCGTGTTTTTAATCGACATGTTTTTACGTGTACCCTTAATTTGAATGGAAATATTAGTTCAACTAAATTTGACAGCTCTTATTTACTTCCGTCTCTTTTTTGTTTTATTAGAGAGAAAACTAAAGGAATAGCCCAAATTAAGTTTAGTTTGTGCACAACAGAATCCGCAGCATTATTTGAGCACAAACTAATGAGTATCTATGCTAAAGATCTACAGATCTTTGACCAGTAATTAGTGATAACATAAAAATAAATGGCAAGAAAACTTTTATTAATTATGCATACTAATCTGTAATTAGTTGAAAGTTTATAATCAAAGGTAGATTAGAAGAAAATAATCTCAAAGTTATATGAGCTACTATTGATTTGAAATGCAGTTTCCCGGCACTCTCTTGCAATTTTTAATTAGGTATATACCCACAACATCATACACAACTTAATTGCTAGATATAAGCTACAACTATAAAATTAATGACCATAGAAGATTTAATATTTATAGCTTTTTCTAGCTTCCTTCCTAGCTAGATTAATATTCTCTTCATTTGAGAATATTTATGCGTAAAAACATTCTTTTAAAATTAAGAAAGTCTAATATATTATCAAGACTGTAGCGACATCTATGACGCCACCTACGAACTAAAAACTCGCAAATCCTACATCACGCAACCAGAGTTCTCCGCGCGAATTGAACATAATACAACAGTCCGAAATCAACCATTGGGCAGTAGCCTGGATCAGACACAACACTCGTCTGGTCGGAGGATCCTCGCTTTTCAATGGAGGTTTGCGGAGCTTTTCACCCAGTACCGTACGCCAAAAGATTATGTAACACGTTTTTATTACCTTTGTTTGTAATTAACTAAATATGTTAAAAATCTTACAAGTTAAATTTGACCCACTTCCCGCATTCATGTTTAGTTTGGATGACAATGGTGTTGATTCTGTTGTGCTCAAACTAAACTTAATTTAGGCTACTGCTATCTTTTTCTCTCTAATAAAACAAGAAAGAGACGGACGTAAATTAGAGCTGTCAAATTTAGTTTGAACTAATATTTCCATACAAATTAAGGGTACACGTAAAAACATGTCGTCTAAAAACACGGCGAAGCGCAAGGCGTAAACTAGTTTGACATCTCTAACTTAGTTCATAGCTATAGCCGTCCTTTTCTCACACTGCCTTTTAGTAAAAGATAGCGATTCTCTAATTTTAGTTTAGTTATTGAACAAGAGAATCCGTGCCAATACATGGTTAACTAAGTAACGTTATTCTGAATCCAATATGATGGACTCACAAAGACGGAGTTATTTTTCATGCATTCCCATCATATGGATCCAATGAATGGGTCTTGTTGAGAAAATAAGAAAAAGCATGTTTTTTAGTATATTACTGACAAAAGGACATAATAGATTCGTATATATCAAAAAATTACAAAAAGAACACATTTTCGCAACAGGTGACTTGCCAACTGTCCCAATTGTCAGTTGTCATCTGTTGGTTATAGTGAACAGGCCCTAACAAAATGTAACAAACAGTACCCAATAAAATACACGTTGGTACTATAATCGTAGAAAGAGACAACGTATAAGGTCATCGTCCGCACGACCATGACCGACAAGTTTCGACTACCATACTCGCCACACTTTTGACCCACTTGTACACTTTTAAAAAGTTCCCGTTTTTCCGTTACATTAAAAATCTTGATTATTATGTGACATTAATTATTTTTAATGTATAGAAAGCCTCAAAATGTCGTGTATTAAGTTAAATAGCCGTAATTTTTGCTTATATGGTAAAAACGAGGGTAATGTCTTCGCGGTTTTTAGCAAAATAGCTGAATTTAGGCTGCATGAATCACAATTAATTTAATTCCAAGTTAATTTTGAACTTTATTGCGTTTTGTCACTGTTTACTTAGTATTTACTAACAACCTGTCTCGGCTTCCTACGGGTTCGAATTAAATCTCTATTTATCACAGATTTTTAAATGCTTTCAACTTCGCAAACTTTCAAATTTAAAAACAAACGGAGAAATATAATTAATTATTTAATTTTACGTCATTATATATATCCAAACCTTCCTCGTTTATCGCTCTTTCCATTAGTGAAAAACAAACAGACAGACGCGGAAAGTGAATTTGTTTTATACTATGTAGAGAAGAAAAGAAGGGCTAAATGTTTGAGTACCCAAAAAGTATGACAGCAAAGGTTTTATAATTCCTCTTTTTTAAATTGCATAACCGCAATATAACGTTAAAAATCTAAATGCCGAACTTAGCAGAGCTATCAAAATTAAAAATGACTGGCTAAAAATAAACTCATAATAATAAAGACCTTGTACGCCACTGTAATACTGACACAATTTCAATACTCAGAAGACCCTCAGTAATCATAAAATTGAAGCTCATTCCACTTCTGACGCACATGCAAAATTTTCCTTAACTTTCTACGGAAGAAGTTATCGTGAAGCCTTTACGAATATTATTTCCTGGTATTATATATAAATCTATAATGTCTGTCAGATATATGCACTAAAATAGTAGTTATATAAATATATACAAACAAATAGTTTAGATAAGTACATAATTATACATTTATATTTTTTTTAATGTTATAATAACATAGAATAAACAAGAACAAATGCATGCATAAATTGTAAGAAATGTAAATTTACAGGAAATGCTTTTTTATTTTATCTAAATGCACCAAAAACGATTTAAAAAAATCGTTTTGGTATAATCAGTACCTACGTCAGTGGCTGTGATCGACGTAAACCACTACGAACTCTTCCTAAACCACACAATGAATTTTAATATGATTTTCATTAATAGAAAGAACGGTAACCGAGGTTAGGAAGGTTTTGTGGGATGCACGTAATGTTCTTATGAGTGTGTACAAAGAGAATTAAAAAAGTTCAAGATTCTGTTATAATTATATTAATTTCATTAACTCACGGTACCTACCTACTACTATGGATATTGTCGCAGCCATCTGGTTGAATTTGCATCCTAACATCGCCTTTTGTACACATATATTCATGATCAGTGATATCAAAAATTCATCAATATCCAATTTAAAAAATAGCCTAGACGACATCCAACCATCTAGTTAAACGATGCGTTTAATGACTTGGCTGGTTGTCCTTCAGCCATTCAATTGAATGCTGGGGTTCAATGAACGGGCTAGGCATCTAATTGACTGGCTAATTCAACCAGATGGCTGCGACAGATATACTTTATAAAGATCGAAAAGGGCGCGTCGGTATTGCAGGGTACGGGACAACCACAGAACATATAATACTCTGGGACAACTGAGGTTCGCCAAGCTTGCAACTCCAAACCAATACACAATGTGTGCGTCAGTGTTTCTCTACAAGGGTTTATATGTATAATTTGTACCCGTGCTAAACCAGTGCGAGTTGCATATAATAAAATAAACATCCTTTAACCCTCTTGGTCTTTGCGGAAAATTAAAACTGCAATAATTATACTTCGCATCAGCCTAGTAGGAAACATAGTAACATTCATCAATCTTTTAAAAAAGAGTTATCTTCCACGCATATGGAGATACCCAAAGTGATGATAATGATTTGCTCACAATATCAGTGGACAGTGATTTTTAAGTCTAGAGTAAATGCGTTACTTCTAGGCAAGCTTGCTCCATCGTCGACTACATTATCGCTTACCATCAGGTGAAATGGTGGTCAAGCCCGAGCTTATCAATGATAAAACAAATCAGTATCCTCCTTCTAATGGGAATGGAGTCATAAAATCATAAGGTAGTATATATAAATCCATATATTTGCATCTGCAGCCTGCTACTTCCTGCTGGTAACCTGCCATGTTGATCGCTCTTGACCGTAACATTCAACCACTTAATTGCAACTTGTGGTACGTTGACACTGAGTTCCAAGTTAAAAGGGGAAGCGTGTGATGTACTCGTACTATATACAAATGTTTTGTGAAATCCATTACTAAAACTTATAAATACATCTGACCAGTGTTCTCATATTTTTACGGATATTACTAAATATGACTTCCACTATGTAGATGCTGAGAATCGTCAAGAAAAACTTTGTCGAACAAAACTTTGCTACGATGCCACAGAAGTCGGTCTTATTTGGTCTTATTTAAATGAATATAATCAAGTGATTATATTCATTTAAATAAGACCAAATAAGACCCTGGGATTAATAGATAACACGTAGAATAGACTTTATAGTTCACCAAAACAGTTACTAACATAGTTTGTCATATACCTACCTATGTGTGGTGACCATCTATGGGTACAATGGTGGTCTTATCGCTGACAGTAATATCTACCAGACAACATTTAGATGGACTGAAAGAACCAAAAACAAAAAGAGAGGTGGTCTGCGGTGTACTGATGCAAATATAAAAATAAATAGATAGAGAAAATTCACTACATAAACTTATATATATGGGAAACCGAACAGATCCCCGTCCCGTTGCAGATCGTAATTCCTATGAATCGAGAAAAATTCTTACCACATACTATTTAAGAATCTAAATTTAAAGTTGCAAGCTGCATTTTAACTTCAAGTTCATCAGTCCTACTTTAAACCTGTTTGGTGTAATCTACCTGGCAGATTTTACTTGGTAAGTTAATAGTTATGTTTGAGCATTGCAGATCTAGATTTAGTTTCTAGGTCAACCTTTCACGTTATGCTTTCATCTGATTTAGGAAGTAGTATTTATCACGCAATGCCGTTTAGAGATTTAGCAAAGTCTAGTTTCTGCTAGCGACTTCGCTCGTGTGGATTTTGTACTTCTCTTATTATAAATTACAGCCTATGTGCTATTCCAGACTGTAATCTATCTCTGTGCCCATCCAGATACGGTCAGCCGTTCTGGCCCGATTGAGTTACAAACATCTATTTATCCATCCATCCAAACTTTTGCATTTAAAATATTAAGTAGGATGGCTAATATTTTGGGTATCCAATACCATATATCCTTAGTGAAGGAGGAAGTTAAGCGTTTTGTAGAAGGACGCATCATATATTTATGTGGACACAAAGCTAGATTCTAAATTGATGATGGTGAGAGTCGCGGGTAGCCGATGGATGCGAAGCGCACAGGGCCGGTCGTTGTGGCGACGACGTCTTTTGTTTGAAATGAGGACGATGATGTTGAGCTTGACCCAATCTATCTGAACCTACAGCTTTTCATGAGAATTCCAAATCTAGAACATTCTTAGCCACCGCTTCCTCACCTACCTTACACCCAGCTGAGTTGAGCACGATTATTATGTTAATGATATAACTGACGCGCGTTGGCACGCGTTCCCATTTCTACTTCTACTCGTTTTTACTACGAGAGATTGCCTGCTTTCGAAGGGTAGCATTAGATATTGAACGGTATACACTTAATTTTAGAGGTGAGGTCTTCTTCATAGCTTCTTATATTATTTGCACCTTTATTATTATATTGTTGTACATGTGTGTTTGTTTCTAGTTCAGCAACCAGCAGGACTACTTCAATCTAGTGCAGTGTTTGAAAGAGTCACCTCGGCCCTGGCACAGGCAATTCAAGGAACACGGGTAGGTTTTAGTCATTAAGAGTCTGACACCCGGATCCACCCGAAGCGGGAAAAATAATTTGATGATTTCACATCCCGAAAAAAAAGAAATAGTATGTAGATGATAAATGTTCTTTACTATTTTTGAGCAGTGTCTTCTGTATTCAAGAAAACTTAGTTGACGATATGGGTACATTGTTATTAATAAATCATCTTCAATAAATACCGCCATAATTAATCAATCCAAACATGAAAGTGACGAATTGTTGGGTCAGCAAAATGTTAATGTACCATTGATGCGAAGAAGAAGATAAATAATTTTCTATAGTTAAAAAAATAAACAAAAACACGCTTTCCTTTTTATTTTTCGTATTCTCAGTAAACCCTTATAATTGATACCCATATCATGGATATGCATAAAAAATAACTAGTCCGCCATCTTTGGAAGTCCGCCATATTTGATTTAGAATGACGTCACTTAGCTAACCATACATTGTCATCGAAGTTTCAATCCGAAGTTTCCGAGTGGGTGAAAATCACGTTCAAAGTTCCTTTACATATATACATACCAAACTAATAAAAGCGTGTTAAAATACGCAAAATATAAAAACCCATTTTCATCCTTCTAATATTATAAATCCGAAAGTTTGGATGAATGGATGGACCTGGATGAAATTTTGTACAGACGTACTTTATAGTCTGGAGCAGCATATAGGCTATAATTTATTGTGGGGGAAATACTAAAAATAATACTCCGCGCGGGCAAAGCCACTGGCTGAAGCTAGTGTAATCTAAATCAAATCTATAAAATAAAATAGAATAGAATGAAACTTTATAAAATATCTGATATTCTATTTTATCAGCAAGATTTATCGATAGTGAAGTTCAATGAAGTCAGTGCGCATAGCTGCATACAATCAAATGGTACAAATTCGTGTTCTCGATTCTGATCATGACTGACCGAATTTTTAACATTCTCCTTTTTTTAAAGAAAGAAATAAGTAACCGTGCCATTGATTTTGTCTAATGCATCATGAATAGCATTTGCGTTAGTGGAGGAACTACTTTGCGGTTTCTTTAAATAAGCACTATTATTTTGGTTTATATTCACAAAAGGTCTGCAGACCAAGCGTTCAAACTTGAGACTATTCTTGTCGTCTTTTTCTTCAAAATTTAAATGAAAGCTATTCATCTATGTAACTTATGAATAATTGATTAACATAAGCGTTCCACCCTTGAGATCCACGTGTGCAATGACCCTATGTCATTTGCCCCTGAATCTGGTCTTAATAAAGAAAGGCTTAAATGCTACAGGTGCAAAATTATTTAGCAAGCAAGAGTGAATAGATTACTTCTAGGCAAGTGTGCTTCATTGTCGATCAGGTGAGATAGTGGTCAAGTGCGAGCCTGTTAACGTTAAAAAAAAATCATGCATCCCTCTGTTCATTAAAATTTGATCTTAAAATCGTATACAACGACTTGAATGACTAGATTTAATGTCACTGCATGGTTTTCAATTTGAACTGTTTATTTTTATTTCAAAACATCTTCAAGCATGAATGCATAATTTTCCAGTACAGAATCTTTTCTACAAGCAGTAGAGCACTTATGATTGACAGCAGCAGTGCAATAACCCAACAGCACACACCATAATAAATGGTTTGTATCAATACACGATAATTTGTGTGCAATGCCATGCCATAGTTGGTCCATCATAGGCGGAAACACTTTCCAATTTATGTCACTTTGCGCTTCACAACGCATGAAAAGTACACAATCGATTTCCTTCTCTACTTCTACGATATAAAGTCTTTTTTTGATAAATTGTAGATGTGTGTGTTATGTGATATCAAGAGGGCTATTTTTGTTGTTAGTAACATATGTTTTTTTGGCTTAATAGATCGTGACATTGCCTTCGAGGTCCTCATTTCCGTTACGGCCTTATATTGCATGATATAGTTAAACTGTGTATTTTTATGGTACACGATTACTTCTTCTGTAGTGCAAACAAGGAGATCTAGGTAACGCAATGTTGATGTAATAGCTAAATACAAAATTAATAATTTCTTCATAAACTGACCAGCCGTAAGACACAAGAAAGAAAAGGAACAGCATAGCGCAGCACAGAGACGAGGAAAAATTTTCCTTGAAGCAACAGAAATAATTGTTGCAATGATAATGCGAATTTGCAGACATCAACCAATGAAAGTAAACAACCAAGCGTGGCACTAAAATAAAAAGACAAAATCATAATTCATGTAATTATCTATTGAAACTTATAGCACTTAATCACAAGAATAACTTTAAAGAGCTAATAAAATTGCTCTAAGATAACATCTCTTGTGTTATTAAGCATGCTATAACACATAGGTATTACGTTTCACTTCTATTTTAACACGAAATCTATGAAAATAACAGCAGTATTGATCACTATCAAAAATTAAATATCTTTAATTTTGGAAGTCGGTGTTTCTAGTTTTGTTTCTTCGTTATTTGACACAGACTTCGTTTTTTTTGGAAGCGTGTTTTTTAGTAAAAAAATATATATTTTACACTTTTTAGTTGTTGTACCCCATGAATAAAACTAAATGGTAAAGTTATCCCCAAATTGATAACCCCACTAACATGGAGATTGAACATAACAACCAAAACGTCATCTGTGTATATATTTTTGTATTTGTTTGATTTTTTCAAAGAGCGCTGAACCAATTTCGATAAAATGTGTACAGAACTACCTCTGAAGTATGACCAAACCAAAAATAATTACCAAAAAACCTATCACAATTGTCGGCATAATCGCGTAAAAATCATACAAAAAAACATACTTATAGTCAACTTGAAAACCTCCTCGTTTTTGAAGTCAGTTAAAAATATGACAGGAGCATCACCTCAAACTCATTTCCCTTTCTCTAACAGTGCGAAAAAAGCCATCCTTTGCTTGTTATGGTACAAACACCATTCATTTAAGGCTAAGTGTGCCACTTCGCTCACGAACACAACGGGACTTTAATGGTCACAATGCCTGACACACATCTACCTTTTTATGTTTTACAATTTGATAAATTGAATTAGTTCTGTTTCACTTTTATGCTGATCATCGTTACTATCGTTTCTTTAATCTCTACAATATCGTGTTTCGATATTATTAGAGATTTGAATGAAACTATCCGTTTCTGGCACCTAGTGATTTGTGTGTCTTGCATGCAAACTTGTAAATCTTCAATACACTTTCTTGCCTTTCAAAAATCAGTCAAAAGGCCTAAACGGGCAATCTTATGTTATATAAAGATATCCACTAGCAATTTAAGTTACCTTATTACGATTTTTTGATATACATAAAAGCGATGCCACCTAACATTCATAATTTTATGCCTCGAATTTCAATATTATGTACGCCAGTAAAGAAAGCGAGATTTGCCAGCACTTTGTGAATTGACACTAATGAATAAATAATGTCACTGTTTTATCTCATCATTTAACAGTATCACAAAAACCTACTTCTCACAACTGACATTTAAACTTGGCTATGAAATTCTTCTTTTATTACTCGTACCAAAGATTTTTTTTTGCCTCACTGACCCAGTCGCGTGTCAAGCAGCAAGTGCATGACAGATTCTTTTATCCATGATAATTGACGATTTTATGGTTTCACGTGAAGCTACTGATGTCTTGATGATCTTTCCAAGTATTAGGGAAGGTTATTAGATTATATCACGTATGCTATGAAGTGTGGAAGAGCTGGTAGAGTCAATTATAAATGAACGAAGGAAAGAAACGTTCAAATTGAAGTAGCTATCTCATCTTGGCGACAATAAATATCAAAAATTTATCGATACTCTGGTTAAAACTTAGTGGCTGAAGTTAAGTTGTCAGATGACATAACAAGTATTATGGTTTGCTAGCAACAATTGGATCCGTAATATACTGGACTGATAGAAGAAAAGACGAAAACCTTATACTTAACATTGAATGGACAAGCAATTGAACCAATACAATAATAACTTCAAACCCTAACAAATATTGAGACCAGCTACAATAATAAAAGCACCAAATCTCTCCCGGATGAACGGAGAAAGCGTTATAGGTACCTACCTATAATGAAACAAGGATAACTTGTACTAAATGAAAGTGCCCTTAAAACGCAATAATCTTTGAGCGAAAGTAGTCTTGATTCAGTACAGGGAAACATTACACCGGCACAAAGCTGAGAATGCGTGAATTGTGTGTAACACAATAAATAAATTAACTGAGTTGGTTTTTAGGATTGATTGGGTTGTGTGAGCAGTGTTATGACAAAAGCTACAGAAGAGAAAAGAAGAACAAAACAAAACACAGATACTCGTAAAACGTTAAATATTTTTAATTAACAAAAGTTAAGTAAATGGCTGGTTTTGTTTTATTGAAACCCTTCCTAATATACTCGTATATTTGCTGAGAATTAACGCATTCGCTGTAAAACATATCTCATAAGAAACCTTTATACATATAACAAAATATAGTGCCTTTAATTTAATTTTATTAAGCTTTAAGGCCAAATACCAGACAAGAACATGTTCGAACATAAATTTAAACCATGTACCATTTTCTTAGAAGACGAAACAAGAGTAGGTACAACAACTGCTAATGTTTACATCTTAAACAAAATGTTACACAGCCATCAATGTGTGGTCTGGGAGGCACTTTCACCCGTTGTTATATTATTTTGTTTGTCTACACTGTCAGTTAGTGGTCAAGATGTCATTGTTGGAAAGAGGTTAGTGAAATGTAAAGAGTTTTGTTTTTCAAGATAAATAGTTAATGTTTATGAGTAGTTATTGATATTACCTTCTTTTTTTCTGGTGTTATTGCGAATATCTAGCCTGTGACGAGATAGGGATGTGAAAGAAAGGACGAATGTATTTATATATGTCATTATGAATAACATACTGTTAAGGTGTTAAGGAACAGAATTATAGCGTGATAGTTTGCAGTGGAGAATAAGAGAAAAAAACGTGTTGGATTGCAAACAAGGGCAGATTCACCAACGTTTTCACAAAACCAAAGTTAGCTTGAATTTATTATTTTAGTAAGCGTCACATTATTCGGTGTAAAAATGAATCCTTTAACTAAATCTGATATAGGTACAAGGTATAAATGTTTCCTTAGTTAGCTATAATTTTTAAGTCTAAATATAATATTGTGATGAGCAAGAAACACATATTTACTTTTGTGATTTTCGTGAAAAAAGTGAATAACATTTCTATAGGTTTGTTAATTTACTACTGTCCCCCCCGATTTTGCCTGCGTAACTTATCACTGAATCCCTTCTTGGTAGGTGTATTAAAAATGTTGTGAAGATCTCCTTTGTAGGAATTCTCATTGCATTCCGATCAATGAGCGAGAGCGAGTCTATAGTCCAACTCGCACTTAGCCGATTTTTAGGTGGCCGTGACTATAACCAGTTTTGAGGGCTGGATCCGCCCTTGATAGCGTTACACAACTTCTTTATTATGGAACAAGGGCACATGATTATGGATACAATTTTTTTAAGAACTGGAGAATACTACTGGAGAATTATCTAGACTACGAATGTGTGTAATATAACCGAGGGTTGTTATTATTGTTATAAGATAAAACAATGAGCTGTTCGATCACTGTTGTGTATTACTGTTTATATAACAGTAATTGTAACGGCATTTTGCAGCGTCCTGTGATTTCTTATGTTATTGCGATGACGCCCTTTGTTTGGGGTAGGAAATCATGAAATAACTCCTCCCGTTCTTGGTGGAGCGGGAGGGTGTGTCAGACTCTTACTAACTAAACCCCAGCCGTGTTCCTTCAGGTGACTGGGCCTGGGTCACGGTGACTTTTTCAAACTCTCCCGTCACCCTGGCATACTACCGCGACTTGGCAGTAAAGTCTGAAGTCTGACTATCATAACTTTGTAGCTCCACAATATTATAGGTACTTTATATTACATTTTTGAGCTTACTTCTAGTATTATTAATTGGCACTACAAGTTATGATTACCTAACTACTACCAATCAACAACAATTTTCCTGTCAAGACAACATTCTTTGTGTCAAATATCAACACGAAAGTTGCCGACACCTTGTAACTTCAGGTTTCATTCTGTAACCTCCCAAATCTATGCATGTGTAGTATTAAGAAGGTCGAGCCTTCTTTCCCCTTTTACTACATTTTTCTTTATGTGGGGAAATCTCCATGGATACTCTCCTTCTGGGCAATACGGAGAGTTATGTGGGACTCCTACCAACTAAAGCCCACAGTTCCTATCGTTACGATGAGTCGGGTACCCGGGCCACTAAAATCACGGCCACCCCTCCAATTATCCTCATTTATTGCTTCTCCGCTCACAGATTCCTCGGTAACTCGGAAAGCACGTTAAGCCGTTGATCCCGGCTATCTTTCGGCTTGTCCGGCCGATCTTTGACAGTCGTTACGGGAATTCAGAATCCTGGAAATCTGTCACCAGTATTACCCAATTACTGGGTTGTGGAGGTCAGATCGGTCACTCCATGTAAAATACTGGTATTTCACCTGCATCTGGTTAGACTGGAAGCCAACCTCATCATAGTTGATATCCTCATCCACTGGAGTTCAAGTTCACTCTTCTTGGGTTGTTTTGTTTTACTATTGATAGGCTCGTGTTTGATCACTATCTCACCTGATGGTAAGCGATGATGTGGTCGACGTTGGAGCACGCTTGCGTAGAACTAACCTATGTAGTCTTGAGTTAAAGACTAGATGCCCAGGTTGTGTGTTCAATGATAAGTTACGCAGATGTTTGATTTTTGGCACCACCACTGTTTTACATTTAAACATTATCTACTTTTTCTGCTACTATCTGCGTTATACCATTGCTAGTAAAATAAAAACCAAACGTACATGTCTTATGTCATTTGTTTTTATAGATGCAATTCTAGAAATTACATAACTCTATGTTTTCTCCAGCACAATGTCAAGAATTTAGCAAGTGCATGCGAGTCAGCAGATAACTAGATATTAGTGAATATACGCACGAATGCTTTATCTGGCGACTTTTTCTGACGTGTTACACTCATTGTTTGTAAACCTTAAGATACTTTGACCTCATTGAGCTGGCTTTTTATTTTTCAGGGATTAATTTGTACATTTTTACCGAACAGCTCCAAAAGGAGGATAATGTAGCAGTCTGATGCAATTAGTGGTACGTAATCTGCTATTGAACTAAAACAATACAATTAACTGCATCAGACTGCTTGAAAAGTAACTTGTTCGGAACTTTTAAGTTGTTTAATGCAGTCGAAATTTTGTAAACTTTCTTTTTTTGTCCTTTTGAGCGATAAGTACTCAAAGACTTTGCATAGGTACTTATCGCTCTTTTAATGAAAATTGATTAAGCGGCTCTATGTTTTTTCAGATGCAGTTTTCTGGGTGTCGTATGTTGTTGTGGTAATAACAGTTGGCAGTTGTCAGTGTATCGAAGAGAGAAGCCTGATTATGGAAATATTTCTTCCCTCAGTTCAGTTAGAATATGGTTAGGAATGATATTCGAATAACGTCAAATGAACTTCTAAAAAAATCTAAATTCTTCAAAATCAAACTTTGTGTAGTTTTCCTATTGGCCACCGTCACTGTTAGGTAATTTAATGTATATTTATCCAATTATTTACAGATATTAATCTACTAGGTACTAGTAACTAACCGTGTTTTCCGTGCTTTAAGTGCACGTAAAACATAGTCTATAAAAGCTTTTTAACCGCAGCTCTTCAAGATAACATTAAATGGTGGTCAGGTGATTCTACGCAGGTCTATTAAATATAAAGTATCCTATAATTTAAACGCGACACGATGTTAGACGCACTTGGCCTCAAGAATGCACCAGCCCACGAGTAACAGGTTGCTGGCTCATCGGTTAGAGAATCATAACAACCTAATTACCTCATTTCACGTTCATACGTATTAAATTCTTGTTAGTAATTTTGGAGGGAAAGTAGAAAGAAACAATTTTTGTCATAAAAAAAAACAAAACGTCAAAAAATACGCTAAAGATGCCATAAATTCAAGAAAAGAAAAAGAAAAGCATTCGAATGAAAAATTTCAAATTCAGAACGCAATCCAACAAAAACGGCTGAACGCATCGCGTCACAAAAAAACAAAGTTAACTTACCGTTAATTAATACTTGAAACGAACTTAACGTTAACTCGCGATTACCCGTTGTGATACGCCCGGGTACCACCGTGTATACCGATAGACTGACGGTCGAAGATGCATAACGGTATGTCGTGCCACTTCCCCTACTGGGACACACGAGACACAGAGCATTCCAACAAGAACTGTGTCGACACAGGTAAACTAGATTCCGTACCCTTCGGAAGAAATTAGAAGTCCAAAAAATGCGGCCTCGATAAGGTTAAGTATGTAAATTAATTTACTGTTTTCCTAAGATGTCGATGATTCTTGAAATTCTTGAATGCTCGGTTGTTGTAGCAGGTCGAGACTGCGCTGGACAGTGAGCTACTTTTGATGACAGTAGATACCATATTCAAAGGTCTCATGATTTTCCTCAAGTGAAATGTTAAGATTTTCCAGCCTCCAATATGACTGGCTTCGAGTGGCTTCTACTCACCAACACATCTACAGTCAATATTGATGAGTGGTCCTAATGAATAGTGTAGATATAGACATATCAAGAAACAGTTCAGAGGTATGGGCTCACACATAGATAGACAAACATATCAGATCACATAAGATGAACAACAACCAAGTCATTGGATGGTAGTCATTCTTTCTTTACTTCTTTTTTTTTATATTGCCCCACACTAGAAATCACTCCTGTATCATGGATGTGTTCACAAACATGTAAACTCGCATACACGAGACACCCAGACTCAGAACAACTATCTGTAGGTGATTCAAATATTTGTTCCGTACGGGAATAGAACTTGCGACACGCAGCAAAATCAAAATCAAAAGTCATTTATTCAAACTAGGCTGAGAACTAGCACTTTTTGAACGTCAAAGTGCTACATAAAGACAGTCCCCCAAAAAACGCCCGCCCGTCACCACTTCCTAGTGTTTTAGCTGTGAAGAAGAAGTGGCCAACTAACTCCCCAGCAACACATCTGTCTGTTAAGTTTTAAGAACTTGAATCTATATAATTATATGCAACAATCTTAACATTATGTAAAACAGAAAAATAAATATTTATGTCGTCTAAAATATAATCATAAAATTAAATAATCCGCCACTTGCCAGCTAGCACACTCAATCATGCCATTAAAAACAAACTCAAGCATAAACACTAAACCAAATTAAAGAAGCCTCCATACATAACTGGTGTGCCTGCTTACAAGAACAAAGATAGAAACTATCAAAGGGCAGCGCAGCAACCAATTGCTCCACTAATGCACCAACCGTCCATCCATTCGATAGACACTGCTGAAGTTAGCAAATAGATCTCAAAACATCATAGAAAATTGAACAGGGATAGGTAATACAAAAACCTTTGAACATCAACAATATAACGCCGACTTAAACATAAAACCATTTGCTTATGAACATTGCTTAAAGTGGCAAGCGATAATTAACTTTTACACCATTAACCAAACCTAAATCTTTTTAAATTTAAGTATGCTTTTCCACCAACAATGTGCGAGGTAAAGAAGCGGTGCGCAAGGAAAAAAACTACAATGGAATCACTTCATTTTCCTCGCTACCTCGCACAACCTTGATGGAAACAGTCACACATTTTCACAGCACCACCTCGCTACCTCACACACCTTTGGTGGAAAAGTACCCTAAACGTCGCTTGACTTTAAAAACGTTTGTAAAAAGAAACGACTATTATACCTTTTTTTGTGTGGTGGTAAATCATTCAATGACATCTCCCGCTCTGGGTGGAGCTGGAGGGCGTGTAAGACACTTACTGACTAAAACCCACCCCTGTTCCTTCCCTGCCTCGCCCAGGGGTGCGATAACTCATGTTCGGAATTTATCCACTACCCCTAGACATGCAGGTACCGGCCACGATGGGCCCCGTCAGTGGTGGCTGACAATCATCTCTGTGAGGTGCGCGTAGAACACTACGCGCTGTAGAGTCATGGGCCTGGTCCTGATCGGTCTACGGTGGCCGGAGATCATCTTGCGACGTCCTACGCCCAGTGCCTCTCCTGCGGTGGTAGCGGCCTGTGGCGTGAGGGCCACTCCGTTGAGCTTCCCTAACGCGTCCCGCCTCCGCCTTCGCAAGCATTACTGCTTCGCAGGAGGAGGAGACTGCTTCCCATTCCCTGTCGCTCCGTACCATGGCCTGTGCCAGGGCCGGGCGCGAGAGGTCGCCGCCGCCTATCGCATCCACGAGGACACGGCGGTGCTACGTCCAAGAGGGGCAGACCTCCACCGTATGCTCCACCGTGTCCTCTGTGTGATCCACGCAGTGGTAACACCCGGGCGTTTTCTCCCGCCTTATCTGAAACAAGAACCTCCCGAAACAACCATGTCCGGTGAGGACCTGCGTCAGGCGGAAGGTGAGGTCGCCGTGACGCATCTGCAACCACTCCTCAAAGAGGGGTACTACCGCCGCGATGGTGGCGTGCCCAGCTCTGGGTTGCGATAGACGCTGTCTCCATTTCGCCATGAGATCCTGCCGGACCTCCGTCCGCCGAGCCGCGAGGTGTCGCGGCAGCGGAGTTTCGCTCCGACGTTTGGCCTCCTCGCACCACTCCCAAAGCAGCGCAAGTACTTTTGCCTCCAAATCCCACGTCGACAGTCCGGCAATGAGGCTCATCGCCTCACAGGAGACCGTGCGGTATCCTCGGATCAGCCGAATGGGCATGACCCTTTGGAACGCGTTCAACCGTCAAGCTGGTCGCCACCTCAAGAAACTAGCTATGGACCACACGATCCCCGCGTAGAGCCTTCGGCAGGAGGCGTTTGTACCCTCCAGATAGGGCAAGAGCCACTTCAAAGCAGCACTGGCCCGCTCTAGTCTGGGAGCTAAACGTCAGAAATGATCGACGAAGTTCCAGCGGCTGTCGAGGACGAGTCCCAGGTACCTCATCGTCCCCTCGAAGCCGATGTGAACCTCTCCTACCGTTATCCGGGAACCCGACGGTGGCGCGTTCCGAGGACCATGAAAACACATTGCCTCGGACTTGTGCAATGCCACCTCGAGTCCCAGTTGCCGGATCCTCTCAACGACTGTCGCAACCCCGGCTTTTATACATTCAAACTATACCCAGAAAGCAACAGTGTCTTCAGTTAAATCATCGCCATAGTTAACATATCCGTATTACATAAATCAAGTTCCGTACTCACGTATTTGGAACTTCGGCAAGTCAAGATGGACAAATAGAATGGCATAGGTCAAGTAGAAACGCCAAACAAATTGTATGTAAGTTAAGTGAGTGCATAATCAATTATGGTGAACGTACACTCTACTTAAATAAGACAACTAATCATCGGTTTTTCCCTGTTCTAATTTTCAAACAACCAACCAGAGCCCAGAACCAAAACTATTCTCTGCGGTTCCACGGCAAAGAATAGTTATTGTTCTGGGCAAATTATTTTATATTAAAAACGTGCATTGGGAAAGAAATGGACTTAACATTAACGGAAACAAACCTTAGCAGACGATATCAGTCTATTTTTGGAGACTCCAGATAGTTTGGAGGACATGCTACAACAACTATCAGATAAAAGTGCCAGCAAACATATTTAAAAAAAAAAAAAAACTGGCCAAGGCGTGTCGGATTTCGCACACTAATGGTTCTGTACCCGGGCCTGCGGACGGCGAGCAGTGGGTAGCTCGCCGTCCGATCAGCACCAGGCCCGTGAGTCGACGGCGCGTGTTGTTCCACGCGCGCCTCAAAGAGATGATTGTCAGCCACCACTGACGGGGCCCATCGTGGCCGGTGCCTGCATGCCTAGGGGTAGCGGATAAATTCTCAAGATGAGTTCCCGCACCTCTGGGCACTCAGGCAGAGAAATAACAAGGGTGGGTTTTAGTCAGTAAGAGTTTGACACGCCCTCTCGCTCCACCCAGAGTGGTAGATGTCATTGGATGATTTCCCACCCCACAAAAAAAAAAGAATTCCGTACCAAATATTGATATTTGTTAATACAGTATACGTAATAATAAACATGTGACATCCACCAATCCGCATTGGGCCCGCGTGGCGGATTACGGCCCACACCCTCTCGCAGAGAGGAGGAAAATAGAGTATGTGAAATGTGCCGGCCGCACAGATGCTCGGGAAAAGCCGGCGGCCCGTACCGGCAAAAGCCAGCCTTTAAAGCTCAATTACACCTTCCGATTTCAAGGGATTATTTAGGAACAAACTAACTAGGAAGTAGGAATCGACCGATTACACTATCCTAAATTGAACTCCTAAATCGGGCTCCTAAGTCGACAGTGTTGCCAACTCTTACAAATTCGAGTCCCTAGACAGAATATCAAAAGTCGCTATAAAGTCTCTTAAAATATGATTCTACCAGGAGCGGACTAAAAAATAAAAAGAGCGGACTCAGATTTTTTTCTGGGAATGGGACTTTGGGAAATTTTATTTTATTTTAAACACATACAAAAATACTAATAGCCCATTTGTAGCGAGAAAGTCGCTAAATTGGCAACACTTAGCTATAAATTGGAGTGATGCGATTACACTATCCTAAATCGTACACAATTTAGGAAGTCAAATCGGGACCTTTCAATCTCACTAAATCGGACACTGACTGCTCTAACTGCTATTACACCTTCCTGTTTACTAAATTAGGTCCCTTGAAATCGGAAGGTGTAATTGAGCCATTACATTCCTGGTTATTGCGAGGAAGCTCTTTGCCTATAAGTATCCATGTCTATTTCAATAGACACAGATACCTGTGAGTGCTACATGGAAATGGATAGACAAACATGTAAAATGAGGGACAAGATGATTGAACGGCGAGGAAAGCAGGCGCACGTTTAACATACAACCTACTTGGACTCATTAGTCGTCAGAACTTCGGTGTCTTCGTATTATTTACATTTAATTAATAGTGTAATTAGTGGATAGCATCTACTTAATACAAGTAGGTAAATCTTTACAAAAGGATCTCATCTAGCACTGTTTGTGGTAGATACCTCGTTAGGGCGTGTTCACACGAGCCCAATTTTATTCGGCGCGTAATCTCTTGAAAACGTGGTCGCAATTGCTATCACTGAGCATGGGGTCCTGAGTCTAGAGTTTGAAAGTACGAATTGGGATAATCCCCAGCAACTAAGCGGGTCAGATTGCTGTGCCATCGGGCTTTGAAGATAAAAAAACTTTTTTCAATAAAGTTATTTTTAAATTTTTAGTGTATTTTTTTTTTTTGGAAGTCGGTTGTTTTTTTTGTAAAAAAAGTTTTTTATTTTTCGCTTTTTAGTTGTTATACCCCAGAACTAAAATCCCCAATAACATGGAACGTGGAATTTAAACATTTGGAGAACACAAAAACGTCATCAAGATATGCCTATTTTTTGTTTTTGTTCAGTCTCTCAAAAAGCGCTAAAGCAATTTCGATAAAATTTATATGGGACCACCTCGAGAGTGTATTCTTTCGGATAAAAAAAGAATTTTGAAAATCGATCCACAACTGACGGAGAAATGCGCGGACATACATAAAAAAAAACATACAACTTGTTTTAAAAATTGTTTGCAGTACTTAATCATTTATTTTAGGAACGTACTAAAAGCCTACTCAGCCCCCCTGTAAACTTGAGATAACGACATCTGGCGAAGAAACGTTAAAATGCTAAGTTAAAATTGAATATAACGCCATCTATTCAAGAGTCTGAGAATCAAGTTTCATGTTTATACCACTCTTGCTTATTAGTACGTTAGTTCACTGACAGATGGCGCTGTCTTATACATTGTAACAAATAACGTTGATTTGATTGCACACTAAGAACTCCACACAGAAAACTATATTTCCAAAAACGCATCGTTTCATAAATAAATAAAAATAAAATGGAAACGGCAGACTATTAATAACGCCAGAATATGATATAGGTTAATGTTTTTGTATCCAAGGTCGAGAAAACTATCTGCGCGAGAATTTTCAAGCAATATTAAGGTCCTACTAACGGCTAAGTGGCGCCCTCATTGAATAAAAAATTGTAGCGTAAAAATAAATATTAAAGAATCCAACGTCACGTTTGTTACAAAGAGGATAAAGTATTTTTACGTTGTTAAAACAGGTCTCAGAAGGTTTCGTATACAAAGTAGTAGACAAAAGTAGTTAAAAATACTTTATCCTCTTTGTAACAAACGTGACGTTATTTATTTTCTGTACTATGCTACGATTTTTTATTCAATGAGGGCGCCACTTGGCCGGTTGTAGACACTTAAGTCAAAAACTCTTAGTTACAAATACTTTTTTGAGTCAGGTCCTTGTGATTAAATACCACTTACCAATACCATAGTACCTTTTTTTTTGTTGTGTTGGAAATCATCCAATGAATACTCCCCCTCTGTGCGGAGCAGGAGGGCGTGTCAGACTTTTACTGAATAAAACCCACCACTGCTCCTTCAGTTGCCTGAGTGCCCAGGAGCGCGGTAACTCTGTCTCATTTGGTAGTTAAGTATAACGTACCGTAACTATCACAAAAAACCGGTTATAATCAAAATCATCATACAACTTATGTACCTACCACTATCCTTGCCCTCTCTTCAGCACAATCACTCGTTTAAACCCCCGTGATAGTCAGTAGGTACTCGTCACGACAAGATAATATCTTAATTAGAGCGACAGTTATTGGCCATGTCCACAGCGTCGTGAGAGATAACATCTGTCGTACTAACTTGTAACTATTTACTCAACAATAGGTTTGTAGTGGAGTGGTAGTCAACATTTTTGTTGCCCGACAGCCTCAGAAGGAAGGTAATGTTTTTAACTGACTTCAAATAGGAGGAGGTTATAAATTCGGATGTTTATAATTTGTTTTTTTTTTATGTATTTCAGGCATAACTTCGTCATAATTATATACGGATACATATTCGGAATTATTTTCGTCATATACGGACGGAAAAGCGGCCGTTCCTGACACTTTTGCCTACTACTTTGGATACGAAACATTCTGAGACCTGTTTTAACAACGTAAAAATACTTTATCCTCTTTGTAACAAACATGACGTTGAATTCTTTAAAAAAAAAGGTGGCTTTTAATCAGTAAAAGACTGACAGGCCCTCCCGTTTCACCTGGAGCGCGAAAAGTAATTGGACGATATCCCACACCCACAAAAAAAAGGCCTGAATTTTCAATTGTCTGATAATTTTTTCACGTCATTTTTTTTTTTAATTTTACATGTTTTCTGTTCCCACATGAGTTTCGGTATTGGCCAAACTAGAAGAGGAGCCGAATATTCGGTTCAGAGTTACATTAAGTATCGAGCTTTCGAGCAATAGCTCCGAGTCCAAATGTTGGCTATCGCTAAAGTACAGACAGATGAAATCGATAAACTAGTTCGAAACGTGAGTTAGAAAAATGAATTCTCGACGTTACTTAGAGAAGGATAATTCGTTTGGGATGTGATGTTTTACGTGTACTATTCCTTCATGATATTATTTCACGTCATGTTTTGCTTGATAGAAACGCACTTCGAGTTTAAGTACCTTTCAGTGAAAGGAAATTCCTAAACTTCTACTCAATTTTGTTTCAAACCAATAACCAATAATAATCATCCCGACCGAATTTAAAGAAAAGAAAGAAAGAAACATTGTTTATTCTGCACAAATATAACGCACATTACACAAAAACAGATAATATAAAAGAAAAAGCTAAAGCCTCGTATTCACTCAATGTAAGTCTTGTAATTTCGATCATGGTGTCCACTCAGCGGAAACTAGCCAAGTACTCAGGAGATATTATAGTGGGGTCTCGAGACATTCTCCGGCCACCGTAGACGTGGGCCTGCGAACGGTGGGTAATGGGTAGCTGGCCGTCCGATCAGCACCCAGGCCCGACAGTAGATGGCGCGTAGTGTTCCACGCGCGCCTCAAAGAGTTGTCAGCAACCACCGACGGGGCCCTTCATGGCCGATGCATGAATGCCAAGGAGTAGCGGATAAATTCGAAACAGAGTTACTGCGGCCCTGGGCACTCAGGCAAGGAAGAAACAGGGGTGGGTTTTAGTCAGTAAAAGTCTCACACGCCCTCCCGCTCCACCCAGAGCGGGAGAAGTCATAGAATGATTTCCCACCCCAAAAAAAAGAAAAGGAGATATTATACGCACAAGCTTGTTCGCAAACCCCGGTGCACTCTCTATTCCTTTACTCTCACACTCGTAATCTGATGGGACGGCAATCCAACACGACCGAGGAGAGATCAGGCAACGGAACCAACGGCTTTACGTGATTTCCGAGGCACGGGAATTGCACACCACCAACTTCCAGTCTCCGAGCTACTCCAAAGTAATGCTTAATGGAAAAACCTACTAGCACTTTATACCCGACCCGGTTAACGAACCCAGAACTTCACGCTCAGTATTCTCACTTGCAATCACAAGATCAATGAGGCAGTTCAGTTCCATGTAGGCAATAGGGAGCGTCCCTTTTGCTTCAAACCGGGCACTAAGGGTGTTATTACACCAATCGATAGATCGTCGATCGATAGCAGAATGCATTAGTCGATCGATAGTTTCTATTACACCAATCGATCGATCGTCATTCAATGCCATCGATCGATGGTAGAATGAATTAGTCGATGTCGATCAATAGTATCTACTAGGTACACCAATCGACCGAGCCTCGATCGATGGTAGAATGAATTAGTCGATGTCGATCAATAGTTTCTACTAGGTACACCAATCGATCGAGCTTCGATCGATGGTAGAATGGATTAGTCGACGTCGACCGATCGATTGTTTATCGGCCGGTATCCGTCGATCAGCCAAAGCTAGTTATAACACCCTAATCCAGACTTCAGACTGCAACTGAGAAACAGGTGCAAAAATCCAATGGTACTTTTTTTAATCCAGAAATCAAATCCACAAACAATTTCGTGCTCAGTTGTAGCAAAAATATTTTGTATTTATAGTTTTGATTGTCATCAGCTGTTACTTAGTGACTGTGGCGCCGTGACGACCAACACGTTTATGATCTTTGAGCCTGAACGCGTGACGTTTCGTATTTATAGAAGTCAAGCCTAAGTGCATGACAACTACAGTGAGAGTGCCACCGACACCGCGAGAATTTGTAATGAGCTGCAAAATAAAACACGTGCTTTCTCTTTCATTTGTGCAAGGAGAAGGACTTCGTTTGTTTCTTATTTTAATTAAAATGACGTTACCTTGTGATTTTAAGTGTTTTACCGATCAAGGATGTCATAGAGAATGGATGAATGGAGGAGCTCGTGGCTAAAGTAATAACAGCCGCACGCCTGGCTGTCAATCGTGATCTTTGAAAGTCGTTACGAATCGTCAGAAGCCCGAAAGTCTGACAACCAGTCAAACAAAAGCCAAAGGGTATCGTATTACCCAGTAACTGGGTTGTGGAGGTTAAATAAGCAGTCGCTCCATGTAAAATACTGGTATTCAGCTGCTTCCGGTTAGACTAGAAGGTCGACCCCAAGATAGTTGGGAAAAAGCTAGGCAGATGCGGATGTCGTAGAGAATAAAATTATGTAATTTGGCCCGGCCAACTATTCGTAACACTTTAGAATCAATGAATGAATCCGTTCTCGAGATACGAGTATCATCAAAAAAGCCATTCCATATAAATACCATAGAAATTATCTTTATGTTTTAAGTATTATTCCGCTATTCGGGGTGAACACAAATCCAATAGATCAAAGATCATAAAAATCAGTCGAGCTGTTCTTTTCTTATAAATGGTGTAACTAACCCGACTTTGTTTTATCGTCTAATAAAGATGACGTTACCTTCTGATCTTCACCGGGCCTGCGGACGGCGAGTAGTGGGTAACTCGCCGTCCGATCAGCACCAGGCCCGAGAGTCGACGGCGCGTAGTGTTCCACGCGCGCCTCAAAGAGTTGTCAGCAAAAGGACGGGGCCTGCCACGGCCGATGCCAGCCCGGGGGTGGAGGATAAATTCGAAAGAGTTACTTCGCCCCTGGGCACTCGAGGCAGGGAGGAACAGGGGTGGGTTTTAGTCAGTAAGAGTCTGACACGCCCTTCCGCTCCACCCTAGAGCGGAAGAAGTCATAGGATGATTTCCCACCCCCCCAAAAAAAAAAAAAACCTTCTGATCTTGAGTATTTACCGATCACGGGATGTCGCAAAGAATAAAATCATGGACTAAGATATATGTCTGGTTCGAGCATGTAACACACGTGGGCTGAAGCTGAAAATCAGCGTTAGGTGGTTTTACCTAGTGCTGCCATCAATAATGCTGAGCCACAGATAATATATTATAATGCTAGCGTATAATGTAGCTGAGGCCCTTTTGGCAAAACGATTTTCTTTTCTTTTTGTGTAAGTGTTATTTTTGTGCCAATAAACGCAATTTTCTTTGTTTCTTTCGTTCTTTCTTTCTTCCTTTCTTTCTTTCCTATTTTTCTTTCTCTCTTTATTTCTTTCTAATAGGCACATTGACCGACTACTTGGTGAAGGCCATGGGAATCCCCTGGATACGAGACGCACACTACGCATAGGACTGGTCGATGTGTTGAAGGGGGATGTGACGGAGCCATATGTCTAGCAGTGGACGTATTTCGGCTGGAAGACTTGAATGATGTTGATGGGACAAATAATATAATTGATTTTAGCAGAAATGCATTTAATTTTACTGAATGTGGGGAAAAAAATACAATTCTTATACACGGACTTAAATTTATGAGTGAACTCAAACAATGGTGCTGTTATCGCTGACAGCGATATAGAATAGAATAAATAGAATAGAAAGAATAGAAATCATTTATTCGACACAGACACAACACAACAGCAACAAACAAAAGGAAAAAAAGAAGTACACAAAGAAACAATAAAATTGTGCTGAGCGTGCCCATACCGAAAGGGTTACCATCTCAGCATTTGCTGGGCGTTGGACACCCAGCGCTGGTTTTCAGTTGGCACCCCGCAGTGACGCACGGACGAGGGTTAACAAAATATATACTTACATAATTACATATCGATGTTTATGTACCTTAGGTAATATTATAATTAAAAATACGTAACTAATTAATGTAAAATAATGATAAAATATTATATAATATGTGCCACGTTTATATAGAAGTTATTAAATGCCTACCATACCCACAATACTAAAATAATAAAATAAAATAACGCGCGAACAATGCACATCAGTCGACTCGAAGTTCGACGCGATGACGCATAATCGATGCTGATGCCGGCTCGGCAAGTAGCCGTCACCTAGGACTAGGACAAATAAATAAATTTTTGAAGCCAGTACAGAAAAGAAAACGTTGCCCTCAAGAAAATGTTTCCAAGTGCCAAACTACACAGTTATTGCTTAAAATCGAACTAAATTTTTGATTGGATTTAGAAAGCACCTCATCTATATATCAAAAAGCGTGCTATAAAATAATGGATGATCTAAACACCCATCTACAAATGATATATAGATGAGGTGGGAGTGGAGTATTCTTTTTAGGAACGAAGAAGTGGAATCGCCCACCCAGTAAGGCGTAGTTATACGACTTCTTATGATTTTTAATTGAACATCACGTCTAAACTACTAGTTTTATGTCTTTGAAAAAAATATTTATTTATTTATTTATGCACACACAAAAACACTTACAGAGAAAAAACGAACAAATACAGATAGAAGAGTACAAAGGTGCTGCTTATTTCAAAAGAAATTTCTTCCAGCAGACCTGTGACTGGTTGAGAAATGTAGACACAGTGTGTATAAATAGATATAGAAACATAAAATAGACTAGAATACATAAATAATTCATACATAAAATATACCTAACTTTACAAAAAAAAACAAAGTACATAATTAAATATAAAATAAATATCAAAAATAAATATAATCACGGAATGGTGGAGAGGTATACTCTTTGTATAATATGTGTTACTTTAGACAATTTTCTTCAAAATTTGTTATGTGAATATTTGAAATTATATTTTAATAACATAGTGTAGGTAATTAATTTGTAAAGTTATATATAACGCGAATAAAAAATTGAGAATCACGCAAAAACTATAAAGCGTATTTTTATGAAAATTTCACCATTTTAAAGATTTTATTCATATTAATTTTATTTTAATTATGTATATTAATTTTAATTAAACATGTATACTAAATACATGTTTTAATGTGGTATTTGTTGTTTGATAAATTAATAATTCGTCTAATTTCGGACAGCGCTCCTTGATAGGCGAGTCCTATTACTGGGTAGACGTTACGTGAGCTCAGTACAGAACACGCAAGCTAACCACTCAAGGTCGTTGGCATTTAATAGCGCCTTAAGTATTGCCAAACTGAACTGATATACCATGACATATACATGGTACGAACCCATGACGCAAAGGTGAAGACAAGAATGCCAATAAGTATGAAAATAATACGTTCACAGAATATTTTTATTTCGTACCTTCTTCGTATAGTTTATAGTCCAAACACGTAATGTTTTTTTAAGCTTTCATTCGAAATATGTGGCGTTACATTTTGTGCTTTTTACTTAGTGTCGCGATAAAATCTTAGTGTATGTTGCTTTCTAGCGACAAAGTTCACAGTTTTTGTATTTTTTTTTACGATTTTTATTTTTTTGTAAAACTTAAATACTAAGTTAGCAGTACTTGCATGATACGGTTAAGCCAGCTGTTTATAAATGTTCATGAATACAAAGTTTCCTCTTCTGTGTTTTATGCTGGAATAAGCCACATAGCACTAGTTTGTTTCATATGTGTAAACAAGTTACATACTGGCATGCAAATCATTCCCAGTAAAGAAAGATATTATAATTTCAAAAAGATTATAAAACATCATACTCTTTACAAAGATCATACTCTTTACAAAGACCATACTCTTTACAAAGACCATACTCTTTACAAAGATCATACTCTTTACAAAGACCACACTCCTTTGTATAGATCAACTCAGCCTATATATAGATACATTCAACATATTCCTTAATTTCCTCTATTGACTCAATAGTTTCATGACTCTAATTTAAATTTAATCACTGCAACCACTTTCTTCGGCTACGAAGAGTTTTTGTCAACACCAATTTATAAAGTACTCTTAACAAAAAACAGTTTATGGCCCTTTTTGTCTTGTACTTGTAAGGTTTGGCTTGGAAAAGTACTCGTAATAGTATCAGTACTTTGTTTTTTGATGGAACCGATTGCTATAGAGAAACTCAATGTTGGTGGTCCAGTGTTGCGTTATTCAGTACTAGCTTCTGCTAGCGGCTTCGGCTGTGCGAAAATATTACTTTCCGCGTTATAAACTTTCAATCCCCCATTTCAACCTATCTGGGGTGGAATTTCGAAAACCTTTTCTTATTAGATACTACTTCACAAAGCACCAACCCTCCAAATTTTATATCTCTAAAACCAGCGGTTTAAGTTGTGCGTTGATATATCAGTCAGTCAGTCAGGACTTTGAATTTTATATATACAGATGGACTTTGATGTCATTATTATCATCATCATAAGCATTTGCTGGGGCACAGGCCTCCTCCCTGTGAGAGTGTGTGGGCCGTGATCCAGGGCCCGGTGCGGGTTGGTGGATGTCACATGTCTTCGAATTTTTGGTTCTAGGACATGCCGGTTTCCTCACGACGTTTTCCTTCACTGTTTTGAGAGCAGTAGTGATGGTAGTGTGATGACTTTGTTGTAAGAGGTCCCAAATCTATCAGTATTGATTGAATCGATTCTGGGTTCTTAAGGATAAGTAAGCAAATATAGCAGTTAGTTACTGGTAAATAGGTGAACAGCGTCTTCAATACCAAATGTAAATCCTACTAATCCTACTATCTTTGATGGATGGGTATTAAAATTTGGTATTTAATCCCGAAAGAATGGCTGAACGAACCCGGATGAAATTTAGTACAAAAATAGATAAATAGTCTGGAATAGCACATAGGCTGTAATTTATAATGGGAAAAACATTAATTTAATAGCTAGCTGTAAAATAATTTAGACTATTGTTTTTTACATATATATTTTCAACTTGCACCTTCCAATGTAGGCTCACGTTCATATTCTTATTTACAAGCTTTAGTTAGAATAGCAGTAACTGTCGAATCATCCGGTTTTCGAGTCTTGCAAATCATCGCAGTTACACAATCCGTTACATCGTCAGTGTTCTCAAAATTAACAGTATACTTATGATATGAAGTTATTTAATAGTTTGTGTTTTCTAGTAATTTAAAGTTAGAGCGAGTTATGAATGTGGGTTCTCTTGAATTTCTTTGCTACTGTCTTGGAACGATAACGTCGTGAAACTTGATGTTCATAATAAATAAATAATTCTGAGCTACACAATATCTGGATCTGGTTCTAATGTGAGGTACGGCACGGTTGGCGTAGTGGTTGAGCGTTCGACTGCTGCGCTGCGTGTCGCGGGTTAGATCCCCGCACGGAACAAATATTTGTACGGCCTACAGATAGTTGTTCCGGGTCTGGGTGTCTTGTGTATTGAGTTTAAATGTTTGTGAACGCACCCACGATACAGGAGTAATTCCTAGTGTGGGGCAACGATTTAAAAAAAAAAAAAAAAAAGAAAAAATAGGTTTTTTACTTTCTTGCTAAGATTTGCAAATGCAAACTTCAGAAACACCGAAATGAAAATAAGAAAAGTTTTTATATTTCTGTGCCGCTACAAAACACTAATTATGACAAACCAACTGAAGATTGCCTTTTCTTTGTACCTGATAGAGGTTTCACTAATTTGTGTTCACAACCACAGACTTAGCCATTCAAAGATTTACCGAACAGTTTGCTACTAGAGGAGGGAAAAGAACTGTATATAAAAGTTGAATAGCAGATGAAAAGCAAAAAAAGCAATGGTAGAAAAAAATAATTGAGATGACATAGGCGAGTTCATAACAAAAATATTAACAAAAGAACAAAATAGAAAACATACATTAGACACAGTCACAACACAACAGCAACACAAAGAAAGGGGTAGTACACAAAGATACAATAAAATTTTGCTGAGCGTGCCTATACCGAAAGGATTACCATCTCAGCATCTGCTGGGCAAAAGAAAGGAAGGAAAAATCGCCAAGCATGTAGAAGGTGGAAGTTTAAAGCTCCTAAAACAACTCATCATCAGTCCAATGCTTGCTAGCTTACCTAGGTAGATACAAGTATTACGGAACAATTACCCGAATATTTACAACCAATAAACTTGTTTTTAATCAATTTTAGTATATGAAATCATAAACAAGTTTATTATTTAACTTTTGATTAATCACACAAAATATACGGAACGACATAATGCGGCCGAAGTCACGGTTAAATCTAGTTAAATGGTAATTAACTGAACTTGCTTCCAATATTGTACGGTTGTGATTATTATTGCGTATAACTTTACACGCATAGTCCATAAATATTTGTGGCAAATAAAATGTTGTAGGTTATGGCAAACATAGTTTTTTTTATGAAAACATCGTGAGAAAATCATGAAATAGCTCTCACGTATGCACCTCGCTAAAACGACAAAGACAGTCGTTATATCCAAATTGCTTCAGCAGTTGCCTATAAAATTACATCGACAATGCATACAAACATAAAATCGTACTTTGATATCACGGGTACCGTCAACTATATGCATTGTATGAGCTTTCTTTAGTTAACAATATTGGCTTATTTTTAGACGTTACATGTACTCGTATATTTATATTGTTATATACGCATTGATTTTGCTTTTGGGCTAGGAAAATAATTGGTGCTTGTTCAAAAAGTTGTTCCTTTTGTTTTTAACTACTTACCATTATGTTGAGATACTTTCCTCAAAGGTCAATGTTTGTTTGTTTTTTGGTTAACTTTTAAATGCATTGGTATGGACAACATTTTGCAGTAGTAACAATAAAATAGAAATAAAACTCACCTGCCAAATACATTTGTCCAGCGCAGTGCCTACCTTGTTCGTTCACTCCATTTCTTCAGTAATTTGTATCACTTTCCTTTGTTCCATAACAATGTTTCTCTTTCGACTATCCAAGAATACTTCTTTATTACGATTCATAATATCATAGTCATTTCTTATAACCTTTGTAAAGGTTATACCGTGCAATATTACTTCTACCGTTGCTAATCCAATTGTCTTGTCTGCATCTTCACAATTTTCGTCGGAACAAAAAGCTATTAGAGATTTTCAACCGCAAATTACAATTTTGTTAACCAAATAATAGGTTTCTTTGCAAGTATCAATTACGATGTCTTGATTGTAATGTTATCTTCTCATTGTGATGATACTCAATTACTTAACAAGCTGATTCTTGGCTTTGATGACTTAATAATCTTGAGAACTGACGGTCTTTGACATCTTCGGTAGGATTTCTATTGGATGTATTATTTGCTTTCTCTAATAAATCATCAGGTTATATTTTCTTATGTGCAGCACGTGTATTGCAAACAATGAGTGATGCCAATAAAGATAAACGATTTTCCTTTCTTCGATCAGTTCGTTAAATCTTGGATTACCAGCGTTGCGAATTGGTGCAGTAAAGACTGAAAGTGCGGTTCTCCTGTTATTGCACTCCGTCACAATTGGAGACTATTGTGAAGTTGGATTTCCAATTCAATGAAATACTCCCGTCAAACTTTCTAGGTTTTACCACTTATGGTATATTGCAATCATCGAAATTTTATTCGTCATCAATTTGAAAGCCAATGAATCATTAATTTTCCAAATATTGTGTTCACTTTTTGTTATCCTCACTTTCAATTTCTTTGTGTTAGTCCTCTTTTATATTAATATTTCCGTCCGCCACTTCCTCAAGCGCTCTTGATTCGCGGTTTCTCATAGATTTAATCTTGTTCTACATCCCTTCAAACCAGTTTGTTCCAATCTTGATACGGTTTATCCGCCATCATAAAGTTTCTAGTTTCTTATAGTTTTTTCTTCGTCAACGGAATCTGCAATAAAAGTATTGTTTGTTATTAGTAACAGTTTAATGTTTGTTACAGCTAGACAGGTTTCACTTTCTTTTGATTATGATGTTTACTTCATTTGTATGGATTGCGTGAATGGGTAATGGTGTTGAGAACAAATCGATGTCTAGAAAAGTTAAAAAAGTGAGTGTTTCTTATACTATTGGAAACTATGGACATACAACATATTATTGTAGAAACAATTGTAGGCAGGGCTCTAGTAAAAGTTCAAAGGGGCAAGTATTTGAACTTTAAGTGACTTTAATTAACTTAGTTATACTGCTTAATCGATATTTTAGAATTATGCTATGGCAAACGTGAACAGGTCATACAGGGTTTTTAACCCTTATAGTCCCGATGACAACCCGGGTTGTCATCGTGCTTCTTCGACAACCCGGGTTTGTCCGCGGATCTTAAGAGGTAGGAGGCTGGTTTTTTTTTTGTTTTCAAACTCAGTTGAGTTTCGGATCCTAAGAGGTTAAATTTTTTTCCAAGCAAACGTTAACCTTGGGTTGTCGAAGAAGCCCGGTGACAGCCCGGGATGTCATCGGGACTATAAAGGTTAAATTCATTGGTATTATAGGGTTATCCAAATATAGTTTCCTAAGTTTCATTGAAAAAAAAACGTACAAAATGTCTTGGTACTCAAGTTATTTTTTTATTAATTATAATAATTTAGTATCATTCATTTATTATGTAAATATGATGTCAGACCAATCACGACCTTATATGTATATTGTGCAGCAGCTGATTCACTATAGGTCGTTATTGACGACTTTTTCTTTGATTTAGGTAATTATCTCGGCAATTACTATAGTTTTAGGTGCTCCAACGTTGCAAGTTTGTTGGTATATATCTATTATGAACAACCCGCAACAACAAAAAACACAGACGATAAAGAGCATGAAAATGTGCAACAAACCGTAATTTTCCTGGAAAAGTCAACATGAATTGTCGTTTTGGTATGGAACAACTGAACAATTAATGCTATGAACGGTAGTGTTAGGATCAAGCGATTTATATCTTTAAGGCATTGTTTCAAGCATTTGACGTATGAAACACGCGCAAGATCATTGTTTATCGCAGTCTAAATTACAGTGGTTCAAACATAGGAACTTCGAATTGGATCTTTTCGTTTGTAAATATGAACAACTTTTACCATGGCTCATGGCAAGCTCTAAAAAAATGCAAAATAAAAAATTGTTCCCTACATTTTGTTTCACCATAAATATACCGAACAAATGTTTTTTTTTTTATGTTGTAGTCTAAAATATAAGAAATATAATCAGAACAACCCATTATATAGAGAAAGTGAGGTAAATTATGTATTAGACCAATATTAAGGATACATTTTAAAATAGAGGTAACTTTACCTCCCGGATTAATTTTTATGTTGAATTCTAGCGAAGCCACAGCTAGACAGCGACAGTCTGTTGAAAAGGGGCAAGTATTTGAACTTAAAACGACCTCACGATCTTTCTGTCAGCAACTCAGTAGGTGGGTAACTGTCGTTGTCAGTAATGTTAAAGACTCTTTTAGTGAAGATTTCGATCATCCTTTGCATCAATAGGACTTGAGTTTGTCTGCAGTGCCAAATAATCACACAGGTAACACTTTCATTTTCAATGTGGTACTAGAAATAGACTTCATCATCGTCATGATCATCCGCCTTTTTTATGTCCCCACTGCTGGGGCACAGGCCTCCTCTCTGTGAGTGGGTGTGGGCCATAATCCACCACGCGGGCTCAATGTGGGTTGGTGGATGTCACATGTCTTCGAATTTCGGTACTAGGGCATTCAAACCAGCATGCCCTAGAACCAAGATTCTTGGATTTCCTTCACCGTTTTGAGAGCAGTGGTGATGAAATAATTTACACAAAGTAAAGCGCCTGCCTTGGTTTGAACTCACGACCTACAACTTGTAAGTTGCGACCGCTACCACTGGGCCACCACTGCTCACTGGGCCACCACTGCTCACTTTACTTTTAAGTGAATTTCGATGACGGCGATCATTCTTAACGGAGGTTAGCCAAGTATGTATGAGATGTTATAGTGCACAAGCAGGTGTAAAAACAGAAGTGCACTCTCATCCGATGGGACGGCAATCAGATACGACCGGGAAGAGATCAGGCGGAGGATCAACATTACCAACGTAGGTGACACATTACCAACGGAGGTGACACATTACCAACGGAGGTGATACATTACAAGTAGCGGCACGAAACTTTAGCGCTGACCGTTATTGCGCAGACGTAAAAATTAAGGTACCTGAGGGCTAGCGGGATGAAGGGCGAGCGTGCGTAGCGCCGATTGGCTCTCCAGTCGCATTCTCTTCCCCGCGCGACCCCGCGCGCCACCCGCGCCACCCACCCATGCGCAGCAATTATCGTTCAGCGCTAGACTTACGTGCCGCTACTTGTACCAACTTCCAAAGTCTGAGCTGCTACAAAATCAATCTAATAGACAAACCCAATAGCATTTTTTTCGCAACCAGGGAATGGAACCTAGGACCTCCCACCAATAGGTAGTGAAGAAAAATCAAATCAGTAAAACAACAACAAGACCAGGCTATAAAGATTGAAAGAAAAATCTCTTGCAAAACTGTTTTTAAGAAAAAAAAAACTAAATTGTAACCTAACTAAACCTAACCGCATTCAAATATGTCTCCTGCTTTCTTACCAAGAAAGTACGCACGTAGTGGTAGTACATAGCACGAAGCACAGTTAAATACCTTGCACAATGAATTACAAGTAATAGGCTTTAAATAATAGTAAGCTAACAATTTATTACTAGAACATTGTTAGGCTAATTAGCAGAAAAGCTGTATTTCTCTTAGATGCGATTGAAACTGGCTTTGAAGCTCATGTTCAATGGTTTTTTTTTTTTTTTGTGGGGTGGTAAATCATCCAATGACTTCTCCCGCTTTGGGCGGTGCGGGAGGGCGTGTCAGACTCTTACTGACTAAAACCCACCTCTGTTCCTTCCTGCCTCGAGTGCCCAGGGGTGAGGTAACTCTGTTTCGAATTTATCCTCAACCCCCGGGCAGGCATCGGCCATGACGGGCCCCGTCCCTATTGCTAACATCTCTTTGAGGCGCGCGTGGAACATTACGCGCCGTCGACTCTCGGGCCTGGTGCTGATCGGACGGCGAGCTGCCCATTACTCGCCGTCCGCAGGCCCGGGTCTACGGTGGCCGGAGATCGTCTCGCGGCACCGGAAGTCCCAGGCATCTCCTGAGGCGGCTGCTGCTGAGAGCGTGAGGGCGACTCCGTTGTTGATGCACCCTCACGCGTCCCGCCCCCACGGCGGCTTCCCATTCCCTCTCGCTCCGTACCATAGCCTGAACCAGGGCAGGGCGCGAGAGGTCGCTGCCGCCTATATGTTCAATGGCTAGTGTAGAAATTATGGTGACTGCAAATAGAACACTCAACTGAGGCGAGACAGTCATACCGACTAGGTTTATTTCTTCCCACGACACGTTTAAGACCATATTGTGTTACAAACTTATTAGTCACTCCCAAATAGAAGACTTAAGCATATAATCAGTATTTTTAATGTTCCTACTGCTGGGTCACATGCTTCCTTTCGCAGAGAGCTGATGAGATGTGCTGTAATCCACCCCCAATAATTTAAAACAAAATCAATTTAATTTCAGAGCGAATAGGTTACTTTTAGGCAAGCAAGCTCCATCTTCGACCACATCATCGCTTACCATCAGGTGAGGTAGTGGTTAAAAGCGAGCGAGGCAAGAGATGAAATGTTAAGAACAGAAAAAAAAAGTTTTTTTCCTAAAACAGGCTATATATTCCCTCAGTTACGTTACTTGCTAGAATTGTAAACAGCAACTCATTATAATATTTCTCATATAAATCTACACAAACAATGCCATACAGTGTTTGTATTTTTAAATCTCCACTTGCCGTTACCTACCATTTTCTTTAAGATGAATGTGGGAACCATAATTACTTAGAACATAATGAAGCATTTACGTTGTTTGAAAACTAACGTGTTTGAGAAGTTGTCTTGTGAAATTTAACTCTTTTGAGATAAATATAAGTTAGATATTGGCATGGCTATCATAGTTTCTTGTAGAAGTGGTTTAGTGTAAATCGTGTAATGTAATGACTTTAATTTGTCCCTCAAGAGTAATGGATTATCGTGTGCTGTGAATTAGTCCAGAACGCTCAAAAATCGAAAATTTTGGGAGTCCCAAAATTTTAAACAAGCTTGGACGTTTTCTTAAATATACTCGGTCAAACTATCAACTAAAGCTATAGCTGAAACCTAAATTCTATGAAGCTCAAGTGTATTAGTCCTGTTAGGCGTTAGAGTAAGCTAATCCTAACTGGTGTTACAGATCGAGATTCTTTTATAAGAAAAAGAAGTGGCAGTAGCACCAAATATCTGTCAATAGTTAGAATTTGATTTTATGACTATCAGAATTCAAAAGATTTACTTGAGCAATTGGATAGTTTACAAGGCGAAACGAGTAATAATTGTTGTTGCCTATTTATCATCATAATTATCTGTCCACGATCTCTTAGATACACAAAATCATTCACCTGCTTGACAGATCTCAAAATCAGAATCTCGTTAAAGTCATCATTAATATTGAATCATATTCTTTTACATATTATTATCCTTATTTTTCTTAACGCACGAGTAAATAGAAATTCAGGTCAAATATAATCATGTTCTTTGAGCTGTATTTAGTCACGAATGTTTGTACCTACGATGATTTTCCAAAAGTGTGGTGTAATTCGTGACTTGGAGTAAAAGTGATTTGGCGATTCGCAAATACTTGCGCATGACCTTTGCCCGTGATATGGCTATTTTATGGGATAGGGCAAAGCGGCTGGCCTTTGACCCTTGGTTCTAGGGAAACTAGGGGTTCGTCAAAAGTGCATTCCTCGATAAATTTTTAGAAAGCATAATTATTTGTTTTGCTAGTTCAATGAAACAAGCCAGGAATAACTAAAATACACAAACCAACAAAGTTTTTGAAAGAGATCTTGTCATTGAAACTTGCATGGTGATAGACAAACTGTCAAATAATGATAAGTACTTTAGAGTCTAGAAAACACTACTTTACGGCTGAGCTGATTTGGGTTAAAGATACAGAAATAGAAAGCATTTTAAATCAGCATCAGCACATGAGATCACGTTCCCATCAAAACCTACGAATATTCACACATACAGCGTCGATGCTACCTTAAGCCAATTGGAAGATACGCCTTATAGATTATAATCGCTACAACATCAATTATTTCTTTCAAATCTTTTCCATGACCTTAAATGTATTCAACGAAGAGTTCTATGTTAAATTGTGCATCATAATTACAGACAGCTGATGTCGGGTGACTTACCATCTCGTTAGTTTAACGAGGTATATCGTTTTAAGGTAAGCGATCGTCGTAATCATCTGTAATCTACCAACAGGTAAGGGTATCCCTGTATTGGATTTCTTTGTAATTACTGTTATCTGTAAGGTGATATTGTCATTTATGTTGTTGTGATGTTTGTGCTTGTTTGTTGTATCTTTATTTGCTACATCAAAATTAGGGTTGACTGTTTTTACGCGTTCTTTACCAAGGCTATGAAAAATATGGTCTACTTTGATCCTTTTGTTTTAAATATAATTTACATTTTAATCCTTTACTCCTAATGACGAAGCACTGTATTTTGGAGTAATAATAAAGCTACTAGTTACGATATGACTGAACATTGAATTTTAGTTTTTGGTGTGCAAAGAAACTACTTTTCATTAAAGACCAAAGACAGACTATGAATTCCATCACTTTTTCCAATTTTTATCTTTGTTGGGTAGTGTACATTATTTGCAATATACTGTTCTGATTTTATACAGTATGGGAATAGGTCATGTTCCCAAGCAAGGTTATCGATTGTATGAGCATCAAGTCTGCTTATTGTTTCTGTGGGAAGTTTTAAATTAACGGCTTTGTGTTCTGACTCAAAGTGTTGGTTTAGGATCATAGTTGTTTATTTTTCTATGAAGATACGTGGAGATATCAGCTAATTGGATAGGTGGCGCTATTCTTAGTGTTTGGTTTTCACTTTCAAGCTAATCAGAATAACTTATAATGTAGTTGGTTTAATTTATGATACTTTGCGTGGCTGATAGATTACGATTTTTTTAGTTCACACTGTTTAGTAAATATAATAGATATGTGATGGCAAACGTGAACAGGCCATACAGGGTATTTTTAACCGACTTCGAAAAGGAGGAGGTTATCAATTCGAATGTTCATATATTTTTTTTTTATTTATGTTCGGGCATAAATCCGTCATATATAGACGGATTTGCAAAAATCTTTTTTTGTTCGAAAGGGGTTTACTTCAAAATGGTCCTATTTAAACCTCATATAGATCTGATGAAGAAATCTGATAGAATCTTCGGAGATAGACAGTGGAACTCTTCAATAACTAACAGCAAATGACTCGCAATTACTGCAATGGTTTGTCTATGTATTGTTAACATGATTTAACGGGGAAGCACAACTAAAAAGTGAAAAATCGATGAAGTCGGTTTCAATAAACGAAAAAAACAAAACTAGAAACACCGACTGCCGAAATAAAAGTTATTTGGCACTTCTTTTTTTTTTTGAAGTCGTTCCTAATTTTTTGGGAAAAAGTTTTTTATATATTCATTAGCAATATTGTAGGCGAAGCAATTGTTTCTAAATATGAAAAACTTTTCCCATAGTCCACAAATGGAAAAATAATTTGTTACCTAGTTTCTGCTTGTCAAATTAAGCGAACATAATTTATATAATTATAATAATAATAGTTTTTATTTGCACAAAAATAAAAGGTTACATTAACACTATTACTTACACGTACTAAAGATCAGGAATGTAACCATTGAGTACAAACCCTGTCTCTCAAACTAGGGTTACCTGTATCTTGAGAGACAGATTTTGAGAATTATGTACATGTACTGAATAAATAGCTGTTTGTTTTGTATTTTAGTCTAAAATTTGAAATATATCCAGGACTACTCATTTTATGGAAAAGTAACGTACCGAAAATATGTTCTTGACCAATATTAAGAAGTCATTTAGAATAGAGGTTCACAGAACATAACATAACATGAACGTAACATAACATAACACCTCCCGGATTTGCCTAACTTAGGATAGTTAAGATTTTCCAAGGAGGAAATGTTACTAGTTATATTATAAATGCAAAAGTAAGTTTGTTTGTGTGTTACCTTTTCAGATTTAACCGATCATCATGAAATTTTGCATTCACGATATCGAGAGTACATTTAATTAAAGAGATGAGAGAATAGATTATCTTTTTTTTTTCAGGGACTTCTCCCGCACTGAGTGAAGCGGGTCTTAGACTTTTACTGACTAAAAACCACCCTTGTTCCTTCAGTTGTCTCTGTGCCAAGGGCCGCGATAACTCTATTTCGATTTATTCACGACCCCAGGCAGGCATGGCCCCTATCGGGCCCCGTCAGGTACTGCTGATATCTCTTTGAGCCGCTCGTGGAACACTAAACCAGAAAAAGGTACTGTTCCCGAGGGATACACATTGTTGCTTTAGGACGCTAGGTGGCGCTACGTGTCCTTCGAATTATTTTGCTCCCGTGCGAAGCGGTTCGCTATAATAATTCTTAATATTGCATTCTAGCGAAGCCACAGCTAGACAGCGATAAAGTCTGTTGTATTATGAACATAACTCGATTTGACAGTTGCGTGACCAGAACTAAACTGATACAACATTTCTTTAAAATTCCAAGATCAGTCAGATTGGTTTGATCAAATAAATTACGCAACTTAATTAGCGATTAATGTTAATTTTTTGCTGAAAGAAATAAACATTTGTGACAGTTAATTAACTTCGCGTATTCCGCGATGCATATGTATGCAACATTACTTCATACTGTAGTGTTGCTCCTATATTGATACTTTGTAACTGTAATAAAATATTCGGAACAGAGTATGTAAAGCAGCACTTGTGTACAGATTTTTTCATTAAAAATATTCTTTTCGTAAAATTGTTCTACAGTCAATCTGCTAATCTACCTAGCCTTCTCCCAATTATCTTGGGGTCGTCTTCCAGTCTAACCGGATGCAGCTGAATACCAGTATTTTACTTGGAGCGACCAACCCAGTTACTGGGTAATACGATACCCCTTTGGTAAGGCTGGTTGTCAGACTTTCGGGCTTCTGACGACCCGTAACGACTGTCAAAGATCCGCAATTGACAGCCGGGAGCGTGCTTTCCGAGGCACAGAGGAGTCTCGATATATAAAAATGGTCACCCATCCATGGACCAACCCCGGCAAGCGTAGCTTAACCTGATGGATCGACCCGTGCGGCTGTTACTTTAGTCACGAGCTCCTTTAAAACTGTTCTACTGTATACTGTGTTCTGTGTTCTGCTTATGGCTTACTAGCGTCCACCAGCGGCTTCGCTCGCGTAAAAGTCAAAAAAGATCCTAGGATCCTTTTTGACTTTAAAAAAAGATCTTCAGATCCTTTTTTTTTTTGGGGCTGGGAAGTCATCCAATGACATCTCCCGCCCTGGGTAAAGCGTGTCAGACTCTTACTGAGTAAAACCCAACCCTGATCCTTCTCTGCCCTGAGTGCCCAGAGGCGCGGTAACACTACTTCGAATTTATCCACAACCCCTGTGCAGGCATCGGCCATGACGGCCCCGTCACGGTTTGCTGACAACTCTTTGAGGCGCGCGTGGAACACTACGCGCCGTCGACTCTCGGGCCTGGTGCTGATTGGACGGCGAGCTACCCAATACGCGCCATCCGCATACCCGGGTATCTTAAGGTCCTTAAAAAGCGGCTTTACCCGCCTGGAATTATAACTTCCCCCTTTGTATATTATAGCCTATGTGCTAATTCAGACTAAAATTTCTGTGCCAAATTTCACCCAGATCTGTTCAGCCGTCCTGGCGTAATTGAGTAACAAACATCTTTCCATCCATCCAAACCTTTGCATTTATAATATTAGTAGTATAGGAAGTAGGAGGGATAGATGGAGAGCAAGAGAGGGGGAAAAGAAAAGATATCTAGATGAGTAGTGTGTGGAATAGTATGAAGGAAAAGGAGTCAATAATAGCTTGCCGGTCGACAAGGCGTAATGAAAGAAAAGCACGTGTAGAGGCGACCCCAACATGGCACAAGATAATGATAAATTAGTTACGTGTAGAACCTCAGTCTTTGAAGAGTCCGCTAATGAACACCGTTTGCGCAATCTCTAATTTTCTGCTTTAGCTATGGAATTGTAACGCCAGCAAATGAAATTATTTTTTTTTTAAGAAAGAAAAATTATTTATTTTGCACAGATTACAAACGCACATTAATTTACAAAAGCCTAGTATCCAAGAAAAAATAAAATAAAACTAAATTAATTAACTAAACAGTAACAGTCTAAAATTGACTTGAGCTATCAAAATGTCACATGTCATTTTTAGGGTTCCGTACCCAAAGGGTAAAACGGGACTCTATTGGCTATTATTAAGATTCCGCTGTCCGTCCATCTGTCTGTCTGTCCGTCTGTCACTAGACTGTATCTCATGAACAGTGATAGTTAGACAGTTGAAATTTTCACAGATGATGTATTTCTGTTGCCGCTATATCAACAAATATTAAAAAAACAGAATAAAATAAATATTTAAGGGGGCTCCCATACAACAAACCTAATTTTTTTGCCGTTTTTATACATAACGGTACGGAATCCTTCGTACGCGAGTCCGACTCGCACTTGGCCGGTTTTTTTTTTACTTTTGACAATATCGCTGTCCACATCATGTCATGTCCTATAATTTCTGTTACTTTTTTTATATCGCTGCATTATTATGATTTTTTTTTATTATTATGCTGAGATAATGGTGCCGATTCTCTTATTCAATAGGTAAACTAAAATTAGAGAATCGCTATCTTTTACTAAAAGGCAGTGCGAGAAAAGGACGGATATAGCTATGAACTAAGTTAGATGTCAAACTAGTTTACGCCTTACGCTTCACCGTGTTTTTAATCGACATGTTTTTACGTGTAACCTTAATTTGTATGGAGATATTAGTTCAACTAAATTTGATAGCTCTAATTTACGTCCGTCTCTTTCTTGTTGTATTAGAGAGAAAAAGATAGGAATAGCCTAAATTAAGTTTAGTTTGTGCAGAACTGAATTCGCACCAATGTTTGGCTGTTTGGTTTTGCACAGGTCTTTATATGTTACTAGCTGCGCACCGCGGTTTCACCCCCGTAGACCGGAATAAAAGGTAGCTTATATTTTAATCCAGGCTATAAGCTATCTACATAACAAATTACATCCAAATCAGTCCAGCCGTTTGAGCGTGAAGAAGTATCAAAAATACGCATTTACAAACTTTCACATTTATAATATTAGTAGGATTATTTTTTATTAGGTAACAAATATGATTCGTTTTTTTTGTCAGCCTGATCTGTCCCACTCCTGGGCAAAGGCCTCCGCCATTCCTTCCACTTCTCTCTAAGCTGAGCTTCTGATTGTGCGTGTCACAAATATACTTTTTTATCTTTCATTCTTTCATAATGTCTAGAGCCCCAGGTCACATGTGGGCACACATTCCCATGCTCTCTCTACACCGAACTGCAATCGCATTTATCACAAAGATATACTCTCAAATGCCTCAAGCTGCAGGTTATCGATTTGAATTGCGCTTTAAACATAAATTATTTATTCTGAGTCAAGTGCAGTGGCCTACTTGCTGGTCCATGCTAGCCACTTTCTAGGGACAATATCCTAGTAGCGTTCAGATGCATTTTTTCTTTTGACAAGGCTTTTAGAGATTTTGTAAATGGTGTTTTGTCTTGGGAAACTCTACTGCCGAAAAAATGGGAGATATAGGTATATTAGAAATTCACATATCAAAATGGTTTCATACTAAAACTGAAATAAGTAATATCACTAACGTACATAATCATTTGAACCTTTACAAGTTTATACAGTGAATACTTTGGGATCTAAGTGAACTACAACAGCATCAATATTTTCAGAGAAAATTAATCATGAACGGAAAATTAGACCAGAAAGAGGCTAAATACTGAGATAAAGACAAGAAGACATGCTACTCGGTTCCAAATTAATTATGATAACTATGCCGTAGACGATCGGCAAATAATACGGTTGGTGAAGGAAAATATCGTGAGGAAACCGGCATGTCCTAGAACCAAAAATTCGAAGACATCCACCAATCCGCATTGAGCCTGCGTGATTAATTACGGCCCACACCCTCTCACAGAGAGGAGGCCTGTGCCCCAGTAGTGGGGACATTAAAAAGGCTGATGATGATAATGATGATGAGACGATCGCAAGCCTGGTTCGAGAAAATAGTAGGGTTGGTTGTGAACAGCGTAAACAAGACAACATCAGGAATAAAGATAGCCATATAACACGGTAACGCCAAGCAGTGGGGGGCGGTGAAATAATCCATCTTTTTTTTTCACCGAATATGCAGGTATCGAGGACCTAAAGGACCCACTATGATGAATCTTCCTATGAAAACTCCATGATCCACACGTAATTGTGATAAAACAAGAAAAAATCTAGGATCAAAAAAACTTTAAACATACAACAGTAGCAAAATGCACCAAACATCAGCTTTTACAACTAATTTATAGACGATTTTCACTCTAAAATAGGAACTGAATACCATCAGTCCATTTATTCATGCAAAGTCGTGATCAAATCGAGCACAGTACTGCTACCGTGTCGTGACTGACTGTGGTCGGTGTCAACTCGATGCGATACGGTTCAGAATGTATACTCGTATTTACGTGCAAAAACATGAAACAGATGAAAGTGAAATTGTACGACTATTTATAACTAAAGTCATCTTCAAGTATTGGGAAGGTATCCGGCTTGAAGGATCTCTTATTAACCGACATTGCATAAAGGAGGAGGTTCTATGTTCGACTGTATGTATGTTTTTTTTTGAAGTTATACTTCTTTAGGCGCAATAGGAAAAAATGATGAGAGTGAAATTTTAAGATGAGCGCGCATCACTGTCACACAAAATCCACAGGTTGATGTTAGCTAGAACCGACCACCCTGAAGTTAGCTATGGTCTGTGGTTCATGAAGAATGATTGTTTTCCTTTTGTAAACTTTGTGATAGTTTGGTTTTCTATCTTGTTACGCCAAAGAAGTATAACTTCTTACGAGCGTACATAACAGCACACACACTTTTTTATGTATTTCCACTGATTTCGCTGTCAGTTGTGGATCGATTTTCAAAATTAATTTTTTATCCGAAAGAGTATACTCCAGAAGTGGTCCCATATAAATTTCATCGAAATAACAAGAATAAAAAATGTGTATACGTAGATGACGTTTGATCTCCTTCAATTATGAGTATGTTCAAATTCCATGTTCCATGTAATTGGGGTTATAAATTGGGACGTAACTTTAATATTTAGTTTTAGTTCTGGGGTATAACAACTCAAAAGTTAAAAATATAAAAAACTTTTTTACAAAAAATACAACCGACTTCCAAAAAAGAAAATACACTTAAAATTTAAAAATAATTTTAATTTCGGAAGTCGGTGTCAATTAACGAAGAAATAAAATACAAACAACGACTTCCGAAATTAAAGTTATTTTCCAATTTTAAGTGTATTTTCTTTTTTGGAAGTCGGTTGTATTTTTTTAAACTACAGATAGGATTTCTTTAATAAGTATTTTTGTTTTAATTCCACAACAGTTTATCTGTTTAAGATAAGAAACTAGGTATTTTATTATGATTACAATTGTTAATGAAGGGATAAACTGCTTTTAAAGATAATTAAGAGGTATGTTAGAAGATTTTTTTAAAGCATTAATGTATGTTAAATTACGTTTTGAGTTACATCAATGTATGCAAATAGGACTTGAAAATATCATATTTATACCCGCATATAGCCCGCGAAATTCAAATTTTCTTATTTTTTGCAATTTGCAGATCAATGTCAGGTTGTATCTTGGTCAAAATTATATTAGCGATATGGCCGCGAATAAAATTTTGACCATGGTAAGTACTTCATGAAATCATAACATTTGTCATCAATTCTAACTGAGAAAGATGTATTGATGATTTTAATTATTATAATTCTATAAATACATACTTGCTACGGCCGCTAATCAAATTTTGACTAAGATAGAACCTTACACTAAACTGCAAATTGCAAAAAATGTAAGAAAATTTGAATTTCGCGGGCTACCGTGGAGCATTCACCTTAAGATAATACATCAATCAGTTTTTACTATACTTCTTTAGCTTCAAGCTGTTTCATACTAGACTCGTTAAACCGGGAGCTGACTATTACCCAAGGCCATTACGTTGCTCTTCATAAGAAAAAGCAATTTCACACACTTTAATGACCGGTTTTCCAATAATTAATTCTCATACAAAATCTGCATATCACTGCAGCTTGCTAGTACGTAGTTTCACATCAGATATCGTATGTTTCTCATTTTAATCAGAAGATACTCGCAGTTCTGAGATGTAAAGCCATGCATAGATTGATTGAATTGATAAATTTCTTACGTATAACCGTTACGTGATGGTTTGATTTCTTGTTTAAACATTATTTAAAATAATTTATCTAACATCAAATTAACACAAAATCTCGCCTGTATTTCTATTATTCTATAACAAGTTCTTCCTCTGGTTTTTTGAGTCGGTGATTTACTGTTTGTCAACCAACGACGCAATACGAGGGGTGTTACAAATTTGACCGCTATGTGTGTGTGTCTGTCTGTGGCACCGTAGCTCTTACACTGGTGAACCGATTTGAAATCGATGTTTAAGGTTCTGTACCCAAAGGGTTTTTTTTTTGAGGGGGGGGGGGGGTCGGGAAATCATCCAATGACTTCGCCCGCTCTGCGTGGAGCGGGAGGGCGTGTCAGACTCTTACTGACTAAAACCCACCCCTGTTCCTTCCCTGCCTGAGTGCCCAGGGGAGCGGTGTACCCAAATGGTAAAACGGGACGGTAAGACTCCGCTGTCCGTCTATCTGTCACCAGGCTGTATCTTATAAACCTTGACAGTTGTCTAACTGTCTAGTTGAAATTTTCACAAATGATGTATTTCTATTGCCGCTATAACAACAAATACAAAAAAAAAACAGAAAATATTTAAGTGGGACTCTCATACAACAGACATGATTTTTTTGCCGTTTTTATAGATAATGGTACGGAACCATTCGTGCGCGAGTGCGACTCGCACTTGGCCGGTTTTTTTTTAAATTAAAAGCAGGTTTTTTAGCGATGGTTATTACTTTATTAGACATATTTTATCAAATTGGGTTCAGCCGTTTCAAGTTAATCTGCTCTTTTATGTTTTTTAAATGTTCGCTTTTCTTTAAAGCGTTGAGGGTTTTTTTTTTTAATTTTTAATTTCACATTTGATCCGACCAGCAAGTTGTGACCTGAGACTCTTCTTGACATAAATATGTTTCTATAAATATGACAAAAACCTTCTTCAAAAAACTTGATAAGTCAGTACTTACCAACATCTATCCTTCTTCTTTAGTAAATCTCTGCCAAGCTTTTGCCCAACTATCTTGGGGTCGGCTTTCAGTATAACCGGATGCAGCTGAATACCAATATTTTACATGAAGCGACTGCCTATCTGACCTCCACAACCCAGTAACTGGGTTATACGATACCCCTTGGTAAGACTGGTTGTCAGACTTTCGGGCTTCTGACGACCCGTAACGACTGTCATAGATGCACGATTGACAGTTGGGACCTTTCGTAGACCTTAAGTAAATCAATGTCATAATTAAATGTTATTAACATATAATTATTTTTCCGCTTCGAAAATCTTGAATAAAGAATCTGCTGATCGGTGTTTAAACATCGTTATTTTTTTTTAAATTAGGCCTGTAGTGTCATTTAATTGGTGACAGCATTACTGGGTATCCTCATCATGTGCCTAACCTTTTCCAAACTATCTTGGGGTCGGCTTCCAGTCTAACCGGATGCAACTGAATACCAGTATTTTACATGGAGCGACTGCTTATCTGACCTCCACAACCCAGTCACTGGGTAATACGATACCCCTTGGTTTTTTTTTTTTTTTTTTTTTTTTGTGGGGTGGGAAATCATCCTATGACTTCTTCCGCTCTAGGGTGGAGCGGAAGGGTGTGTCAGACTCTTACTGACTAAAACCCACCCCTGTTCCTCCCTGCCTCGAGACCCCTTGATAAGACTGGTAGTTAGACTTTCGGGCTTCTGATGACCCGTAACGACTGTCAAAGATAAAGTGACTGTCATAAATTTTTGACTTTTTGACAATCGCTATCGCCACGCTTTCGCTGATTGAATGTCACTTGACTAGAAACTCTTGACGGCTCTTTCATTTTGCTCTACCTTTCCCTTAACTTTTGTTAGAAGTTAATTAGTTAACTTATTCAATTTGCTTAACTCATTCAGTGTCTTAAGAACGTAAGAGGTTCATAAAAGAATTGAAACCATATTAGACGGAATGTCATCATAATTGGTCCAGAGCCTCTGCTCTGGACCGGGGGTGACTCCAAATCACTTTTAATCTCTATTAAAAGTGATTTGGAGTCACCCCCGGCGATGGCGTGCCGCAGATGAATGATTTTAGGAAAAAATAATATAAACCGCATTTAATTTTAAATGTACCAGACACTCGAGTGGTTAACTACTATAGTTATGAAAAACCGACTCTAAAAGAACGCACTTGTACATGTCAATTAACTGGATAGCAAGGCATGCCTGTCACTTTGGTTTGGTACTAAAGAATGCCAACGCTGAGCTAACAAGACAGCTCCAGCAATGTCATTATAATTGGCACATTCACGCGACTGATTATGAAGATACCCATGTTCAATGGCCTTCCTTTATAGTAATGTGCCATTGTATAATAACACATTAATAAAAATAGTGATAAATGTTGTTTTATCCTTTTTATTTAAATATTTAAAAATGTAAATAATATGTATATAAAAATGATTAAACGGAATAATAATAAATTAGTACATAGCGTATATAACCTTACTTTTAAAGTAGCATTCAATCTACAAAGAAAGATATGCGACTGTTAACTTTCAAATACATACAGTGTATACCTTTTTTTTGGGGTGAGAAATTATCCAATGACATCTCCAGCTCTGGCTGGAGCTGGAGGGCGTGTCAGACTCCCCCTGTTCCTTCCCTGCCGTAGTGCCCAGGGGAGCGGTAACTCTGTTACGAATTTATCCGCTACCCCTAGGCATGCAGGCACCGGCCATGATGGGCCCCGTCAGTGGTGGCTGACCAATTCTCTTTGAGGCGCTCATTGCATGATTTCCCCAAACAAAAAATAATAATAATAAAAAAGAGCTACTCGTATATACACATTCCGCGGCATTGTACACACAGAAACTGTTTTTAGCGGATTTGTTTATATTTTGTTAATACTACTAATACCTACTTGATTAATGTACATTAGTATGAGCGAGATTACAGATTTAGTATTCAGGATCCACAAAAAAATACATTCTACGGAAAAAAAGGAACCACTTAAAACGGTATTGAAAATAGTGTCTGTGAGAAAGAGCTGTAAGTTTATGGTCAAGTAATTGTTAGTTCCATTGATATGGACCTATGGAACTAACTTTTCCTTGATATGCTACTTTAGGTAGGTAAGAATAACAGTACCTAACTACTAGGTATAATTTTGTTAAACTGGTGTTTTTTTTTTGTTTGGTGTGAGTTTATATTTCTTTTCTTTTTGTAATCTATTTTTTAATATTTTTATTTACTTTAACTTTAAATTACTGTCTAAGGTTACTATTCTATGCCTAGGCGTAGCGGATAAATTCGAAACAGAGTTACCGCTCCCCTGGGCACTCAGGCAAGGAAGGAACAGGTGTGGGTTTTCGTCAGTAAGACTCTGACACGCACGCCCTCCCGCTCCACCTAGAGCGGGAGATGACATTGGATGATTTCCCAACCCAAAAAAAAATAAAAGTTAATATTCTATTAAATTTAATTTTTTAGTTTGTAAGATTGCACTATGCACGCTTTCGATTTTCCAATCTGCATTTATTCATGTATTTGTAAATAAATAAATGTAACAGTGCACACGGGTGCCGGGAGGGGCGCGCTTGCACTTCCTTGTTTTTTTTGCCCTGTTTTTTATATATCAATTTACTATCCAAAAATATCAAAAACCTTCCTAGCATATCCGAAGCAAAGCGCTAAAATGATCGAGATCTTCCATACTTCTTTAGTTCTTAAGTTAGTTTTATCTCTGCATGAGGTGAACTGAACCGTCAAACTTTTTTTTTGGGCGTTCCTATTACTATACAAAAATATCAAAAATACCTCTTAGCATATCCGAGGCGAGGCGCTAAAATTATCGAGATCTTCCCACTACTTCTTTAGTTCTCAAGTTAGTTCTATCTCTGCATGAAGCGATGTACTGAAAAAGTCCCATAAAAAGTTCAGCCAGCGCCTATACTACTGCCCACACATTAACTTTTATTTCCCTGTCAATACACACATCTGAACCATCAATCGCAAAGCCAGCCATTTTGGAAAGCGACAGTGGTCTTTTTGCCCAGAAAAGCAACAGTTTTTAGTGCGGAAATATTATTATATCTATCAAAATTCCCTATACATGGCTGTGCAGTTGACGGCCGTTCTATGCGACTGCACACCTGATCTTTATCTTCTAATGACTGCAATTGAGATTGTAATTGTTCTGCCACACTTAAACGACATGGTTTACATATGTAGACGATATTGTTTTGTTTTTCGTTTTTTTCAAATAGATTTTTCTTAAAGGGTTTTTTGGTAGGATAATCTTGTTGGATTTCTTGGGATTTATTATACGACTTTTAATGATTTTAAATTGAACATCACGTCTAAACGACTAGTTTCATTTCTTTGAATAAAATATAATTATGTGACTCTAGACAGTTTTCTTCGTAATTTGATATGTAAATGTTTGAAATTAATAATTTATAACTTACTGTAATTAATTTGTAAAGTTATGTCTAACGCAGATAAAAAAATGAGAATCACGCAAAATCTATTGAGCCTATTTTTATGAAACTTTCACCATTTTAAAGGTAATTTAATTATTTATCTTTTAGTATACGTGTTTTAGTATAATACTTGTTGTTTTATGTATAATACATGAATAATGCTTCTAATTTGGGAAAACGCTCCTTGATGGGCGAGTCCTATTACTGGGTGGACGTCCGACGCGTTGCGTAAGCTCAGCACAGAACACGCAACGGTGAAGGTTTGCCCCGCTTAGGCAGAGCACCACCGTGTCCTCGTGGATGCGATAGGCGGCATCGACCTCTCGCCCGGCCCTGGTTCAGGCCATGGTATGGAGCGAGAGGGAATGGCAAGCCGTCTCCTCCTTCTGCGAAGCAGTAATGCTCGCGAAGAGGGAGGCGGCATGGGTGAGAGAGACTCAACAACGGAGTTGCCCTCTAGCCCTCAGCAACAGCCGCCGCAGGAGGCGCTGGGGGCTTCCAACGCCGCGAGACGATCTCCGGCCACCAAGACCCGGGCCTGCGGACGGCGTATAGTGGGTAACTCGCCGTCCGATCAGCACCAGGCCCGAGAGTCGACGGCGCGTAGTGTTCCACGCGCGTCTAAAGGAGTTGTCAGCAAACATGACGGGGCCTGTCATACCCGATGCCTGCCCGGGGGTTGAGGATAAATTCGAAAGAGTTACCTCGCCCCTGGGCATTCAGGGCAGGGAGGTACAGGGGTGGGTTTTATTCAGTAAGAGTCTGACACGCCCTTCCGCTCCACCCTAGAGTGGGAGAAGTCATTGGATGATTTCCCACCCCCCAAAAAAAAAAGCTATCTACTCAAGGTCTTTGGCATATATATTGCGCCTTAACTGGCTGACCCAGCTACCGTGAATTATTCCGATGTTTTAGTAGTTATCCTGCTATTCGGGGCGGAGATAAAGGATAATGATGTAACTAACCCGACTTGGTTTCATATAATACATATATATATGTTTTTGATGCCCAATGAGTTCTACACCTCACCTTTTAGTACAAGTACAAAGCACAAACTATTAAATTACAAAATATATACACGCTAATAAGCGTGTGTATACTTTGTAATTTAATGGTTATAAATAATACACCATTTTATTATGGTGTAGTCAGCAAAAAAGATATACCATTTGGATACTCTTACAATAAATGTGGTTTACTATAATGAACTTTTTTAATACAGCACTGCACTGGTGACCTGGAAGCCTATCCTGTCCCCGTAGTTGGGAAAAGGTTTGACAGATGATGACAATGCACGTGTTTTAATGAGTCCACCAAGAAACTGATTCAATAAGATTTGAAAAAGTTTCCCCGTAAATAAACGTATATAAGCTTCTAGTTACTAAACGAAAAAAAACTTCAGCTATGTTACTCATATTTTAGTTTATTTTTTAGTTTTAGTTAGTTAAAAGTATTATGTGTAGATGTAATTTTAATAATATTTTTGTTTCTTAGAGATACATACATTTTGGACTTAAGGCGCGGTATTACCTCAATAGTCAAAAAAATTGGTTTCTTTGAATGTCGAGTATGACATAATTCAATGAAAATATCCTTTGCAAAAAATACAGTGGACAAAGAAGGGTTTAAAGAATAACTTTAACCCAATAGAATAGTGAAAAATAGTTTGAAATTCTCAATAAAAAAATTGGAAATTACGCCACAAAAAATAAACTGTATTTTCAGCGATAACAAAACTATTTTTTTTTAAGAATTAAATAGAATTAGCATTTTACTAAAACTTTGACCGGACAATTACTTAATTTATTGTGTATATTCTGAATAATCTAAACAAACCCCGCAAAATAAATGCCTATTTGCATCGTCAACACAATTATTATGTTCAATTCTCAACCTTATTTGAAGGTATCTCAAATCGTAGTCAGTCCGCGCCTTAAGCTAAGTTCTAGAAAGAAATCGAGCAAGACTGACCGTGGAATCCTAATAAATTATTACAACGATCAAAGTATGAAACTAGTTCACTTAATTTCATAAACCAGTTAAATAAGTGAGTTTCTAGGTAAAATTATAGAAACGTCCAAAATTATAGTTTTGCTGACGAGAATTGAGTTCGCAAAAGAAAAGTGGCCGCTATTAAATTTTGCTCATTAGAAAATAAAGTTATTAGTATGAAAATGCGACTTTATTAAAACTCGTATTTTCATCACGTATTTTCCAACAATAAAAATAAAAAAATCTTTTTAAAAATAAATACTCACACGAAACACTCAGAAAAAATAATCCACAACTACCTCAAAACTTTTAAAAATCGAAACAACATTTTAAAAACACACACTCGAAATTTAAAAAAAAAACAATTGAAGCTCACGTCAGCATGTCACTACGAGCAATAGCACAATGATTCTCTACACAGTCAACAAACCACTGCTTGTGTTTATTTTACTTTATATACAAAAACACACCTTAAAACGTAACAGTTAAAGTTCACTTTTGAACAACTTTTACATCTAGCTAGCACCTTATGGTTCATTACACTTGCCATGCGAAAACTAACTTTAGAAAATCAATGTTAGGGTTTATTTTTGGATAGACTTTAAGCTGGATTAAAAGGTAAAAGTAAAAACATTGTTTATAGTAGTTCAGTAAGATTAAGAACTCCATACTAAGGGCTTCTTTGATAATATCATCGCTGCATGAGATTAAATATTATAATGTACTCTGTGAGATTAAACAAACAATCTTGACGTGGTCTTAGAGCGATCGTTCAGGGTTGCCATTTGTAAAAAAAAAAAACATAAACTTGAGTTCCTAGGCCACTGGAAAGCGACAAAGTTAAAAAAAAAAACTCATTGATATTTTTCATTGTGTCCGGGTAAAAAATAAAAATATTAACATTTAAAATCATACTCAAAGGAAATTAGGAAAAACTTAATTAAATAATTATTTTTATTAGATATCGATTGTGTCTCAGTAAAAAAGTTATCTTAAGTCAAGAAAAAATCTCGAAAGAATTATAATTATCAAATCAAAATCAAATCAAATCAAATCATTTTTATTTCAAGCCTAATGACCCATATAAAAAAATAAAAATATTACAAAAATATTGCAAAATTAAATTATTAGATTATCATTAAATTAATTAATTAATTAAAAATTATTACAAAATTATAAAATTATTTCTTGCGAGATAGATATATTCTTAAATGAGAAAAATGTTGCTGGAATATTAATTGCCATATACGAAGAGATTATAAGAGATGCTTAACCCTTAGTTTAATTAGTAAGACAAAATACTTAATTACAGAGAATGCCTAAGGAAAAGTTTTTAAGAGTCAACTGAGCAAAATTGGTAATCGTATGTTATTTTGGACATGGATGGCTTAAGTTCAAACATTGTTGCTATGGTACCTACAAAGCATGGTACAAAGAAACCGTCAGTGAGAATAGTGATGATTTTGTTCCTATCACCAATCTTGTCTAATACTTATAACATGTTAACAGTGTAACGTTTTTCAGTAACATTGTTTAAGACCCTACTACCGGCCAAGTGGCGCCCTCATTGAATAAAAAACCGTAGCTTATCATAGAAAATAATTATTAATGAATCCTATGTCACGTTTGTTACAAAGAGGATAAAGTATTTTTACGTTGTTAAAACAGGACTCAAAATGTTTCGTATCCAAAGTAGTAAGTAAAAGTACCAAAAACGACCTTTTTTTTTACAATAACGTGACGATATTTAATATTTTTTATCTATTTTATGCTACGAATTTTTTTTCAATGAGGGCGCCACTTGTCGGGTAGTAGACCCATAACTCTATGTTGGATTTTTGACAGAGCAGTGGAAGCCCAGTGGTGACGGTTGCGTCTTACAAGTTGTAGGTCGTTAGTTCAAACCCAGGCATGCGCTTTACTTTGTGTAAATTTAATTTATCACCACTGTTTTCAAAACGGTGAAGGGAAAAATCAAAAATCCCGCGTGGTGGATTTTAGCTCACACTCTTTCACAGAGAGGAGGCCTGCGGCCCAGCAGTGGTGGATACTTTAATTTTTTTTTTACAAAAAATACAACCGACTTCTAAAAATTGCAAAATAATTTTAATTTCGGAAGTCGGTGTTTGTATTTTGTTTCTTCGTTATTTGACATCGACTTGCGAAATTAAAATTATTTTGCAATTTTATATGTCGGTTGTATTTTTTGTAAAAAAGTTTTTTATTTTTCACTTTTTAGTTGTTGTACCCCAGAACTAAAACTAAATAATAAAGTTATGCCCAAATAAATAGCCCCAATAGCATGGACTTTGAACATAACTAGAGACAACGAAAACGTCATCTGTGTATACATATGTTTGGTTTATGTTGATTTTTTCAATAAGAGCTGAATCAATTTCGAAAAAATTAACATGGGACCACCTCTGAAGTATGACATACCAAACAAAAAGAATAAAATAAAAATCTATTCACAATTGACGGAGAATTCACGTAACAAACATTAAAAAAAAACATATCGAAGAATTGAACCGACTTCAAAAATGGAGGAGGTTCTATGTTCGACTGTATTGTATTTCTTTTTTTTTATGAATGTCCACCGATTTCTCTGCCAGATGTGGACCGATTTTCAATTTATCCGAAAGAATATACTCCCGAGGTGGTCCCATTTTTTTGAGAAACTGAACAAAAACGAAAAATACGTATACATACGAGTAGATGACGTTTTGGTTTTCTAAAATTACGAGTATGTTTAAATTCCACGTTCCATTTCATTGGGGTAGATTTAACAACTAATAAGTGAAAAATAAAAATTTTTTTACAAAAAAGCAACCGATTTCCAAAAAAAGAAAATACACTAAGAGTTAAAAAATAATATTAATTTCGGAAGTCGGTGTCAAAAAACGAAGAAATAAAATACGAAACCGACTTCCGAACTTAAAGTTATTTTTTTATTTTTAGTGTATTTTTTATTCTATTTAAATTTTAGTTTTCTGTCTATGTAACCTGTAATTTGCATGCTTATAGGTTAAATAATATGGTGATACTAAATTGTATGTAATAAAATACTTACTTAAAAAAAACATATGTACCTACGCATATATTAGCAAATAAAAATATTTAAAGATTGATTGTCTATGTCTGGAGTATGTTGAAACCTACAACGTATTATCTCGATGTAGGTGAGATACAATACCTTCCTCAGTATATAAGTGTTCTTAGGGAACTTCACTACGTTACTGTCCAATGTAAATAAAAAGACACTTTCGAATATGACATGTAAGTGTTATTAAAAATGTGGTCACTTACGCCTCATCCTGCTGGGGCAAAGGCCTCCTCTCTGTGAGAGAGTGTGGGCCGTAATCCACAACGCGGGCCTAATGCGGAGTGGTGGATGTTACATGTTTTCGAATTTTTGGTTCTAGGACATGCCGGTTACGTCACGATGTTTTCCTTCACCGTTTTGAGAGCAGTGGCGAAAATAATTTACACAAAGTAAAGCGCCTGCCTGGGTTTGAACTCACGACCTACAAGTTGTAACTTGTAAGTTACGGCCACCACCACCACCGGGCTATCACTGCTTCAATGGGCCTCATTAAAAGCCTTAAAGTCACCCAAAGGACAATGGAGAGGACTACGCTCGGAGTTTCCTTGCGTGATCGAATCAGAGATGAAGATATCTGTAGGAGAACCAAAGTTACCGACACAGCCCGAAAAAACGCCAAACTTAAGGGTCTACTACCGGCCAAGTGGCGCCCTCATTGAATAAAAAATCGTAGCATAGCATAGAAAATAAATATTTAAGAATCCAACGTCACGTTTGTTTCAGAATGTTTTGTATCCAAAGTAGTAGGCAAAAGTGTCAGAAACGGCTGCTCGCAGAACAGAGGTTATGGAGAGGTGAACGTTTACTGGAAGATGTAGCGTTTGACGGCGTCCTACAAGGTAGGTACACCTTATACCTGGTGAGGATTGCGGGAATCCGATGGATGCGAGACGTACTGGTCCTGCCCATGTGACGATAGTTAGTGGAGGCCTTTCGGCTGAATGCTGATGATAATGATAAAGTGTTATAATCTTAAAGTCAATCAATCTGCCTAGCCATTTCCCAACTATCTTGGTGTCGGCTTCCAGTCTAACCGGATGCAGCTGAATACCAGTATTTTACATGGAGCGACTGCCTATTTGACCTCCACAACCCAGTAACTGGGTAATACGATACCCCTTGGTAAGACTGGTTGTCAGACATTCGGGCTTCTGACGACCCGTAACGACTGTCAAAGATCCACGATTGACAGCCAAGACCAACGGCTTAACGTGCTTTCCGTGGCACGGAGGAGTCGGGTATGTAAAGATGCTCAGCCATCCATGGACCAACCCCGGCAAGCGTAGCTTAACCTGATGGATCGACCCGTGCGTCTGTTATTACTTTAGCCACGAGCTCCTCAATATTAATTTCTGTGTCTACCTAAAACCTTTTTGCTATCCACCCTGTATATTGTTTTCTCCTCTAAATATTTTGTGTGTAAGTACATAATTGAATAAATAAAATAACTTTTTTTAACAACATCATGTAGCCTAATTAAATCTCTAAACGTCTTGTGTGGATTCTAAAGCAAATAGCAGATTTTTTTTTTTAATTAAGCATAACTTCTTCAATTAATACGAAATTCATTACATGGTTTATTACTTAATCTTATTAGACTCTTTAATAAAATGTTTTCACTGCCCATTGCCCGGATTAAATTGAAAAATAAAATAATTAACAAACTCAAAATATATTAAACATTTCCTTAATGCTCAGATTAACACAAACAGTATTGAATTTATTGAACTTACGAACCTAAAGGGTCTACTACCGGCCAAGTGGCGCCCTCGTTGAATAAAAAATCGTAGCATAGCATAGAAAATAAATATTAAAAAATCCAACGTCACGTTTGTTACAAAGAGGATAAAGTATTTTTACGTTGTTAAAACAGGTCTCAAAATGTTGTAACAAGCGTGACGTTGGATTCTATAATATTTATTTTCTATGCCATGCTACGATTTTTTCTTCAATGAGGGCGCCACTTGGCCGGTAGTAGGACCTTAATCCCTATTAACTATGTCACACTAGCTTCAGCCAGTGGCTTTGCTCGCGTGGAATTAGTGCTTTCCTCATTTAAAATTAGTCAGACTTTAGTCTATCTCTGTGCTAAATTCTCTGCTCTCTCTCTGCAACTCTATGTCAAATCCTTTCTGGCGTGGTTGAGTGACAAACATCAATTTAATCTTTCGCATTGGCTCTCGATTTTCATGAATTCTATACATCTCTTCATTTCGCAAGTCGTGCAAGATCGAAAGAAGGAAAGAAAGAAAAAAAATATTGCGTGACTCGCACAAGAGAACACAAAAATGCATGACAACAGTGATACTACGCTAGTATTATTATTATATGTGGTGATACTTAATAACAATAATAATAAAAAAACAACAAAATAAAGATATAGAAAAGACATAGAAAAAAACAGAATTGCATAATTTGATTCCGCCAAGCCCGTTCCATCATCGGACCACAAGACGAACAGCGATGCGCCACCGGTACATGGTGAGGTGAACATCCAATCCACACGCACAAAACGTTTTGAGAACACATTCATTGTGCGTACAGCTTCCGGAATTCTCTGCCGGAGTCTGTGTTTCTTGAAAGCTACTCCCTGGGTATCTTTAAGTCAAGAGTGAATAGGTTACTTCTAGGCAAGCGTGCTCCATCTTCGACCACTTCATTGCAAATATTGGTCAAACGCGTGCCTATCAACAATAAAAAAATAAACCCAGAAGAGAGCTATACCCTTTTCCCAACTTCCAACCAATGTTAAGGTCGGTTTCCAGTCATATCGGATGCAGCTGGATAGCAGAGCATTTTACATGTAGCATCTTACCTCCACAATCCAGTAATTGGTAACACTTATCCCCTTGGCAAGGCGGGCATCAGATTTCCTGGTTTCTGACTATCCGTTAAGACTGTCAAAGATCTATACTTTCTGAGGCTCAAAGGAATTTTAGTAATGTTAAGATGGTCACCCATTCACAGACCGGCCTCGGCAAACGTTGCTTTACCTTGGGGATCGACTCGTGCGGCTGTTTATTACTTAGCTACGAGTTCCATAAAAACTATGAGAAACTAATACATAATAAATTTACTTTGTACGTTTTGCACGTTTTAAATATGCATTGTACTTTCTTAGCAAGTATGTGAATGCGTTGCATGATTTCTCCAAACAATTTAAACAATCAATTTACCCTTAAATTGATTTTATATTAAACTATTTTCATTCAAAACTCATTAAATATTGAAATGAAATTCATTGCAGTGAAAATCCCATTTCATACGAGTACTTGCCTTTGGTGCGAAAAAAGTTCTGCGAATTGCGCCATCTATTGATAGAAATTTAAACCCATTTGTAACTTGCAAGAGTTAGCTGACATTAAGTTTCCGGTTCCTTCGCTAGATGGCAATGTATTTAAGTGTGCTATTACAAAACATTAAACTATGGATATTATTTCTGCTTCAGCCTTATTTATCGGTCATTTTCAAAATCTAACAAAAAATATTGCCTTTTAATTTATAAAAAAAATATTTACATGTTATAAAGGCCAAATTAAAACCATTTATCAATAATCATCTAAATACTCAGTTAGAGAATAGTAACAAAATTAAGTACCTATACATATTTACTCGGGTCGCAACTAGATTTTCCTGCTACATTAACAAATTAAATAAGAAAATATGTAACGAAATAATAACATTATCTAACAGTAGGCTAGTGTAACCAGCATAACTTAGTCTTCCATTTACTGAATTACTGATAACAATTTCATAAGACTTTTCCTGTGCGGAGGTCTTATTCAGTGGGTGCTCTTAAAACGTCTGTAGGTAGGTATGTAGGTACTTTTCAAGGCAGCCCCTTTCACATTAAGCTTAATTATAAAACTTGAGAAGGGAAGTAGATTAATAATTAAATTATTAGTAACATAAACATATTTTTATTTGCTAATGAAGGCGAAACATTTCGTATTAATGTTGATTGTTGATTATGATAATGGTTGTTGATAAGGAAGTATGGGAACTGCGTTTTGTATGAAATACGGAGTGAGTTTTTTTATAAATGATAGACTCACGCTCTACTACTATCTCACCTGAAGGTAAGCAACGATGTGGTCGACGATGGAGCACACTTACCTACTAGCACAGATAATATAATAACGCGACCACAGCAAAAAAATGATTTAAAGTGAACAAACCACGCTGGCAACCGCGTATGCCATAACGCACAAGAGCATTGTTTTTCTGGCATATACTGTTGCCGGGACGTGCAAATGGCTAGCGTAGGTACTACTAGTAACCCAGTATTCACACTTGACTTAAAGACCCCTTTTTTTTTGGGTAATTGGGAAATCATCCAATAACATCTCTCGCTCTGGGTGGAGCGGGAGTGCGCGTCAGACTCTTACTGACTAAAACCCACCCCTGTTCCTTCCCTGCCCTGAGTGCCCAGGGGCGCAGTAACTCTGTTTCGCAGTAACTCTTTGAGACGCGCGTAGAACACTACGCGCCGTCGACTCTCGGGCCTCGTGCTGATCGGACGGCGAGCTACCCACTACTCGCCGTCCGCAGGCTCGGGTCTACGGTGGCCGGAGGTCGTCTCGGGAGTCCTACGACCTACGGAGGGCGTGAGGGCGACTCTGTTGTTGAGACTCCCTCACCCGTTCCGCCTCCTCCTTCGCGAGCATTACTGCTTCGCAGAAGGAGGAGACTGCTTTCCATTCCCTCACGCTCCGTACCATGGCCTGGACCAAACCGGGCGCGAGTTGTCGCTGCCGCCGATGACTTAAAGACCCCTAGATTGTTGCTATCAGGAAACACAGACTCCTGAGAGAATAACTGTGAAACTACCCACAAAACCAAACACGTTTCTTGTATGGGTCGCCTTTAATTTAAATTTATTTTTATTATTTGACAACAGAAATACACATTCTGTGTAAATTTCAACTGTCTACCTATTAGGACGGATCATGAGCTACAGCCCGCTGACAGACAGACGGACGGACGGACGGACGAACGGATGGATGGACAGCGGAGGCTTAGTAATAGGGTCCCGTTGGTTACCCTTCGGGTACGGAACCCTAAAAATAAGCAGTTCAGTACCTACATTTTGCGAGTTATGCAAAAATGTTTGGGGCAGTTGATTTTTTGAAGTGAAAACTTCTTTAAGCGCGTTAGGCATTTTTTACATGGGAAAAACTATTGAACTCGCCACCGACTGATGATGCTAGGTATTGCTAGTGTTAATTATTGTTGTACTGTCGTCTCTAATTAGTACATACGTATACTTACTTAAGTATGTGTGTACTTAACATGTTACTTATAATTTAGAATAATGGTAAATTTTTCAAATGATTTATTATAATTATTATTCCGTTTATTTATTGGTATATACATAATTTATATATTTTTGGAACGACGTTCCTTATCGCGCGTTGTGAAAGGGGGCTAGACGGAAAAAATTAAGACCAAAAGTTGTAACGACACTTACTGTGTCGTTACAACTTTTGGTCTTAATTTTTTGAGCGGAAGGGTGGGTATATCATTAAAACTTAAAAAAAATATATTACAATTTCTTCACTAATTAATCGAAAGGAACTTCGTTCCATACGGGTGTCCCTTGACACCTCTCAAGTTTTTAAATATTAATTCTTAAACAAGATAAAAAAAAAACATTTAAAAATATAAAAAAATAGTATCCCACCGGTATCGGGAACAGCTACTGGGGGTCAGAGCTCCAAAGAGAGGAACCGCCTGACAATGCGAGCCGTGTCCAGAAGTACTGCTTTCTGAATCAAGCCCTTGATCCAGCCGCCTAACGAGAGCCTTCTTAGGTGTTGGTTGACGCTCGTGGCTATTAAACCATTGGCTGACACGACTATCGGTACAATAATCACATGTCGACAACCTCGCGAGCCAAGTCAATATACTTGATTTGTTTATCTTTCTCGGCTTTCACGAGGTTCTCGTCATGTGGGACGGTAATGTCAACAATCATTGCACGGCTCTCGATTTGGTCCACCACCACTGTATCAGGCTTATTGGCTACAATAGTCCTGTTAGTGATGATGGACCGAACCCAGTACAATGAGATATGACCATTATCGAGAACTGGTTCGGGCACGTACCTGTAGTACGGCACTTCCGATTCCACGAGAGAGTATTTCAGAGCAAGTTGCTGATGGATAATCCTGGCTACAAGGTTAAGGTTATTATTATCATTATTAATATTTTTTTTTATATTATAAATGCAAAAGTTTTTGAGTGTGTGTGTTTGTATGTTTGTTACTTCTTTACGCTCAAACAGCTAGACCGTTTTGGATGAAATTTGGTATGTAGATAGCCTGGATTAACACATGGGTTACTTTTTATCCCGGTCTACGCGGGTGAAACCGTGGGGCGCAGCTAGTATGGCTATAATTGCCAGATGGCTTGCAGATAACGCCACACTGCGTGGTCCCTAAAGGGCAAAGCATTAACCCCCATCAGTGCTCTCACCATTATCTATATAATTTTGTATATACTTCCATTTCCAATCCCTGTCTTTATCAATTTTCCTTCAGATTAATTTAAATCAATACCAATTCATACCCCTTTATCACTCCATCGACTCCCATTTCAATTACAATCGTCCCTTTATATTACAATACCGTGATTGACATCAATGGCCCTCACAGCCAATAATACCGGTACCAATGCCATTGCCAATACCGGGACTGATACCGTACCGGTTATTTTTTATAGTTGGCAAGTAATATTGACGAGTGGCAGACGACATTTTTCAATTAATAAAATTTGATATTCAGGCTTCATCCTCTGATGAATTGATTAAGTTTTCAAAAAAATGGAAGGTTTTATCAGTTACTTTGATTGGATGTTATTGTTTTTTTCGAAGTAAATTAATTAAATTATTGGACCTTTGATGTTACTGAAGGATTAATGAGATTAAATCAAATTAAAAGTCATTTATTCAAATTATGCTGAGAGCCAGGACTTTATGAACGTCAAAGTTCTACTTATAGACACTACACTACTGTAAAAAAAAAAAAAAAAAAAAAAAAAAATGTTGGATAAACTTGTATTCAAATTGCTACCTATACAACTCTTTTTGAATCAGAAATTAAAAAAATGATGTGTTTACCCAACTGCCCTAGAAAAAGGGTAATGTTTTCTAAACTACGTATTTATTATAGTAGCGTAATAAACAGGAAAAACAAATCACGTCATTTGAATACGTATAATTTCGATTATAAATGTGTGTGTGTGTGTAATCGGAATATTTGACATTAAACATATTGACATTAAACTGATTGACAATACACATTACGACATTGTATATTCTTCATTGTATGATAGAGCGAGATTTATATTTTATTCATGCATTTTTTTTAGACTGATGTGTACCTACCAATCAAATTTTGACTATTGTTAATAATAATTGTAATGATTGTAACTAATAAAATTCAGTTGTAATATTTTGCATGCCGTAAGGCAAAATGTATCGGGACAATTCAGAAACCTTCCAACTTATATGTATACCTACATTAACACAAATGCAAAAAAACTATTGAAGCTTGGTTACTATCTTTGGAATACATGGACACTGAGGAACTTTTGGCGGTTTTACGGTAATATAAACGCACAGACTCAATCAATGAATAAGTTTTAATAATATATGCAGTGAAATAAATATATACTGTAATAAAATTAAATACAATAAAATAAAAAAGAAGGATAGAGGCATTGTTTAATTTGAATACTGGTGTATTCATAAGTCAGATATTCAAACTATACACACCCTCTCACACACACACACACACACACGTACACTACTCCCATATACAAAGAGAGGGCCTCTCACACACCATTTATTTCACATTTATTTCTATCTTGATTTTTGTGTAAAATAGTATAAGCTAGTTTAATTTCTGATATTTCGGGGAGTGGCGCCGTATGCCGAAATACAGGTTCTAACCTAGTTCGACAGCGGATGCTATTATAGATATTTGAACCATTGTTATCTACTAGCTAATAATTTACGAAATTTTTAAAAATGTAACATATGTGTGTTTTTTGGAAATAAAGATTATTATTATTATCAGCAAATAAATGATTTCTTTCTTCCTTTCTTTAAAAACACCGAAACAAACTCTTTGAATCAGAAATAAAGAGTCGATGTTTTACCCGACTGCCCTAGAAGGAGGGTAAAGTTTTTCCAGACTACGTATTTATTATTGCGTAATAAACAGGAAAAGCACAACACGTCATTTGAATACGTACGTACGTACGTATTTCGATTATAATAGTATAAAATCACACCGAAAAAAAAAAATACAAAAACATTACCCTCTTTTCTTTAAGGTCCAATAAAATAAACGGAAAGTAGAAAAAATTGGAGAAAATGTTTTTAGTGATCGTAATTGGTAAATAGACAATAATTAAATTGGTAATTTTTAAAAATTTATATCAAGTTTGTAAGGGGAGAAAAACTAGACTTAAGATAAATCAAGCAAAATTTATACTAAACCTACCTATTTTTATATAATAAGGTAGGGATGGTAACTTGCAGTGCGTCTAGATGTCCGTTGGTAGAAGGGGGCCGGTGGGATGAAGTCGTGGAGTTCCTGGGCACACTCTCCAAAGTAGGTACATTTTATAAAAGACCGACAAGCAGGCAACCTTGCGGCGATGAGCCAAGCTGTGAAGGTTGGCATCGACCAGTTTTACATCACCAATGAGCTTCTTAGCTCTGCGTTCAACAGAGTGAAGCGCAGCAAGTTGGTATTTAGCTGAACCGTCCCAGAGGTGGCTGCAATACTGCATGCAGGATCGGACTTGTGAGTTGTACAAGTAGCGGCACGAAACTTTAGCGCTGACCGTTATTGCGCAGAAGTAAAAATTAAGGTACCTGAGGGGGCTAGCGGGATTAAGGGCGAGCGTGCGTAGCGCCGATTGGCTCTCCAGTCGCATTCTGTTCCCCGTGCGCCCCCGCGCGCCACCCGCGCCACCCACCCATGCGCAGCAATTATCGTTCAGCGCTAGACTTACGTGCCGCTACTTGTACAGTGTTAAAAGCTGTCCAGGCGTGAAGTATCGCTTCACTCTGTTTAGGATGCCAAGGTTTTTTGCCGCAGTTTGGGCTTTGTACTCAATGGTGGCGCCGAAGTTGAAACTAGATGTCAAATCCATGCCTAGGAGATCGAGCCGATCTGTAAGAGCAATAGATGTACTCCGAAAAGTCAACCGATTGAAATCGTTCGTTTTAGGCTTCAGCTCCTATCTATGTAAAATTTGTATATAATTATGTTATTTTGGTAGGTATGCTTATTTCTTTGGTATGCTCTGTAGCCTAAGGCTGAATGAATTTAAACAAAATGATTCACTCATCTCAATGAATTTCACAAAGTGATCATTAGATTGGTCTTGACCACCGAAGTGTCATAGGCTCTATGTCTGCCTATAATTTCGAAAAACAAAAACAAAATGGCGACCTTAAGGTGAAAGCTCCAGGTTAACCCGCGAAATTCAAATTTTCAAATTTTCTTACGTTTTTTTGCAATTTGCAGGTCAGTACCTATCGGTTGTATGTTAGTCAAAATATGATTCGCGGCCGTAGCAAGTACGTATTTCCAGAACTGTAATTATTAAAATCATCAATACAACTCTCTCAGTTAGAATTGATGCCAAATGTCATGATTTTATGAAATACTTACATTTGACATTACGTTTTTTGCCATTTGCAAATAGCAAAAAACGAAAGTAAAATTGAATTTCGCGGTTTACCTTGGCGCTTCCACCTTAAATAAGTCTATTTATATTTTTTTATCATGTTCATGGGGGGTATCAAAATAAAGGGCACAAAGAGAAAATTTAAAAAAAGTAACTTACTAAAATATCGAAACTAGAAAATTAAAAAAAAAAAAACCCGACTGACATAAAGTTCCAACCAAGTCACTTTTCAACCAGTCTGATGCAGTTGGTGGCATCAATCAGTAATTGAATTAAAATATATTTAAATTTTTAATATAAGGCTTTATTTTTTTCTAGATTTTACTGAACTAGTCTGTACTGAAACTTCACCTGTAATGTAATAAAAATCACGAGGCATTAGAAAACCATTTTTGTGTAATCATAAAATAGATGCCTTTTCTCTCTAAAAAAAACTGCCTAAAAAGATTCCAAAAAGATAGTAAACAAACACAAAGTGCTTACAAGTACTTTATCACTAGTTCTGGATGAGTGGACCAGTAACTTTCTTACTGACCGACCCGTTTCAATGGCATGACGTTATCAATTCACTCCTCTCTTGTTTTCTGCGCTGAATAAAAAATATTCAAGTAAGGGCTGGGGTGCATGGACGGTGAAACATTATTTAAATGACCAGAGGTTCTAGAGAAATAGCCTTGTTTACAAAACTCGCTTACCAAATGCTTAGATAAAATACTGAACAGCAGAGTGAAACTTAAACTCACTTCAAATAAACCATTTACACCCACTTTTGAATTGTCAAGAAGTCGGTCAGACAGAACGCTGAAGTTAATTGCACATTGCAAAGCGTAGATCTCTATGGAGAAGAACGTGCATGAAACTACATGTACACTCTTTTAAACCATGTTATGTATTACAAATCCTGGTTACTTATATCTTGTTGCTTTAAATAATTTGTTTTTATTTCAAATAAACCATTTACAGGCACTTTTGAATTGTCAAGAAGTCGGTCAGTCAGAACGCTGAAGTTAATTGCACATTGCAAAGCGTAGATCTCTATGGAGAAGAACGTGCAAGAAACTCTATGGAGACTCTTTTAAACCATGCTATGTATTCAAATCCTGGTTACATATATCTTGTTGCAATTTGCATTTATTTCAAATAAACCATTTACAGGCACTTTTGAATAATCAAGAAGTCGGTCAGTCAGAAAGCTGAAGTTAATTGCATATTCCAAAGCGTAGATCTCTATGGAGAAGAACGTGCAAGAAAGTTTTTATTATATGAGAACAATGTTAATAAAATATTAACTTTTTGAAAGCGTGTTCAAAAGGAGAAGGATGCCATTTTTATTTTATTTCCATTTATCTATTTCAATACAACCTTGTATCCCAAGCTTTTCAAAACATCTGTACCTACATGGACTGAAGGGGAAAAGGGATAAAAACCTCATCGTGAAATACGGACAGCAGACAACGACTGATGTGTTCCCATTGTCTTTATAATTAATATCCCTTTTTTATTTTATTCACCAAATTGTAGGGAAATAAAGGCTTTGTCTATTTTGGGGACAGCTGAAGTTGGGGACTTTTGATTTGATCATTTCTAATGGGACCTTCATTTTAGAGATAAGTTTTGGTGCATATACCAAAGTAGGTATTGTAGGAACCTGGAGCACCTTCACGAACTGCAGGGACCCTGGGGGTTCTTCGTAATCTCTAGGGGTTGTCGCACCTGCTGGCAACGCGAAAGTGTGGTGTACGAGAGTGACTGCTTATTGTGTGTAGTGTTATAAAAGAAAGAGGAATAGCGCACTCAGAGTAACTATACTGAACAATAAAATATTACATGTGTGCCCTCTTCGGCCGGGCTAGCTGAACTGTCCTCTAAATCAAATGTCTTCTCTACTCTTTCTAATTTCAACCGGCTTTCCAACAATTCTAGAACGTTCCAACCTGCCAGTCTCCAACATAAGGTCGCCAACATAAAGGTTGTGACCATAAAGAACCCAAGCTCCAGATATGGGCTGCAGGGCTTCTTGGATGTGGTGGAGGCGCCGGGTACACCAACACCAAGGAGGATTCACGTTACACCGAAATGAAAAAAGGATCACTAGTGTGTCGGTGTGTCTGTACCAGTGTCACAACCAATTTGGCACACACGTGAATATCTATGACCCCAGACATGGACGTGTAACATAAATAGATGAATCTGGGATATGGGGCTCACTTTTGGGGAGATAATCGGAAACATACAGAACAATTTTTTTCAAACTATACCGTGTGACATGTCAAATAAAAAGGCATACTGCGAGGGTTTTAAACATATTTTTCTCATAATTTTAAAATAAATAAAAATTCACCATACGCCCTGTTATCTTCGAAACTACAGTTTCTTGTTGTATTTTTTTTTTGTTTTTTGAAAATAGTTCTATGGAAAACTTTTACGAAGTCTATTTTATTTTTTAAAAATGCTGAAAAAGTATGAATCCTTCGGATCCCTTTGAACGCGCCGGTTTTCATCATAATTAACTATTATTGACCTTACATTATGAAAGGTTATAGACGGAACGTCATTTGGACATTAAATGAAGCAGGATCGTTAAAATGTGTGAGTGACCTTGACGAACGTAACGATGACGTATCGGTTTCTCATTTTGTCTATATGAGCTTATTTCGCGTGGACAGATACAAGCCGGTTTCTCATTCTGGTACTTCAGATTGCTGGATTTTGACACTCCGTCTATAACCTTTCATAGTCTAAGTTATTGACTATTATATTACAAAGGATAAATTTCTCTCTGTCTTCAACCCGTATCCACCAAATGCTGATTGTAGATTTTCTGCACGCCCATTTACGCGGTCCTGGGCATCTCACTTCCGACCCTCGGCTTCTACTTTGAACAGGTTGTCCTTCAGACATCAATATAATTTTGCTAGTCATAAAATCAACGACCTGTCAATGGTCGTGTCAATCATCGCTGCAAAAATTGATTTTACCCATCGCCTTTGACAGAGGGCAGATTGAGCGATTATTTCCAATTGGTGTCCACCATACACAAACCATTTCATCCGAAAGACGTCCACTGCTGGACATAGGCCTCCCCCAAGTGTCGCCACAATGACCGGTCCTGTGCGTCTCGCATCCATCGGCTACCCGCGACTCTCACCAGGTCATGGGACCACCTTCTAAGAGGCCTTCCAACACTACGTCTTCCAATACGCGGTCGCCACTCCAGAACGTTTCCGCCCTAGGACCACCTGTTCTGCAACAATTCACCTACACATGCATTATTATATGTATAACGTTTGTAGGTATATATATTATGTTACCGGGGACCTATGAAATCAGCGTTTATATGGAGAATTTTAAAGATGTTGCATTTTTCATACTAACATTTTCTTAATTTATTTAACAACTATGAACACTAATGTTTTAAAACTTTTATGCAATAATGTTTAAAAACTAAGATAACGTCACTTAGACTAAGCAACAAAAATAAGTTTTGGCTAAGTTAAAACAAATACATTCTAACAAAAAGAGGAGTCATTTTTAAGGTATTTTTTTTGTTTAGAAAACTATAAGTAATAAGGTTTTTTTTTTTAACTATTGGCAGTTGTCTATGACGGTCATTATTCGATATAATATCAAGCAATTGATGAATATTTTAATTCATAGAAGTGACGAGGTTCTCTATTTGTGAGAAAAAACGCCAATTTCATATGTAAGGACCCAATATTTAAGTAAAGCACAATCAAGTCTCTTATAACATACTTCCAAGATAATTTCAACAATACACACATCAAACAACCGTTCAAAAAATACGAACACACATACATTATCATACAAAAATCTCCTTTGCCTTAATTCCGGAGCAAACCATAATATTACATGGAATCGTACTCTGAAAAATTTTCATAAACGTAAATTGATTCCGTAATACGAAGCGACGTGACTTGCCAAGCGAAATTCGACCTTGGACCTGTCAATTTTAAGTTCTAATTTGACAGATTGAAGCGTCATTATAGACACATGGATGAGCACGAGTGATTTATGAGTTTTGTCAAAGGGAAAGCGACCTTGTTTTTTGTGGGGTAAGGTGGATATTTGATGTGGTGGGTTTTGTAAAGGAAATGCTCCCAGGTCCCGAACAAGTTCTCTGTATTCACTCTCGAATAATCGATAGCTGACGTCTGGCCTCCCCCCGCACAGGTGGTCACCCCTCTCTCATCTTTTGTTAAAGGTTGGTTTCGCTGCGACTACAGATTACAGTCGGTATGTAAGAATTTCAAAGCTGCTGTTGAAAACTGCTACAGTAAAATAGTTGTTTTGCGAGATGTACTTAAAGTTTAATGTTATGAAAATAACGTGAATTAGATTGATTATGGGAGGTGGATCTATGTATAATTTAAGTTGGAAAATGGGAATGGCAAGATGTGAATGGATTGGGTGTGCTAATAAAGTATTAATGTTAAAATAAAAGTTCTAATGACTAGAATTGATTGCGGTAGTACTAGTGGTCGGTAGAGGGAAATGTAAGAGTTTAACTAAATGGTCAAAAATTTGTGGAACTGAAACATTTTCTGAATGCTTCCTGAAAATTATTATTTTCGTTGACATGCAATGTAAAAATCTTTTCTGGTTAAATTTAAGCCAAGTTACCCATAAATTCAGTGGTAACTTTGCTTTAATTTTACCAGAAAACATTTTTATTTACGAATAAAACACTGGTGTAGATTGTGTCGTGCACAAACTAAACTTAATTTAGGCTGTTCCTATATTTTTCTCTCTAATAAAACAAGAAAGAGACGGACGTAAATTAGAGCTGTCAAATTTAGTTGAACTAATATTTCCATACAAATTAAGGGTACACGTAACAACATGTCGATTAAAAACACGGTGAAGCGTAAAGGATGATTCACGTTACACCGTGTCGCCACCGAGCCTCGGCCGTGCCCCGGCCGGGGCATGGCCGGGGCACGTCCACCGGGCTAGTCATTCATGCTACACCGGGCTGTAACCGTGCCGCCACCGGGCCCCGGCCGGGACACGGCCGGGGCACGTCCGAGGCACGGCCAAGCATGGATCAGTTCATACAAAAAGTATACTATAGATATTTGACCGTGCAGTTGTTTGACCGGCAATTGTTTCCCGGCCGGGGTACGTCCGAGCCCGGTGCACACGTTCATGTTACACCGTGTCGCCACCGGGCCGAGCTCTGGCCGTGCCCCGTCCGTGCCTCGGCTGTGCCTCGGCCGTGCGCCGGCCGGGGCCCGGTCTAGCATGAATCGCTTCATACAAAATGTACGCAACAATCTTTGACCGTGCCCCGGCCGGGCACGGCCCGGTGGCGACACGGTGTAACGTGAATCATCCTTTAGCCGTAAACTTGTTTGACATCTCTAACTTAGTTCATACTAGCTGCCCTTTTCTGGCACTGCCTTTTCGTAAAATATAGTGATTGTTTAATTTTAGTTTAGTTATTGAACAAGAGGATCGGCACCAGTGTCTTACAAATAGAATGAGGGAAGCGAGGTGTCTACATCAGATGCATCCTTGTATATATTTCGATCATTCGGTCTGTATGAGGTTTGCGATATAAACCTCAAAGTGCATGATCAAGACAGGTGTGTCTGTATGTAATATCATTACTCGTGTATTCTTGATTGAAGCTCGCACCACATAATTCCATCACCTGCAACTCTTGGTCTGTTAAAATTGTCTGTTAACCACCGCGTGCCTGGAAAATTAAGATCAACGTTTTCCGTACAAAACATTCAGCTACCCTAAAAACGATTAAAAACTTTAATCGTAGTAGGAAAATCAAGAAACGAGAAGAAATCTTACTAAATCAGTTTTATAAACCTAATCTATCTAGCCTATTTTGGTCCCACTGCTGGGCATAGTTCTCTCTCTGTCCCTTTTTCTCTCAACTCTGTCCTTTGCTAGTACGGGGCAATATTAAACCTAATTGTAAGAAATACAGAAACTTAAGGCCCTTCTCGTGGTCCAGTGGCGCCCTAATTGAATAAAAAATCGTAGCATAGCACAGAAAATAAATATTAAAAAATCCAACTTTACGTTTGTTACAAAGAGGATAAAGAATTTTTACGTAAAAACGGCCGTTTCTGACACTTTTGCCTACTACTTTGGATACGAAACATTTTGAGACCTGTTTTAACAACATAAAAATTCTTTACATACAGGTGTAACATTTTATCGAGCAAAGACACGCAACTTGTATGTCCGACATAATATCAACAAAGAGTGTACGCAAGTTAGAAAGAAATGTTATAGGTAAATGCTCACTCGCCCCGTGAGCATTTGTCGAACACAGCGTCGAACATTCGCAAGAACGTTACATTACAGGGAAATGCTTTAGGAAACTGAGCATTTGTCTGTATTGTATCACTAGATGTGCTCGCGGTTCCATCCGCGTTTATGGTTACTGTGTCGTAGCGTGATGTTATGAAGTTTATAACTTTCCTCAATAAATAGGCTATACAGTGCAAAATGGTACCACGCAGAGATACTGGTGACGGCGGGAAAGCGGCAGCGCAGCGCACCCCCAAATCCCTCATGATCCCGCCTTGCACATCATGAATGTGCGCGTTGTAGTTGATTAAAAATATGACATCTCCTAAGATATTCGTTGAAATCAAATGATGTCAAGGGTAATTTTGTTCAAAATTAAATACTTATTAGGATAAGGATTAATATCATGTCTATAAAACACACCTTCGCAAATAATGCATCAATTTGGAACAAATTTGATTACCATAAAAAAAGATTATAGTGAGTTAACCTTAAAAGATATGCTGTCGTAATTTTTTTTTTAGAACTGTTAGAGGGGCACAATTCCGTTCTACATAATTTTTGCATAACTTTAACCGTTTACGCAGCGCACGCAACGGTAGCTCACTAAAGAAATACCATTGATGCTCTGCTCTGATTGGTTGCAGCGTGATGTTATATAACCTATAGCCTTTCTCGATAAAAGGACTATTCAATATAAAAAGAATTTTCCGATTCGAACTAGTGGTTCCTGAGATAAGCGCGTTGAACCAAACAAACAAACAAACTCTCTCTTCTGCTTTATAATTATTTATTATTTAAGTACAGAATAAATTAGTATCTAGCAAATGCTGTAAACTATACTCACCATATGATGCGTCCACACCGAAGTTACTTTTTGTGGAGCACTATTTTGCAACATAAAAATCCTTGGTCATAATCATGTTACAAAATGTTGCTCCACAAAAAATAACTTCGATGCGGACACACCATAACACGAAAAGGCGCACCAATGAAACTCCCCCCTAAGCCAGACACAGACGAGCGTCTAACAAGCTCTCACATGAATGAACTGCCGTTTCTGCGTGCTGCACCCAGTAATTGGGCATTGTATCGCTTCTGCATTGTTCTGTGACAAACTTTGTTCAGATGTCGTTATTGAATTGGTTCAATAGTTTACTATTTTGATTCTGTAGTTGGGTTGTTAGTGTATAAATTAGCATACGGCAGCGTAAGGGTTTGTGCGGAATTTCTGGCTGTTGTTTTCTATTCGGGCTCGTTGGTTTAGGTTGATGTTCACCAATTCTCTTGTTCAAAACTAAGCCCAAATTAGAGAACTATTATTGACATCTCTAGCCACGGACAAGAAGTGTCCATACTATCTATAATATAATTGGCAGCTCTTTTATAATATGCGTTGTTCTTTTAAGGGTTCCGTATCCGAAGGGTCCAAACAGAGCCCTATTGCTGTCACTCACGTATTCGTCTGTCCTTCCGTCGGCCTGTCTGTCCTTCGTCTGTAATTCAGGTTTTGCAGCCAAACGTTTAAAGCTACAGTCTTCAAATTTTCACAGTATAAGCATAATATTTTTAACCCACAGCCATACAAATAGTCAAAAATACATTTGGTACGGAACCCTAAATGTGCTAAGTCCGACACGCACCTTGCCGGTTTTTTTTTTTGTTTTATAAGAACAAGAGAAATAGTAACGATTGAGTTTTTTGAACAAATATCAAAGTACAATACAATACAATAAAATCCATGATAAAAATAAACACTCTCCTACCTAAAATCTTCGATCTCAAAACAATTTGCTATTAAAAGTACCAAAATGCTTTGTATAGGTACTGTTAATAAATCCCATTTTAGTTTTAAAACAGCGTCTGTATCTATCCGATTCCCTTATCGAGAGTTTGAATTTTGTTACGGACGCAAGGGAAAAAGTGATTCATTATTCTTTACCTTATGTGGAAAGGAATTCCGGAGAAGTGCGACTTCGCACCTCGGGTCGCACGACAAGAAACGCGCGACTGCGCAAACAATTGAGACAGATTTGCGGAATACCTTTTCGCTTTTAATGGATATTTAAAAGCAATATTTTAGCGAGAGTATAATAAAATGCCGGCGGTTTTTGGATGTGTGTGCGGTAAGGAATTTGGATTTAGGTATACAGTAATGAGAATGTTTGATTTAAACTGAAGATTACCTCTATTTTTAACCGACTTCCAAAAGGAGGAGGTTCTCAATTCGTCTGTATTTTTTTAATTTTTTTTTTGGATGTATGTACGCGATTTCTCCGTTAGTTGTGAACCAATTTTCAAAATTCTTTTTTTATCTGAAAGAATATACTCCCGAGGTGGTCCCATATAAATTTTATCGAAATTGCTGTAGCGCTTTTTGAGAAACTGAACAAAAACGGAAAATACGTGTACCTCGATGACGTTTTGGTGTTCTCCAAATGTTTAAATTCCACGTTCCATTATATTGGGGTTTTTAGTTCTGAGGTATAACAACTAAAAAGTGAAAAATAAAAATCTTTTTTACAAAAAAAAACAACCGACTTCTAAAAAAAAATACACTAAAAATTAATAAATAACTTTAATTTCGGAAGTCGGTGTCAAATAACGAAGAAGTAAAATACAAACACCGACTTCCGAAATTAAAGTTATTTATTAATTTTTAGTGTATTTTTTTTAGAAGTTGGTTGTTTTCTATGTCTTCAAGTGAGCATTTAGTTTTGCCTACTATTCTGTCTCAATTAATTTTTACTTACTTATAATAATTATTGAAGAAAGAAAAAAGTTTTTTTGTGATTAGCACAAGGCAATAATGAAATAAATAATTTAAAAACCATAAATATAAATAATAATTAATAAAATTATGAAAAATTATTTGTTAAATTTTTTTACTATTATTAATTAACTGTGAAACTCTGTATGTTTAGATGTTTGTTCATCTATCAGTTAATTTACGGTTGAACAGGTTTTAGGAAATTGGTATGTAGCACTTTCAACTTTCACGCTTGCTAAGCCGTTGAAAAAACTACTACATAATTACTTTAAAAAAAACACAAAAGTTGTGAAGATACTGAAATTATCCAATAACCAATACATTATTAATTCAATACCAGCTTCATAAAAGCAGCACAAAATCCATAAACAAAAGACGTGACACACGTAATGACATCACGAACAGCCGGCACAATACAAGGTGATGATAATATGGCGAATAAAAAATAGGTGCCTACTGGAAATAAGGATACAGGGTGGTTATAAAACTCGTTCATCGCAAATAGGCCGTAAAGAGAGCCGGATGCGACGTACGACTGTCGATTAGTTAGGTAGAAAGTGCGTTTGTGGCGCTTTGTAGATATTAGTGCGATGCCTCAGAGAGGTTGGGTGTCATAGAAAGATAAGATGTGGTTAAAGAATTTTTATTTACTTAAAAAATATTTACTACAAATTTCACTCAATGAGAAATATTTCAACTATATAGGGTGACTGGTAATTAGTGACCGATACTTAAATACGTGATTGTACTCATGATAACAAAGAACCTTCCCAAAGAAACATTTTATTTATACTCACTAACTTTTATCACAATAACACAGCCGTATGGAATTCGCACGCGCGGGGCTGTGACCTATCAGCTGTTAGACGCGTGCGCCGTCCTGTCTCACTATGTGTTTGTTTGGGAAAGTTGTTTGTTATCATGAGTACAATCACGTGTTTAAGTATCGGTCACTAATTACCAGTTACCCTGTATAATAATGATGACATTCGTGAGCAGAGCTTGTATGACACACACAAATATTAGGAGAAGACCACAATAATTAACGTACATAACAAGACATTGAAGGCAGCAGCAAAAATTCACGCGAAAGAAAAATAAAAATAAAGAACTTTAAGAAGGTCAAAGTTCTACATAGAGACAGTCCCCCAAGAACGCCCGCTCGTCACCAGTTTCTAGTGTTTTAGCTAAGAAGAAGAAGTAGCTAGTAAGAAGTTTTGAAATGAAGTTCCGTGACACGTGATACAGAAAACTTCTCATATCATGACACTTTTGCTACAGTAATAACATCCATGCATGTAGTGCAGTGGCAAAAGGATCTTTATTCCAACCGGACATCCCAAGACATTATTCGTTCTTCTTATAGTAAAATATAAGTATCATCTTGAGAACATAAGTACCGTCTTTCTTAGAGTTTTGTATGTCACTTCTTCGAAAAACGAAAATCATTTTTGAAATTTTGACTACATTTTGCAGTAAAATATACTCGTAAGTATCATTTTTTTTTAAAGAAAATTAAAACATGTATTTATTTAAGTACATAGTTAATTTACAATAAATACTATCTAATAACTAACTATTTATAACCTAACTACATACAATAAAATAATATATTAAAAAAAAATAGGATATACTTAGGCGCCGAAGAATTTCTCCACATCACTGTACCTGGGCAAAAAAAAAGTGTAATTTTTTAATTAAGATTTCAAAAATGTTTTTCGTTTTTAGAAGTAGTGATATAATTCTATTAAGTTTCATTCAGTTTTTAAATAATAATCATTACTTACCTACACAAAAATTGACAATATGAGCTCGATCGCTCTCTTGTATTTGTGACGCTGGATGACGCAGTCTCTAATAATATGTAGTACAATACAGTGTGATGTATTTGTCGCAGCCATCTGGTTGAATCCAGCCTGCCAGGTATCCAGCCAGTCAATTGGATGCCTAGGTCGTTCATTAAACGATTTAATGCTGTAAGATAACCAGCCAAGTCGTTGAACGCAACATTTAACCAGATGGCTGGATGTCGTCTAGTCATTTAATTTAATTTTATATTGATGAATATGTGATACCACTGATCAATGCGATGAAAGAGCTAGCGTAACTAGCTCAGGACATAGGGCACCACGAATTTCATTTTTTTTTGAAACCATCCGACTATGCCTTTTAAATATGGAATCACTAACAAATTATCATTTTAATAATTTTTTATTTGTCTTGAAGTAAATTTGAATCACTTGGATGAATCTTGGTCAGCCATCTTCAAAGGGCTGACTAACAATACACTAAGTTGTTAAACGTTGAGTGTTTCTAGTTAAATTAACTATCGGCCTAGCCATTCTATTGAATGCCAGCGTTTAATGAACCGCCTAGGCGTCCAATTGAATGGCTAATTCAACCAGATGGCTGCGACATATTCACTGTTAAAAGAAACCGCAGTTACATGTCCTAGTGAAATTTTAACAATATCTGATCACTCGTTTTGGGAACACATTCCGTGTGCGAACAACTAAGAAGTGAAATTCACTGCCAGGTTCTATGTTTCCTGATAGCTACAACTTGGGGGTATTTAAAGTCAAGTGAATAGTTTGATTTTAGACTAGCGTGCTCTATCGTCGACCATATCATCGCTTACCATCAGGTGAGATAGTGGTCAAACGTGAGCCCATTCATACTATAAAAAAATGTCGCATCTGCGTCATAGACTATGCTACCAACTCTATGACAGACCTCCCCTAGGCTCTAGGCTATATCCCCAGGCAGTGCTCGAATAAGAAAGGGTAGTTTTACAACTCGCGAGGGATAACTTTACGTGTTAGGGGGTAGAATTTCCACCCCTTTATTTTGGGGTTCTTTCCTATCATGGCCACTGAAAGTCTCCAGTTTTAATACGAAATATACCTTTCCCGTTTCAAAAGGTATGTTAAGTATACATCTAAATTCTGAACGGGGATCTTATTTGATTTTAGAAATTGGGGAATGGTTCCCTTTGTATTTGTTTTATTAAAAGTGTAGTGACTTTAATAATTGTTATTTCAACGGAGGTGAGAACAATTATTATGTTGTTTCTTCCTGTGGAAATGTTTCGTAATTGGAAAATGTCGACTTGATTTTTATAGTACGCCCATTTTGTACTTATTGGTACAAGATTTGTTTAATAAACCAATTATAACTAACCGGTTTTTTTAAAAACTGACGATGAAGATCTTCCTTTAAGGCGCTATTAGCTGCCAATGACCTTGAGTGACCTTGCGTGTTCTGCGCTGAGCTCACATAACGTGTCGTGTGTCCACCCAGTAATAGGACTCACCCATCAAGGAGCGCTGTCCGAAATTAGACGCATTATTAATTTATTACACATAAAACAACAAGTATTAAACTACAACATTGAGACTATATTATAAATAATTAAATGATCTTTAAAATGGTGAAGGTTTCTTCTAAATACGCTTTATAGTTTTTACGTGATTCTCAATTTTTTATCCGCGTTAGACATAACTTTACAAATTAATTACACAATGTTATAAAAATATAACTTCAAATATTCTCAGATCAAATTACGACGAAAATAGTCTAAAGTCACATATTTTTTTGGTTAATGGTTAAACTCGAGGCGTTTTTCAGTGTTGTCATGAATGCCCGAAATAAAATTTAATTTGTGTGTGACTTCCAAATGCATCTTTTTCTTCAGACATTTAACTTAACAAACATAGTCTGAGAGCAAATTCTCAAGCTAAACTACGATTCAGTGTTATGGCTTGATAATCTCGTAATACTTTGGATAAATTATCTTTTAGATTTCTCGGAACCTTGAGGTCCCGAACCTTTGGCAGGCGTACGAGGAGCCGAAACCAACTCGCAGAGGATCCTTTAGACACTTTTTATTAAATGAGGCACCAACCGACGATTATCCCTATACGTGCTATACAAGTGCACCCAAGAAAAACCCCAGGCTGGTGTAAAAATATTGCATGATAGGGAAAACAAAGACAAGGTTTTGGTAGACTAAAGTGGACTGGTATCCACTATAGCCTCCTAAAACCATAGCCACCACCACTACAACTACGGTTACATATGGTATGGTATAGGTACCATATACCATAGTTCTTAGGAACCATACCAAGAACTATGTTATATTATGGATAGTAAAGACTATGGCCAATGGCCCTGCCTGAACAATGTTACTAAAATACATCGATAAAAAGGCAGGGGGTGAAAATTATCTTTATAATTATTGGTTTCTATTATCCTTTTACCACTGCTGGGTAAAGGCCTCCCCTATATATTATCTTCCCAGACATTTTATTCCAATCAGCCTTTCAACCTTTAATTTAAACTAAATATATAAACGATTTTGTCTCGCGTTTACGAGACGTTTCCGAGTTTGCGAGTGTTAACCAGGGATAAAACGTTACACAAGAGACTCGACCCTTAGCCATTCCTAATTCAATTCGAAATCACACGTTTATTAAACAATACGTAGGTACTTTCACTTCTAACTTAAAAAAGTAAAAAATATTTAAAGAAACAAGCTTTTATCTGGGAAAAAAGTTAAAAATAAATTCTGGTAAGTATTTGGCGTGTAGGTACTTACCTATATTCTTAAAAGCTTGAGGCACAAAAGTATAATAAGAACCTAACCTGTCAGCTGTTAAAAGCATTAAAAAAAAAAACTATTAATTTATTTTTAAATTTTAGAGTAGGCGTGATGTTTCAAAATATTCTACGGATATTATGATATGATATAAAGTGCTCCTCAAGATGAGTTAATCGAGCCCAAACTCTATGGGTTTATCTTGTTTAGTTCAGAAGTTTCTATGACCATCTTCCGTCTTCACCGTCAGACCAGCTCCATGGTACCATATCATTGTATTTTCCCTAAAGATACAAAGTACACCAAATTTGAGTCCAATCGGACATCGGGAAGTGGGTCTAATTTAGCTTCTTGCAAGCTGCCATTTGATTACAGACCGACGACAAGACAGCTCAAACTAAATTAAAAAACTACCTATCGTCATTATTAAGAACGAGCAAAACTGGTTAAAAAATACGTGTCTAGTAGGAGAGCCCCTTTTAATTTTTTTTTAATTTATTATTTTTTGTAATAGCGGCAATAAAAAAATACGGATAGACGGACAGACTGACAGACGGACACGTGAGTACACGGGCATGCAATAGACCCTTCGGGTACGGAACCCTAAAAACATGTAAATCCACTTTCCGTAAAATTATTGGCTCAACTGTGTCTCAATATTACAAGATGTAGTACATATTTTGTGACTTTACAAACATTAACAATAGATGAAACGTCACAAATGTGACTTTTTGATATACTTAGTCCCACATCGCCTTATTTAAAAAACAAAATACTATCCGACTGCAGGAGATAAGATCTTCTAAAACACACAGCGAAGCAGTACAGCTTCAGCGCAGTAATCATACGGATTGATGTCAGCAATTTAACACAAGTCAGTGCGGAGATTAAACGTAGACTCTTAAGGAAAAGTGCTACAGTCAGCTTTTGTCTTTTTTATTTGGTTTAAAATCGTGATTCACGATGTGAAGTCTGGAGTTAATCTAGTTAGATTAAATGGAACTGTGTTGTTTTAGGAGTACGGACTTGAACTGGCTGGGAATGTCTTTGGTGTTGGACTAAAGCCTTGTGTTAGGTCTCATTACCCGACTGCCCTAGATGGAGGGCAATGTTTTTCGAGAGTTTGTATGTACCTGTGTTTGTATGTCTGTTTTTTTTGCACGCCCTGTAGCGCTGTGTGCGCTGGGTGGACAGAAAACACACTAAAATTTTTAAAATAACTTTAATTTTGGAAGTCGGCGTTTGTATTTTATTTCGTCGTTATTTGACACCGACTTCCGAAATTAAAGTTATTTTGTAATTTTTAGTGTATTTTCTTTTTTTGAAGACGGTTGTATTTTTTGGTACTTAAAAGTTTTTTTATGTTTCACTTTTTAGTTATTGTACCTACGTCAAAAGTAAAACTAAACAGTAAGGTTATTCACGAATTGATAAACTTTATTCGTTAATATGTTAATTCAACATAATTGGAGAAAACCAAAACGTCGTAACGTCGTTTTCAAGTTTACGTAATGAAATAAGGTTAAGGATGATTATGCACTGCCTATTTTTTACTAAGTAGATGTTACTTTTACCATGATCGTTGATATTACAGAAACAGTTGACATTTGGGGCCATACATATAAAAAATAACAGTTAATTATTTTAAACACTGATTAGCAAGTTCTTAATTAAACAATTTCTATGGACAATTTGGATATTATAGAATCCGTATTTAAACTAAGCAACTAACTCTCGGCTATTTTGACGCTCAAGAAACGTACAACAAGATATACATTCCATGTAAATAAAAGAGATGCATAATATTAATAATTGACTGTTCACACCGCCCGGCGAAGACACGCACCACAAGTTTTTCGCTGAGCGAGAAAAGCTATCAAAGCTTACTCGCTCAGTGTCACTCGCTCAGCGATGCTCGATCGGCGGCTAGAACTCACACCGAGAGGCCAACCCGAGCGAGTGGTCCAAGTAACGGCCCGTCGCGCTCGAACACTCGCTTAGGGCGGATATATCCGCCAAGTGGCGCCCTCATTGAATAAAAAATTAGGACTCAAAATGTTTCATAGGCAAAAGTGTCAAAAACGGCCGTTTTGGTACTTTTGCCTACTACTTTGGATACCAAACATTTTGAGTTCTGTTTTAACAACGTAAAAATACACTTATCCTCTTTGTAACAAACGCAACATAGGATTCTTTTATCTTTATTTTCTATGCTAAGATGATGATATTTTATTCAATGAGAGCGCCACTTATGCGGAGGTAGGCCCTTAAAGCCGAGCGACAAAACTATCTGAACTACCACTCGCTACTCGCTGCTCGCCAATTAGTTTTTGTTTTGAAGCTCTACTCGCTACTCGCTCATCGCCGACGGTGGGACAAGTGCCTAAGGTTAGCGAGTTTTATAAATAAGGCTATTTAATTTTGATTTCCACAGCTGATCGGTTAGGTTTTACTATTAAAATAAAATCTTTAAATACCAATCTCTACATAACCAGGATTAGAGAAAAAACTAGGCTTTTAACAGAATGAAGGAAGCAATGATACCAGCAGCCCTACCATGACGTCTGAAAACCATCATCTTTTCGGTTAGAGAAAGGGATAGTGCTATTCGTCCTGTATAACGACGTCTCTCTCGCTCACCGAAAAGATGATGGTTTTAATACGTCATGGTACAGTGGTAGCAGGACAAATTCCTCCTGCTAGGGTTGCGGGAGTATTTGAAAGAGTTACCGCGACCCTGGCTCAGGCAACTGAAGGAACACGGGTCGGTTTTAGTCAGTAAGAGGCCGACTCCACGAGCGAGAGAATCTCGGCGATATTATCGTCGTGTCACGTAGTTCTATACACTCTCTTGCCGCGATAACATCGCCGTGTGTAGACACGTTCTAAGAGAATGTCTATGGGTTGTAACGGAAAGGTGTGGTCATAGTTTAAGAACCGGTTCTGCTCATGGAAATTAACAACTTTTTCTAAGAAAAATTAGAAAATTCCCAAAAAAAAAATTGTAGTTTCCATACAAAGTTATCATCAGCTGATCAATATTTGTATCAGAGGCAAACATTTTTTTGAAAATTTCCTCAGATTCTTGAAGAAGTTGGTTCATATTGATGGGCAGATGTAGTTCTTAAAATATGACCACACCTTTTCGTTACACCCTGTAGAAATACGTGACACGACGATAATATCGCCGCGATTCTCTAGCTCGTGGAGACGGCCCCTAAGAGGTTACACGCCCTCCCGCTTCACTCAGAGCGGGAGAAGTTATTCCCCACCTAGAACGGGAGATGTTATTTGATGATTCTAAAAAACCAAATTAAAAGGACAGATATTCTGAAAAACTAATCTGAAAAACTTTTAATTCAGTTTTACAGTTCAATATTTTCGTGTCCCTGGCTCAATTAATTTGCTTATATACAATAAATTGCTATAGGTACATAATGTACAAATATCCCAACATATTGGTTGGGGTGTAATTTAATTTGAATCCATCGTACAAAGTTTAACAACCCACAAAATTAGATTTTAATTGCATTATAATTGAAATAACTTTGTCCCTGATTTGTATTTGGGATGTATTTTTACTAGAAGCGACCCTAAGAGATTATCCATAGCCAAATTAAAATATCGCTGTCCTTGACTAACGTGCAAAATAAGAAAGAGACGGATGATACACAATTATAGAGTTGTTTTAGATTCCAGATCCAAATTCAGACTTAATTTGAATAGGGATTAACTTAGCATAAAATCTACATTGTTTTTAAATGAAGGCCTAAAGTTTTCATTTATTTATAATCGACTTCAAAAAAGGAGGTTCTGTACTTATTCGACCCAAAAGTATGTATGCTTGTATGTCCGTGATTTTCTCGAAAACTACTGACCCAATTTAGATAGGGTTTTCGTATTTTAAATGCACATTTTTCAAGAAAAGTTTACTATCTTAATCGTCACGGAAAATTATGTCTATCTTTTTCCCAACCAAGTTTGTCTCGTCTTCCAGTCAATCCGAATTCAGCAGAGTACCAGTATTTTACGAGGAACGACTGCCTATCTGATCTCCACAACCCATTAACTGGGTAACACAAGTCTTTGGCAAGACTGGTGTCAGATTGTATGGCTTCAGATACCCGTAACGACTGTCTAATATCTTTAAATGACAGCCGGGTTTGGACCCGGTTTCCCGCGTCACGACCCGGTTCAACGTGTTTTCCGGGGTGCGGAGGAATCTCGGTATGTTAAGATGGTTACCCATCCACGGACTGACCTTGGCAAGCGTTGCTTAACCTTGAAGATTTGGCCGTACGGCTGTTATTACTTAGCCACGAGCTCCTCTCAAAAAAACACTTTGAATACAAATCAAAACCTAACCCGACCAAAACCAACATAAATTATAAAAAGAATCGCCAAACTTTAATGGCAGTGGGCATTGCTCGCGGAACAGATGGTCGATGGGGCTGAAAGGTTCTAGAATAGTGACCATATACCGGAAGATGCACCATTGGAAGGATTCCAACGAGATGAAGTGATGACCTGATGTAGATCGCGGGATCCGATAGATGCGAGACGCACAGGACCGGTCGTTGTGGTGATACTTGGGGTTGGCCTATATCCAGCAGTGCACGTCTTTCAGCTGAAATGAAATAAAAAGAAAGAAAGAATAAAATTTACTCAGCAACAGTATACGAAACACCAACCACACCACCACCACCACCACCACAACAACACCACAACAGTCACCACAACAACCACACAAGGGTCGGCTTCCAGTCTAACTGGATGCAGCTTAATACCAGTATTTTACATGGAGCGATTGCCTATCTGACCTCCACAACCGAGTTACTGGGTAATACGATACCCCTTGGAAAGACTGGTTGTCAGACTTTCGGGCTTCTGACGACCCGTAACGACTGTGAAAGATCCACGATTGACAGCCGGGACCAACAGCTTAACGTGCTTTCCGAGGCACGGTGGAGTCTAGGTATGTAAAGATGGTCACCCATCCATGGACGATCCCTGGCAAGCGTAGCTTAACCTGATGGATCGACCCGTGCGACTGTTATTACTTTAGCCACGAGCTCCTCGAATGGTGTAAGTAGTGAACCGTATTTTATAAAAAAATAAATTGACTCGCTTTTTTAGGTAAAATATATTATTATGGATATCGAGTTACAGAATATAATTCAACTGCCATCCCATTCAGATAGTAGTGACATTTCACAGCGTTGATTGGCGTTTAATTAAACATGAATCACGAAAACGATCGATTTTTGGCCAATCAGCACTTCGGGATAATTAAAAATGGCGCAATATAAAGTGCGTATCGGTTGATTGAAATGGAGGGATTGATTATGGAATGGAGATTTGCTACAATTTTGTTCATATATAGCTAAATAGTAATGGAAACTGCTCAAACTTACAATACGTATCGCTTGTCGTGTTGTCGTGGTTCACTGGTCTCAAAACGATGAAAAAAACAGCGTGAGGAAACCGGCATGCCCTAGAACCGTAAATTCAAAGACATGTGACGTTCACCATCCCGCACTGGATCCGCGTGGTGGATTACAGCCCACACTCTCTCCTACAGAGGCCTGTGTCTCAGCAATGGAACTTTAAAGGCTGATTCTGCTGTGCTTTTATGGTACAGCTAAATTAATGCTATACCTTGCCTTACCACTGCTATTGCGAAATAGGTAATGACGTGACTATTTTCCTATTCCACTAACGACGTAAGATAGCCCATAAGTTGAGATCTCTGACCTGCTGTTTACGGGCAGCCTCAAGACATTAAACTAATACTGAGAAGAGTAATTTTCATAGACGACGGATAACAAAATATTGTAAAAAAAATTATAAAACACAGTTTGGGGAAGGAAATGCCTCCAATCACAAGACCATGACTCCTCAGTAGTCTTTTGTGACACCCATGGAATAAGGCACAGTCATCATCATCTTCATCATCATGTCAGCTGAAAGACGTCCACTGCTGTACATAGGCCTCCCCCAAGTGCCACAACGACTAGTCCTGTACGTCACGCATAATTCACAAGGCAAAGTGGAGGTAATAAAACCAGATTAATAAAACGTCATATGCAGTTCAAAAAGTACACATAATAACGTGCTTTCAAATGTGTATCTCAAAGGAATACAGTTTTCAAGACAGTTCAATCGACTTCCACCTTTAAGCATGTCACTTCCATACACTGTAATATCCGTGACGTCAATAACAGGTAGCGGGCTAGCGGGGAAGGGTTTAGTCTCAAGTTGTGACCATCGTCTGATCGACGAATTAATGGCCTCTATCTATATCAATACACCCAGATAGGACGAGTTTAGATCGAAATTGTGGATATTGTGTTGTCTGGTTTTGAGATTTGCGGTGTAATAAGATAAGAAATTTGATGTGCAATCTCCTTTGTTTTTCGATAGAGTTTTGGTAATAGTTTTCCGTCCAAGCAAAATTTTCCCTTGGATGCTTATACTTACACTCTTTCTTTCTTTTTAGTTTTTCACAATCCCAACTCCCCCTTGTATCTTCGGGAACACTTTGAGTATCTTTTTTTCTTGCCGCTCAAGATCCTCTCTTCTCCTTCGGTTCCCCCTCACTCCTCTAGTTGTTAAGGTGGATCCTTTACTGTTCGTGCTGTACGCCTTTGGAACTCTCTTCCACACGCTCTTAGGGATAGCCCTTCGTTGGAGGTGTTCAGGAGAGAAATTAGGGAGGACTTCCTGTCAGCAAGACCCATAAATGATTGTAAAAGGATTTCTTTGTAAGCCATACCCATAGTATACGGGTATTTAGTATGACATGTTTATGTATCACATATTTGTTTAGTTTATTTAAGTAACATATTATATTTTAAGTTTTTGTTGTGCACTTAAGATGTACCTCTACCTACTTATGCAAATGTATTTTTCACCATGAGGTTTGCTGTAAGAAAACCCAAATGCTGGGTTAAGCTCGCCTTTGTAACTAACTGTTAATTTGTGTTTTATTTATATGTTATATGTGTACAATAAAGAATATAAATAATGGATGCATACCTTTTTCATTTTTATAGTTACCTCAACAATAAATTTGTATCGTTTTATCATCATCATCATTTCTGCCGAAGAACGCAATGTTAGACATAGGCCTCCTCCAGGCATAGTTACAATGACCGGTCCTGTGCGTCTCACGTCCATCTGCTACCCGCGACACTCACCAGGTCATCATTTCACCTTGTTGGAAGCCTTCCAACGCTGCGTCTTCCGGTACGCGTTATCATTTTAATACCTTCAGCTAAAACTAACACAGCCATCAGCTAAAACCTGATAAATTAAGCTAAACACTAATATAAATTTCGGAAAATATCCTGATGTATTTTTAGAGTGTTCTGTCAACTATCTCTGTAATAGAGTGAGGTCCCAGACCCGCCAGAAAATACTTAATTAAATTCTGACTAACAAAATATGTGTGTTGAGGGGTTGAGGAGTAGTGTTAGTATTTATTTTAAACGTACGATTATATTACGTACGATTAAATATTATAACATACGAACGAACGTACCTGCTAGCTTGGCCCTATTACGGCCATTAGAATGGCCATTACACGGCTATTATAATAATTTGTATTTATTTATTTCTCTATCTACAATTGTTACACTTTCTAGTCTAATAATACAAGCTACGAGTATAATACACACCAAGTGTAAAATATGATGCGATAGACACACAGCATGCATGAACAAGTTAAAACTTAAAATTTAGTTTAGTCTCGGTAGTTGTACTGATATATACATACTTAGTATCTAGACAGTGCAGCGGTGGCCCAGTGGTAATGGCCACGACTTACAAGTTGTAGGCCGTGAGTTCAAACCCAGGCAGGCGCTTTACTTTGTGTAAATTATTTCATCACCACTACTCTCAAAACGGTGAATGAAAACATCGTGAGGAAACCGGCATGTTCTAAAAACAAAAATTCGAAGACATGTGACATCCACCAAGCCGCATTGGGCCCGCGAAGTGGATTACGGCCCACACCCTCTCACAGAGAGGAGGCCTGTGCCCCAGCAGTGGGGACACAGTTGCGGGTTGCAGGTATGCATAAGTTCAAACTACTCAATCCGACACTATTTCAAATCAGAATATAAGTAATGTTTGTATGTAGTCCAAGATCCCAGGATCTCGGATATAAGACAAGAATAGTGATTATGACACTGTCGTACAAGGTAACGTCACGTATTAAGGGTCTACTACCGGCCAAGTGGCGCCCTCATTGAATAAAAAATCGTAGCATAGCATATAAGTAGTAGGCAAATGTACCAAAAACGGCCGTTTCTGACACTTTTGCCTACTACTTTGGGTACGAAACATTCTAAAACCTGTTTTAGCAACGTAAAAATACTTTATCCTCTTTGTAACAAACGTGACGTTGGATTCTTTAATATTTAGTGTATCTCTTAAACCTTAAATAATATTGACAAACAAAAAAAATATGCCTTAAGGCAGAAGCTAGCGTTGCCATTATCATTTTTAGGGTTCCGTACACGAGGGGTCCAAACGGAGACCTATTGCAGTCACTCACGTGTCCGTCGTCTGTCACAAATATTTGTTCCGAAGAATTTATTAGCTTCCCATTGACTTGAACTTGAAATTTGGTGATAATGTCGATATTACATATATTTTACTAACAAATACATATTAATAAATCAGATTTTATCTTTAATAATTCCCTCATTTTGTACGAAACCACAAATGTGCGAAGTCCGATGAACGCACTTAGTCAGTTTTTTTTTTTATACAATGATAAAAAAAAACACACACACACACACAACTACACACACACACACACACACACACACACACACATACTACATAACTACCTATTATTAAATCAAATATTTTCACGCAACTATAATTAAACCATTTTCCGAACACAGCAGTCACTCCATGTTTGACGGTGGCGGCCATTTTGATAACCCAGCCCGAGTGACTTGAAATTGTTTTGCATAAAACCTTTAGTTTTAAATGGAATACTGCTGTTTTGTCCATTAAAACGTTTTTCATGAAACACTTATATTGTACAGCTTTTATTTGTTTTCTATGTTCGAGCGGATTAAATTAAAAAGGATAGACCCGTTGATCTCTGTAAGGAACACAATTACAACAATGGATTTGTGAGAGATAGCTATATTGATTTGTAACTATACATGACGTGTAGGTATTTCTTTGAGATTTGATTGACTGCAAGCAACTAAAATTAGTACCTACTACAAAATTTGTCTTAAAATTGTATATTTTTTAAATAAAACGTATTTTTGAACATTTATTCGAATTACACACTATCAGTCTATTAGTAAAACGAAACAAAACAACGAAATCTTAGAAGTAGAATCTTAGTAAAACATTTAATCTACCTAGCCTTTTCCCAACTATCTTGGGTCGGCTTCCAGTCTAACCGGATGTAGCTGAATACCAGTATTTTACATGGAGCGACTGCCTATCAGAGCTCCACAACCCAGTTACTGGGTAATACGATACCCCTTGGTAAGACTGGATGTCAGACTTTCGGGCTTCTGACGACCCGTAAAGACTGTCAAAGATCCACGATTGACAGCCGGCACCAACGACTTAACGTGCTTCCTGAGGCACGGAGGAGAACTCCTGCGTGACTCGGAAAGCACGTTAAGTCACCCATCCATGAACCAACCCCGGCAAGTGTAGCTTAACCTGATGGATCGACCCGTGCAGCTGTTACTACTTTAGCCACGAGCTCCTCTTAGCTTAGTAGAACATTATAATTTGTAAATTCAACTGAGTTCAATATCCCAAATGAAACATTAACCGTACGATTGTAAACTCCTTAACATTTCCTACTGACTTTGAGTCCATTACATAACGTAAATATATAAAAAATCTTCCCGACACGTCCCAGTCTCCCTTCCCCTACAATAAAACCGGTATTTCAAACATGTCAGGTAATAAACTTGAAAGTCGCGTTCCATACTTTACACTTAGACTGAAGAAAGTTTAGAGATGGCTTTGGAGTTGAATAAATATTGATAGAAAATTTAGGTACTCGTATAATTAAAAAAAAACTTTTTCACAAAAAATACAACTGACTTCTAAAAATTGCAAAATATCTTTAATTTCGGCAGTCGGTGTTTGTATTTTGTTTCTTTGTTTTTTGACACCAACTTCCGAAATTAAAGTTATTTTGCAATTTTTAGAAGTCGGTTGTATTTTTGTGAAAAAGTTTATTTTAATATTTTTATAAAAAAAAAACACTTTTTAGTTGTTGTAGAAGTAGAAACTAAATATTATAGTAATGCCCGAATGGATAACCCCAATAACATGGAATTTTAACATTTGGAGACAACCAAAACGTCATCTGTGTGTACATATTTTTTATATGTGGATTTTTTCAAAAAATGCTGTATCTATTTTCGATAAATTGAATTTTTTTAAAAATAAAAACATTGCCCCACACTAGGAATTATTTCTGTATCGTGGCTGCGTTCACAAACATGTAAATTCACATACACAAGACACCCAAACCCGGAACAACTATCTGTAGGCTATACAAATATTTGTTCCGTGTAGGGATCGAACACGCAACACGCAGCGCAGCAGCCGAATGCTCATCTACTGCGCCAACTGTGCCGTTAATTAAAGTAGATTCTTTTAAATGTTTTATTTTGATTTTATTAAATACTCGTTGTTAGTTACTTACAAGTAACTCCTATGCTACTCATAAGTTACATACAAAGTAACTAACAATAATAATAATTTATATAAATTATTATTGATTTTACTTTTAAACAATTGCATAAATCCTAGAGTGGATCATTAAAATTCAAAATTGAAGAATTATCTGAGCATAAAATGTTTTAGGGTTTATTTAGTAAAAGAAGACGTGTGAACGACATGTTACACGTATGTTTTCAAGCAACTCTTAGGGATTCTCTTCAATTTCAAAATAAACTCTCTTCTTGTAGTACTCGTGGTTAACATTATGCTAGGGCACAGCCCTAATGGCTTAGTATTATTTTCATTAATTTTGTGTGTTTTTTCTTTGTCATTTATTGTTGTGTCAATAAACGTAATTAGGGTTTCAAATGAATGAAATGAGTACATTAGAATAAAAGTAGAAAAGTTTAAAAGTGGCGCCAGTCACAGAAAATTTGAAAGGGAACGGCTTATCTTGGTATGGTCATGTGAAGAGGAGGGATGAAAAACACATGTAACCAAAAGAGTTATGAATATAAATGTGGATGGATGTAGAGAGAGAGGGAGGCCAAAGAAAAGATGGATGGATTGTGTGAGGAGTGATATGAAAGTAAAGGGAGTTAGTGATAACGTGACGGCTGACAGGACAGAATGGAAGAAAAAAATGTGTTGCGCCGACCCCAAGTAACATGGGATAAGGGCAGGAAGATGATGAGGGTTCCGAACGTCGAAAATCTGAACCCATAAAGGATCACTAATGTGTATCAGCGAGTCTATATATTTTGTATGTATCACGGACAATTTGCTCTGCATCTACTGGACCGATTGAGTTGTTTGCTAGACACATAAATATCTGTGACCCAAACACGGGCGTCCGTTTTCGTTTCTATTTCGTTCTTTCGAAACTCCTTACACGCGGGTCCGTCTCGCACTTGGCCGGCTTTTATCTTTATTCCGTCTTAATACTCTCGAGAACATCTCCCTCTCTATCCGTTGCTAACTCTGCAACCTTTCGCATAACTTCTACCTGGAATGTGGCAATATTTCTACGGCGAGCGAAATGTAATTAATCAAAAAGTTTGCAGGATCCCCGCGCTGTCAGGAATGAGGTGACGTTCGCGCCTCCCAAATACTTTTTCGATTGTTAAAGGAAGGTGTGTTTATTATTATATATTTTCTGTTCGTAATTTAAGGAAGTCGTGTTTCCAATTTATAAATAGGCAGGATTACTGGGAAGTGGTGCTGTTGAATTTCAGTGTAATTGGTTTTTGAAATTGGAGTTTCAATGCGGAATGTGTTGTTCAAGTTAAAGATCGCAAAACATACGAACTATTTGAATGATAGAAGGAAAGGAAGAAATATAAAACATTTATTTCAACTAGGGCTGCCTGAAATTTTGTAATATACAGGGTGTAACGGACAGGTGTGGTCTGTAGATTTGACATGAAATTCTTAAATGTCACGTGACCAATCAATTACATTTTCACAAGCTTTTATTTAACTTGCAATGTATGTATGTATGTATGTAACTAACTACTTATGTTTGTTCGGGTGGAATCTTGCAACTCAAATTAGACCCAATTCCCGATGTCCGATCGACTCCATCTATCGCTGATAAAATGTCATCTTTATCTAGAGGCCTTATCCTTTTTATGGTTCCGAGTGAAAAAAGTCCGAATAAAAAAACGGAACCCTTATAGAATCACTCGTGTGTCTGTCTGTCCGTCTGTCAAAGCCAATTTGTTCCGAATCTGCTAGACCGATGGAGTTGAAATTTGGTACACACATGAATATCTGTGACCGAAATTAATTTGAAAATATGGGGGTCACTTTTGGGGTGAAAATCGGAAAATTAAAATCAGAGTAGAGAAAGTAGAGACATATCAAATGAAATCATGGCACATTGCGAGGGTCTCGAATATTTTTTTTTTATAATTTTTTTTTTGAGGGTGGGAAATTCAGCCGACTTCTTCCACTCCGGGTAGAGCGGGAGGGAGTGTCAGACACTTCCTAACTATAATCCACCCGTGTTCCTTCATTTACCCTTTGCATTCCAGGGTCGCGGTGACTTTTGAGCAATCCCGCGACCCTGACAAGGGGCCTTATCCCAACAATTGTCTTAAGGCGCAGTTATATGACTTCTAATGATATTTAATTGAACATCACGTCTAAGCGACTAGTCTTATTTCCTTGAAAAATATATATGTTACTCTTGTTAATATTTTTCGTAATTTGATATGTGAATATTTGAAATTATATTTTTAAAACATAGTGTAATTAATTTGTAAAGTTATGTCTAACGCGGATAAAAAATTGAGAATCACGCAAAAACTATACAATGTATTTTTATGAAACCTTCACCATTTTAAAGATAATTTAATTATTTATATTTTAGTATACGTGTTTTGTATAATACTTGTTGTTTTATGTATAATGAATTAATAATGCGTCTTATTTCAGACAGCGCTCCTTGATGGTCGAGTCCTATAACTGGGTGGACGTACGACGCGTTACGTGAGCTCAGCACAGAGCACGCAAGTTAACCACTCAAGGTCTTTGCCAGTAATAGCGCCTTAAGACATTACAGAACTGATCCACCTGATCTTATCACCAGCAGTCCAGCACTTCATTTATCTTTCTACGGCATTACAGATTTGCAAGATGCAACCCACATCATAAGGCATTAATGAAGCCATACATTACGTGTATTATGTACCCGTGACATTAATATTAAGTCCTTTGTTCCACACACAATGCTCCATGCTCAACAATTGATCAATGTTGACACGAAACGATTTACCTTCAAAATAAAGACACAAAATCCCCGAAAAAGGGTCCAAAGGGAAAATAACAATAATACACCAAGCGGTCAATTGTTTACCCACCCTACGGAACCCTAAATTAATATCACTTCCGTCAACACGTGACGTGTAGGGTAAAAACGACAATTAGGTACGAACGGACGAGAATCGGAGCTTTCACCCTAAGGTTGGAAGAAAAATATTTTCTCGAATAATGGCAACCCTTTTTGTTAAGGAGCGTGTCGGGTTTTATATTTAGGGAAGATATAATGTGGAAATAAATATGCTGTTGGGCTGAAAATAAGCTGGCTTACCTTTTTTCTAGATTCGCTGTGGAATGTTACCTTTTATTTCTGCGTAAAAAGTTAAAAAGTTATTCTGTGGAACTTATTTAAAATATCGTCAATGATAAAAATATTATTGACGATATTTTAGTAGTCAGTAGTTCTTTGCTAGATAGCTGATGTGTCTTAAATGGCTGCTCACCTGAAATGGGACTACATGGAGGCAGGACATGTCTGCCACATGCCCGACAAACTGTGCCAAAGTAGTGCAGACTTGGTGGGTTGTTCCCAGAGGGTCCACGAGTCTATAGTTCTCGAAAAATAAAAATTCATACTTGAATTCCCAACAGGTCCATGAGAATGTTTAGTACAGTCAGCAATAGAAGCTTTTTTTTTTGTGTGGTGGGAAATCATCCAATGACATCTCCCGCTCTGGGTGGAGCGGGAGGGCGTGTCAGACTCTTACTGACTAAAACCCTCGCCTGTTCCTTTTCTGCCTGAGTGCCCAGGGGTGCGGTAACTCATGTTGAGAATTTATCCGCTACCCCTAGGCATGCAGGCACCGGCCACGATGGGCCCCGTCAGTGGTGGCTGACAATCATCTCTTTGAGGCGCGCGTGGAACACTACGCGCCGTCGACTAACGGGCCTGGTGCTGATCGAACGGCGAGCTACCCACTGCTCGCCGTCCGTAGCTGGGGTCTACGGTGGCCGGAGATCGTCTCGCGACGTCCTACGCCCAGTGCCTCTCCTGTGGTGGTAGCGGCCGGGGCCGTGAGGGCCACTCCGTTGAGCTTCTCTCACGCGTCCCGCCTCCGCCTTCGCGAGCATTACTGCTTCGCAGAAGGAGGAGACTGCTTGCAGCGTTGGAGGCAGACCTCCAACGTATGCTCCACCAGGTCCTCTGGGCGATCCACGCAGTGGTAACACCCGGGGTTACAACCATGTCCGGTGAGGACCTGCGTCAGGCGGAAGGTGAGGACGCTGTGACGCCTCTCCAGCCACACCTCAAAGAGGGGCACTACCACCGCAATGGTGGCGTGCTCATTGCTGGGTTGCGGTTGGTTACAGTCGCTGTCTCCATGTCGCCATGAGATTCTGCCGGAGCTCCGTCCTCCAAGCCACGAGGTATCGCGGCAGCAGACTTTCGCCCCGGCGTTTGGCCTCCTCGCGCCACTCCCAGCAGCGCAAGGACCGTGGCCTCCAGATGCCACGACGACAGTCCGGCAAGGAGGCTTGCCGCCTCACAGGAGACCGTGCGGTATCCTTGGATCAGCCGAATGGCCATAACCCTTTGGGACGCGTTCAACCGGCAAACTGGTTGCCACCTCAGGGAACGCGCCCACACCGACGCCCCGTAAAGGGCCATGTTTGCACGATCCCCGCGTAGAGCCTTGGCAAAATAGATAGAGTTTTTGGATCCCCCAGTTTGGGCAGGAGCCGCTTCAAAACAGCACTGGCCCGCTCCAGTCTGGGAGCCAAACGTCGGAAAGCTCGGCGAAATTCCACCGGCTGTCGAGGACGAGTCCCAGGTACCTCAACGTCCCCTCGACGCCGATTTGAACCCCTCCTACCGCTATCCGGGAACCCGACGGTGGCGCGTTCTGAGGACCATGAAAACACATGGCCTCGGACTTGTGCAATGCCACCTCGAGTCCCAGTTGCCGGATCCTCTCAACGACTGTCGCAACCCCGCGTGACATCAAGTCGGCCGCCGCTTGGTACGACCTCTCCTGCGCCAGGACCAGCGTGTCGTCAGCGTAGCATACTACGCTGACGCCGCTAGGGAGGTCGGCGCGCAAAACCCAGTCGTACCCGATGTTCCACAGAGACCCCTGGACCGATCCTTGTGGAACACCGCATGTACATCTTTCGCCGGTTCTATTCTCCCTGACCCGGCGGACCGGGGTACATTACGGCCCTGTCCGTCAGGTAAGCCTCGACCACGCAACGGAGGTAGGGCGGCACCCGGTGATACTGGGATGCCTTCACTATGCAACTCCAGGGCAGGGTTTTGAAGGCATTGGTGATATCCAGAGACACCACCAAGACGACTCTACCCCGGGCCACTGCATCCCCCGTCGTGAGGGCTCGTACGCGCATGATGGCGTCCACCGCGGAGCGCCCCCTGAGGAAGCCGTACTGGCTTTCCGCCAGATCCAGCCCCAAACGCACCAGCCGACGAGGCGGTCTGCAATTACTTTTTCGAAGAGTTTCCCACCCGGTCCAGCAGCAAGCAATAGAAGCTTGGCTAAGCGATAAATGTTTATTATTTCTATGAAATAAAAGACAATGAACATAGATAACTAAGAAATCTTTACTGTATCTCATGAATGGTCGCAACTATTAAAAATCATAGTTTAATGACCATCACAGTAAATAATTTTAATCTTAGACTAAAATAGACAGAAAAAGGCTCTCTCGTACGCCACTTACATGGAAACCGTATGCCCGGGATATTTTCAAATAAAAAAATTGTATGACTATATAAAAAGTTTTTCTTTAAATTCACAATGTTTTGATTAAAAGTAGACCCTATATAAAATAATAAATAATAAAAATAAAACAATAATAATAAAATAATAATAATTTTATTTAATGATTTTTAAATTTTTTTGAAAAATAGTGTATTTAACAAAAAACTTGGATTTAAATCATAAAAAAATTTATTTGAATAAAAGTTAATACATTGCATTTTTTTGTGAATCTGGCTGCAGGTGTAATTTCTATTTCCACTTTCATTTTCATCTGGTTTAGGTAAGCGCTCCAGACCAATAAGTTCTATTGCAGGTTAGTTCGTAGACCACGGAAGAAGTTCCTCTGGTATGTGGCCAGCATTCACAAGTTTAACCAAGGCTGCTTTCTTTGCGTTAGATATTGGCAGTAGGTCAGAATATGCAGGGTTCAAAACTAGAGTTGCAGTAGTTTTTCTGTGACCTCTACCAACTACGTTTACCTTCTTGTATTCTGAAGAATGATCATTCCGACAGAAAAGTATCTCTGGTGGCTCTTTTTCAACTTTTATGGATTTGGTCTTCAACCATGAGAATGTATTTCCATCTTCGTCTTTATGAATGTGGACGTATGTGACCCGAGTTAATGTCAGTGAAAATGGTATAGGTACTTTTTTGGGGTAAATTTTCAACCCCAAAAAAGTACCTATACCTGCTCAGTGAGTTAAGTTTTTATATGGTATATTATGTTTTTGTTTTATGATATTTGAGATTACACGTCACGGAAACGATCGATATATTTAATTCAGTGTAAAAATTAAGGGTTTACTTTATGCAAATGAATAAAAAAATATTAAAAATCATTTCATTTCATCATCATGACCATTTAAGCCTAAAATCGCCCACTGCTAGACATAGGCCTCCGTGAAAACCACCATTCAAACAGCAAAATAAAAAAAATAAAAAAAATTGCTGTTATATGAGGGAACAGGGCCTGCGAGGAATTAAAAAAATAGGTATTTGAAGAAACTATTGCCGTCGTGCTTCCTCAAGCCTGCCCCCATAGAGTGGGATATTGACAGTTGCAGCTCATACCGATTTAATCACAAAATTTTTGACGAGATCGACGTTTCGTATTCCCCTTTTTCCTCCTCGAAAATTGAGCCGATTCAATTATTTTTGGCACCAAATTTTTAAGAAAGAGTATGTCTAGGTCCTTATTAAATGTTTTATGTTAAAACTTTTCGAATTTGTCTGGTAATCCTTTAATAACGGCGGTAAAAGTAGGGCCATTTTTTGTAATTTTTGCAAGGTCATATTTTCTTTATTTATTGATTGCTGAAAAAACAAAATGACTGGGATGTGTCTACAGTAGACCGTGACTAGAAAAAAATAAATATTGCTCTAGGAATAAGGCATTATTCAGGAAGAAAAAATGGGAATACATTTGTATGGAGAATTGCAGCCCCTGTTCCCTCTTAATATATTTTGGTAATTTTTGATTACTTGGTAGGTATGGGGAGTGATTGTCGTAGGTCATCATCATCATCATTCTCCTGCCCTTATCCCAATTTATTTGGGGTCGGCGCAACATGTCTTTTTCTTCCGTACTCCTCTATTAGTCGTCATCTCTGTAGTCACCCCCTTTTTACCCATATCCTCTTTCACACAGTCCAACCATCGTTTCTTTGGCCTTCCCCTGCTCTTATAGTGATTGTCGTAGGTATGGTATCGTATATTGATCGATACGAAACATTTCCGGCCGCATTTCTTTAATTTCGGTGGCGCATTCACATTCATGTTTCCTTTTATTTTGATAGGTAATTTGCGGGTCTATTGCTAACAAGCCCAGCTTTAATAAATCGGAATGCGATCCCGGCCTGTGCCGGCCATAATACATCATAATACAATGTACGTACAATCATAATATTGCGACAGTATTCAATGCAAGCTCAACTTCAATGATGAGGGCACGTGTACTTATTAGTGATTTACTTAGTTGGAGCACCCCGTAAGTACACCGGTGTGTGCCGAGCAATGCCGAGTCACTGTGCGAGCGAGTTAAAAAATAGCAACTGTTCTACTCACGCGGAGGTGAGGCACGCTCGCGCGGGAACGTGCGTGGGAGGGTGGCTTGTTGTTCTTGAGGCGCAGGACACAGGGACGAAATGGCATAGTTAGAAATTAATTGGTTTTGCATTTTGAGTTCTATTTTTGTGTGGTTATTACTTAAATTTGAAGAGCACTAATTAAAGTATTTTGAGAAAAAATTGATAAACGACTGCTCCGGACGGGAAACGAATGTCGTATTTACGACAGTACGTACGAATTACCCTGAGATAGTGAGACGGGGTTGTGGCAGACCACGATGGAGATGGTGGGATGAGCTGGACAGATTTTGCAAGAACTAGAACGAGGTGCGGGTTCGCGAATGATGGAAGCCTTTGGAAGGAAGTGCTATGCCCAGGAGTGGGACAACACAGGCCACCAAAAAAAAAATTTTTTTTCTGTTTCTTGTCAGCAATTCTTCATACGACCGAAAAAACGAAATATAAATAGTTGGAACATAAACTAAATTTTTTTTTCACGTGGAAACTAATCTATTCTTCAACTAGTTAATGAATATATTCTCAGTTAAGAGGCCGTACACGAAATTTTGCCGATTTCGCTGATTAACGTGATTTTACAGACGTGATTTTACAGATAAAATAATGTAATTCTAAAAGTTTTAATGCACAACATGAAAGATCATTTCAATTATAATCTAATGCATGAGCTAGTTATTATAGTTTTTTTAAATTTGATTATAAGTAATTACGATTAATTGACCACAAACCGACGATGGTTTTATGATTTTTTGCTGTAAGGGGTTTAGAATATCACATAATTACGAATCGTAATTATGTGATATTCTAAACGAGACGTCAAGTCTAAACGATATGAAAAAAATTGAATGTATTGCTGCAAAAGATGTCTATATAATTTATGAATCACTTTTTACCACTTTTATATAAAAAAATGAGTAAAAAAATATTAAACTCAGTCAAATTTTAGAGACATTGGACAAAGATTTGCTTTTAATTTTGGCTATTTAGAACTCTTGTTCATTAAATTAAAAATGCATAAAATAAAATTCAGTTCACCATCAATCCATTTCTTGAGAAAAAAATGTAAAAGTTACAAAAATTTGGCAATAAAAAATATTTTAAAACAACCCAAATCTCGACTTACAATACGCAACGCAAGCTTCGAATCTAGCTCATTCATTAGATCATAATTGAAATTATCTTTCAAGTTGTGCATTATAACTTACAGAAATGCATTATTTCGTGTACAGCCTCTTAATTCTTATTTTCCACTAAAAAAATAGTATTTGCTTTTAAGTCTGACTCTTGCCATAAAAGTGCTACTAAAATCCCCTAAAACTTTAAACCATACCCATATGAAATTCTCGAGATTTTTGTTACAGTATCCTTCTTCAAGCAGCATCCTCAAGGGAGGAGTAGAATTCCGAGTATACCTGAATTCAAATGTCTATGTTATCCCAAGAGGTAAGTTGATGTGTATAGTGTTACATTTTAGATTGTACCCTTTTTTCCCTCTTGCAGGTACAATGCAGATATACGGTGAGAGAAAAGTGAATATTGGCACACTGAAATGAAAGTGCTGCTATTATTTTCTTGGAGGCGAAAAAAAAACAGATTTTGAAGGAAATTGAAGCTAAGGAGAGTAACATTTAAGTAACATTTAACAAATCATTTTTTTTTATCTTTCTATCTTTAATTTTGGAAGATACAATATAATATAATACAATAGAAATAACTTAAAAGATATATATACAAACTAACAATAATACCTAACATGTACAAATGCGTATGAAAAAACGACTCACTGGGCATCAAAAAATTCATTCACATCGCTGTCAATGGAAAAGTGCCCAGAACGCTAGCAGCATTTCCACGTTGAATAGCAATGCTGATTCGTTGGCCAAAGAAAAGCCCAGCCCTCTGGACACGTGAAGAGTCGACTAACAGCTTGGATTTTTTTTTGTTTTTTTTTACACTTCTCCATATGCATAGCCCCGGAATGGCAATTTTTCATATATTTTCTTAAATAACTTCGTAACTATACAGGCTGTAACGGAAAGGTGTGGTCATAATTTAAGAACTGCCCATCAATAAGAACAACTTTATTCAAAAAAAACAAGAGGAAATTCTCAAAAAAAAAAATTACCGCCCAAACAAATATCGATCAGCTGATGATAACTTTGTACGGAAGTTCAATTTTTTTTTTTGAAATTTGAAAATTTTTCTTAGAGAAAGTTGTTCAGTTCCATGGGCAGAACCGGTTTTTTAAATATGACCACACCTTTCCGTTACACCCTGTATATTTTAAAATTATAAAAAAAATATAATTTCGAGACCCTCACAATGTAGAGCACATTGTAAGGGTCTTGAAAGTATTATTTTTTCCTAAGTCGCACGGCATACTTTGAAATGCTTTGTTTTTAAATTTTCGATTTTCACCCCAAAAGTGTCCACCTGGTGTCCCCCATATTTCAAATTAATAAGATTAGGGTACACGTTCGTATTTGGGTCACGGATATTCATGCGTGTACCAAATTTCAACTCTATCGGTCCATCATAGCAGATTCGGAGTAAATTGGCTGTGACAGACGGACATACAGACAGCCACACGAGTGATGCTATAAGAGTTCCGTTTTTCTATTCGGACTTTCGGAACCCGAAAAAAAGAATGGTTGATGTAGACATTCTGAATCATTCATTATCAGCCTTTTAATTTCCCCACTGCTGGTGCACAGGCCTCCTCTCTGTGAGAGGGTGTGGGCCGTAATCCACCACGCGGGCCCAATGCGGGTTGGTGGATATCACAGGTCTTCGAATTTTTGGTTCTAGGACATGCCGGTTTCCTCACGATGTTTTCCTTCACCGTTTTGAGAGCAGTGGTGATGAAATAATTTACACAAAGTAAAGCGCCTGCCTGGGTTTGAACTCACGACCTACAACTTGTAAGTCGCGGCCAATACCACTGGGCCACCACTGCTCTCAGACATTCTGAATACTAAAATCTATTTATCTATCCTGAGTTCCTGACACAAAAATACAGAATGGCCAACTTGAAAACAAAGCAAAAATAAACGGCGACATTCCTTCAACAGTCATGGAGGCTTGAATTTATTTTAAAAGATAATTACAAATTCGAACAATATTTAATTCAAAACTTGTCCCCAAAAACATCATCTAATTCACGTGGAGTTCTGAAGAATGACAGGCGGGGACTGTGAAGGAGGGAGGCGGGAGGTGGGAAATTTTAAACTTGTCAAAATTACACAAGTTCGCGCAAGCTGTGGCGGGGAGATATTCTGGAGAGGTGAGTAGCGATGTCGCTAGGATGACTTTACGATTTTGATAATAGGTATTTTTCGATTTATCGTTTATTTTTTCTTTATCGCTCTTCGTTTTGAACGACTTCATGGGTCTTCTCGGTGTTTGTTTTTATTTCTTCGTTATTTGATACCGACTTCCGAAATTAAAGTTATTTTTTAATTTGTAGTGTTTTTTTTTTGGAAGTCGGTTGTTTCTTTTTTTTAAAAAAAAGTATTTTTTTATTTCTCACTTTTTAGTTTTTATACCCCAGAACTACAAACCCCAATAACATGGAACTGGAATTGAAGGAGACCAAAACGTCATCTATTTATACGTATTTTTCGTTTTTGTTTTAGTTTTTCAAAAAGCGCTGAAGCAATTTCGATAAAGTTTATATGGGACCACCTCGGGAGTATATTCTTTCGGATAAAAAAAGAATTTTGAAAATCTGTTCACAACTGACGGAGAAAGAGGCGGAAATACTTAAAAAAAAAAATACATACATACTGTCGAACAAAGATCATCCTCCTTTTTCGAAAGTTGTTTAAAAAGAATAGACTAACTTAAGATGTAACAAAACCTGTACTCAAATCCTCATTCAATTCACTTAGAAAATACCAGAATCCCACAAAAAAAATTAAACACACATAAATTTCAATGTGTCTTCATCTAAACTTCTCCCAGCTAAGAAAACAAATATCCAAAGGGAAATGCACAAAAAATGCCTGAAATATTTAACTAGGGAAAAAATATAAACGATCACTAAAATATTTAACTCCGCCTTGTATTTTTATTGGAGGTCGTGTTTATTTGACATGAATACGTGACATTCAGCCAAAGACGAATCGTTATATAATCCTCATCAAACTATTTTATAGAGTTAGACTCGCACCGCTGGCGAGAACATAGCAATGCTGACTGTACACCACCGTCGACCGGTGAGCGTTCCCCGCTGTCCATTCGTGTTCCTCGAGTAGGAGGCACTTCGCGCTTTGTTAAGGCTCAATTGTTAAGAAGTCTTGTGTATGTGAGTTTACATGTTTGTGAATGCACCCATGATACAGGAACAATTCCTAGTCTGAAGAAACGTTTAAAAAAAAAATTAAAAAAATTACATCATCCGATTTCAAGGGAGCCAATTTAGGAACAATCTAACTAGGAAGTTGGAAGCTAGCAATCACACTACACTAAATTGGACTCCTAAATCGGAATCCTATATCAGCAGTGATACAAACAATCGGAATCAACAAACACCTACAAATTCGAGCCGCTAGACAGAATATCAAGTCGCTAGAAAGTCGCTAAAACTGATTCTACCAGGAGTGGATAAAAATTTTCGTCGGTTAAAAAGAGCGGACTCAGATTTTTTTTTCTGGGAAAGGGACCTTGGGAAATCGTGAACAATTTAGGCAGTCAAATCGGGACCTACCAATCTCACTAAATCGGACTCTAACTGTTCTAACTGCTATTACACTTTCCGATTTCCTAAATTGGCTCCCTTGAAATCGGATGGTGTAATGGAGCCTTTAATTGGCGGGGGTGTTCCAGCCGGCCGCGCCGGCCGCGCATTCGCAAGTCGCAACACTCCACTCGGCGTACCGCGACTACTCGGTCGCCTGTTGCCCGTGTCGCACGCTCGCCCGCAGTCGCCGTGCGAACCGCCCGCCACCCGCGTTAGTCACTCCGAACACAACACAACAAGTACCCGTTTCGATGAGTGCGGACGCAGAATACATCGCAACAAGCTACGATAGGAGGAATAATGTCAAGCCATCGTTTTGGGATCAGAGGACGAAGATGGAGAAGCGGCTGATGCTGGCTGTTGGCGTGTCATCAGTCGTCGCCATCGCCTTCTTTGCTGGTTTCATCGCCACGCTGCTCGTCCGAACATCTGCTGACATCAACGACGTACCCCAGACTGGTAAACTGAGACTTTCTTCATCCTTCTCGCCAACAGTGGTTGTGAAAGGAGCTTCTGAAGATGTTGAGTTATGCAACAGCCCTGGATGTATCCACATAGCGTCTAAGCTGCTGTTAAACATGGATGACAAGGTGGACCCTTGCGATGACTTCTACGACTTCGCTTGCGGCTCCTTCATTAAGAATACTCGGATACCTGATGACAAGATTTTTGTGAATACCTTCACCATCATCACGGACCAGCTGCAGGAACAGATCCGAGCCTTACTGGATGAGCCTATCATTGAGAACGAACCCAGGCCTTCCGTTCTGGCCAAGACCTTTTACCAAGCTTGCATGAACCTAACTGCTATCGAGTCTCGCGGAGTGCAGCCACTCCTTGACATGCTAAAAAGGCTCGGTGGCTGGCCTGTGCTGGACGGTGACTCGTGGGACGAAAAGTCCTTCTCCTGGGCAAAGTCCATGTACAACTTCAGAGGCGCTGGTTATAATGTGGACACTTTCCTCGACTTCTCTATCAGAGTTGACTTGAAGAACTCCACCAAGCGAATCATCAATCTGGACCAGGCGTCTCTAGGTCTGAGCAGGGAGAACCTGAACCGTGGGTTTAGCGATAACCTCGTGCAAGTCTACTACGAGTACATGGTCGCAATCGCTACATTGCTGGGATCTGACAGCGCCCGCGCTGAGGTGGATCTCAAGGAGTCGCTACAGTTCGAAATGAAACTTGCCAACATTTCCTTGCCATTGGAAAAACGTCGTAATGCCACTAGCCTGTACAATCCGATGACCATTGCCGAACTTACGCAGAAGTTCCCCAAGATCCCATGGTTGGAGTACATCAACCGCCTGCTTGCCCCTCATGTGGTCATCGGTATGGAGGAAGTTGCCAACGTCTGCGTACCCAAATACATTTCTGATCTCGAGCTCCTTCTGGAAAGCACTCCAAAGCGCGTCCAAGCAAACTACGCGATGTGGCGAATAGCGAGCGTTTCGGTGCCGTTCTTCACTGACAACCTGCGCAGGCGCCAGCGGGCCTATGTCAACGCGCTCTTTGGTACGACGGGGAAGGAGAGTCGTTGGAAGGAGTGCGCTGATACCACCAGCGTCAGTATGTCGATAGCAGTGGGCGCACTCTACATAAGGAAGTATTTCAATGAAAACTCGAAAGCTAATGCATTGGAACTGATAAATGATGTCAGACAACAGTTTCGCAAGACTTTACACCAGGTAGAGTGGATGGACGAAAAGACACGCAAGGCTGCGCTTGAGAAGGCGGACTCCATGGCCTCGCACGTTGCCTACCCAGCTGAGATGCTAGACAATGACAAACTAACCAAGTTCTACGACGGGCTGGAAATGTCATCTGAAAAACTGATGGAATCCGTCTTGAACTTGACACTCTTCTTAAACGAGTACCTTTTCGGCAAGCTTCGTGAGCGTGTGAACAAGACCGACTGGGTGACCCAGGGCCATCCCACCACCGTCAACGCCTTCTACTCGACGTTTGACAACAGCATTCAGTTCCCCGCTGGTATCTTACAAGGTAAATTCTTCTCCGCCAAGCGTCCCGCCTACATGAACTATGGAGCCATCGGCTTCATCGTTGGTCATGAAATCATCCACGGATTTGGTGACCAGGGTCGTCAATTCGACAGGAACGGAAACTTAGTGGACTGGTGGCAGGAGGTAACCAAGCAGAAGTATCTTGAGAAAGCCAAATGTATTATTGATCAGTATTCTAACTACACCGTTGATGAAGTTGGACTGAAGCAGAACGGAGTGAACACCCAGGAGGAGAACATGGCGGACAACAGCGGCATCAAGCAAGCTTACTATGCATACCAGGCGTGGACCCAGCGCCACGGCGACGAGGCGCGTCTACCCGGACTTGAGAAATACACACCTAAACAGCTGTTCTGGCTGAGCGCGGCCAACACCTGGTGCACGGTGTACCGGAACGAGACCATCAAGATGCTCATCATGACCGGCATCCACGCGCTAGACCGCTTCCGCATCGTCGGCTCCATGTCTAACATGGAGGAGTTCGCTGAGGACTTCAAGTGCCCCACCGGCTCGCCCATGAACCCCCTCAAGAAGTGCAAAGTGTGGTAGTAGCACCCCGCACGCTCGTTCTCGAACGCTCTCATGATCCCCATGGAAGACACGCTACGCTTTCCTGACGATCTACTCACTCACGACACAATGAATATTCGAGAAAAATTTATAAATTTCTGTACTTAAATAATATATTTTATTATCACGCAATTTTTTAGACGTATTTGTCGGTCACTATTTATATAAACAATTTAATTCTATAGTACTTACTTACCTGTAGCTAGACAGCCATGTATCATGTCGATGTACCCGCACCTACTGGGCCTAATGCAACTTGTTGGTGTAAGTTGAACGTGTAGATGTCAACTGATATTTCGATGTTGTTAAACTTATACAGATATTTGACGGGTAACAACACAGTCTATGTATGCAATGCAATCTTGTACATCAGACAAACTTATGAAATATTTCATTATACGTATTTTATTCTAAATAGAAAAAGACTTTTATTAGTTTCTGTCCATTTCAGGCATTTTTTTTGGAAGGCTGATGTGAATTCCCCTTTTAAAAAACCGGCCAAGAGCGAGTCGGACTCGCACGCAAAGGGTTCTGTGGGCCTAGTGTGAGTTTTTTAACGCGCTCGAACGCGTTTGCGTAAACGTTCGCTTATGTCAAATCGTGTAGAAAAAAAGAGGTTACCCGCTATTGCCACCACGCGGCGCTTATACAGTTTTAGTACAAATTGACGTTTACGCAAACGCGTTCGAGTGCGTTAAAAAACTCACACTAGGCCCTCTGAACAAATCATGTTTTTTTTCAGGTCTTTTTAAAACTATATACTTCTTATAGGTTTTGCTGTAATTTACAAGTAAAGAATTACTGTCTGTATTTTTTTTTAAGTTTAGGCCTATTCGTTCCGGAGACAACGGGGGGAATTGTCGATTTCCATCTATTTTCCTTAATAACTTAAAATTTGTGTATTCTAAAATTATAAAAAAAATATATTTGAAACCCTTACAGTAAGCCCTTTCATTTGATATGCAGCACGGTACAGTATGGAAAACTTTTTTTTTTTAATTGTCCGATTTGCACTCCAAAAGTGAACCCTAATAATCCAAATTCATTTATTTAAGTTACATCTTCGTGTTTGGGTCACAGATATACATGTGTTTACCAAATTTCAGCTTAATCAGTCCAGTAAATTTGGAGCAAATGGACTGTGACAGACGGACAGACAGACACACGAGTGATCCTATAAGAGTTCCGTTTTTCATTCGGACTTTCGGAACCCTAAAAATATATATTTTTCCCGACTGTCCTAGATCAACACGGTAATGTTTTTCGAGACTATGTGTGTATGCATGTAAGTATGTATGTTTTATATCTATTTCTTTGGAACACCTTATAGCCTAAACGGCTGAATGGAGTTTAACAAATGAGGTATCATTACAGAACTGACATATCTCTCCTTCCACTTTCCCCGGTCTTCTGCAATTTTGGGCAAGTCCTTTGAGAGAGATGTCGGGATGAGATGCACTCCTTGTGCATCTCATCCCGACATCTCTTTCTGGGCCTGCCGAAGTAATTGTCTGCAAAACGGTTTTTGTTGTGACATTGTCATGTTATATCATAATCAAAAGTCATTTTTTCAAATTAGGTTTTTTTTTTTTCTATTTGCCAGCACTTGTTGAAAGTCAAAGTTCTACATAAAGGAAATCCCCCAAAATCGATCCCCCGTCATCACTTCTGTTAAAGTATCCCTTCGATAGGACTGTATGATCCTTAGGCAAAATGGCTTGTAGCTAGAATGGGGAAATTCAGGAGAATAGATGGGGTACTCACGACTTTTGCTGCTTCTGAGGCGCGTGCCGCGATTTCTGTCTCTATTTCACTGACTGTGAAAAACTGGTGTAACGTTTGGATTTATGGCGACATGATTGTCCTGGGACGTCCCTTTTGTCTTTTTGGTGGTTTAAACACAACACGGTCACTTGTTATAGGTTTTTCTGAGTTATTTTACGGAGCGGTTAATTTGTACCGCCCGTTGCAACTTGTGTATCGAACGAGAGTGTCCAATGCGCTAGATGGCGCTATTGCAGCGCACTCGCTAGGGTTGGGAAAAGATGATTTACGAGGGAAATAGGGATATGGAAACATTATAACTAAACCATTATACCGGTTTCTTAAGGGAACCTTAACAACTTCCTAGTCTTTTAGCTTTGAGGATAAATTTCGCAACAAACTCCTCACCAACACATATATCTGGTAAGTTTGAAGAACTTTAATCTATGTTATTGTATGCAACAATCTTAACATGTAAGTAAGTAACGTAATAATAATTATGTAAAACAGAAAAAAATAAAGGTGTCGTCCAAAATACAATCGTAAATATAAATTAACCGCCACTTGTTAGTTAGCATAAGCTCCATCAAAAATAGAAAAACTCAAGCATAAACATTAAATCAAAACCAAATAAAATAAGCCTCTCATAATAACTGGTATGCCCCGCTTACACGTGCAACGTAGTATCTATCGACAGGGCTGTGATTCGAAGCCACAAGCGATAAAGTAGGGCTATCACAGCAAAATCAGTAAACAATTATATCAACTCATATAACCTATCTTAGGCTAATTATAGAGAAAGAACATTTGGCAAGAATTCTCTTGTTCAATATCTATACTAAAATTAGAGAATTGCTATCTTTTACTAAAAGGCAGTGCGAGAAAAGGACGGCTATAGCTATGCACTAAGATAGAGATGTCAAACTAGTTTACGCCTTGCGCTTCGCCGTGTTTTTAGACGACATGTTTTTACGTGTACCCTTAATTTGTATGGAAATATTAGTTCAAACTAAATTTGACAGCTCTAATTTACGTCCGTCTCTTTCTTGTTTTATTAGAGAGAAAAAGATAGCAATAGCCTAAATTAAGTTTAGTTTGTGCATAACAGAATCAACACCAATGTCTTGCGTTCAACGCAGCGAACAAATATTCTTTTCATCGAAATAGTCGGTGATGGAATAGTACCTATGCCTTCGAACAAAGATTAGATTTAATTTTAGTTTTAAATGCATTCAAAGGCAGATCATAGGATATCAAAATAACTTCACAATGGTGCCGATTCTCTTTTCCAATAACTAAACTAAAATTAGAGAATCGCTATCTTTTACTAAAAGGTAGTGCGAGAAAAGGGCGGCTATAGCTATGAACTAAGTTAGAGATGCCAAACTAGTTTACGCTTTGCGCTTCACCGTGTTTTTAATCGGCATGTTTTTACGTGTAATTTGTATGGAAATATTAGGTCCTCACTTATGAAATCAGCGTTTTGTATGGAGAATTTTAAAGAAGTTGCATTTTTCATAATAACATTTTCTTAATTTATTTAATAACTATGACCACTTATGTTTTAAAACTTTTATGCAATAATGTTTAAAAACTAAAATAACGAAGCCACTTAGATTAAGCAACCAAAAATAAGTTTTGGCTAAGTTAAAACAAATATAGTGGTCATTTCTGCTAACATAAAGAGGAGTCATTTTTAAGGTATTTTTTTGTTTATAAAACTATAAGTAATAAGGTTTTTTACAATTGGCAGTTGTTTATGACGGTCATTATTCGATATAATATCAAGCAATTGATTGATATTTTAATTCATAAGTAACGAGGTTCCCTATTTGTGAGAAAAAAACGCCAGTTTCAAATTTATGGACCCAATATTAGTTTAATTAAATTTTACAGCTCTAATTAATGTCTGTCTCTTTCTTGTTGTATTAGAGATAAAGATAGGAATAGCCTAAATTAAGTTTAGCTTGTGCACAAAAGAATCGGCACCAATATTAATAACATATTTTTGTAGCAGTAAAAACATAATGTACAAAATAATAAGGATACATATTCTTGTAATCCATGGGGGATTGGAACTGTTACTCCTTCATACAGGTTATACAGTTACCTAGTTAGGAGATCAGAACTGTACTCACTAAAATTGTAGCAAACCTGTAATTTTACGATGTATAAACCAAATACCCATGTACTGCAATACTTATAATGATCAATAAAGATTTATTATTATTATTATTATATTTAACAAAATCCTCCGGAATACGTCACAACATGGCTCGTCACAGTATCTAACGCGGCTCCTGAACTCGGCGTAACTTTTCACACGGCACCTGCGGATGAATTTTAATTTCTTCGCTTGTTTCCAGCCTCTTGTACCTTTCTGAGAGACTAATACTTGAGGCAATATTTATTTTATTTTATTTATTTAATGTAAGACTTATTATAGCTAGAACAAACAGATGAGCTCGTGGCTAAAGTAATAACAGCCGCACGGGACGATCCATCAAGTTAAGCTACGCTCGCGAAGGCGGAGGCGGGACGCGTGAGGGAAGCTCAACGGAGTGGCCTTCACGGCCCCGGCCGCTACCACCGCAGGAGAGGTACTGGGCGTAGGACGTCGCGAGTCGATCTCCGGCCACCGTAGACCCGCGCCTGCGGACGGCGAGCAGTGGGTAGCTTGCCGTCCGATTTGCACCAGGCCCGTGAGTCGACGGCGCGTAGTGTTCACGCGCGCCTTAAAGAGATGAACTCTCGAAGATGAGTATCAGTCACCACTGACGGGGCCCATCGTGGCCGGTGCCTGCATCCCTAGGGGTAGCGGATACATTCTGAAAATGAGTTACCGCACCCCTGGGCACTCAGGCAGGGAAGGAACAGTGGTGGGTTTTAGTCATTAAGAGTTTTACTCGCCCTCCCGCTCCACCCAGAGGATGATTTCCCAACACACACAAAAAAAAAAGCCGTAGGTCCCGGCTGTCAATCGTGGATCTATTGACAGTCATTATGGGTCGTCAGAAGCCTGAAAGTCTGACAACCAGTCTTACCAAGGGGTATCGTATTACCCAGTAACTGGGTTGTGGAGGTCAGATAGGCAGTCGCTCCATGTAAAATACTGGTATTCAGCAGTATCCGGTTAGCCTGGAAGCCGACCCCAAGATAGTTTGGAATAGGCTAGGCATATGAACAAACAGATCAAAATCTGTAAATTAGACTGACAGCCAATAACAAGTCTTAACTTATAAAATACAGAACAATACTATATTTTACTAGCTCATACCAGCGCCTTCTTCTGTCGGGTGGAATGAGTACTTCCACCGTTATAAGCTTTCAACCCCTTTTTCACCCTCTTAAGGGTTGAATTTCGGAAAAAACATACCTACTCTTCACAAAGAACACACTCACTAAATTACATGTCTATAATAGGACCAACTGTTTACTTAACAGTCAGACTTTGAATTTTAATCATAATCATAATCATGATTTCTTGCATTCATGTATTTTATAAGTTGTTACAAATATATAGGTTTCTATGAACCCTGCTAGGGCACAGCAATAATTAAGTAGTTTAAAGTGCTACAGTGTCACAATAACAAACAAACGACTGTGCATAAACAAAAATACTAATTTTTACATGTTTATCAGATGTTCATCATTTTCTATTTAAATAAGGAACTGTCATGATATAACATAATAAGGTAAAAACAATTAATTGGTCATCATTTCCATTCGTTAAATAAAATAAGATAAAAAATGAAATTAAAATAATATAGAGTTAACAATAATAATTACAAAACAACACAAAATAGGTAGGTAATAAGTCATAATTATAGATACTGTGTGTATTGTGCTGGTATGAATCACAATGTCAAAATTTACTTGTGAAAGAATTCCTTTAGAGTGTTTTTAAATTTGTTTTCGTACTCTATGTCCTTAAGTGAGTTTTTATATATTTTCACGCACATGGCTAAAGGTCCTGAATGGAACATAGTTAATTTTGAGCTTGGTAAGGCTAATTCATTTTTATTTTGGCGTCTAACACTGCGATATTCATTTTTTATTTATTTAAGCACATGAAGTTTATGTACTACAAGAACAGAACTGTACTAAATAACTAATACACAACAGTTTCACTACAATTTGCTCGCATTGCATAACAATCTAGATTGTTTGGAACTAGATGAAAAAGTTTTGACTTAAGCACTTCCTGGCCTAGGACACACTGGTTTGGAATGGATCTGAATCATGCTATTTACACAACTTATTTAAATTTCCATAAATATGTTGAACGAATAAGCTTATTATATATGTACATAATTAAATCACTTTATTACAGTAGTTGTCTTCCTCCTTTCTCCTACTTGATCTATGCTGTGCCCGACAGGGTCCATAATTGTGACTAATAATATAATAATTTCGCTACCAACTATATACATTATGGTACGCAACAAAGAATTGAGAATTGAGAAAAATCTTAGCGTTCTTCAGCTCTGTCAGACTGTGAGAGTATTTCAGACGTTTTAGAGAGATTATTTTCAGCCCTGACCTGACCTGACCTGTTTATGCTAAAATGTTACTAGAGTAACCCTGTCTGTCCTTCGTGTCTTGACGTATTACTAAGGAATTAATTTTGTAGCAAAAATGTTAATATTTCGTGTCAAGTTTTCTCGGAAAAATATTGGTAGAACGTAAATAATTATATTCATAAAATTATGACGAAAAGCCCTTGTTTTCAGTTCATTGCCTTGATAGATGTACGCGTGTAGCTTCAAAATGAGGACGAAATAAGCAAGATTGAAATGTGTAACAAATAAGGTATTAGCCATTTTTCTATAATAGGTATAATAAACTATATTAAAACAAAAGTGAAAAGTGTTTGTATTGAGTAAAATTATGCCATACATATTTAAAGTGAACCCAACGTTACATTAGACGTCCATGTTTTGGTCATACGTGCTCATACGTGCAGAGCACCAAACAACTGAATCAGTCCAGTAGATATACGGAGCAAATTGACTGTGACAGACGGACAGAGACAGACACACGATATATCTTTCGTGTGTCTGTCTCTGTCCGTCTGTCACAGTCAATTTGGGTTCATATTTCTATAATCCATTAGACGTAGGCCTCCTCTTTGTGAGCTGACCCAGTGCAGGTTGATTAATGTCACATGTCTTCGTATTTTTGGTTCTAGGAGATGCCGGTTTCCTCACGATGTTTTACTTCACTGTTTTGAGAGCAGCGATAATGGAATAATTTACATAAAATAGAATGCCTGCCTGGGTTCGGACCCACGAGCTACTCGTAAGACTCAACACAAAAACTGAAATCATTTTTGCTGACTCTATTTCTTTCAATAAGTTTATCAGCAAGAGAAAGTATTACTTTCCTGAAGCCGTGAGTATTTATGAATTTATTTAAGGCAACAGGTTTATAATATTTTCCATACCGATATCAATATAAAATATTTGATGTCGCGATATTAAATATTATTATATTTATCCAGAGAGAAAAAATACAAATATTTCCTTCGAAAACAAATTCATGAGGGGATTAATATTAAGCGACGTTTAAATTAGGAGGGTAGGAAATATAAAACTTTGCGTTTAGAATATAGTAGAGAAGGCCGGCCATCGAAGATTAGGTGATCAAAATCATTCGCTTGTAGGCGTTTTTTTGTGGGGTGGGAAATCATCCAATGACATCTCCCACTCTGTGTGGAGCGGGACGGCGTGTCCGACTCTTACTGACTAAAACCCACCCCTGTTCCTTTCCTGCCCTGAGTGTCCAGGTACGCGCTAACTCTGTTTCAAATTAATCCACAACCCCTGGGCAGGCATCGGCCATGAAAGGCCCCGTCATTATTGCTGACAACTCTTTGAGGCGCGCGTGGAAAACAACGCGCCGTAGACTCTCGGGCCTGGTGCTGATCGGACGGCGCGCTACCCGTCGTATTACTCGCCGTCCGCAGGCCCAGGTGCGTCAAAAGAAATATTTAAATATACGTATTTTTAGGGTTCCGTACCCAAAGGATCTAAACGGAGCCCTATTGCTGTCACTCACGTGTTCGTCTGTCCGTCTGTCTGTCTGTCACAAAATTTTGTTGCGAAGAATTTTTTAACATCCCATTGACCTATAAACTTGAAATTTGTAATTTAGTACGGAACCCTAAATGTGCAAACGTGTCCGACACGCACCTGATCAGTTTTTATATCTGTCGTCGATGGAACTCGCTTTCCTAGAAGAAACCTTTACTAGTTACTCTTGACTTTATGACCCCGTTTTTTTTTTGTGGGGTGGGAAATCATCCAATGACTTCTCCCGCTCTGGGTGGAGCGGGAGGGCGTGTCAGACTCTTACTGACTAAAACCCACTTCCCTGCCTGAGTGCCCAGGGGTGCGGTAACTACTGTTCAGAATTTATCCGCTACCTGACTAAAAGACCCCTAAGTTGTAGCTATCAGAAAACAGAGAGTCCGGCAGGGAATTCCGCTCCTTAAGGCGCAATTAAACGACTGCAGAATCATGCTAAATATATTGAGCGTATTTTTATGAAACCTTCACCATTTTAAAGTTAATTAAATTATTTATCTTTTGGTATACATGTTTTAGTATAATAATTGTTGTTTTATGTATAATAAATGAATAATGCTTCTAATTTGGGAAAGCGCTCCTTGATCGGCGAGTCCTATTACTGGGTCGACGCACGACGCGTTGCGTGAGCTCAGCACAGAACACGCTAGCTAACTAACTGCTCAAGGTCGTTGGCATAAAACTGCGCCTGAAACAATGAAAGAGTTCCGAGTTTTGTGCTTACGGGTGAAATGTCCACCATGTACCTGTGGTGCATCACCGTATGTCTAGTGTTCCGATGACGGAACGAGAATAGAATTAGAATTTCTGAACTAAAACCATTTTAACCAACAGCATTATTCTTGTTTAAGGTGCAGTTTAAACTTATGACACTCTTCACTCACGTAGGACTTTAAGTAATAATATTCCACAACTATCACACAACGTCATCTAGTCCCAAGCTAAGCAGAACTTGTGTTATGGGTACTAGACAACTGATAAACATACTTATATATTTCTAAATACATAAATATTATAGATAATGGTTTTTAATTGAACATCACGTCTAAACAGCTAGTTTTATTTCTTTGAAAAAAATATATGTAGCTTTAGACAATTTTCATCGTAAATTGATTTGAGAATATTTGAAATTATATTTTTTTTACATAGTGTAATTAATTTGTAAAGTTATGTCTAACGCGGATAAAAAATTGAGAATCACGCAAAATCTATTAAGCGTATATTTATGAAACTTTCACCATTTTAAAGATCATTTAATCATTTATAATTTACTCAAATTGTTTTAGTTTAATACCTGTTGTTTGATGTGTAATAAATTAATAATGCGTCTAATTTCGGACAGCGCTCCTTGACGGACGAGTCCTATTTCTGGGTGGACGTACGACGCGTTACGTGAGCTCAGTACAGAACACGCAAGTTTAATAGCACCTTGAGTGCTTTTTAACAAAGATAATTCGGCTAAGGCTGGTACGAAACGGATAAATCCATTGTCAGCCTTCGAAGCAAGAGTGAAACACGTTCTGGCCTCGCACGTTTTATCAGCTCATCAAAAAAGTTAAATAAGCAGTAAAAAAGACAATATTTCAGATGTTAGTTTTTATAAACAATAGATTTTATTCAAAACTAACAACCTACCTCGATTTCAGGACACGTACGTCCGTCTGTCCGTCTGTCTGTCTGTCTATCCGTCGTCTGTCACACGAAGAATTTTATAAATTCCCATTGAACCTATGTACTTGAAATTTGGTGATAATGTTTATTGTTACTTATACTATATGTTTAATGATAAATCACATTTTTTCTTTGATAATTCCCTCATTCCGTACGGAACCCTAAATATGCGAAACCTGACACGCACTGGGCCGGTTTTTTTTTTTCAGTCTTCATATAGGTAATTGCCAACTCAGTTCTTGGCGAGATTTTTTCGAGTGAAGTTCAGTGCCTGTTTTAATTATTCAAAAATTGATTCCTAGTGGATATTGTGATGTTAAATTGGTGTAGTTTTGTGTCTCTAGTGTCTAAGCAACTGGACAATATGTGGAATCATTGAAACAGGCGCGATCTTGGTAAAATATTGTCGTAGTATTTACTACCTCAGCAAAGCTTGCTCAAGACTGACTCGACTCATTTGCTGCCAAATACTGCAAACACATTAGAATGTGTTACATTTGTATTCTAATGGGAAAAAATTACAGTATTCTGTATCTAAAAATAAATACTTTCTAAATGCACAAACCGTGCCAAGCCAAAATTTAAAAAAAAAATTGCCATCTCTAAATATTCCTAGCCCTAACACTCGGATGTAATAAATCGGTGTCTTGGTTTCGTAAATTTTTAAGGAGGCCGTATTATAAATCATTCGTTTTTCATAACATTTTTTACGTCTATTTTTTGTAAGGCTTAGTTAAGTTTCGTATGCCAAAAGAACTTTTTGTGAAATATTTCTTTTTACAAAGGTTTTTTTTCTAAGATTTTCTTTGTTTGCGTTGGAGGAGGACGTATTGTGTTCCGTCTAGATTTAATATTGTTGTATTAGAGTCTTTATTATCTAATATAAAGGCTGACATTTTCTCTATATGATAGAAAAATATTAAATTATCGTGTGGGAATATGAAAAGAGCAGATTTTGCTGATTTTGTTAAGGTGACATTTAAGATCTAGAAACAAATAACAAAGCATTTAGTGTTTTTTAGGTATTTCTTTATAGTTAAATTTGCAATGGTGATATAATACGGACTCATTGACAACCTTCTTGTTTTATTGATTCACAGCACAGCTTACTACATAATTGTGTGTGTGTGATGAGGGTAAGAGGGTCTTCTACTCCTTTCAGTCTCTTAAACGTCTCCAAAAATTCTTACCATTTCACACACAAGGTTTCTCTTGCTCAATCCCTCCTTCTACCGCTCATAGACTATGCGGATGTCTGTTTCCTAGATGCTATGGAGGTACTTTTAAACAAACTTGAACGACTGCAAAATTTGTGCATCCGCTTTATTTTTGGCCTCCGCAAATACGACCATGTGTCGGCGTTTCGAACCAGATTAGGGTGGCTGCCGATTCGGCGTCAGCGAGATACTCATATATTTAAAGGCATTTAATGGATCACATATAGGTGGGGAGTAGGAATGAAGGAGCGAGAGAGCGAGAGACTAAACGTTAGTGTACAAAAAGTTACACAACTTATTTTTTTTATTTCATCATCATCAGCCTTTTAATGTCCTTACTGCTGGGGCACAGGCCTCCTCTCTGTGAGAGGGTATGTACAGTAATCCACCACGCGGGTCCAATACGTCTTCGAATTTTTGGTTCTACGACAGTTAAAAACATGCCGGTTTCCTCATGATGTTTTCCTTCATCGTTTTGAGAGCAGTGGTGATGAAATACACAAGTTACACAACAACTATTTACCACGAAAACAAAGAAACTAAACAATAAAGGTCAAGGCCCTAAAGGCAACCAACTTGAAACATTTGTGTTATCACTACAACAATAAATTAGGGTTGTGCCCAGATTGATTGCGTTTTGAACAATTTATGAAGATAGAATGCTCGATACGGGTGACAACGATCCATCAGAGGTAGTGCTGCTACCTTGAATAATATTTTAGTTTGGGTTTTATTTTTATTTTTAGACGTGAATATAGGTCGATGTGAGGCGTTGAGAAGAAAATATTCAATACTTTAACATTACGAATATTTCGTAACGCCTCATTGGTGTAGTAGTGGTCGCAAGTAAGCACCACTGCTGACCATGAGATTCTGGAATCGAATTCTGAGTCGGGCTGAGAGTTATTGGGTTTTTAGGGTTCTGTAATCAACAAGGAACCCTTATAATTACACCATGCCCGTCTGTCCGTCCGTCCGTCTGCAGCTCAGCTCAGAGACTTAGTACTAGAAAGCTATAATTTGGCACGAATATACATTGTTAATCATGGCCGACAAAGTCGTCAAATAAAGTCGAAAAAAAAAATTTTTAGGGAACCTGTCCTGTACACATAAAGTAGGGATGTTTTTTTCTCTTTTAGCCCATGGTGTGGGGTACCGTTGGAAAGGCCATTCAAAAATATTACGGGTCTGTGAAAACCATTTTTTTATCCGTTTACGTAAAATTAAGCTTTAAAATACCATTTTTTGTTAGAGTCAAGTCATCAGCCTCACCTTTTTTCTTTTTTTTTTTAGCCAGCTGAATGGTTGCTTTTGGATATGTGAAAAAATTCACGGCAGTAGTAAATATAACGAAATTAAAAGGAAAATTATCACATCCTGGTTATCTCTGTTAGTTTTAGAGTAATAGTCGCCCAACTTATAAAATGTTTACGAAATACAAAAAAAAAAAATACTTTGGTGAAATACAGTCTCTACGTAACACGCACTCCTGATGCGTTTTATCTTTATCATTTTTAATTGGTTTGGTGTAGCAAAATACGTGAGCATTTTTTTTAATAGTCTATATAATTATTATTTCTTTACTCAGGCAACATCCCTATTGTCAGGGTAGCGCACTGTCACCTGGGCCTGCGGACGGCGAGCAGTGGGTAGCTCGCCGTCCGATCAGCACCAGGCCCGTGAGTCGACGGCGCGTAGTGTTCCACGCGCGCCTCAAAGAGATTAGTGTCGGCCACCACTGACGGGGCCCATCATGGCCGGTGCCTGCATGCCTAGGGGTAGCGGATAAAATCGTAAGAGAGTTACCGCTCTCCTGGGCACTCAGGCAGGTAAGGAACAGGGGTGGGTTTTAGTCAGTAAGAGTCTGAAACGCCATCCCGCTCCACCCAGAGCGGGAGACGACATTGGATGATTTCCCACCCCACAAAAAAAGGGGCGCACGGTTTTAAAAGATTTGTGAATTTGTCCATGGCAATTTTATATATTGGAAAAAGAAAATGTCGGTACTGTTCCCGATAGCGGCCACGCGCCAATAGAGGTCCTGTTTCAGCAAATAACGGAACAGACTATCCCGATAAGCAAAAATCAAATTAAAAACTCAATCAAATGAAATCTAAGCTTTATAGGTTTGTTTGAACAAACGAAGCCCAGTAGCGTTGTTTGTTTCAAAAGATAAAGTACTGAGACACCGGATAATCTCTACCGATCTAAAGTTTCTATACCAGAGGGATTCCAGGAAACAAAACAAGTCATATCGAATGTCATTCGCTGTTTTACTGATAAAATATCCAAATTAGAATATTGGTTTACGCGATCATGTAGTTTGTTTTTGTTTTGGAAGGTAAGCAGAAGTTTCATTGAAATAAATTGATGTTATTTACTGTAATGTTCAGTGAAATATATTGTGTAAACAATTCGACGGCATAGAGTTAATTTTTAATCCCTAATGCAAAAAGAGCAGAGATCGATAAGTGTGTGTGTCTGTCTGTGGCACCATAACTCTTAAAAGGGTAAACCGATTCGAATGCGGGTTTTTTATTTCAAAGTAGGTTTTCTAGCAATGGTTCTTAGTCTTACATTTGTTTTATCAAAATCGGTTCTGCCGTTTCAAGGTCATCAGCACTTTTGTGTTTTTTAAATATTCGCTTTTCTTTTAAGTGTTGGGGGTTTTTTATTTTTTTAATTTTATTGGTATCTTGTACTGTTTTAATCCCTGGTGCTTGACAGCTGAGCTTACCTCAGTTGTAAATGTCTCTTTGTGCCTATTGGCCTATCTTTGTTCTGTCTCCTGCTTGATATGGAGGGAAGTGAAAATTATTGTTGTTTTCTTACTCCTCCTCTGCTGTTCTTTTCTGATGAATTTCGATGTGAAAGGGATCCAAGACGGACTTCAGAGCCTCGGTGTTTTTCTGTGGTCGCCTCTGTTGATTCTGGCTTTCAGGAGTTACAGTGGCTGCCAATAGTGTGGCGGGATTATCCATAAAGAAGCTCCACTTACCCAATAGTTTCAATATAAATTATTTTTTCGACGTTCTTCATCGTTCAGAGCAAACGTGTAATAGTTTTTTGCAAAAATATCTAAATCAGTGTCCTTCAAAAATAACTACGAGTATTATTGAAAAATAAATAGAACTCAAATTGTGGAAACAGTGTTTGTCAATTACACCTTCCGATTTCAAGAGACCCAATTTACGAAATTGGAAGGTGTAATAGCAGTTAGATCAGTTAGAGTCCGATTTAGTGAGATTGGAAGGTTCCGATTTGACTGCCTAAATTGTGTACGATTTAGGATAGTGTAATCGCATCACTACGATTTAGAGCTAAGTGTTGCCAATTTAGCGACTTTGTCGCTACAAACGATACAAAAAATCTGATCTCGGCTCTTTTGTTTTGATCCACTCCTGGTAGAATCAGTTCTAGAGACTTTCTAGCGAATTTTGATATTCTGCCTAGGGGCTAAAACTCTCTTACAGAGTTGGCAACACTGCCGATTTAGGAGTCCAATTTAGTGTAGTGTGATTGCTAGCTTCCTACTTCCTAGTTCGATAGTTCCTAAATTGGATTCCTTGAAATCGGATGGTGTAATTGAGCCTTTATTTACCCTGTCCTGTGCAGGCCCCGCACTCGCCGTACCTCACCTCCGCGCAACAAAGACGGTGACTATATTCCATCCCGCTCGCACAGGACTCCGCGTTCGCCCGTAACGTACTTCACCTCCGCAAAAATAGTGCAGCAGCCATTTTTTGACTCTTTCACACACTGACCCTACGTTCGAGGAGTTTATGCACAGTAAAAACAGGCATTGGTGTCGATTCTCTTATTCAATAACTAAACTAAAATTAGAGAATCGTTATCTTTTACTAAAAGGCAGTGCGAGAAAAGGACGGCTATAGCTATGAACTAAGTTTGAGATGTCAAACTAGTTTATGCCTTGCGCTTCACCGTGTTTTTAATCGACATGTTTTTACGTGTACCCTTAATTTGTATGGGAATATTAGTTCAACTAAATTTCACAGCTGTAATTTACGTCTGTCTCTTTCTTGTTTTATTAGAGAGAAAAAGATAGGAATAGCCTAAATTAAGTTTAGTTTGTGCACAACAGAATCCGCACCATTATCGCGAAGATAAACTTTTGCCTACTACTACCTACCTGCTGCCTACTACTGTTGTTGCCCAGTATCAATTATTAAGGCGCAGTTATACGACTTTTAATGATTTTTAATTGAAGATCATGTCTAAACAACTAGTTTTATTTCTTTGTTTTTTTTTTTATTTTTTTATTTCGTTTACTTATTTAGTTTTGTTTTATTATTTGTTTATTCTACTCTAAACAATTTACGTCGTAATTTGTTATGTGAATATTTGAAATTATATTTTTATAGCATAATGTAATTAATTTGTAAAGTTATGTCTAACGCGGATAAAAAATTAAGAATAACGCAAAAACTATAAAGCGTATTTTTATAAAATCTACACCATTTTAAAGATCATTTAATTATTTATATTTTAGTATAGGTACGTGTTTTAGTATAATACCTGTTGTTTTATGTATATACAAATAAACAATGCGTCTAATTTCCGACACAGACACAGACAGCGCTTACGACACAGACAGCGCTCCTTGATGGGCGAGTCCTATTACTGGGTGGACGTAGTACGACGCGTGAGCTCAGCACAGAACACGCAAGCTCGTTGGCAGTTAATAGTGCCTTAAGATAAATGTTCAAAGATCACCACCATTACGCAACCCAGCTCGGATGTGAGCAGCGCCGCAAGTACCGCACACGGCTAGCGCCGACTTATCAAAGTTAAGGCGCTATTAGCTGCCAACGACCTTGAGTGGTTAGCTTGCATGTTCTGCGCTGAGCTCACAAAACGCGTCGTATGTCCACCCAGTAATAGGACTCGCCCATCAAGGAGGGCTGTCCAAAATTAGACGCATTATTAATTTATTACACATAAAACAACAAGTATTAAACTAAAACACTGAGACTAAATTATAAATAAGTAAATGATCTTTAAAATGTTGAAGGTTTCAAATATACTTTATAGTTTTTGCGTGATTGTCATTTTTTTTATCCGCTTACAAATGAATTACACTATGATAGAAAAATATAATTTCAAATATTCTGAGATCAAATTACGACGGAAATTGTCTAGAGTAACATACATTTTTTTCAAAGAAATAAGAGAAGTGGTTTAGACGTGATGTTGAATTAAAAACCAATAAAAGTCGTATAACTGCGCCTTAATAGCGCCTTAAGATGAATGTTAATAAAATATCACCACCATTACGCAACCCAGCTTGGATATGAGCAGCGCCGCAAGTACCGCACACGGCTAGCACAGACTTATCAAAGTTAAGTACGCTCGCAGTGGAATCGTTCGCAATTAACTCGCATCGGTTCACTCTTAGAAAAACATGTTGGGTCGAATGAACAGATCATGAACAAAATGCAAGAAAATATAGCTGCAGTCAATTCACATGAGCTAAAATCATCTAATCAACAAACTGTGCATTTAGTTCGTGAAAATGTTACACACATGAACGAGATCAAATCTTCTAGGGCTAACATCATAATGGAACAAAAAGGAAACAAATTTCCCAAGGTGAACAGAAACTAGTTTCGCTTGAATCAGACCTTAATGCCCTCAAGCGATCTACTCAATTCCAACCCTCAACGACTAAATTAGATAACCAGGAAGTAATATAGCGTAACCACAGAGAAAAAAAATACATTTTGCTGGACTGCCAGAGCAGACTTCCTCCAACATAGAAGAGAGGATATCTGGAGACGAAAAATATATTTTGAACATTACCTCACAGGTGTGCCAAGATCTTCCGAAGCCTATAAAGGTTTTTAGAATAGGAAAATACACGCCTGGAAAACACCGTAGAGTTAGAGTATATTTTGGCAATCCAAGTTCCGCAAAATATCTCTTACGAAGAAAAGTTACCAGAGAATATAAAAATATTCTCAGACTAAACTCCAGCGCAGCAGCAATATCTAAAAAGTTTGAAAGAAGAATTGGCACGTCATCAAAATGATGGTGAAAATGAGCTTACAGCCAAATACATCCACGGTACACCAATAATAGTAAAACACCCTCCTAAAAACTCCAATCAACAAGTTACCCTAAGTCTACCTGTATAAATTGCAATAGGGTATCAAATACTCAATGACTTCCGTAATATTAATGCCATCAGATCTCGCCTTAGATTTTTGTATCTCAATGCTAGAAGTATTTGTAAGAAAGGAAAGCTTAATGAACTAAAATGCGTCTTAAGATCGTTACCAAACAGACACGACTGCACACGTTACTCTTATAACGGAATCCTGGATTCGCTCGGAGGCCCAAGCTTTGGCACTGCAAATAGATAATTATACCCACTATTATAATCATAGAACTGACTCAAAGAGGGGAGGAGTTTCAGCATATTTATATTCACAATGATCTGAGGCATGGCTTAACAGAGGCCAAGTACACATGAGGAATCAATTACCTATGGATAAGTTTGGAACAGCATGCACTTGAAATAGGAGTCATATATAATTCTGGAAACACTAACTACAACGAGTTTCTGCAAGAATATGACTTGCAGCTACAACACAGTAAAAGACTAATCGTTTAACCGATTTCAATATTGATCTTTTTGCCAAGAAAAATAAAGAGACTTAACAATACATAACAGTAGTCAAGGAAGTTGGACATATACTGTTAAACAAAACAAGCAGAAAATATTGTACGTCAGACTCCAAAACTAAAAAGACAAGAATCATAGATCATATTAGCACCAATTTAAAAGACGAATACTTTCATACGGCAGTAGTGAAATCTTCTGTCTGATCACAACCAGATGAACTTAGAACTTAAAAAAGTTAAAATGCCTCCGAAACTGAAAACTCAATATGAAGCAATAAACTACACAAAGATATATAACCTCTTAGAAACAGTTAACTTTAAAAACACAAAAAACGATTACTTTCGAAAACAATCACAATAAAGTTAGTTACGGAAGACAGCAAAACAACAAAAACTAAAACCCTCAACCCACAGCATAAAGATTGGATTAATAAGGATATCATTGCCGAAATTTATCAAAGCAATATACTGTGGGCCAAGCTTCAGAATAACCCTAACAAAGACACACAAAATTCAGAATTCACAAATAAAAGAAACTGTGTAGCTGAATTAATAGAAAAACAAAAAATCCTACTACTATGAAGGGTTTGCTAAACCTGTTACAAAAACCCAAGAAAATGTAGGGTCTAATAGTACAAGCAATATAGCAAAAAAAAGTTGTGTTCATCCAAAACTAACGGTTGATTCTAATCACATTGCAGAGCCACGTAATAAATGTCAAATATTTAACAAACACTTTGCGTCGATAGGACCCTTTTTAGCGAAAAAAATACCTGAATCATTTCATGATAATTATATCGTGCTTTACCAAACCGTCTTCCCCAAGACGCTGAGAGGCTTTCTAGTTTTATTCCATGTTCTGCTAATGAAATAACAAATGTACCAACCTGAATCCAAATAGCAGCACAGGTGTAGATGGAATTAATACGATAGTAACAAAAAGTGTTAAAAATTTAATAGCGAATGATCTGAGTATGTGGCTGAATAAGTTACTGGCCGGTGGAAACTTTCCTGAAACACTTAAAATAGCGAAAGTAACACCAATATATAAATCAGGAAATACCACAGATCCTGGAAATTATCAACCGATTTCAGTTTTGCCTGTAATGTCGAAAATACTAGAAAAAATAATCCAGAACCGATTAGAAAAATATTTAAGTTCAATAAATTATATCACCGATCGACAATATACATTAAGACTAAAAAGTAATACTACGAGTACTACAGCTACTAGTCTTTTCCCAACTATCTTGGGGTCGGCTTCCAGTCTAACCGGATGCAGCTGAATACCAGTATTTTACATGGAGAGACTCTCTATCTGACCTCCACAACCCAGTTACTGGGAAATACGATACCCCTTGGTAAAACTGGTTGACAGACATTCGGGCTTCTGACGACCCGTAACGACTGTCAAAGATCCACGATTGACAGCCGGGACCAACGGCTTAACGTGCTTTCCGAGGCATGGAGGGGTCTCGGTTTGTAAAGATGGTCACCCATCCATGAACTAACCCCAGCAAGCGTAGCTTAACCTGATGGATCGAACCGTGCGGCTGTTATAACTCTAGCCACGAGCTCCTAACACTACATACCTACACCCACTACATATTCCCCACTGCGTCTGCATATTCCCCACTGTACGCGCTAAACTCAAATACTATTGAACGGATTTTCATGCGATTTTCACCAATAGACAGAGTTCATGAGGATGGTTTAGGTGTATAATTTGTATCCGAGCAGAACTGGGGCGGGCCGCTAGTAAATTCAATAAAAAATATATTAACTTTAATTAATCAATAATATTTTTTTTACTTTTTTGTTACAACTCATTTCGTAAAAGACGATGAAAATACAAAAAAATATATAATGTCCCTACGTCAGTCTGGTCACATTTTTACTTGAAATATGCGTACCACAAACCACACATCTACCCGGGCTTGCGGACAGCGAGCAGTGGGTAGCTCGCTGTCCCATCAGCACCAGGCTCGTGAGTCCACGCGCGCCTCAAAGAGATAATTGTCAGCCACCACTGTCGGGGCCCATCGTGGCCGGTGCCTGCATGCCTAGGGGTAGCGGATGAATTCTGAAAATGAAGTACCGCACCCCTGGGCACTCAGGCAGGGAAGGAACAGAGGTGGGTTTTAGTCAGTAAGAGTCTAACACGCCCTCCCGCTCCACCCAGAGTGGGAGAAGTCATTGGATGATTTACCACCTCACAAAAAAAAAACCCTCATCTACTAGTATGTAGGTAAACCCACCCCTACAATATTTTCTATCATCCTTCCTTCTTCCGGATAATACAAGTTCTACCATAACTAGGTCGTGTGTGCCGTCAATCCGTTATTGGTTCCCATACAATGGTAGGCTTCGGGCTTTGTACTACTTCTAGCAATTTTTGTAGTCAGTTGGTACTGTCTCTTATTATGAGGAACGAGAATTTCCAATGTTTTCGTTTAATAAATTTTCTTCTCATGATGCAAAAAAGTCGCAAATTATAATTGTGTGCTTTTTTATGAAGGATTTTTTGGCTTTATGAACCATCTCGGTCCATCTATATCTCGGGTCTGCGGACGGCGAATAGTGGGTAGCTCGCCGTCCGATCAGCACCAGGCCCGAGAGTCGATGGCGCGTAGTGTTCCACGCGCGCCTCAAAGAATTGGCAGCAATAATGACGAAGCCCGTCATGGCCCAGGGGTTGAGGATAAATTCGAAACAGAGTTACCTCGCCCCTGGGCACTCAGGGCAGAGAAGGAACAGGGGTGGGTTTTAGTCAGTAAGAATCTGACACGCCCTCCCGCTCCACTCTAGAGCGGGAGATGTCATTGGATGATTTCCCAGCCCACAAAAAAAAAGACCATTTCTATATCTATACTTATATTATAAAGAGGAAAGATTTTATTATAAAGAGGAAAGATTTTATTATAAAGAGGAAAGATTTTTTAATTTGTTTGTACCGAATAAGCTCCGAAACTACTGAACCGATTTTAACCATTATTTCACCATTGGAAAGCAGTAAATTATCAGCAAGTAACATTTTAGTTTTACTTTTTATCCTGGCAAAAATAAAAGTTCTCGCGGGATAGGTCACGCGACCTTAGCGCTAGTAATTGATAAATTAAGAATCGTTTCACAACCAAATTTTAGCTAATTGTAAAAAATTAAGATGTAAGTTTATTTCGGGAGTATGTAAAAAATCAACGATTGAACTAAAACAAATCAACTGCATCGCACTGCTTAAAGGGTAACTAGTTAGGAAGGCAGGCTAGGTTTAGTCGTTTTTTGCGGTCGCGTTTACTGGTTTTTTTTTGCAAATCGTATTTATTCTAAGGCAAATCTCAACCTCAAACCTTTTTGATTAGGTCGTCATTTAACATTCTTTCTGAGGTATTCGGGTTAAAACATTACGTTACGTGTGGTTGTCGTAATATTATCTAGTAAAAGAGCATTTTTTTCTGTCTAATGCCTTTCTGTTTGTATAATATTCTCATATCTTCCATAATTAGCCCTCTTTTTATTCTTTTTCCTCCTTTTTTCTCACCTCCTTCGAAATTATGTAACATTTGATATGCATGTATTTTTAAATGTAAAATTTTTACATCCAGTTTTTATTAGCAGTAAGTTCTTTCAGTCCATCCCAAGGTTGTCTGGTAGATATCGCTGTTCAGGGGTAAAATCGCCGTTGTACCCATAGATTTAAGCTCGTGTAAAACAATTGTGTGACTGTTTTGGTGTACAATAAAGTTTTATTCTATTCTATTCTATTATATCGGTTTGGTTTTCGGAACACCAGCAACTATCGTAAAAATATCGCATAATCACGAGCATCTTAATATCCTCACTCCTTTAATAGGATTTTGATATTGTGACCGTGGACAGCAAGGGTCGCATTGAATTAGGTACCTCCTTTTACGGAGGCTTTGCTCCGAGGTAACTATATTTAGCTGCTGGCTGCATTTACGAAGAGGAAGAGAGTTTAGAGAATATTGTCCGACGCGATAAGGTTTTGGTGTTCGGGCCCCGCTATTGTATAGAGGTGCAGTAGTTAGATTTTCATTGTTAAACGGATAGATTCTGAGCAGTATCAGGTTGAGGCTTTCTGAAGATCTCATGTCATAATGCAGCGTAAACAATAGGAAAAGAGTATACCTGGGCGAGTGGTTGTTGGAAACTTCCTATGAAAATATCATAAGATCAATCATAAGTTGGATAGATTTAGTAAAAAAAAATGGACGTTTACATAATTATTATTTCTATCAAGACAGAATAATTATTTATAATTCCTTTTTTTTTGAGTGTGGGAATTCATCAAAAAAAACTTTTTCAGATCGAGAAAAATGTTCACACGCCCTCCCGGGGCGTGTCAGACTCTTACTGACTAAAACTCTTTTTTTTTTCTCGTGTTCTTTCAGTTTCCTTTTGCTTTCCAGGAGAGCGGTGACTGTTTCAAACGCTCGCTCAACCCAATTATCTATAGGTACTTAATAAACCGTGTGCAGGATGGGATTACCCATCGGTAAAAATAAAAAAAAGACGTGTGGCACTCGGAGACTGCCGCGATAAAGCTATTGCATTGCATTTTTTATCAACTTATGCAATTATAATTGTTTATTTATTTTATTTATGCAGTTTTTTTTTCTTTGATATTAAAAAAAGTAAAGTAAGTAAGTTAAAGTTACACTTTTTACACGCACGTAAGAAGTTACACTTCTTTGCCGTAACAAGATAAATATCATCATCGTCATCGTCATCGTCATCGTCATCGTCATCATCACTATTCATCGATAGATGGCAAAACTAAAAAGTATCACCGCTGTGCTGGTCGGAGTGAGGGGTGTTAGGTTTTTTTTCGTTACGGAATTTCTGGATTCGGTCTCCACGCTCAAGGCCCGCGATAGAAGCTATGCAATAGCTTAAAAATGTTCATCTTCTATTTAATCTTTTTAGGAATTAAATTAACGAATAACCTTTATAGTGGTATTCGTATTAGGAACTCTTGTAAATTTGACGTTTTTAAATGCAGCAATGAAGTCGAACAAGGTTTTTGGCGGAATCTTTACGAGTGAAGCTCAGTGGCTGTTTTAATTATTCGCAAAATTATTCCTAGTGGATATTGTGTTGTAAAATTGGTGTAGGTAGTTTTGTGTCTCAAGTGTCTACGCAACTGGGTAATATGTGGAATCATTGAAACAGGCGCGAACTCGGTAAAATAAAGCTGAGAATTTGGTCGTAGTATTGCTACCTCAGCGAAGCTTGCCGAGAAGGCTAACTCGACTCATTTGCTATCAAACACTGCAAAAACATTGAAATGTGTTACACAAAACCGACCAAGTGCTGCTGTGCGGGCTGTATCTCATGATCCGTAATAGGTAGACAATTGAAATTTTCACACAGCGTGTATTTCTATACCCGCTAGGAACCCCTTTCATTTTTAATTAATTTTAATTATTTGTTGTTCTAACGGCAACAGAAATACACATTCTGTGAAAATTTTAACTATGCAGCTATCACGGATTTTTTTTTTTTGCGTTTGATAGGCTCGCGTTTGATCGTAAGATACTGCCCGCTGACAGACGGACGGACAGCGGAGGCATAGTAATAGGGTCCCGTTGGTCACCCTTCGGGTACGGAACCCTATAAAGTGTCAGTATTCTGTATCTAAACCTGAACACTTTATTAACTTCGCACTCTTAACCTTGTAGCAGAGGAAATAGACATTTTTGATTGTGCACGGAGTGAATTCACAAGAATAACATTGTATGTAATAAGTTTTAGAAAATAAGTTGTTAGTATTAAGTTGGCTTCACTATTGCATTGGGTTTTACCTGTAATAATAGTTGCTTACAACTATACTACACCCTGCCCTGCCCTGCCTGTTGCTATATTTATGATTATATAAATAAATAAATAAATAAACTTGACACAGGCTAAATGTACAAACCGTGCAAAGCCAAAATTTAAAAAAGAGTCCTACAATTTAGGCTGTGCGCTGTCAAGAAGTAAATGAATATTGAAGGTACACCAAAGTAACTTAAGTCCTATAGAATTATGTACGAGTAGGTACAATGGCCGTCCTACCCGACAACCTTTGAATGATTCAGTTTTTGAAACTAGTACTAGCGTTAAACCTGCCAGAACAGAAAAAAACGGGCAAAGTGCGTGTCGGATCTCGCGCATTAAGGGTTCCGTACCAAATATTGGTATGTGTTAATAGTGTATATGTGTTAATAGTGTGTACTAATAAACATTATCACCAAATTTCAAGTTCATAGGTTAATGGGAAGTTAAAAAATTCTTCGTAACCAAATTTTGTGACAGACGATGGACGGGCAGACAGACAGACAGACGGACACGTGAGTGACAACAATAGGGCTCTGTTTGAACTCTTCGGGTACGGAACCCTAAAAACTGGCCAAGTTCGTGAAGGATTTCACACATTAAGGGTTCCGTACCAAATATTGGTATTTGTGAGTAAAGTACAAGTAATAATAAACATTATCACCAAATTTCAGTTCAAAGGTCAATGGGAAGTTAAAAAATTCTTCGTAACCAAATTTTATGACAGATGATGGACGGACAGACAGACAGACAGACGGACAGACGGACACGTAAGAGACAACAATAGGGCTCCGTTTGGACCTTACGGGTACGGAACCCTAAAAAGTCAGAGGCCACCCGCCCGCGTTTGGTGGTCTAAAGTCGAGAGAGACCTCAAGTTCTCCCAATTGCCAGAACCGACAACCCAGGATAAAATATCCTGTCGCAAAATTGTGAGGAGACCCGACCCTAAATAATGGGAACAGGACAGGCCAAAGAAAGAAGTTTTTGTAACTCGAAATACAAAAAACCAGCCAAGTGCGTGTCGGGCCACGCGCAAGGTAGGGTTCCGTAGACCGTACATCACCAAAGTATTTTTTTTCTGACAGAGCTAACTGGGCCGTGATCTACCATCACGAATTTATTAAGATTTTTCAATACAACAGTTTAGCTTTGGTTTAGTAGAGCAGTGGTGGCCCAGTGGTAACGGCCGCGACTTACAAACTGTAGGTCATGAGTTCTAACCCAGGCAGGCGTTTTACTTTGTGTAAACTATTTCATCACCACTGCTCTCAAAACGGTGAAGGAAAACATCGTGAGGAAACCGGCATGTCCTAGAACCAAAAATTCGAAGACATGTGACATTCACCAACCCGCATTGGGCCCGCGTGGTGGATTACGGACCACACCCTCTCACAGAGAGGAGACCTGTGCCCAGCAGTGGAGACATTAAAAGGCTGATGTTGATGTTGTTGAGTTTAGCTTTTAGGGGGAGGGGGGGGGGGGGGAGGATGCTCGACTCGAACAAGATTTAACTTAAAAGATAAATATTTTAAAAACGAATCAATGAATCGAAAAATAGTCTGTCTAAATTTGGCCCTATCCAACGATATCTACCCACGACAATAGGATAAGCGAGAAAAAAGTCATCCCCACTTTACATGTATGGGCTACCATTATAACAAATCGTTTTCAAGATTTTATTATTTCGTTATCATGCCGAAATTTATATACAGAGTGTAACAGAAAGGTGTGGTCATATTTTAAGAACTGCATCTGCCCATCGGCATGAACAACTTTCTTCAAGAAAACCTACTGAAATCTCAACAATTTTTTTTACCTCCCATACAAATATTGATCAGCTGATGACAACTTTGTATGAAAAGTCCAATTTTCTTTTTGGGATTTTTTTATTTATTCTTAAAGAAAGTTATTTATTTATATATTTATTTACTTGCTCTCATGCACACAACACATGTTACAATTGTATGATTGTCGGTTTTGCACATAAACCCTGTTAGGGCACCGCAAACAAACGAACGATGGCAGATCCTGTTCTTAAAATATGACCACACCTTTCCGTTACACCCTGTATGATATATATATGCAAAATTGCAGCTATCTAGTACTAACAGTCTCTTAGCTATGCCTCAGACGGACAGACGGACAGACAACGACATACGACATACTACACACTACGACACACTTAACAAACACACACACGACATACTTAATAATAAATTTGACTGCCCACAATTGCTCTGCAAAGTTAACTTTAACGTCCCACTTAAACGTACTAGACATACAAATCTGTTAGCTGTTCCTTCGGCTGCCACTAATTATATGAAGATGTCACCTTTCTTGCGACTACCAGCATTATATAATGACAAGTTTCCAACACTGGACCTCTTCAATATCACTCGGAACCGTCTTAAAAAAGAGATCACCCTTATGTTAGACCAAACACGAGAGGCCCAGTTACGCCTGTATTGCCAGTTAGTCATACATACACACATCATCACACACATCCACAGAAACCCACACCGTACAAATACACACACGCACACACTATACATACTTCATGTCACTCTCTTCTATGCTTATTGTTTTATCTGTGTACTTCGTAATTGGCGTATTGTTTAGAATTATCCAATTTATGTTTACTTATTGTCAGCTGTGAAACTACCTTCTATAAATAAATAAATAATAAATAAATAAATAAATAAGGGTTTGTTGTCCTTGTTAGAACTACGAAACCCTAAAAACTATGTTTTTTGCCACACACGTAATACCCACACTCAATACAATTGCGTACAAGCTCGTTGGAGGCCTACTATTGAATGGGATCCAATAAGGACTCCAGTCTAGACTCTCTAATAAAACTAGGCTTACGGGGACTTTGTTTACCGCGCTAACTCAGTTTGTGAGTAGCGGGGATGGTGCTTCGCAAGGTAACATTTTATATAAAACTAGTTTCTGCCAGCAGTTTCGCCCGCATGGAATTAAATATTCTCCCTATTATAAATTATAGCTTAAATGTTACTCTGATATACAGGGTGTAACGGAATGGTGTGGTCATATTTTAGGATCTGCATCTGCCCATCGATATGAACAACTTTATTCAAGAAAAACTGAGGAAATTCTAAAAATTTTTTTTTACTTCATATACAAATATTGATCAGCTGATGATAAATTTGTATGGAAAGTCCAATTTTTTTTTTGGGAATTTTCTATTTTTTCTCAGAGAAAGTTGTTCATTTCCATGGGCAGAACCGGCTCCTAAAATATGACCACACCTTTCTGTTACACCCTGTATAGCTTTATTAACGTAAAGTTTCATCAAAATCCATGCAGCAAGTTTCGCGTGAAAGAGTAACAAAGTCGGTGTTCCTGGTTTCGTTTCGTTTTTTGACACCGACTTTCGAAATTAAAGTTATTTTGCACTTTTTTTGGAAGTCGGTTCTATTTTTTTGTAAAAACGTTTTTATTTTGCCATTAAACTGTGTTAACAATTCATAGATGCGATAGGAGCAATCGCGGTTGATTTGTTGTCAATTTTTGAAGAGTTCCGTTGTCTGTCTCCTAAAGCCATCATCAGATCTATATGAAATTTAATGGGACGATTTCGGAACAAACCCTTTTCGAACAAAACAATGAAAGAATTTTGAAAATCCGTCAATATACGAGTATGTTGGAGTTATGCCCGACCATAAATAAAAAAAATACAAACATCCGAATCGTTAACCTCCTTATTTTTGAAGTCAGTTAAAAACTGTGTTGTAGTGAGAAAAGTGAATGAAAAAAGGCCGCGTTCACCTACCTGCTGGTCAGACCCGATCAAGGAATTTACAGGACTTACACTGCTCTGATAAAAGTTGAAGACGGGAGGGTGTTGGCCTAGAAGCAACTCGTCATTGAATCCGTCAAAGCTTGCCAGAACGAACATGACCTTCAGAAATGAAGAACACGAATAGCCCATCGTGACTTTAAAGAATCGAGGTATTATGAAGCAGTTTGGGAGAGGCTAATTTCCAGCAGTAGACAACGGTAAAACCGCTTTAAAAAGTAAGTTACCAGAAGCTTAAAAATCAAGACAGTTGTATGCGAGCCTAGTTCAAAAATCTATAGATATATGCGGAACTGGGCGTAAAGTCCCGCAAACCTCCATTGAAAAGGGAGGATCCTCCGACCAGACGGGTGTTGTGTGATCTAGGCAACTGCTCGGTGGTTGTTATCGGGGGTTTGTAAAGGGTGTAACGGAAAGGTGTGGTCATATTTTAAGACATGCATCTGCCCTTTTATATGAACAACTTTTTTCAAGAAAATCTGAGGAAATTCTCAAAAAAAAATTTACAAATATATCATCAGCTGATGATAACTTTATAAGGAAAGTCCAATTTTGTTTTTTGGGAATTTTCTATTTTTTTAACCGACTTCAAAAAGAAGGAGGTTATCAACTCGGATGTTCGTTTTTTTTTTTTATGTATGTTCATAACTTCGTCACTTATAGACGGATTTCCAAAATTATTTTTTATTCGAAATGGGTTTGTTCCGAAATGGTACCATTTAAATTTCATATAGATCTGATCATGAGTTTCGGAGACAGATAACAGAACTCTTCAAATAATGATAGCAAATCAACCGCGATTGTTGCTATCGCATAAATATGCATTGTTAGCACAATTTAATGGAGAATCACCACCACAAAGTGAAAAATAAAAACTTTTTTACAAAAAAATAAAACCGACTTCCGAAAAAAAACAAAAAGTGCAAAATAACTTTAACATCGGAAGTCGGTGTCAAAAAACGACGAAACAAAACTAGAAACACCGACTTCCGATGTTAAAGTTATTTTGCACTTTTTGTTTTTTTTCGGAAGTCGGTTTTATTTTTTTATAAAAAAGATTTTTCTTAGAGAATGTTGTTCATTTCCATGTGCAGAACCGGTTCTTAAAATATGACCACACCTTTCCGTTACACCCTGTGTAATATGTTTAAAACGCGTGGAGAGCTCTGCTTGCGCGATGCAGGATTTGTGTGTTTAGTAATGTCACGACATGTTGCTGCAAATCTCTTAATTCCTTTGCCAGCCCAGTTTTTAATTGAACATCACGTCTAAACGACTTTTCAATCACGCAAAAACTGTAAAGCGTATTTTTATGAAACCTTCACCATTTTAAGGATAATTTAATTATTTAAAATTTTGTCTCAGTGTTTTAGTTAAATACTTGTTGTTTTAAGTGTAATAAATTAATAATGCGTCTAATTTCGGACAGCACTCCTTGATGGGCGAGACCTATTACTGGGTGGACATACGACGCGTTACGTGAGCTCAGCGCAGAACACGCAAGCTAACCACTCAAGGTCGTTGGCAGCTAATAGCGCCTTAAGCATCACTGTTATTCTTTAATCACAGCTCAACGCATCAAAATCCCACCATTACGCCAACCTCCCCAAAAATCGTTCTAATCAAATTTTAATACTATCTTTGCGTCTAAAACAAAGGGATTCTATCGAAATTTATCTTCTAGCCTAAACAATCGCGGTATAAATCCTGTAATCTATTTGTAGGCGCCTGCCGCGTAAGGCTTAGATGGAGCGAATGAGAGAGGGGAGGGCTTAATTGAAACTTGGTCGCGGATAGGGTAGATACGCTGGTTTAGTACATGAACTGGTCCACGAAATCATTTCAAGGAACAGAGAGATTTGTGCGTAAAACCTGGCAGAGACACTCCATTTTCTGGGACGTAGCCTGTGATTGTTTTGCAAAAGGCGAAACGATAGTCCAACTTGTACCTAAATGGTTGACAATGGTGCCGATTCTCTTGTTCAATAACTAAACTAAAATTAGAGAATCACTATCTTTTACTAAAAGACAGTGCGAGAAAAGGACGGCTATAGCTATGAACTGAGTTAGAGATGTCAAACTAGTTTTACGTGTACCCTTAATTTGTATGTAAATATTAGATCAACTAAATTTGACAGCTCTAATTTACTTCCGTCTCTTTCTTGTTTTATTAGAGAGAAAAAGGTAGGAATAGCCTAAACTAAGTTAAGTTTGTGCACAACATAATCCGCACCAGTAGATCAGTCTATTCCTACTTCTTATATAGTGTCGTCATCATCATCTTCGTGCCCTTATCCGATGTTACTTGGGGTCAGCGCAACACGGTTTTTTCTTCCATTCTGTCCTGTCAGCCGTCACGATATCACTAACTCCCTTTTCTTTCATATCACTCCTCACACAATTCATCCATCTTTTCTTTGGCCTCCTTCTCCCTCTACATCCATCCACATTTATATGCATAACTCTTTTAGTTACATGTGTTTCATCCCTCCTCTTTACATGACCATACCAAGATAAGCGGTTCCCTTTCAACTTTTCTGTGACTGGCGTCACTTATAAACTACCTCTAATGTACTCATTTCACACTTTATCCATTCTCGTTACTCCATAAATCCATCTCAACATTTTCATCTCCGCCACAACTCACACATGTGGGTGGGATGTCCACCGTATACCGGTGGCGCATGACCAACCGCGGTGGTCCGATGATGGAATGGGCTTGACGGAATTAACGATGCACACTCCGAAACCGATAGAAAACCGACAGGCTAGCAACTCGGCGTCGATGCTCAAGACTTTGGAGCTTCGATTCAACGTATTATGTTAATTGACAGTTTTAACTAACGATTTATGACATTTACCGAAATGCTTGAATATTGCCGAGTAATACGAAAGTTAGTTCCCTTATCCCAAGAACTTCGAAAGCGTGGTAACCCCAGCGCAAAGGGAGTGGTTGTGTCGACAAGTTATTTTGGGAATTAACGTACTTGTACACCCCTGTGTAACGCTCTGGTCCCGGTTTTTGAGGACCCTGAGCACTTTATACTCACTGAGTTTCTAATAAAATTGTCTTAATCGATTAATGTGGAGTGTTATGTAGGACGAGACGAGTAACGTTCGCTTGTGATTTTAAAATATACTGGGTGTAACGGGAATGCGTGGTCATATTTTAAACATCGCTTCTGACCATGGAATTGAATAACTGAAATAAGGAAATCATAATCAATTCTCAAAAAAAAACTTGAACAAAAATGCCCAACGCGCCTAAAGAAGTTTTCACTTCAATCCGCTTCGAGATCCGCTACGAGTGCTACGCGTCGTAGAACTCGTAGCGGATCGCGTAGCGTTGTCGGTAACAGTGTCGCGAGTTCAATTGTTGTTTCCCATCTTAAAAATGCCCAATGCGCCTAAAGAAGTTTTCACTTCAACCCGCTAAGAGTGCTACGCGTCGTAGCACTCGTAGCGGATCGCGTAGCAGTGTCGGCAACAGTGTCGCGAGTTCAATTGTTTATCCCATCTTAAAAATGCCCAATGCGCCTAAAGAAGTTTTCACTTCAACCCGCTAAGAGTGCTACGCGTCGTAGCACTTGTAGCGGATCGCGTAGCGGTGTCGGCAACAGTGTCGCGAGTTCAATTGTTTTATTCCATCTTAAAAATGCCCATTGCGCCTAAAGAAGATTTCACTTCAACCCGCTAAGAGTGCTACGCGTCGTAGCACTCGTAGCGGATCGCGTAGCAGTGTCGGCAACAGTGTCACGATTTCAATTGTTTTTTCCCATCTTAAAAATGCCCAATGCGCCTAAAGAAGTTTTCACTCCAACCCGCTAAGAGTGCTACGCGTCGTAGCACTTGTAGCGGATCGCGTAGCGGTGTCGGTAACAGTGTCGGGAGTTCAATTACTTTTTCCCATCTTAAAAATGCCCAATGCGCCTAAAGAAGTTTTCACTTCAAAAATTGAATTTTCGTACAAAGTTATAATCAGCCAAAATTAGTTAGAACACTGCTGCTCGAATCGGGTCTAGCTTAGTGAATAACAACTGTTATCAACATTAATCGTTGATTCCAGTTGTATGCTAGACAAAATTTATATTGTGGCTAAGCTTGCTCAGATAATCAGAATTGGCAATTTGTAAGAAGATATCCAATATTATAATTTATCGGGTTGTCCAGATTGCAATACGGAAAAAACTGGTTTTTATTACAAACGCTTATTTCTAATTCAGTATCAGTACCTTATCGCTCTAATCTCTTAGAAGAAAAAATCATTTGTAGAGGTTCTCAAATAGTTTCAATGGATTGGTGATTGATTGGTAGTACGTAGGTACACTTACTAATACTTTGACAGGATTGGATTAGTTAGGAGGTTCAATTTTTTAATTCAATTTTCGAATTAACTATTACTTTATTCAAGAAAGTTGTTATTTTTTTAGGGCAGAAGCAGTATTTAAAATATGACCACGCACTTTCTGAGAGAAGATAACGCATCGGGAGATTTTGATCTAGCTCTAACTGTGGCCCAGGAGCCATAGAATTCTTTCCAGATCAATATAACTGATCGAAAAAGCTTTACACCGTTTGTAACTACTCGTATATACATTTTTTTACAACAATTTTTAGGTAAGACTAGACTACTACTAGGATTATTATATTAATTGAAAATGATAAGAGAGGGTAATGGGGGGGGGATATCGTATTACCCAGTAACTAGGTTGTGGAGGTCAGATAGACTGCCTATCTGACCTCTCGCTCCATGTAAATTACTGGTATTCAGCTGCATCCGGTTAGACTGGAAGCCGACCCCAAAATAGTTGGGAAAAGACTAGACAGATTAAGTGCATTGGAAATGATAGAATTGGGTTGATGACTAAACCTTTTTAGCGCAGTCGTGAGGCACACACTTTGTTTGTTAAAATGTTTTTTTTTTCTTCACTGTTATTTCTGTGTACCGTGCGTGTTTCGTGTACTGTTGCTGAATAAATTTTATTCTATTCTAAATCTAATTGGGTTGATGACTAAATCTAGTTGAGATGATGACTAAATCTAATTTGGTTGATGACTAAATCGAATTAGGTTGATGACTAAACCTAATTGTTCCGTCAGTTACATTGCCAAAAAATATTGAGCACATATTTCTTCTTATGTGACGTACAAATTTCGCATGACATCACACTCGAGTTAAAATTTTACCACTTTTTACTCAAAAATGACGTAACATGCCCCTACTCCTGAACTTTGATGGGTTATAACTTTGTCATTTTTCGTTGATTTGTTATAGCAAATAAAAAACTTTTTTACAAAAAAAACAACCGACTTTAAAAAAAAAATACACTAAAAATTAAAAAATAACTTTTATTTCGGAAGTCGGTGTTTGTAATTTATTTCTTCGTTGTTTGACACCAACTTCCGAAATAAAAGTTATTTTTTAATTTTTAGTGTATTTTTTTTTGAAAGTCGGTTGTTTTTTTTGTAAAAAAGTTTTTTATTTTTCACTTTTTAGTTGTTATACCCCACAACTAAAAACCCCAATAACATGGAACGTGGAATTTATACATTTGGAGTACACCAAAACGTCATCGAGATAAACGTATTTTTCGTTTTTGTTCAGTTTCTCAAAAAGCGCTTAAGCAATTTCGATAAAATTTATATGGGACCACCTCGGGAGTATACTCTTTCGGAAAAAAAAGAATTTTGAAAATCGGTCCACAACTGACGGAGAAATCGGCGGACATACATAAAACATACATACAGTCGAACATAGAACCTCCTCCTTTTTCGAAACTCGGTTAAAAATACGTAAGTATCCAATATTTTTTGAAACTATAACTTACGGACTAAATAGAATATTTATTTTTTACCTCAGTATCAGCCCTATTGCCATGGAAAGAAATATTGGCAAGGCGAAACGATGGAGATGGTCATGTAGGATATCAAAATAAAGGGTTTGAGGAAGCGATTCCAAAAATATAATCCACAAAATTGACATGTGTCAAAAACTCCAGCTGCAAAAAAAAACTAAAAGTTCCAAACACAAGCAGTCTGATGCAGATGGGGGCATTAAATTAACAATTTATAAAAAAATATACCACCAACTGCATCAGACTGCTTACACTTTAAAAAAAAAAAAAACGTTGCCCCACACTAGGAATTACTCCCGTATCGTGAGTGTGTTCACAAACATTTAAACTGACAAACACAAGACACCCAGAACAACTGTCTGTAGGCCATACAAATATTAGTTCCGTGCGGGGATCGAACCCGCGATACGCAACGCAGCAGCTGAACGCTCAACCACTACGCTAACCGTGCCGTCGTATATAACTAGTAGTAGTAATATAAATAGTTCGAAACATTAGCTGTCTTTTAAATTTAGGTTTTTTTTTAAGTTTCAATGTTTATCTGGGTTCCGACCTTAAACAAAACGCGACACCTTTTTGTCCGTCTGCCACATATTTTTTTTTCACCTCTGCTAATATTCAAATACACATTTAAAAATCTAGTCTCTCCCATTCACCCACAGTTATCCAAACCCAATTATGATCGTTGTCGATCACAGCCATATCCAACAGGTCGACCAACTTGTCATCCAACTTGTTTGCCGACATATCTTCGGAACTCACTTCCGAATTCAGTCAACAAATACCTATTTGCTGACGCTTTGCGAAGTTTGTCATTTTGTACATGAGGGATGGTGGGTTCCGCTTACATCCGCCGATTTGGCGGTTTTGTTCATATTTCAATTGAATACTTACTTACTTACTTTTGTCTCCATGAAAACAAAATTTTCTACTCGATTTCGTAGCCAATAACATAGCCGAATACAGGTTATGCGCATTTTTATATAAAACGTATAGGTACATAATAAAAACCCGGATTTTATTGTGCACATTTCATATTTTTTATTTACTTATTTTCTATTTTGTTTTGTTTTCGTATAACATAAAATGTCTCATAAATGTTATCAGGGGTACAGAAAAGACAGAAAGAAAAAGTGTACAGAAAAGGACATAGGGTTCCTTCCATCAAGAAAAATTACCTACTATTCCCAAGGGATAGAAATTAACGCGAGTGAATACGCGGGAAAAACTAGTTTTTAATTATTATATATAAGTCATTAGTATTCCTTTACTATAGATTCGGTGATATCGTGTTTCACCAAAAATAACGTAAGCAAAAAAAAAACATCATAGCCTTGGAATTTCCTTTCCCCAAAATTTCTTTCTAATCAAGCAATTTAACACCTCTGTAACCAATCCATAACAATAACTTCTGACTGAAAATTAGCCGATTTGTGCTAATGACGTCGTTTAGCGGATCACAGTGGTCGGCTAATACCTGTCGATGGCCGATGGGGAAGTTAAGCGACGATAACCTTTTGTTTATGGTGGTGAAGCGGCCTTTTTTGGGGACTTTTTGGGCTGATAAGAATGGTGGTAACAGTAGGGTGACGCTTGTTGTCTCACCTTTATGTCAATGTTCTACACCTGATAGCGAATACGAACAATCCGTACATCATGCATCCTATTATAGGAGTGTACTCTTTGGCAAACTGAACGCAATATTATGTTGGATAGTATGCAACCTACGTCTGTAGTTGTCTATTACACGGACCTTGTGGAACCTAGAACCAATTTCCGTGCGTTCAAGCGTTTTTGTCATACCTAGTATTGGAATCAAGTGTAACAGCTCACAATATTAAGACCCATTAATATTAATGTTTTTAACCAGTGGTGCTTGGCAACTGGGCTTTAAATACCCTCTTTGTACCTAATGGCCTAGCTTTGTTCTGTCTCCCGCTTGATTAGGAGATAAGTGAAAATTATAGTTTTTCTTACTCCTGCTGCTGTCTTTTTTGATTAATTTCGTTGCGGGACCCAAGACAGTTTAATCGTTATCTGGAACTCGTCGAGCTGCATTGCCTTGGCGTTTTATTCTGGTGGTCGCCACTGTTGATTCTGGCTTACAGAAGTTACAGTGGTTTGGGAATAGTGTGGCGGGCTTGTCCCAAAAAAAAGGTAGGTTGACACTCTTAGGTAGTTTTTGTAAGTAGAAAAATTTTGTTTGATGATGAAAATTTGAAATGATGATTTTTAAATTTTAGGCTAAAATTTTTAAAATCATCAATTGTTGATCATTCAACAATTTATGATTTTCTACAAGTGGCCTGCACTTTCAAGGACCTAATGTGCGTCACTGACACTGTTTTTAACTTGCTATGACCATGCTGAAATTATCTAAAAAGATAACCACTGACTTGAAAAAAAAAGAAGAATAACAAATACTTACATAGTATTTTACAATATAATAGCACCATGCCACAAGACCGTCAGGGAGTAGCCCTTTTGCTCTGTTTTAGATCGTCTTAAAGTTATAAAGGCCCGCGTGCGTCAAACGTCAACATCTGTCAAGCCCCGTTGACAGTCGGCCATCGTGCAACTACAGACTATATCATGTTCCGGGTGTGTAAACCTTGCCACAGGTCTAAATACCTTGCGTAATAGTAATAATACCAGTTTTAAACGCGTGAATCGGGTTTTTGGCAAGGCAACCGGAATTTCCTTGGTGGCGCACATGTGTGCCGCTAGACACTGAAATATTAAAACGCGTGAATTGGGTTTTTGGCATTTTTTAAGCAAGGCAGACGGCATTTTCGAACTGACTCACTGGTGAGTCATGGAGTCTTAAGTGTTAAGTCTAGTTTGGCATAACTTATTTATGTGAATGAAACTGAATACGGTCTACTTTTTAACCGACTTCGAAAAAGGAGGAGGTTATCAATTCGGATGTTTGTATTTTTTTTTTGTATGTATGTTACCCGATTTCTCCGTCAGTTGTGAACCAATTTTCAAAATTCTTTTTTCGTCTGAAAGAATATACTCCCGAGGTGGTCCCATATAAATTTTATCGAAATTGCTTCAGCGCTTTTTGAGTGATGACGTTTTGGTGTTCTCCAAATGTTTAAATTCCACGTTCCATTATATTGGGGTTTTTAGTTCTGGGGTATAATAACTAAAATGAAAAATAAAAAACTTTTTTACAAAAAAAAACAACCGACTTCCAAAAAAAATACCTTTCCAATACCAAACACTTTTGCTAACAACCGACTTCCAAAAAAAAATACACTAAAAATTTATAAATAACTTTAATTTCGGAAGTCGGTGTTTGTATTTTTACTTCTTCGTTATTTGACACCGACTTCCGAAATTAAAGTTATTTATAAATTTTTAGTGTATTTTTTTTGGAAGTCGGTTGTTAGCAAAAGTGTTTGGTATTGGAAAGGCAAGGATCATGTGAAATACTGACGAGCACTTTAAACTTTACACGATAAACTTACGGAAATTGCTATAATTTAATTTCACAGTCTTCAAAAGTACCAGGCTGACAGACATCCAAAGAGGTCGCAATAAGAGCCTGCCACTGCAGCGAGCGTACATCGAAGCTGCCGAGGGCGTAGCGAAGGCGCACAAACTCTATTAATTATATTACGCGCTGTCACAGGCGCACAGGCGCACAGTTTGTGAAAGTCTACGTACGTCACGACTCTACAGTTATGAGGTGGGTAGCGCTTCAGTGTAGCGTCTAATTTACTCTACCTGTCGTTATGTACTGGGTCCTAAGAGGCAAAACACAGTTAGAATAAACATACAGAGTATATTCTAGATTATTGGATGTGAGATTCGTGTTTATGATGACAATTACTTCAGTTTTCTTTTCAAGGAAAACTCCCTTCAATAATACCAGGCTAACAGACAGCCAAAGAGGTCGCAATAAAAAACAACCGACTTCCAAAAAAGAAAATACCTACACTAAAAATTAAAAAATAACATTAATTCCGGAAGTCGGTGTTTGTACTTTATTTCTTCGTTATTTGACACAGACTTCCGAAATTAAAGTATTTTTTTCGCACATCTAGGGTTCAAAATCAAAATCAAAAGTTATTTATTCAAACTAGGCTGAGAGCCAGCACTTTTTAGCCATGAAGAAAAAGTTTCGCAACAAACTCCCCAGCAACACATTTGTCTGTTGTTGTTGTCTTGAATCTATATAATTATATACAACAATCTTCACATTTGTCTGAGGAAAATAAAGATATATCAACCAAAATATAATCATAACAAACCCCTCAACCCCCGCGGCCAAATCCGGGTTGTCAAATTGAACCCCTACGACAACCCGGGTTGACAGCCGATTCTTTTTTTTTTTCTCTTTAATTTTTTTTTTTGTCCGACTCACCAGTGAGTCGCGGGGCTTCACAGGTATAATAATTAATAATAATAATTTATTTCATAACCATAAATCGATACATTTTGTTTGTAATGGCGCCTCCTTTTAAGCAGATAATGCTTGTGTTAGAAGACGCCAGGTATTATCCGCGACTTGTTAGCTAGCACACTCCACTATGCCATCAAAAACGGAAAAAAGGTTCAGATCAACAAGATGCTTAAACTGTGATTTGCAGACTGTAGCTCCAACCGTTTGCCTATAAAACCAGTGTGACAGACGACGGGCATACAGACAGACGGATACGTGAGTGACAGCAATAGGGCTCCCTTTGGACCCTTCGGGTACGGAACCCTTTTTTTTTGTAGGTGGGAATTCATGCAATGACATCTCCCGCTTTGGGTGGAGCGGGAGGGCGTGTCAGACTCTTACTGACTAAAACCCAACCCTGTTCCTTCCCTGCCTTGAGTGTCCAGGGGCGCATATAAATCTGTTTCGAATTTATCCACAAACCAGGCATCGGCCATGACGGGTCCCGTCATGATATGCTGACAACTCTTTGAGGTACGCGTGGAACACTACGCGCCGTTGACTCTCGAGCGTGGTGCTGATCGGACGGCGAGCTACCCACTACTCGCCGTCCGCAGGCCCGGGTCTACGGTGGCCGGAGATCGTCTCGCGACGTCTTACGCCCAGGGCGTCTCCTGCGGCAGCTGCTGATGAGGGCGTGAGGGCGACTGTGTTGTTGAGCTTCCCTCATCCGTTCCGCATTACTGCTCGCGAAGCAGAAGGAGGAGGCTGCTTCCCATTCTCTCTCGCTCCGTACCATGGCCTGGACCAGGCCAAGCGCGCGAGGTAGCTGTCGCCGATCGCCTCCACGAGGACATGGCGGGGCTCCACCCAAGCGGTCGGGTACGGAACTCTAAAAAGAAGATTTTTTTTTGTAAACGCACCGACGGTATACGCTAAACTTTAAGCAGGTATTCTAAAAGGTTCATGTGTATAGGGTCATTTCTAGTCTACTAATCAATTTTAATTAATTTTCTATAAATTCACGTTCGTTTTGTGGAAAATAAACAAAATTCCTTACTGAATAAGCAGCATTATTTCAAGTTCAAAGTTTTCGCTAAGTTAAATCTTTGAAAGTTCACTGTTACTTTCTAAGGTTGCTTTAACAAAACACAATCTTTTGTCCAACTTCTTACAATACCAGGAAATCCAAACTGAATCAAATACTTTCAGTACTCTAAAATTTTCGATTACTTAAATACAATTTTCACAATAGATTTCCTTTTCACAAGGAAAGATTCAATGAATTGTTATTAGCTCAATTTATTTGAACCCTTTATATTTGGCACCAAATCAATAGGTTCCTATTATGATATTGAAAGATCAAAGGTTCTGAGAACAATTTTGCCACTTCAATAATAAATTGTTATTAAGGACTTGATGAACCATCATTGGCTAGCGTTGGTAATTGAGTGAGAAGTGAATATATTTTCCTTTTTTAACTATTTTGTTTAATTTCTGACGTAACTGTACTGGCATGTTTATTCATGAGCTGAAGATTTAAAAAAAAGTTGCCATACACACACACAGAATTACTCCTGTATCGTGGGTACGCTAACAAACATGTAAACTCACACTCACAAGACGGGGTGTCTTGTCAAAAATCAAAATCAATCAAAAGTCATTACGACACAGTAACCATAAACGCGGGTGAAACCGCGGGCACTATTGTTTATAATTCTTTCACAATCGATATTCAGATTTATTTCTTTAACGTATTACTTACACGTGGGCTGTTATATTTAAAACAGAGGCTGTTTTGTAGGCCGGTGCCTGCATGCCTAGGGGTAGCGGATAAATTCTGAAAATGAATTAACGCATCCCTGGGCACTCAGGCAAGGAAGGAACAGGGGTGGGTTTTAATCAGTAAGAGTCTGACACGCCGTCTCGCTCCACCCAGAGCGGGAGGAATCATTGGATGATTTCCCACCCCCCCCCCCCCCCCCACAAATAAAAAAAGGCTGGGAGCCAGCACCTTTTGAACGTCAAAGTTGTACATAAAGACAGTCCCCCAAAAACGACCGCCCGTCACCACTTTCTAGTGTTTTAGCTGTGAAGAAGGAGTGGCCAACAAACTCCCCAGCAACACATCTGTCTGTTAAGTTTGAAGAACTTGAATCATGCCGCAATCTTAACATATTTGTATGTAACGTATCATCTTAAAAAAATAAAAATTCTTAATTTTCTTAAAGAACGGGCCTCAAAACCTAAATATTTCGAATCAATTTAAAACCGTAACGTTCACAGAACGCCAATACTTATTTAATTAAAAGCTTGTTCATTGTTTCGCCCCCCAAACTGATAGGAAACTTCTTGTTTAATTACTAAACGTTTTAAATAACTCAAAGTCATCTGGAAAGTCGATAAACAGTGAAATTGAACATTCTTTACTTATCTTGGATCTTTTCAAGGAAAGTTTATGAGGTCCCTGCCTATAAAAGTTATGTTTGCAGGATGCCTTTCAGATTGAACGTTACATTTTGACGTCTTTTTTTTTGGGGGGTTGGGAAATCATCCAATGATTTCTCCCGCTCTGGGTGGAGTGGGAGGGCGTGTCAGACTCTTACTGACTAAAACCCACCCCTGTTCCTTCCCTGCCTGAGTGCCCAGGGGTGCGGTAACTCATTTTCAGAATTTTTCCGCTACCCCTAGGCATGCAGGCACCGGCCACGATGGGCCCCGTCAGTGGTGGCTGACAACATCTCTTTGAGGCGCGCGTGGAACACCACGCGCCGTCGACTCACGGGCCTGGTTCTGATCGGACGACGAGCTACCCACTGCTCGCTGTCGCAGGCCCGGGTATATTTTGACTTCTGCAGTCAGGACAGAGCCTTCTGTTAACGTTAACGCTAACGCTTCGTGCAAAATGTATGGAAACGACACTACTGGGCGTGAGTCACGTGACAGTTCTCTCGGCAGATAATGTCCTTGCCATACATTTTCCACGAAGCGTATAGCGTTAGCGCTATTAGGTTTAAAGATATTTATTCTCAAAAAAGACACAAAGTCACTTACATGGGAACAATTTGTTTACCTTATGCTAAATACTAAATAGATCGAGTTCGTCAATAAGTTAAATATTGAGTTTATCACTGATCCAATGCATTCCCGCATCTAAGGAAATTTGTTATTATTTATTTAATAAATATTGGGCTAATTGCTTCTTGAATGCATTGAATGAGTGTACATTTTTTATGCATGACGGTATTTTGTTATACAACTGTGCTCCTTCAAATGTTAATTTTTCTTGCCGAACTTAGTTCTCATCTTTGGTAAGATAAGCAAGCTAGCTCGACGAGTGCTACGTTGGGTTACTTGCTTTACTTTGGTAAACGATAGGTTTGTCTGTATACTTTTGTTAAGAGCTTTTCGGATAAACATACAGGTATTGTAGATATATAGCTGTCTAATGTTCATAATTTTTGTTTCTTCGTAAATTGTGCTTGTTGGTGTTAGATAAGGATAATTGAAAATCATTTTTATTAATTTGTTTTGTGCAACTTGGAGCTTATTTAGCTTCGTTTTGGCCGCACTGCCCCAAACTTCAACCAGATACAGCAGGTGTGGTTTTACTAGGGCGTTATAGATGGTGTGACGCAATCTATGTGGAATACATCGAACTATATTTCTAAGAGATCCAAGTAGTGACGAAAGCTTGGTTTTTATATGTTCTAGGTGAGCATTCCACGATAGTGAACTATCTAATCTTAAGCCAAGATATTTTTCGCAAGTTTATATTATTACATTATTATTCGCTATTATAAAAGTTATTTGGCTAAGGGGGCCGGTATACGATAATTATTTAAAGGTGGTATTACATTTATCCTATATCTTTGTCCAATATCTTTGTCGTGTAGCAACTTTATTTGCTGCTTTTATCATTAGATTATTATTAAAAAAGAACAAATAAAACCAGAAAAAGCTTTGGGTGAAGCCATGGATCGAAAGGCGAAGAGAAAAAAGCATTCAAGATAAATTAAATTATTACAAGTCGAGGACAAACATTCCTAAAAGCGTTTTTTACCGTATAAATGACTCAATATTCAAATACATTGATATGAAAGTATCACCGTATAAAAGGATGATTCACGTTACACCGTGTCGCCACCGGGCCGTGCCACGGCCGGGACACGGCCGGGGCACGGTCAAGCGTGAATCAAAAAGTATACTATAGATGTTTGACCATGCAATTGCCGGTCTAACGCGCACACGTTCATGTTACCGGTTGCGTCGCGGTGTAACGTGAATCATCCTTTAAGAAAGACAAAATCTAAGTGGAAGCCATCTTGATTTAAATGTCAATATTCTTTTATCAAATATCGGTGTTAATGACACATTTGACGAAGTCGTCCTACTTCTTTGATCAAACTCACATTGGACAAAGATCAAGGATACTCGTATAATACCACCCTAAGCCGCTCCACACGGCATCGTATCGTAAGCGTATCGTAATACGCGCGTAGGACGAGAGCATTGTTCGACGTTTTTTCGTTCACGTATATTAGTCCGCATACGAAGCGGTGCTGCAGCGAATCGTATGAGATTTTAATTTTTTATTGTCATTACGATAGTCGTAGCGTACTGGCAAAAGCAAGCGTAAAATAATTGATTAATTATACAAGGGGATAAAATGACCCATTATATCCGAGGTACTCCCGAAGTCCCGAGTTGTAGCGAGGTAGTAAATAGAAATATAGTTATAATGGGGTTTTACCGCCGTGAGCTGTATTTTTCACTATGATTGCGAGAAAATATAATGTTCACTTGCACGTGTTAATGTTCACGTGCAAAGCAACAAATAATCTTTTCTTGGATTTTTTAGGGATTTATAGATGGCCCACGAGTACGACACTTTCTACTTCTGACATAGGTAACAATAAAAAATCTTCTTCGTCTGAAGAAAAAGTAAGATAATCAATAAATCCATTGAAAACATTTAGTTCTAGCGACGCCATGATGAGATTTCGCTTACAAAATGATACGTCTACGTAACGATTCTTTAGTAGATCTCTGCGTTCGTTAAGAAATTAATGTTGCAAGGATGCAAAATATTATTTCCTTTAATATTTTGACAAGTTAATTTAATGATTACAAGCGGCAAAGTTATGCTTTAAAATTTAAAATAATTATAAGTTTTCATGAAAAATAATGCTTCCAAGTTAGAATATATATTTCAAGAAAATTAATTGTATTTTCAGGTTATGACTTACAATTTTTCCTCACAAATAAGGGAGTTTTTAACGGCTAGTAATTTAGCGATCGTTAGCTAACGTAAGTTGCGCTATCAATGTCGTCAGGCCCTGCAGTATCGACATTGATAGCGATCGCTATGTCCGAACGATCGGTCGCTACGTCGGAAAAATAATTGATTTTCTTAAAATATGGACAGAGACCAGCAGATCAGTTGATCAGTTTTCATGAAAAATAGTGCTTGCAAGTTAAAATTTACGGCGTCTCTGTACACATTTCAAGAAAATCAATTCATTAGCGATGGCTATCAATGTCGAGACTGCAGGGCCAGGACGATACGCTTGTAGCGGATAAATTCGTAACAGACTTACCGCTCCCCTGCGCTCTCAGGCAAGGAAGGAACAGGGGTGGGTTTTAGTCAGTAAGAGTCTAACACGCCCTCCCGCTCCACCCAGAGCGGGAGAAGTCATAGGATGACTTCCCAAAAAAAAAATTGGTTGTCTGTAAAGTTGGTTTACGGACGATAGTTTAACGTGACAACGTCATAACATTGATGAAATATAGATGCGGCGCATGCGTACAATGAGCGTAACGGGACACTTTATCGTGCATGCAGCCGGCGTTCATCGATTTATTAGACGTTGTCAAGTCAAAAAAAAAAGCTCGATATGCATACGAGACGACTATGGTTACCATCCGTGTGCGGTAGGATTAACATGCTTTTGTTAACTTCACCAAGTCCTAGTTCCTAGTTAGTTGTCTGTGTTTGTGGTAAAAAATCATAAACTGGCAAGTGGGTCAAATTTTTAATTTGACTCACTTCCCTGTTTCCGATTGAGCTGAAATTTTGCAAACATGTTTAGTTGGGATGACAATGTATGGTTGACTAAGTGACGTCATTCTTAATCCAAAATGGTGGACTATTTATTTTTTATGCATTCCCATGATATAATTATGGTATATATCAAATGAAAGGGTTTGCTGAGAATAAAAAACAAAAAATAAAGCTTTTTAGTTTTTTTTTTTAACTACAGAAAATTATGACCAAAACAAACGAAGAAGGTAATGTAAAACCAAGTACTTATTAGAATCATTTATTCATTCAAGCACGGGACATCGTATCATCTAAGTATATCATTTCAATCATACACACATGAATGAGATTCCGAAAACTCCACATTCGTATATCAAATAATCTTCTGGCAAATCGAACAATACCTTCAATCCTGCTGCCTCCTTAAAGCTAGAAATGCGTGAAGACACGGAGGTGGCACATGGGGGTATATCGCTCGACACTCAAGACACAAATGTCGACCAAGTGATTTCCGATCCAGCCCACAAGGAACACATGGATTTAAAACTAACTGGAATAGATTTTTTTGACTTTAATCGCTTAATTTTTCAGACGTCTTAAAGATTGTCTACATTTGCTAAATTTATAATCTGCTGGTGTCTATATTTCGACGATAGTTTTGAGAAATAAAGAAAAAAGTTTATTTCGTGCCTCGCACAGAAAAACACAAAACGTTTACAAGGCATTTTTTACAAGTGAAAAGAAAAAAAAAGAAAAAAAAAACTACTAAAAAAGATAGACAAGACCTGTGCGAGGCCAAAAAAGCTCCTATCTTAGCATATGCTGCGATATTTACAAAATGAGGCTGCGAAGGCTGGTGTGTGATGCCTCGGACACACTCAAGGAACACATTCTAAAAAATTAAAAATGAAGTAAAAGTGCTATTAAAATATACATAATACCACATATACACATACTAAATATAAATTATACTAAAAATAAAAATACACATAAACCAAACTTATCCGACAAATACCTACGTGGCTTAGAGTGAAGGGGCGGGGCTTAACTCCGCTTGGTTAGCTACATTGCGCGCCATATAAATAGCTTCTTTTTTCATACCCAAAAATAAAAGTCGTTTCTCAGCAATAATTTTTGCGCAAAGCTACTTTGTTAGATGTACATTATGCGTAGTTGACGGCTTTGTGATGTGGCTTGTTACACCCCGTATACAGGTACCTACTCTTCCTAGCTCAGAAGTCAGGGTTTAACTTTTTTGTAAACTGTCTTGTGCCAATGAAGAATTTATTATTATTTACAACGTCTTGTCTCATCCAGCACCTCTACCTCCGCGCAACACTTTTGTCTCCCACTGCGGTTCACTCCGCTCACTTCGCTCGATCGAGCGCTTATTCGCGATTACGCTCGTCCCACCGCTCAGCAGGTGATCGCTCGAAAAAATACGCCATGATAAGCCTCGTTTGGAATCTCTTGTGGTAAGCAATTCCGGAGATTCGGTGAGATAAATACATGAAGGAATAGTGAGGATTGGGAAATAATAAATATACTACGAGTATTTATAGACAGTTGAGAGGTTAAAGGCATAATTTGGGAGGAAAAGAGCTTTCATGAGAGATTCTAAGCCTCGCTACTTGCTTTGCTGATTGGCTATTTCTCTGATCATCTTACTTAATATTATATATGCGAAAGTTTGGATGGTAGAATAAAGGGTTCAGAAGGTCAAAATGGCTAAACGGATCTGGATGAATTTTGGCGCAGAGATAGATTATAGTCTGGAATAGCACATAGGTTAATTTATAGAGGGGGAAATACTAATAGCAGAAGTTAGTAACAACATAAAAGTGTTGTCTGCTGTGACCTGTCAACGAAACAGTTTGAGTGACTCTGCTGATTTTAACGGCGCAATATATGGGCACGACGCGAAGATACGACAGCCATTTTGATTTCTTTTAACGTTCAATTAGATCTATGAAAATGTGTGGTGGCAATATCGTGTCACGCCTGTCTGGGGGAGCCTTTACGCTTTTAAGTGTCTAGGCACTAAGTGTCTAGTGTCTATATTACACAAAACGAATGTTTCATTTTAAACAAAATGGTGTAAGCGTTCAAGTGTACCACAATCCTCTCAAAAAGGCCCAATAAAATATTTAAAACCACAAAAGAAAAGCATGAATTTACATATTAAATTATACAAACAAAAAACTCTACTGAAGTGAACTCGGATCAAACCCATCTGTCCGAATTCCGCAGCTGAGCATTGAAACAAAATATCATAGGGATGAGCTTGGGTCGGTTAAATTAACCGAGACAGTACAAATTTATCCGAATTAGACGCACTTCGGATACGCTGAGGCTCGTGCACTTGACTACTGAATACGATTTAGGTTAAGGATTTCTGCAAACGTAACGTTTCGCGATATGTGGCTCAATGTATAAAAAAAACCAGAGACCACATGACTGAAGTAAAACTTCTTGAGCTCCATCTCTTCTGTTCGTCTCGCCCGATCACAGTTTTCGTAACGCTCTCGTCACGCATTCACTATCTTACTCCCCAAGTCAAGCGTGCGCCCCCTCAACTTCCGTGCGCCTCGCCCGATCACACTTTTCGTAACGCTCTCGTCACGCATTCACCAGCTTACTCCCCAAGTCAAGCGTGCGTAAAGAAGTTTTACTTCAATAAATATTTTGGCAGTATTTCTTGCTTTTTGTGTAAGCATTCATTTATAATATTGTTTATGTCAAGAATACGTCTTATACGACTTGAGGTGATAATGTGCCTCTGCCAGGGTCACGAGAGAGTCACAGTGGCCCTGAAACGCAAGGACAACTGAGGGATATGGTTGGGTTTTAGTCAGTAATAGTCTGATACGCCACCCAGAGCGGGAGAAGTAATCTGATAATTTCCCACCATAACAAGTGTGTATTTTCATCTATTACTAAGCGAAGATGTTATTCCATTTTCCGTATCGTTTCGACACCAGTTTTCCTTCTAGTTTAGTGACCAAAGACCAAAAAGTTTTACTTTGGTTTTCATAGTCTATTCTGCTTTAAAACCATACATTCCACTTGCATCTAAACCATACAGAGATAAATTAAAGATTAGTATAGAAAATAAAAAAAAATGCTGCACTTTCAAAGCCTCACGTATAGCGGCCCTAAACGAAAAATTCCGCTTTCATCCGGTGAAAACCGCTTCGGAGAGCGGTGCGGTTCATAAAAAGGACTATATCCAATTTGTAGGATCCGACTAAGCGTGGCCGGACACTGTGGTACATTTAAATTAGAGAACGGAGATTTGCTTTACGAAATACTGAAAATATTCAGGGATTTTGGATTTCTTCCTTTGATGACCGCCGGAATTAATTTAAAAATCTGTAAGTTGATTCTCGTCCATTCACTTAAATACCTTTTTATGAGGATTTTATTCTGTGGCCGGTGAAAAAGGTTTTATTTTATGGTGTTTACCTGCTAATTCGTTAACATACCCTGGATTGTTGCATATATATTCTAAAAAGCAAAATACTCCAAAATATTTTCAAATCTTTTCACATTCCAAGACACTGAAGGGGCAGAAATGAAAAACCCCACAATTTCAATTAAAGTATCCCCCGGGGTATCAAGACATTACAAGCGTCAACACTTTGACCAGATTCCATTAACATACCTCGCCCAACCCCCATATTTCTTTATTAAGAAATCCTGTAAGCAAATGGGTGTTACTGGATGCAAATGACGCGACAATGCAATAATCTATCGTTACGAGTGGAACTCGGGAAGTTTGGATACGCACTCGGGGTTGGAACAGCTGCGGTTCGGATATGTTAGATACGAGTATTTTATTGGACGTCATTATAAGTTTGAGTTTGAATGTTGGTAGTTGTTATTATCACATTAAATGCAAAATGGAAGATTTATGTTGATTTGATTAAATTGATACTAGCAAATTACCACCGACCACCGACAATGTGACTACCATATTATAAAGAAATAGTCAGGATATATTACTATTAATTTTTTTTTTTTAAATTAAATAAATTACACAAAATAAAGTGCCTGGCCGAGTTCCATCCCACGACCTACGATACGTTAGTCGCAGCACTCATGGCATGTCCATGAGTGCTCCGACTAACCAACAATGAAATACTACCGACTTCCAAAAAAGAAAATACACTAAAAATTGAAAAATAAGGAACTTCGTTCCAATAACTTTAATTTCGGAAGTCGCTGTCAATTAACGAAGAAATAAAATACAAACACCGACTTCCGAAATTAAAGTTATTTTTCAATTTTAAGTGTATTTTCTTTTTTGGAAGTCGGTAGCTTTTTTTTGTAAAAAAGTTTTTTATTTTTCACTTTTTAGTTGTTATACCCCTGAACTAAAACTAAATATTAAAGTAACGTCCGAATTGAAAACCCCAATAACATGGAACGTGGAATTTGAACATACTCGTAATTGAAGGAGATCAAAACGTCATCTACGTATACACATTTTTTGTTTTTATTGATTTTTGCAATTGCAATAAAATGTATACGGGACCACCTCTGGAGTATATACTCTTTCGGATAGAAAATAAGAATTTTGAAAATCGGTCCACAACTGGCAGGGAAATCGGTAACATACATACAGTCGAACATAGAACCTCCTCCTTTTTACGAAGTCGTTTAAAAAGTCAAATACTAGCAAACAAAGTAGCAAAGTAGTAGTGGTAAGTAGCTTTGCGCAAAAATTATTGCTGAGTAACGACTTTTATTTTAGGTATGAAAAAAAACTATTTTCTATTGCACGCTATGTAACGCGAACCCAGGCAAGTGGTAACTCCACTCCCCCGCCCCTTCGCTCTAAGCCACGGAGGTACTTGTCGGATACGTTTGATATTCATTGCGTTTTTGTAATTGTAAATGCGTAATTTCGAAATTTCGAAAATTCAGGTAATTTTTGTTTGGAAAAAAGTTTAGTAATAACACTTGAAATTCATTTTCGGAAAAAAGATTTTTAAAAATTGCGGCTTTGACCTTCAATATCTCCAGAACCAGTGGATTCCCAGGTATGGTCTAGTTGAAAAAAAATATTGAAATAATGGGTAGAATATGACGTGGCTTTCGGCTTCGGAGACTGTCTTTTTACACCCGTTATTAAAGAAGCAAGCAAACGTCTTCAAAATGGAATAAAACGCCGCGTTTTCTTCTCCCACTGTGTACAAAATAAGTCATTTCTAATTGGATGGAACGCATATTTGCATATAGATTGCACTGGTTCTGAGCACACTTGAGGATTCCATCTTTTGCATCCAAGTAGCCTAGCAGGGGTGAGCAACCCTAGTGCATTCCTGTGCTTGGTTTCTAAGCAATTTTGTTAAAGTAATTTGAGAGATTGGACGGGGTTTATAAACCTGTTTTGTTATTTAAATATGTTAAGACAAAGTCTGTAGAGACATGAGACCTACCTACCTTTTCGTGATTTACCTCGGTAATACAAAATGTTTGTGCGTTGTTACCTACACTTGTAGACTTTATTACAAGTTACAAACAAAGGGCCTTATTTATAAAAACCGGCCAAGTGCGTGTCTGAATTCGCACATTTAGGGTTCCGTACCAAATTAAGGAATTATCAAAGAAAAATTCTGATTTAAAAAATAGAACCGACTTCCAAAAAAAGTGCAAAATAACTTTAATTTCGGAAGTCGGTGTTCCTGTTTTGTGTCTGTGTTTTTTGACACCGACTTCCGAAATAAAAGTTATTTTGCACTTTTTTTGGAAGTCGGTTCTATTTTTTTGTAAAAAAGTTTTTTATTTTTCACTTTTTAGTTGTGGTTCCCCATTAAACTGTGTTAAAAATTCATAGACATACGATAGCAGCAATCGCGGTTGATTTGCTGTCAATTTTTGAAGAGTTCCGTTGTCTGTCTCCGAAACCCATAATCAGATCTTTTTTAAATTTAAATGGGACCATTTTGGAATAAACCCCTTTAAAACAAAAAAAGAATTTTGCAAATCCGTCAATACATGACGGAGTTATGCCCGAACATACATAAAAAAAAAAAAAAAAAATACAAACATCCGAATTGATAACCTCCTCCTTTTTCGAAGTCGGTTAATAAATATACTAGCGACCCGCCCCAGCTTCGCTCGGATACAAATTATACATATTAACCTTCCTCTTCAATCACTCTATCTATTAAAAAAACCGCATCAAAATCCGTTGCGTAGTTTTAAAGATTTAAGCATACTCGTACATAGGGATATAGGGACAGAGAAAGCGACTTTGTTTTATACTATGTAGTGATTGGTATTTGTTAGTAAAATATACTTAATAATAAGCGTTATCACCAAATTTCAACTTCATAGGTTAATGGGAAGTTAAAAAAATTCTTCTTAACAAAATTTTGTGACAGACGACAGACAGACAGACGGGCACGTGAGTTACAGCAATAGGGCTCCGTTTGGACCCTTCAGGTACGGAAGCCTAAAAATTAAGGCGCTATTAACTAATCCTCCCACAGTACTGTATTAATTACACTATATTACAAAAATATAATTTCAAATATCCACATACCAAATTACGAAAAAAATTGTCTAGAGTAACATATATTTCTTTAAAAGAAATTAAAATAGTGGTTTAGACGTGATGTTCAATTAAAAATCATTAGAAGTCGTATAACCGCGCTTTAAGCATATATAATCACTTTAAAAACTGATAAGTAGGTTTTTAATTTAAAAAAAATCATTTAGAGTTGAATTTAGAATCTGTTAATCAGTATTTAAACCAACCTTAAGGTAAGAGAGCTTTATAATACTGAAATAGTACTGTATGACATGCATATATAATATTGTTATTTTTTTTTTTTTGCTAATAGCGTTCAAAATATGTAGGAGCCCGTGGCTAAAATAATAACAGCCGCACGGGTCAATCCATCAGGTTAAGCTACGCTTGGCGGGGTTGGTCCATAGATGGGAGACCATCTTTACATACCGAGACTCCTCCGTGCCTCGGAAAGCACGTTAAGCCGGTCTCGGCTGTCATCGTAGATCTTTGACAGTCGTTACGAGTCGTCGGAAGCTCGAAAGTCTGACGACCAGTCTTACCAAGGGGTATCGTATTCTGCCCGGGGGTTGAGGATAAATTCGAAAGAGTTACCTCGCCCCTGGGCATCGAGGGCAGGGAGGAACAGGGGTGGGTTTTAGTTTGTAAGAGTCTGACACGCCCAGCTCCACCCAGAGCGGGAGAAGTCATTGGATGATTTCCCACCCCACAAAAAAAAAGGGGTATCGTATTACCCAGTTACTGGGATGTGGAGGTCAAATGGGCAGTCACTCCTTGTAAAATACTGGTATTTAGCTGCATCCGATAAGACTGGCAGCCGACCCTAAGATAGTTGGAAAAAGGAAGATGAGAGTTCAGTGGTCTGAATGTTTACAAAGTTATAACTTTCGTGTCAATAAAATCATAGTTTTTAGCTGCATTGGAATAGGCTAGAAGTTGATCTCAACACAGTCGAAAAGAAGCTAGGCAGGTGAAAATACACTATAAACACTTTTCATTAAGGGCCTTCCTACGTTTTAGTGGCGCCCTCATTGAATAAAAATTCGTATCATAGCATAGAAAATAAAGATTAAAGAATCCTATGTTGCATTTGTTTCAAAGGTATTTTTACATTGTTAAAACAGGACTCAAAATGTTTCGTATCTAAAGTACAAGCAAAAGTGTCACAAACGGCCGTTTTTGACACTTTTCAATGAGGGCGCCGCTTGGCGGCTATACAGGATGTAACGGAATTGTGTGGTCATATTTTAAGAACTGCATCTGCCCATCGATATGAACAACTTTCTTCAAGAAAATCCGTGGCAATTCTAAAAGTTTTTTTTTACCTCCCATACAAATATTGAGCTGATGATAGCTTTGTATGGAAAGTCCAATTTTTTTTTGGATTTTTTTTTATAGAAAGTCCATAGGCAGAACCGGCTCTTAAAATATGACCACACCTTTCCGTTACACCCTGTATACGCCTTAACTGGCTGCGCCCCGCGGTTACTCGCGTAGACCAGGATAAAACAGTAGCGTATAAGCTATCTACATACTAAATTTCATGCAAATCAGTCCAGCCGTTTGACCTTGAAGAAGTAACAAACACACACACTCACAAACTTTCACCTTTAAAAGTAATATTAAGTGTGATAGGCTCGCACTTGACCACTGTCTGACCTAATGGTAAGTGTTTTTGTGGTCGAGGATAGAGCTCGCTTTCCTAGAAGTAACCTATTCACTCTTTAACTTATAGACCTCTAAGTTGTAAGTATCAGGAAACAGACTCCGACCAGGATTTCCACTACTTAGCTATAGTATTACTAATTACACTGAAAGAGTATTAAATATATTGTAGCACCCCAGGGCTCCAGTAAGGCCTGCAGGGCTCCAGGGGTGTTCTATAATTTGGGGGATTATCTCACTCGCTGGCTACGCGAGAGTGTGGTGTATGAGAGTGACTGGCTAATATAAGGAGTGTGATAAAAGAAAGAGGGATAGACTGAGGATTATTATATTATTTGGAAAATATATACATGTGCCCACTTCAATCGGGCGAACTCCAGTCTGAAATAAAACAAATGTCACGCCTATTCTTTATATTCCATCGACTCTCCAATAATCTCAACAGCCAGCTGGAGGCCGGTACAGACCCGTTGAGTTTAGGCTGTGTCTACAATAGCCACAATATCTACCCATCCATCTATCCAAGGAAGAGTCCTCAACATCATCATCATCAGCCTTTTAATGTCCTAACTGCTAGAGCACAGGCCTCCTCTCTGTAAGAGGGTGTGGGCATAATCCACCACGCGGGCCCAATGCGGGTTGGTGGATGTCACATGTCTTCAAATTTTTGGTTCTAGGACATGCCGGTTTCCTCACGCTGTATTCCTTCACCGCTAACCTAACTCAAAAGTTAAAAAAAAAGCGCCTACCTGAGTTTGAACTCACTACCTACAACTTGTAAGTCGCGGCTGTTACCACTTGGCCACCACTGCTCTAAAAAAAGTTAGTAAAACTTTATAAAAAATATTTCGAAAACCGATATCCTAAAGTCATGTCTCTTCAAAGACATCTTTGAAGGAAGGAGATCATTTTATTAAAACCCGGTGAATACTATCAGAAACTTTTGGCAAATTAAAAAAGTTTGTCCTCTGATTAGACCTATTCATTATTAAACGAAACCGAACTAATCTGAAAAAAATCTCGTTACGGCGCCGAGAGTTTACGAAAGTTGCCGAAGTTGGCCGAAGTTGCGCCCCTTTGATAGGCCGCAACTATTGGTAGCGGATAAGTTTTGCCATAGGAAGGATGTGTGGTACAAGGCAGGAGGATTTGAGAGAGATAATCTTCTGGCGAGAATGGCACTGAAAATATTTATACATATAATATAGGACCAGGCCCGAGTCAACGGCGCGTATTACATTTATTACCACGCGCACCTCAAAGAGATGTCAGCAAAACTGACGGGGTCCGCTAGGACCGATGCCTGTCTGGGTTGCGGATAAATTCGAAAGAGAATTACCGTAGCCCTAACAAGCAACTGAAGGTACAGGGGTGGGTTTTAGTCAGTAAGAGTCTGACACGCCCGAGCTCCACCCAGAGCAGGAGAAGTCATTGGATGATTTCCCAAGCCCACAAAAAAAAAAGGCTTGACTTGAAAAAAATGACTTTTAAAATGTTTTTTTCAGTGGGAATATTTATGAGGGGACTGTGACGGCTTGAGGACAGTGTATTCTCTTTTGGGACATATCTACCGGTATAGCTGTTTCCATAGCCAACAAGATATTATTTGTTAACCGACTTCGAAAAAGGAGGAGGTTCTATGTTCGACTGTTTTTTTTTTATGTACGCCCGCCGATTTCGCCGGCAGTTGTGGACCGATTTTCAAAATTCTTTTTTTATCCGAAAGAATATACTCCCGAGGTAGTCCCATATAAATTTTATAGAAATTGCTTCAGCGCTTTTTGAAAACGTGAACAAAAACGAAAAATACGTATACATAGATAACGTTTTGATCTTCTCCAATTAGGAGTATGTTTAAATTCCACGTTCCACGTTATTGGGGTTTTTAGTTCTGGGGTATAACAACTAAAAACTGAAAAATAAAAAACTTTGGACCTAGGTTTTGCTGTCTTTTAACACATGTATGCTTTCTGTTGTTCTTTACATTATGCAACTGCCATGTTCTGTTTCTGCACCACCCAAAGGTCGACTGGTAGAAAATGCCCTGCCTTTGTACAGTGTATCAAAGTCGGGTTAGTTACACCATTTATAAGTCAAGAACGGCTGGATCGATTTTAATCTGCTTTGATTTGTTGGATTTGTCTCCACCCCTGTTGACGATGCTTTTCGCGATAGGCGCGAGGGTTGAAGGATTTGTGTGTGACTGGCGTATTGTTGTCTTGCGACACTCACGTGTGATGAATTGAGCAAGTGGGTCAATAAAATTGATACACAGATTGAATAAAAATGGTATATTGGTACATAAAATAAAAGGTAAAATGGTAAAAGTCACATGAAGCACAGGTATAACACAGAATTACGATGGAAAACAATATGAATTACTGCCCCAATAGTGGACAGTAACAACAGTCATTTCAAGGTGCGGAACTAGACACTTTACAGTCTGTACAAGGAGTGGTACAAAACATTTAGGCCGCCGTACAAGGTATGATACTAGGCGATAGGAGCGAAGCCAGAGGCTTTCGAGCTCACTTGAGTCACTGACGCTGAGAGACTAATTTTGACTGCCTTTTTTTTTTTTTTTTTTTTGTGGGACCTATCGCAGTTCAACCCTATTGGTTGTCGACTGCTCAACCGAACTTGCCTGTGAAGGCTCTAATTTATTAAAGCCTCCAGCCAGGACTTATTAAAAAAAAACTTACAAACTAAGTGACCACGCTAAGGGCACCCCCTGCGGGGTACGGGCCTCGGCTTAGGGCGTCACTGGGGGCAGCAAGGGAAGGCTGGATCTGGTTTCCATTAATTGGGGGATTTACTGGCTCAGCGGCACGTGCTGGCGAGAGACGGGGAGGGCAATGACCAAGAGTTCGCGACGGGCCTCGCCGGCGAGGGCGGAAACTCGGCGGCCTGGTACGGTGTTTGCGAAGAGTGCTAGTTTCCCTACGGCTCTCTTGGAGCAGGGTGGTAGCGTCATCTGGGACTAGAAGGGTATGCCGGGGGCGGCGAATCTTCGAGATTTGAGAGGGAACGTATCGGGTAGCCGATGCGATGAGGGGGTTACGATGTTTAGCAGCAGTTTCGAGGAAGCGCTGGGTGGAGCGTTTCATGAACTGCTGCAAGGTGGGGATTTTGAGGTCGACATGCAGCTCCTCATTCCTCACAAAGTAGGGGGCATCCACCACCTTGCGGAGAAAGCGGTGCTGCAGTGTCGACATCTTGTGGAGGCGACGGGGCTTGGCATGTGCGAACACTGGGCAAGCATAGGTCATGATTGGTCGGATGACCGAAGTAAAGACACGCAATTTGCACTTTAGTGACAACTTGCTCTTGGCGTTCAGGAGGTAATGAAGCCTACCTTGAGCAAAGGCGGCCCGCGAACGGGCCTGCCTTATGTGCTCGGCGAAGGAGAGATGCTGATCGAGGATCACCCCTAGGTACTTGGCCTGCTTTTCCCAAGGGATCGGCTTGCCGTACATGGTGATCGGACGGGGGGGTACGACCGTTTGACGCGGTCTAGAATATAGGACAGCCTGACTTTTCTCGGGGTTTACCTCAATTCTCCATTTCCGGAACCACAGGCCCAGCTGGGTAGTGTAGGTTTGGAGATTGAGGCCTATCTGTGTGGGGGAACGACCCGAATAGAAGATGGCCGTGTCGTCAGCGAATAGTGCTAACTGGGCCTTTTTGGGTTTAGGGATGTCGCTAGTGAACAGCGTGAAGGCTAGGGGGGATACCACAGAGCCCTGGGGGACACCAGACCTTATAGGATGGGGGGAGGATAGAGCGCCCTCTACGCGATAGCGAAAGGTGCGATCCGACAGGTAGTCTCGCAAGATGAGTACGAGACGATCTGGCACACCTAGTTGATACAGCTTATAAATTAAGCCATTGTGCCAGACTTTGTCGAACGCTTTCGCTATATCGAAGTACAAGACACCGGTCGAGTATTTACGCTGGAACCCAGCGCTCATAAGCTCGACCATTCGGTATACTTGTTGGACGCACGAGTGTTCGGAGCGGAATCCGAATTGCTCGTTGGGAATGAGACTCTTAGCCTCAGCAAAATCTTTGAGTCGCTTATGAATAAGCTTCTCGTAAATCTTGCCGAGGACATTGAGTAGACTGATGGGGCGGTAGCTAGTGGGGTCGGATTTTGGCTTGCCTGGCTTTGGAATACCAATGACAGTGGCCTGTTTCCACGCTTGAGGGAACATATTATTACTTAAGGAGCCATTGAAGATGGCGGTCAAAAGCATAATAAGTTGGGCTGGGAATAGTTTTACAGCTCTGTTGGATATTCCATCAGAGCCAGGGGCTTTTCTGGGCTGAAGTTTCCTGATGACGTCTTCTACCTCTTCGGGAGTGACGGGGGGTAGCGGGTCATCAGGATCTTCGACCGGAGGGAGGGAAGCTCTCCTTTCGACCTCAGCATCCACCATGTCTAGGTGGGCCTGGTCTACTGGTTGAGAGCTGGGAGAGCATTGGGACTCTAGACTGTCGGCTAGGCATTCCGCCTTTTCGGCGTTATCAAAAGCGACACTCTTGTCAGGACGAATGAGAGGAGGCATTGAGGCCTCAGACTTGGACCGTAGCTTTCTTTGGAGGTTCCAGAAAGCCAGGTGGTTGGGCTCGAGTTCGCTCAGCGTCTTTTCCCAGTTCGCAGAACGATGCTCAGCAGTACGTCTCTTTACAGCACGCTGTAAGCGACGCATGTGAACCTTGTTTGCGTGACAGGGAAAATTGCTGTATGCACGAATGGCAGCGTTCTTCTCAGTTATCAGACTCCGTACATCCGCTGGGAGTTTCCAGCGACGGTCCTCCGTCACTGGCACCTCTCTTGAACAGTCGTTCAAGACGGTTCGCACGTGATCCGTAAGCGAGTCGATCGCCGCTGACGTGTCAGCGACTGAGCTAATGTGGTCTGGGATAGAGTCCAAGTGAACCGACGTGGTAGATTTCAGACTTTCGCTTACTTTCTTCCAGTCAGTGATCACTTGGGTGGGGGGGGCAGATTTGGGTCGGTCACACCTGAGCGGGAGCCCAGGTGTAGGAACACCGGCCGGTGGTCAGAGTCCAGTTCATGCAACACCTCTACCGAATGCAAACGTAAGTTTACATTCTTTAGAAGCGCCACATCTAGGACGCTGGGGGTATAACCTACAGTGTGGGGGTAATACGTGGGGCTCATCGGTACGATGACGTCGAAGTTGAGGGTAGAGCTCAGATTATGTATGAGCCTACCCTTGGGGTTGGAGTAATTGTGGCCCCATATAGGGTGTTTGGCATTGAGATCACCTGCTAAGATGACGGAACTACTCATGCCGAAGAGTTTAGTGAGGTCGCTGGAGACGGCATCAATCTCATCAGGAGAGGATGCTGAGTCAGGTGGGATGTAGGCGGAAATGACTGTGATTGGCTGATGGCCAGTCATACCTAGCCGACAGGCAGAGTACTCAAGAAGAGATTGAGGGGCGGGAGGGGCGAGAGGGATACAGTGAAGTTCCTTCCTGTAGTAGATGAGAGTGCCTCCCTTGTGCTTTTGCAGTCTATCATTGCGAACTAAGCGATAGTTGGCAATTCTAGGGTCACTGCGGTAGGGCTTCAGGAAGGTTTCCTGTATGAGGAGAATGTCAATTTGGTGATCGCGAAGAAATTTCGCGATCTCATCCCGCTGGCTTTTGTAGCCGTTAGCGTTAAACGTAGCTAACCTAAGGGAACGGGGTTTGAAGCAACATATTTTTGCGTGCTTATCCATTACGGTGCGCAATTCATACTGTCGAGGGATTTTGCGATGCCTGCAAAGTCGGACCATATTTTATGGGCCGACATCAGGTTATACGTACCTGACGCGAAGGCTTGTTTAAGCACTGCGTCAAGTGCTTTCGCCTCGGGGGTGAGGAAGATTGAGTATGCCCGCAAAATAGTGCAGGCAACACTCTCTTCCGGGGAGTATGTGGAGGGGGTGGTGGTGATGCCAGCTGCAGGGGCCTTCGGCCTCTTTGCTGCTGCCGTGGCAGCGGGCCTTGGTGCCGCAGCTAGGGGGGTGGTGGCAACTGGCGCCGCCGGGGCAGGGGCTGGCGCTGCGATGGGTGGGCCCAACAGCGCTGGGAAAGCGGCTTTTGGGGAGGGGGTGGGAGGTGAAGGGGCCGCGGGGGCCGCTAGGGCTGGAAAAGCTTTCTGGTGCGAAAGCTTAGTCCACGGCGAAGGCCTCTGTGGCGCGAGGCGTTCAGGGAGGTGGGAGGAGGGGACTCTCCCGGAAGGGCACTCCCTATTTTGGCGGGCCTCTGCCCGTTTGGCCACTTTGGGGGCGATTTTGGGCGCTTTGGGGCAGCCCCGGTAGTTAGCCGGGTGCCCTGACTGGCCGCACAGCACACAGCTGGGGGGTTCAGTGCATTGCGCCCGGTCCTTGGGACGGGGGCAATCCACTGTGCCGTGTTCCCCTAGACACTTGACGCATCTAGGCTTGGCGAAGCAATTGGACTGGGAATGTCCATATAGTTGGCAGCGATGACACTGCCCTACCAAGGTTGGTTTATGCGGCTTCTCGATCGAGATGCCGGAAAGAGAACATACGGATTTTACTCCGAAGATGGGGTGATGGCCCTCCGTGGGTTCACATACGACACTTACCATGTCGTATATTTCCCCACCTCGGGCTCTGTGGAGACGGTGGACGGAGATCACAGGGATCTTCTGAAGCAGGAGGTCTTCCTTGACCTCTTCTGGGGTGATTTCTTTGGGAACACGCCTAATCACCACTCTGGTGGGCGTGTCCTCGGGGAGGGTGTAAGTGTGAAAACTTACACTCCTCTCTTTAAGCGCGCGGGTCAGGCTGCGGTAGTCGTCCGAGGACCTTACCTTCACCTTGATGCCGACCGGACAGGCCGTGGCGGTCGTGTACTGGATCTTGCGATCCACACACATTTTGGACACTTCGGTCCAGCGGGCTTTTTCCTGTATATACAGGGGGGGCGGGGCTCGCTGCTTCCTGGGAAGGTTAGCAGCTGACTTGGGGCGGGGAGTGTTGCTGCTCTGTGACGCAGAGGCAGCAACGGCGGGCTGTCCAGAGGACGAGGGGGTTGGGGTGGGGGCGGGGGAGGGGGCAGTGGCCTTCTTAGCCTTGGTAGGCTTTGAGAGCTTCCCCTTCTTCTTCCTTTTCCCCCCGACGACCGTAATGAAATCATCGTCCTCCGAGGAGGAGCTGATCACCGACGATTCCGAGTCGGAGGTAGGCGGGGAGGGGGCGGGGGCTGACGTGTCCATGACGTCGTCCGCAAGGACGGTGGTGAGGTCCGGCTTTGGGGCTGGGAAGGCGGGATGGACATTTACTTTCTGTCCCTGCTTTTCCGCTGGAATGATTCGCGGAGGGAGTGCTTGGCTATCGGCGGAGGCGCCATTATCGGCAACTGGGGGAGAGAGGGGGCTGCCTAGGGCATCCGTGAAGGAGTCGATGGGCGATGAGGCTGCGGTTTGCAGCTCTGCAAACTTTTGGCCGTACCTGGCCTGGAAGTCGGGGTCCTTAAAAAGGACCTCGGTGACGAACGCAATAATTGCGTCCGTCATGGTGAGGGGGGGACCGCGGTGCTAGCTAGTAGCCAGCACCCTAAGGTTTAGAAACGTAGGATTCCTACCATACGACAGGGATATTTGTTGCACCCGTTCCTACGGCAACAAATGGAGTTTGGACGGGATGAGGGGTTGGTGCACTATGTGCTATGTGCACCGGAATTGGGATTTTCCCACTGCCAGTCCCGCAGACTCACAGGACTGTCGCTGGCTAAAGGAGTCTTGGCCGCAGTAGGAGGAATGAGTGAGTGCTTAACTTCGTTGACACCGTTAGGTTTCCGTTAAGACTACCACGTTTTTGACGTTTTTGACAGAATACGTTTTGACAGTACTATCTTTAGCTACCTTTAAAAAGGCTGCCTCAGATATGAATTGTCCCGACAGGGACAGTTTGGGATTCCCTCCGCTACCTTAAAAAAGGCTGCTTCAGAAATAATTGTCCCGACAGGGACAGTTTGGGATTCCCTCCGCTACCTTAAAAAAGGCTGCTTCGGAAATAGACGGCGGCGTTGCGATGACGTCACGCAGTCGCAGCTGTAGAGCTCGAACGCAGGAGCGCGCGAACAATGGAGCGGCGCGATGACGTCACGTAGTCGCAGCTGAGAGCTCGAACGCCGGGGCGCGCGAACAATGGAGCGGCGGCACGGAGTGGGGAGCGCTGGATACGACCGTCGCTGGCGGCGGTCGGCGGGCGAATATCTTTTGACTGCCAGGGGTGCCTATATATATTACCCAAATTCTATGGGGCACGTAGTGCAGCAAATGCAGACCCGGACAGCCAATACAATTAGTTAATTTTACAAATTAACTTGAACATTAACTTTCGACCAATCACAGGCATTCCGACATTCTAACGATAACCAATCAGAGAAGTCTTACTTATCTCTTATGTAATGAACACCTGCATATTTACTTTTACATATTTACTGGTCTTACTAACAACAAAACTGACATTTATACATAATACAAAGTATGTATTCTAAGGACAAACTGAATCTACGTTATACTTTAATATTAGATTCTAAATTCACATTCTCACAAATCTATAAACTACAATAAAAACAAAGCAACTTTACATATGTATTTCAATATGTACATAAAACAACATGGTGGACTCCGAAAACTTTCCACTGTCTGTAGCCAATCATGAGAAGCATGAATATGAACAACCAATCGCTGACTAGCCGAAATTTCTTACTACGGACTTTAACACAATTGGTAAATTTTAGCGCTGTGGCATGCACTACTTGCGCTATACAAAAAAGTTACCTCATAAACCTTGACATGGAACATATTTTTACCTTTATTCTTAGGATATTTAAAACATAATAATACGTATCTAAAACATAATAAGACATATTTAGGACATAATAAGGCATACTTAGGACATAATAAGGCATACTTAGGACATAATAAGGCATACTTTAAACATGACAAAAACGAACTATGCTAGCTATATTTAGCTATGGTCAGAGTGATGGCGCCATTTTCAACACCGGGGTGTGTCTCTACAACCCCGAATAGCAGAATAATTGTAAAACAGCGGCATAATTCAAGAAAAATAAATTTATGAAGAAAATTCATATTCTGCTACATTTAAAACGAACGCCGTTTTTTTTTAATAATTCTGAGGCTAATACTTCGTACTTAATACACTTTAATTCAATATTAGCTAGTAATGAATACAAGTTTATTAAGTCTTTGTATTTAGACTTCATGACAAAGACACAAAGGCGGACTTAATGCCTTAGGCATTCTCTATTTTTTTCTCTATTTAAGGTAAAGCTGTGTACTTTTTGAATAGCTTTTAAATAATCAGCCAATATGTAATCCAAGAAAATTTTCAGGTAAGGAATATAAAACATCTCCTCCCTTACACCACACTCCATAAAAGAGATCAAAGCGCGCCGTTCACGACATCATTAAATGACTACCATACGACCATCAAATCAAATTCACCGTCGCTCCCGACCTTAACACAATCCAATAAGGATCGATTTCCTGTAGTTTACCACTTCAACTATTTTGTCAAAGTAACATGCGTGATTTCCTATAAGCACTATGAAATGATCATATATAGGTCGTGTTTGTGGAATTGTCGTCTTTGTAAGTTTGGGATAAAGGCGAGATTGGTATACAGGTGTCATTGTTAATTATTCCTTTAAGCTCAGATCTGCTTTGATGTTGAACAAAGAAAGGTATTAGTGCTGAATATTGGTTATGTACATGTTTGTTAATCAATTTGTATTAATTATATTATGGCATTGCGTTTGATTGGTTATCAGTATACCTTCACTTGAGATAGAATATCAAAGGCACCGTTTGTTGTAGTGTTATGCGTTGTAATTTGTAGTAGGTACTTCATAGTTCCATGGGTAAGAGGTGACTAGATTTCGTATTGAGGGCCTAAACCAGTATTTCTCAAACTATGGTTCGCGGCCCACTGGGGAATCTCTATTGAATATTGGATGGGTCCTGAAAACCGATGCTAAAGCTACAATGAGAATGACAAAAACAGGAAACTTTATATTTTTCATAAAAATAGCACTGCTTGTATTTAATTGAATAGTAATGTTTTTTTGGAGTGTGAAATCATCCAATGACATCGCCCGCTCTGGGTGGAGTGGGAGGGCGTATCAGACTCTTACTGACTAAAACTCGGGGTGGGTTTTAGTTTATTTATTCCCTGCCTGAGTGCCCGGGGTAACTCTGTTACGAATTTATCCGCTACCCCTAGGCATTCAGGCATCGGACATGATGGGCCCCGTCAGTGGTGGCTGACAACTCTTTGAAGCGCGCCTGGAATACTACGCGCTGTCGACTCACGGGTCTGTTGCTAATCGGACGGCGAGCTACCCATTACTCGCCGTCCGCAGGCCCGCGTATATGGTGGCCGGAGATCGTCCTGTGACCTCCGACGCCCAGAGCGTCTCCTGCGGCGGCTGCGGCTGGGTGCATGAGGGCCACTCCGTTGAGCTTTCCTCACCCATTCCGCCTCCTCCTTCCACCCACCACGGAACGTTAGACAAACCGACGAAACTAAACATTCATTTGAACAATTTAAACGCGTTGTTGAATCGTATATCGTACCACGGTTAAATGTGAAGACTAAATAAGTATAGCCGCCAACAAAAGCATAAACAAAATAAGCTTGGGGAATGGAAATTTCAAAATTATGATTCTAGGTATTTCAGTCCGTTACCCACCCGTACCGTGCCCGGTAGTCCGTCCTGTTATATTATACGTACCACGGTGCAGCTCGCAAACATTTTTTTTTAATTTTCTTATCCGTCCCACTAAAGTGACCTTAAAATTTATTTAATCACGTTACACGTCTGTGTTTCGGTCACAGTTTATGTGTGCACTAAATTTCAACTGAATATTATCTAGTAGGCTCGGAGCAAATGGGCTGTGACAGACGGACAGACTTCACAGGCAGACAGATTCTATAAGGGTTCCGTTTTTACATTCGGATGTACGGAACCCTAAAAACTCTATGTTACTTACTATGTTGATTCTTCATCACGTTATAAAGATTAGTATTTGGTCAAAATCACAGTATCAAGTCTTGACTGCAGATTTAACTCTGAAACAGAGATATAAGTCTCCTATTTTTAACTTGACTCAAGTACAAATGAAATACCAAAACATCACACACCTACTTTATATCCTCGAAGCCTCCGTACCACAGATAACCTTGTTACAGTACAACATAATATTGTTAGTAACACATGTCTAACGTCTGGACCCTCCTCAGTCTGTTAACGTCCTTATGTGAGCTGTGAGGACTACGGAGATAAAGGGCTTGGTTTTATCAAAGATTTAAGAGATAATCATGAGTGGGATGGAGCTGTAAATTGTTGCGAAATGTTACTACACAAATTATGACGTTATATTATAGGAACTGCGGGCGGGTGGAATGGCTCAGCGGCATGTACGTACAGGACACACCAGTCTTCAAAATTTAAGAATTATATTTCTACAAGCAAGGGAGTGACTAGAGGTTCCCTATTGAATCATCTACAAACAAAACGTCATCGACAGTGATAGGCTCGTCGAGTCGAAGCTCCAAAGTCTTGAGCATAGACGCCGAGTTGCTAGCCTGTCGGTTTTCTATCGGTTAAATGTTGGGGCGTGTGCGACGGAATTGCATAATTTGATTCCGGCATGCCCGTTCCAATACCAGACCACAAGACGTACGACGATGCGCCACCGGTACATGGTGAACCTCCCATCCACACGCACAAAACGTTTTGAGAACACATTCATTGTGCGTACAGTTAGGGAGAGGAATTCCCTGCCGGAGTCTGTGTTTCTTGACAGCTACAATCTGGGAGTCTTTAAGTCAAGAGTGAATAGGTTACTTCTAGGCAAGTGTGCTCCATCTTCGACCACATTATCGCTTACCATCAGGTGAGATAGTGATCAAACGCGTGCCTATCAACAATTAAAACTAAAAATAACAAAATAATTGTGTAACTAAATTTTAACCATATAATATTTATTTTCTTTACCAGCCTGTCTGCTAATAAGGTTTGGGTCTCATGCAACCTCCCTTAGAGTTCACAATATCGTGCGTCCTAAATCTCATAATAGAAGAAATAGTCAGTCCTCCTAATTTTGGACCGGACCAGCCAAAATTTGATAAACTTGCATACTAGCGACGAAGGGGAAGTCCTCCTGGCCGAATAACGTTATTGGTGGCCAATCTCATAGAAGATTATCAGTAGCGCGGGAGATCATCATCATCTTCCTGCCCTTATCCCATATTACTTGGGGTCAGCGAAATACGTTTTTTTTCTTCCATTATGTCCTGTCAGCCGTCACGCTATCACTAACTTCCTTTTCTTTCATATCCTTCCTCATACAATCCATCTATCTTTGTTTGGGAGATGTTAGTGCTCAAGAATGTGCACAAAGTCCATCTGTATTTGTCTCTTCCTTCACTCTCAAAGTCCAATAGAACGGCTATCCTATACAACATGAACCAGAGAGCGATCAGTTACAGGGTCATCGGCAGTAGTACCAGTGACAGTATGCAAGCATAGTCATCAACACTCACTCGTAAAGATCTTTCATAGTGCAGGCCTTGCTTGGGATGTTGTTCTGCACTCGCATTATGGCTCTGACAGCTGCACTTAGAAAGACCTTTTTTTGTGGGCAGGGAAATCATCCAATGACATCTCCTGCTCAAGAGTGGAGCGGGAGGGCGTGTCAGACTCTTACTGGCTAAAACCCACCCCTTTTCCTTCCCTGCCTGAGTGCCCACTCCCCAGGGACAAGGTAACTCTGTTTCGAATTTATCCTCAACACCTGGGCAGGCATCGGCCATGACGAGCCCCGTCATGAATGCTGACAACTCTTTGAGGCGCGCGTGGAACACTACGCGCCGTCGACTCTCGGGCCTAGTGCTGATCGGACGGCGAGCTACCCATTACTCGCCGTCCGCAGGCCCGGGTCTACGGTGGCCGGAAATCGTCTCACGGCACCGGAAGCTCTGGCGTCTCCTGCGGCGGTTGCTGCTGAAGGCACGAGAGCGACTCTGTTGTTGAGCCTTCCTCACCCATTCCGCCTCCTCCTTCGCCAGCATTACTGCTTCACAGAAGGAGGAGACTGCTTCCCATGGACAATGGACCAGGGCCGGGACTTAGAAAGACCTTGATGCGGCAAATGCTAACGCTGTCGACATGACTAAATTTTGATCAAAAGAGATTTATTTTTGAAACCATCGATACGACTCACTCGTAGGAGCTAATTTCCTCGCTTCCTCCAGTCACTGACATCATGTTACATTTAAATCCCACACAAAACAGCCTAAGCACGACGCCCACGACTTCAAGAAAATCATTTTGCTAATTATTATAAAAAGTAGCTGCGAGCCTCTACAAAGTATTTTTGGTAAAGTTTGAGCATTTTCAACAAAATCAGTAACTGACCTAAAGGCAAAGTTCTCCAAAAACTGTTATTTTGCTACCTTTTTAGGGTTCCGTATTTTTTTTTTATTGTTGATAGGCACGCGTTTGACCACTATCTCACCTGATGGTAAGCGATGATGTGGTCAAAGATGAAGCACGTTTGCCTAGAAGAAGCCTATTCACTCTTGACTTAAAGACTCCCAGGTTGTAGCTGTCAGGAAACACAGACTCCGGTAGGGAATTCCACTCCCTAGCTGTACGCACAATTAATGTGCTCTCAAAACGCTTTGTGTGTATGGATGGGATGTCCACCATGTACCGGTGGCACTTCGCCGTACGTCTTGTGGTCCGTTGATGGAACGGGCTTGGCGGTATCAAATTATGCAATTCCGTCGCACACTCCCCAAAATGTAACCGATATATAATCCGTATCCGAAAGGTCTGACAGCCCTATTGCTGACACTCACGTATCCGTCTCTCCGTCTGTCTGTCTCTCCATCTGTCCGTCATCTGTCATATAGGTTTTACAGCCAAACGGTTGGAGCTACAATCTTCAAATTTTCACAGTATTAACACAAAGCCATACAAAATAGTCAAAAATACATTCGGTACGGAACCCTACATGTGCCAAGTCCGACACGCACTTGGCCGGGTTTTCTCTTCTTCGTGATTTTTTCAGTTACCAAAACTTCTCTGTTTTAATGAAGACAACCGTTTAGTAATAGATAAAACAACAAATGGACATGATGTAGTGTGAACTTCATCAACATCTTGTAATCAAAGTTAAACCTACATCAGTCCATTAGCAAAGAAAACGGACCGGTAATGAAAGCTTCGTTAACGGATCAGTTATATGCTATTATATTATGAAAGGCTCAAAGATGGATTATAGTTAGCTATAATCTATCTTTGAGCCTTTCATCATTTCATCCTTCCAAACTCTCAGCACAGTCAGAAACAACGGTATTTCCACCACGACACCAAATCCTAGTTTACCTCCAATTCCTTATCTCCACTTCCAAGATCCTATCCCCAAACTCATCATAATTTCGTGCCAACTATCAGTTTATTTGCGAGTTTTCTTCGGGATCAGGCGTTAATGACGCTCGAACAAGTGTTAACGAGCAACCTCCGTATTCCCGTCACGTCTGCGTGACGAAACGGGAACAGGCCGGGACATGTTGCAAAAAATGTTAGAAAGACAGGTGTAATAAGGAAAGTTTGGTGTCTGGTTTACGTTAAAAGGGGATTTGGGCGTTATTGAGTAGACTGGTGAAGTTAAATACAGACAGAAGAATTTCTTTAGAGGAACTCTCGTGTGCTATGGTATTATGTAGGTATATCATGATTGATCTAAAGCTGATATATTTGATTTTATCCACATTTAGAGTTAAGACATTGACCTCAAGCCATCCATACCTCGCAGCATCGAAACCATCTTGGGCAGCTTTGAAAGCCCCTTCCCATGTATCGGCAGAGAAAACGAGAGCAGTACCATCTGCAAAGAAGATAATATTGCCATTGCGAAGCTGGAGACTAGTGAGGTCGTTTATATAGACGAGAAATAGGGTTGGACCTAGAATACTGCCTTGGGGAACCCCGTACGTGACTGGAAGGTCACCACTATTGATGTTGCCAATCCTAACACTCTGAAGCCGACTAGTCAAAATAACTTTTTAAGAGTACTTGTAGACCTGCTGATTACAAATAAATAAATTTAAAAAAATATATATTTACTTTAGGTACCTAACCCATAGCAGAAAAAAAAATAATAATTACACAATATGTCGTCACGAGATTACATACATACAACACATTATCAAAAATTAATTAGTATAAATACATCACATTCAATTCATTAAAATTAATTACATTAGTCTCTTATATGCGACACTATATGTAACTTGTCTGTCACAGCAGTGTCGTACATAAGGACAGTCCAACCTATTTGCTATCATTTCCAGAACGGTATTGGTGCTGGCCCGCACTTTGCGCACAAGAGACGCGCATCGCTTCCGCATGGTCGCATGGAAACAGTCCGTGCGTGCCAATGCGAACATACCTGAAGCGCTACAGTAGCGGGGCAGACCCAAAACTGCCCCAAAAGCGTTATTAAATTGGACACGAAGGGTGCTGTAGTTTTTCTGCGTGTAATTAATCCACAGGCTGCAAGTGTACATAGACGTGCAATATGCTCTGAAAAGAGTTATTTTTACGTCATCCGAACACCGCGCGAACCTGCGAGTCAGCATATTAGCTCTCTTAGATACAGCCCTTCGTTCCCGTTCCAAATCAGCATGATCCCTGAGGTCAGCCGTGACTATATGCCCTAGATATTTAAAATGATTTACCCTGGCTAAGGGTACATTATTCAGATGTACATGTGGCACATTGTCTGGGCATCTAGCAGCACCGACCTCAAAGACCATGTACTGACTTTTCTTAGTATTATAAACAAGTCCATGTTGAACCGCATAATCTTCACATGTCGTCATCAAACTCCTCAGGCCACAAATCGACGCGCTCAGCAGTACCATGTCATCCGCATAGCTTAAATTATTTACACAGACGTCATCTATATGACAGCCGACATGCTGACTGCTCAGCGCTACGATCAGCGCGTCCATGTAGAGGTTAAATAGCGCGAGTGAGATCAGTCCGCCCTGTCTCACACCGCATTCCATACGATATGGCTCCGACATTGCCCCCGCCCATCTGACGCTGTTGACTTGGTTCGTATACCAATATTTGAGGATGGTAACAAGTTCTCGTGGTAGGTCGGTACTCCCCGAAATCAAACGCCCTGGACAAGTCGAGAAAGCATGCATATACCGGGGTTTTACGATCATTGTAGTATCTGACGGTATGCTTAAGACACAGTATGGCACTTTCCGTTGATAATTGCGGTCTAAATCCTAACTAGTTATCGTGCAGAGCTATGTATTTACTTAACTGTGTATTAAGCAAACCGTCAAACACCTTTGCTGGAACTGTAGCCAGAGAAATGGGCCTGTAGTTGCTTTTATCAGCAATACCCCCGGTTTTATCTTTAACTACTGGCACAACCACCGTTTTCATAAGATCCGGTGGAAGATAAGAGTGGCTCACGCACAGCGAGTAGAACATTGCTAATACTCTGTTTATATGTGGCCAGCGTGACACAGGTGCTCAATGGATAAAGAATCATGACCTTGACTCTTGCCTTTCGTCATATTCCTAATGGTTACGGCCTCCTAATAATCAATTGTGCAGAAATTTCAAAAGCACGTAACATTGAACAGTACTGTAAAAAAGCAAAAATCTGGTAAATAAATCCAAAAAGCTCTCCCAACATTGTGCGTGAGTTGGTTCACGCAATCAAAAACAACAATTACATTATCAAATTTATTTTATTTTATTGCATCACTAGCTTCTGCCAGCGGCTTTGCCTGCGGGGAATTCGTACTTTCTCCATATTAAATTATAGCTTATTGTGCTATGCCAGACTATAATCTATCTCTGTGCCAAATTTAGAGTAACAAACATTTTTCCATCCAAACTTTCGCATTTTTAATATTAGTGGGATAACTGCTTTCAAAACGGTAACAAAACATCAAGAGAAGACGAATGGTCCTAACTAAAACCAAAATTCAAACATGCAACGACTCCTAACCCGCACTGGACCCGCGATTATGGCTCACCCTCTCACATAGAGGAGGTATGCGTCTCAGGCTGATTATAACATAATATAACCAAATTGCTACCTACAGTGCTTACCTTCAGTCTGTCTGAAAACACGTCTCAGCAAAATCGATTAAGTCTACATTATATTATGTAAGTGCTCATCCTATATAACAAAAGTTTTATCGAACAGAGAGGGTTTAACGTTCAGCTACCTATATAACTGTTTCAAATAATCACTTTGATGAACTGTGCTGCGTTTGAACGTTAGTACTCAGAGAGATAGAACACTATAGTAAGTTCAGATACTCACACAATCAATCTGCCTAGCCTTCTCCCAACTATCTTAGGGTCGGCTTCCAGTCTAACCGGATGCAGCTGAATACCAGTATTTTACATGGAGTGACTGCCTATCTGACCTCCACAACCCAGTTACTGGGTAATACGATACCCCTTGGTAAGACTAGTTGTCAGACTTTCGGGCTTCTGACGACCCGTAACGACTGTCAAAGATCCACGATTAACAGCCAGGACCAACGGCTTAACGTGCTTTCCGAGGCACGGAGGAGTCTCGGTATGTAAAAATGGTCACCTATCCATGGACCAACCCCGGCAAGCGTAGCTTAACCTGATGAAGAGGTGAGTCCCGTACTTGGTAGTTCCTGTTTGCTGGGTCGCGATCCAGTTAACTTTGGGAACTACTTTCTAGTATATAAAAAAATTTATTCATCAAACACAATCTTGAATATTTTCAGCAGGAGATAGGTAAAGAACGAAGCATCATTTTAGAACTTAACAACATTTTTTCTACTATTCCGTTTACTTACATGACTCGTACAAGTAACTATCCCATCTAGACGATCCCCAGTCTATTTTGGGCGTTCTATCTAGTGTACTCAGGGCTATTGGGCGCTCGGCACAAAGCTTCCCGTCACCTTCACACCTGCAGCGTACATAGGGTGGGCAGAGTGATCGCTTTGTGATACTAGATTAGATCTGAAGTTGGTGCTTAGTAGTAGTTAGGGTTATGTTACTGTGTAATGGGATGGCTACATATCATCACGTCTGGGTTAGTTATTCCCCAAATGTGTATCTATTTAAACATCGTGACGAAACCGGCGTGTTACAAAATAAAAATCGAAGACATATGACATCCACCAACACGAACTGGGCCCGCGTGGTGGATTGAGGAGGCTCATTCCTCACTAGTAGATGAGTAGAGATGACCTGAGTCCCAGTAGTGGGATCATAATAGCGCTGATTATGTTATGTTACGCTACATAACGTTACTTTACGTTACGGTATGTTATGTTATGAGTATCTAATATATGTATATTATGGTATGTATATAATAAATCTGCATTTAGATTTTATGAAATCTTTAAATTTCATGTTTTTGTTCAAGTTAATAAATGGCCCAATTGATGCTCCTGAGCTTATAGAAAAAGTAAAGATTAGTATCCCTCGTAGTGGCTACCACTACATAGTTAACCAAAGAACTTTCGTCCATCCTCACAGTTGAACCAATATAGGTAGTTTTTCACCCATATGCCGCATGCTTTCTCTTGCCAACACAATTCGTGGCGAGGTTGACGTCTTTTGTGGTTCTGTAGCCTCAATATATTAAGCTTAAAAACCTAATTGTACAATTCATTAGTGTTTTTTATTTTATTTACTTTTTTCTTATCTTCCCGAAACTTTATAACACTGAAACTGTCATAGCTGTGAACTTGAATTAGGGAAGCTATGGAGGATACCAAGGTTACTGTTTTGGTGCTAATTGTTTTCTCCAATGCCTTTAATGCTGTCAGTCATGATATTCTGCTATCCATCCTTTCACATCTTATGGTTTTCTCCGAGGCCCTGGAATGGTTCTCTTCTTATCTTCGGGGGCGCCAGCAGTCGGTTCGCGTGGACGAGAATTCGTCAAGTTGGCGTGTCCTGGAAGCTGGTGTGCCACAAGGCGGTATTCTTTCTCCATTGTTATTCTCAATCTTCATAAATTTTATAACTCACTGTCTTCGGTGTTCGTATCATCTATATGCCGACGATCTTCAGCTGTATACAGCTGCGCGGGTAGAAAGTTTGTCAGACGCTATAGAGGATTTAAACCGAGATTTGGATGCAATCAATGATTGGTCTGATAGATTTGGGGTGTCTGTGAACCCCTCAAAATGTCAGGCCATTGTTATTGGAAGCTCACGCATGATGGGTAGAGTGGCGATTAGCTCTCTTCCGCCTATTATTTTAAATGGTGCTGTCATCCCCATCAGTCCTAGCGTAAAAGATCTCGGTTTGCATCTTGACTCGACGCTTGGCTGGCAAAGCCAGGTTTCTAGTGTCTGTCAAAGAGTTATCGGGACTTTGCGATGTCTGTATCATCTGAGGAACTTTTTGCCTGCAAAGACGAAGACTATGCTTGTGCAAGCTTTAATTTTCCCTATAATCGACTATGGTGACGTGTGCCACTTTGACCTGAACGCGGCTTTGCTGGATAAGCTTGATAGGCTCCTCAATAACTGCATCCGATTCATTTTCAACTTGAGGAAATATGACCATGTGTCAAGCTTTAGAGCTGAGCTCAAATGGATGCCCATTCGCCAGAGAAGAAGTTTGCGCACTCTGACTATAATTTTCTCTCTCCTCAACTCTCCCACCCCTCCCTCTTATCTTATATCACACTTTCAGTATCTTTGCTCTACTCACGCTAGGAATTTGCGTTCTGCTAACAATCTCTTACTGCTTTGTCCTTCTCATACTTCTAATTTTATTCATTCTTCCTTTCATATACAGTCCATCCTTCTGTGGAATGCGCTTCCCCTCAATATCAGGATGGCCACCAGTCAGTATGCATTTAAGCGAAAGTTGCGGAATTACCTACTTAACAAGTAAAGGAGTCGTCTCAAAATCCTTATCTCTAACTTTATATATTATTATTATATATTATGTAGGTATATTATATTAAATATATATGTATGTTTATTTTAACTATATATATATATACTTTTGTAATTATTTTCGTCTTAGATTTTTTTTTTTTCAGTTTATGCACCTGCCATGTTATCTCTCCACCACCCTTGGTTGACTGGTAGAGAATGCCTAAGGCATTAAGTCCGCCTTTGTACATTTGTGTTGCATGAAGTTTTAATAAATAAATAAACTTAAAATAGTGTCTTATTTTAAAAGTGAATGTTAGATTCACAACTAGTAGGTGTCAATTATTAGTCCGCCTGCTATTAGTCCCCTTTATTGCCCCTGTTACTGTTAATGTTTACTAACTTATTTGTTAAGTTTTTAGGTTACTAACATCTTTGTATTTGTATTTGTGTACCTACTAACATAGTTGGTAAGTTGTTGTGATACTAAAAATTTTGTATGGATATGGAATTTATTTCTGAAATAAATAGATTATTATTATTATTTCGTATATTTATTTTTACACATATTATTTGCATTTTTAAATATTTTTAAAAGAAAACATATAAAAAAAACATTTAAAAATATAAAAAATAGTAGTCCACCGGTATCGGGAGCAGGGCCCAAGCTACCGGTGGTTAGGGCTCCAGAGACAGGAACCTCCTCACAATGCGAGCCGTATCAAGGAGTACTGCCTTTTGAATCAGGCCCTTGATCCAACCGCGCAACGACAGCTTCGACAGGTTTATTATTAGTATTACGTTATGACTTTTTTTTTGTGTATATGTGTCATTGCACATCAGTTTTGTGAAACATAATTTTAAAAAAAATAGTAAATTAGTTAAATACCTCGAGGTCTAAGGTATTTTTTTTGCCACGAAAAATATACTATATCCGACCCGGAAGTTAAACCTAGGACACTCTGCAGTAGCTTCTGATAAGCAACTATATACAAAAAAGATACAATTGCTCTACCTCACCAAGGCGTGAAAAATCATGAGAGATGTTTACTGTAGAGCCTGCAGGGCTCCAGGGGCGTTCTTGAAGCTTTGGGGAGCCTGCTGTCTCACTCGCTGGCAATGTGAGAGTATCGTGTATGAGAGCGTAATAGATTTAACTGGGTAGTGTGAAGAGAACCGACTTCGCAAAAAGGAGGAGGTTCTATGTTCGACTGTATCTATGTTTTTTTTTTTATGTATGTCCACCGATTTCTCTGTCAGTTGTGGACTGATTTTCAAAATTATTTTTTTATCCGAAAGAGTATACTCCAGAGGTGGTCCCATATAAATTTTAATCGAAATTGCTTTAGTGCTTTTTGAAAAAATCAACTAAAACAAAAAACGTGTATACGTAGATGACGTTTTGGTCTCCTCCAATTACGAGTATGTTCAAATTCGATGATCCATGTTATTGGGGTTATCAATCCGGACGTTACTTTAATATATAGTTTTACTTCTGGGGTATAACAACTAAAATATGAAAAATAAAAAAAACTTTTTTCCAAAAAATACAACCGACTTCTAAAAAAGAAAATACACTTGACATTGAAAAATAACTTTAATTTCGGAAGTCGGTCAATTAACGAAGAAATAAAATACAAATACCTACTTACGAAATTAAAGTTATTTTTCAAATTTATGTGTATTTTCTTTTTTGGAAGTCGGTTGTATTTTTTGTAAAAAAGTTTTTTTTTTTTATATTGTTACATGTGCCCTCTTCGATGGGTTAATCTGGACTCCCTCTTAAAACAATCGAAACGTTCTTCTAAAACTATTCTAATCTTAATATTTGAACGTCTCTCCAAAAGTTATAAGCTGCCAGTAAAGACCGGTTCCCACATGCCGTCTTTAGGTTGTGTATACAACAGTACACACATGCAAGACCAACCGTCTTAGATGTGAGTATTCATATTTTTTTTCGGTGAGGATAACCTCGGAACACTGGGTATTGTAGTACGTCAGTTTAATGTAGTCCGTGTTTCTGCCAACACTCAAAGAGCTTCAAACACTAACGAACTGAAAAAGCCACTTTCCTCCAGACATTCAAAGCTAATAAAATACCTAAAATTTCCACTTAACAGTGTCAACATTAACACGATATAAAATAGGCCAGAACAACTATATTTTAACCATACGCAAATCTTCGGGACCAACATGGCATCCAATTAAGTAGCCACAAAGATAAACCCCAATTGTACGGGATTGGCAAACTGTAGCGGACAAGTACTAACAACCGCTAGTGATGTTGTTCGCGGGATTGATGTCCCAGTTTTAGTTTGTTATGAAAACTAGTGAAAAATTATATAAGGTACCTACGTACGTACAGTTCGTACAGTGTGTCCCGATTTATGCACATACTCGTTACTACTACCCGCGGCTTCGCCCACCTGATATTAATATCCCCCATTATGAATGAAAGCTTATGTGCTATTCCAGGCTATAATCTATATCTGTGCAAAATTCCGTTTTGGCGTGACTGAGAAAGAAACTCCATCCATCCAAACTGTCGCATTTATAATATTTAGTAGGACGTTTTAGAGCAGATTTTTAAGCTCTATGATACCAAACACGTTTTGAAGTGGGAAAAATTAATATTATCTACACTGTACTGTACTATGAATTAGTACACTGTTCCTCGTACGCTCGTATCCAGAATTGAAAAGAGATTTTGAAATTACTAATCTCTGCCAAACTCTTGGCGAAGAGAGGCCAGAGACAGCGCAAAATGGAAGAAGATCGTTCACGAAGCCAAGACCCACAAAGGGCTGCAACACTACTTTACTACTTTAGTGCACAATTTCTCATACTAAGGTAGAGTTTGACAAGTTCCCACCTTCAAATTCTTAAATCAGAATCGGGGCTTTCACCTATGCGGGAAAATTGTCCTCGTCATGGCACGCCGATTTAAAAAAACGGCAAACACAAAATCAAATTATTTAATTTGTAAATTCTAAAGAAAAACTCTCTTTTTCGCAGCGCTTTCAATTAACCTACAATTTTACCCATTGGCTAAAATCTGCTTGATTATGAAAAGAACAAATATAACCCGGGCCTCAACATCCGCCATACCCGGAAACCCTCATCCAACCGCGGCATAAAATCACACCACACTTCTAATTCCCGGAATGTCCCGCACAGTCCCATCCCTACTTCTAAGCCAACCTAACGATTTGCTTGATTCTCTGCTTGTTTAGGACTTAATTTAATTGATAGGTACCCGTGATTGGATGATTTTGGGCACGAGGTTTGAGGTCTTACCTGCTTTCATTATGTATGTATTCGGTATGTCGGATTACATGGTTCTGTGAGGGCAGAACATTCTTATTTGTTTTTCTATGAAGGGGACGAGGATATAAATTTTAATTGGGGTCCGTGTGCACGTAATCTTTTCAAAGATATTTTTCGCCGACTGCTACTCTTTTCGTGCCTAGCTAGTTATTCACTCAAAGAATTAGCATTGCCATTCAACGTAGCAATGCTGCCAGTCTTCTGGGCATGTTTCAAGCTAGTTCAAAAGATACAGGTAAATAAAACAAAAACTCCGAACTAAATGAAGCCTCCTCCGCATTGCTGTCTAATGTGGAGGAAGTGTGCCCAAAAGACTGGCGGCATTGCTAGGTTGTATGGCAACGGTTAACCTCTGGCCGAGGAAAAAACCAGCCCTTGGGTCACGCGAAGTGTCAACAAGGCGTTTAGATAGATCTTTAAATACTAAATGAGCACTTGGACCCAACGGCCCAAGGGTTGCAGGTAAATGTATTTTCTTATTTCCTAATAATTGAGGATGATTCACGTTACACGTCGCACGGGGCACGTCCACCGGGCTAGTCATTCATGCTACACCGGGCTGTCACCGTGCCGCCACCGGGCCCCGGCCGGGGCACGTCCGAGGCACGGCCAAGCATGGATCAGTTCATACAAAAAGTATACTGTAGATATTTGACCGTGCAATTGTTTGACCGGCAATTGTTTCCCGGCCGGGGCACGGCCGGGGCACGTCCGAGCCCGGTGCACACGTTCATGTTACACCGTGTCGCCACCGGGCCGAGCCCTGGCCGTGCCCCGTCCGTGTCTCGGCAGTGCCCCGGCCGCGGCCCGGTCTAGCATGAATCACTTCATACAAAATGTATGCAACAATCTTTGACCGTACCCCGGCTCGGTGGCGACACGGTGTAACGTGAATCATCCTTTAAACATTGATAGTAAACTATTGGTTTCAGTTCATCTGTAATTATAACATTTGTAACTTTGAAGCTTGATGAAAAATTAAATGAAGACAGTTGTCAAATGGCAAAACTATGTATGTATAATTTAAGTCAAGTAGAAGTATAACACTTTAACAGTACCTTGAGTAGGTACTGTTAATACCAATCTTCAAATTTTTACCGCTTAGCAGTATTTATGTAAGTGTTAGAAATTGGTTTTATTTTTTAACAAATTAAATTTTAAGTAATAATAATTTTTAGTAATCATTTACTAATAATAATAATATTTTTATATAATTTTAAATGTTTTTTTTTTGTATGCTTTGTAAGGAATATTTAAAAGTATAATTGAAAAGGGTTTTTTTTTTTTTGGGGTGGGAATTCATCCTATGACTTCTTCCACTCTAGGGTGGAGCGGAAGGGCGTGTCAGACTCTTACTGACTAAAACCCACCCCTGTTCCTCCCTGCCTTGAGTGCCCAGGGGCGAGGTAACTCTTTCGAATTTATCCTCCACCCCCGGGCAGAAAAGAAACTAATGTATAGGTGGACTGTGTTTTCGAACCCACATGCTGTTCGTCGTCAATCCAGCATCAAACCGCTAAGCCACAAGAACTTGTAAAGTAAATAAACGAAATAATAATTTTAAGTCAAGTTGAAGTATAAAACTTTAACAGTACCTACTTACTATGGTAGGTGCCAGATAACAGTGAAATAACGGTCATTGACCCTCCTACATTTATTGACATTTATAATTACTATAACACCAATCTTCCAATTTTTACCGCTTAGCAGTATCTATTGAAGCGTTCGAAATTGGTTTTATTTTCTATCAAATTCACCCCATCGCCCATAAATAAGTTATTTATCAAAATGAATTAACAATATTTTTATTTGCTAGCATATTCATACTATAGATTTATGGTAAAAAGATTTTGCACATTTGTCCAAAACTACCGCATTTTGAATCCTCATTTTCTCGTCCCCACCGGTTAAAAACCTCTCCACCGCGTAAACACGAAATGCAAATCCACATATTCAATAATACACAAACATGTCAATACTGTGACGTGGCGAGCGCCCCTGTTTAGGGTTCCGCAGCATCGCCCGTGGCTAATTGAATGCCGATGACGTACACCGTGATGAGCCGTGACGTGCTAAAAGGGTTCCGTGTTGCGGTAGCTGGTGCTGTAGTTTAGTTGGTTCATTTTTGTGTGTTTTTTTTTCTATTTCGTCTTAACCTGTCAAGCCCCATGGCAAAATCCGGGTTGTCAAATTAAACCCCGAGGACAACCCGGGTTGACAGCCGATTATTTTTTTTTTTTTATTCTCTTTAATTTTTTTTTTTTTGGTCCGACTCACCGGTGAGTTGGCGGGGCTTCACAGGTACGTTGGACGAAATCTGAAAATAATTTTCTGGTGCTGAGTAGATTTTTGGGATTTCCAACAAAAGATACACTACTAATACAGCATGCAATTAGGATTTTCTTAACATTGGTGCCGATTCTCTTGTTCAATAACTAAACTAAAATTAGAGAATTAAAATTACTAAAAGGCATTGCGAGAAAAGGAAGGCTATTGCTATGTACTAATTTGGAGATGTCAAACTAGTTTACGCCTTGCGCTTTATTGTGTTTTTAGTCAACATGTTGTACGTTTGTACCTCCCCTTAATTTGTATGGAAATATTAGTTTAACTAAATTTGACAGTTCTAATTTACGTCCGTCTCTTTCTTGTTTTATTAGAGAGAAAAAGATAGCAACAGCCTAAATTAAGTTTAGTTTGTGCTAACTAGAATCGGCACCGTTATCACATTTCTCACTAGCATTAACAGGACATAAAGAAAACTAATAGATATCACAAAAGCTCATAGAAAGACATTTTGGAATAACTAGGATTGATCTTTCTAGTTAACGTCAAAGCCTGAACATAACATTTAAGTTCATCCAACAGCCTTTATTAAGAGGAAAAGAAAGATAAAAATAATAAGAAGTTTACACCGACACCAAAACCATATCCAGTAGGAACCACAACAAAAAACCTAATTAAATATTTGAAATACCTTGATGTAACAGTCAAAATATATATAGGAACATACAAAAAACTAACATTACCAGAAACAAGTTTAATTTAAATATTTTAAAACCTTGTTTAGGTAGTTTATTTTCTCACTGGTGTCCCTGGAGGACCGATAGAACCATCTTATAGAGGAGTTTATGAAGATTGAGTGAGGTATTGAAAGGGAAATCCATAATGTAGGTATTTACAAAACAGCCTCTGTTTTAAATATACACACTACAGCCCACGTGTAAGTAATAATAATAATAATAAGAGCTCGAGCGACGAGTATTTCTCCCCGCCGACGTCGCCAACACCTGTACGTCGGCAGGGGAGAGGCCGGCCACCGAACAGCCTGGGACTTAGGGGCCAACCGGCCCCGAGCCGGGTCCCCGCTGCCGGTGGTTGTGTGCAGCGTATGAGATGGACTCAGTCCATTAATGAAAACGTCATGCGCGCATACTATGGGTCTACAGAGGGGGGAACTAACCTCACTGCGTACCGTGTCAGGATGCTATCTCTGTTCCAGGAACTAGAACCAACCGTAGACGTCTCGGGACAACGATTGTCGGATCAGGTGCGAGTCATCCAACGTAATCACAGGTTGGACGATGCTGCACTTGATAGGCTGCGCTCAGAGGTACTGAGCAACCCTATCATCTCTACTCCGATACAGATCGTGGAACAAGCGCCTGCTATTGATGCAATGCCACCGCGGCTCAATAATATAAGTGATGAGGCAGATGATAGGGTTGTCACGGTAAGTAGCCAGTGCAACAATCGACTGAGGAGCGCACTGGAGGATGCGCTTCGCGAGTATAGATCCACTCCGACCGAACTTAGACCCCGTTTACCACGGTTACCCATGCACAAAAAAAATAGGGCGTTGGTGTGTGCTTTGGACTCGCTGCTTGAGAATATCTTTAATAGCAGCGAGAACCTCGTTGATACGCACTCAATCTTGTATTGCGGGGCTGTTGCGGCATGTCGTTTAGCTAACGTAAAGTTCCCAAATAGTGACGTAGCTATTCGACCAAAGCCTGCTGTACCAGCCTGGCAATGCAGAATCGAGAGGCGTATCGATGGGGCCAGGGTACTCATCGGCAAACTAATCTGCTTTAGGAAGGGCAATACACGCCCACGTGTGATGCGCTTTGTGAGGCGGGCGTTCTCGGGGACTGAAATCAGCCCTCGAGAATACATGTCCCATGTCACGGAGCGCATCGACTTCCTGAAGCAGAAAGTTTGTGCATGGGCAAACCGTATTCGGCGGTATAAGCGGCGAGTTGACCGGTACTCACAGAATCGCATGTTCCAGTGCGATGAGAGGTGGGTATATAGAGCTTGGGAGCGACCTGAACAAAATGTGACGGACGGCTGCCGCCCGGATGATGTCGCCACGAGTACATTCTGGCGCAGCATTTGGTCGGTGCCCGTCTGTCACACTGAGGGTGGCTGGATGCGTGATGTTGAGCGCGTGTGCGAAGCTATACCAGAAATGGAGAAAGTTAATATCAGCCCAACATACATAGCCAGAGCAGTCCGTCCGTTACCGAATTGGAAGTCTCCAGGACCGGACGGACTGCAAAACTTCTGGCTAAAGTGGTATAGCAGCTCACACGCGCTTCTAGCATCTCAATTTCAGTCATCCTTAGAGTCTGGGTTGCTGCCTGAGTTCCTAACAACTGGTGTTACCCACCTGCTCCATAAAACAGGTGGTACCGCGGAACCTAAGAATTATAGACCGATAACGTGTTTGTCGACGGTCTATAAACTTCTTACATCCATCCTGAGAGCGAAAATTAATCATCACATTGAGAGTAATTTAATTATGTCTGCCTCTCAGAATGGATGTAGGAACGGGTCCCGCGGTACTAAGGAGCTACTCCTCATAGACATGGCCATAAGCCAGCAGGTTCGTCGATCCCACAAGGATTTGTCGACATGCTGGATAGATTATAAGAAGGCCTACGACTCTGTTCCACATACATGGCTCATGAGGGTGTTGGAGTTGTACAAAATAGATGCAACTCTGCGCACCTTCCTTGGGTCATGTATGGGGCAATGGAAGACGGTCCTTCGCTATCCAGGATGTCGACCAATCCAGGGGAACGATGAGCCTATATGGATTAAACGGGGAATATTTCAGGGCGACAGTTTGAGTCCTCTTTGGTTCTGCTTAGCTCTGAATCCTCTAAGCACATTGCTGGAGGATTCGGGGCTGGGCTATCGGTTGAGAAGAGGTGGTCAGGCCATATCTCACCTTCTTTACATGGATGACCTGAAACTCTTTGCCCCCAACAATTTGCGACTGATGGAGTTACTGAAGGTAACTGAAACTTTCAGTAACGCGATCAGGATGGAATTTGGTGTGGACAAATGTGCAGTCATGCATGTAAATCGAGGGGGGATTATGGAATCCGAAGGGATTCAACTCTCGGATTCCATACACCTTAGATCCCTCTCCAGGACCGAAACATACAAATATTTGGGTATGTCGGAAGCGTTAGGCATTAACGTTACTGACATGAAACAATCGCTGAAGGAGCGCTTCTTTGGCCGCCTGAAAAAAGTATTGAACAGCCTTTTGTCGGGCGGGAATAAGGTGCGCGCCTTCAACGGTTGGGTCATGCCGGTTTTGATGTACTCTTTCGGCATACTCAAATGGACTCAGACCGAACTCGACGCCCTGGATAGGAAGGTCCGTACGCTGCTGACCGCAAACCGGATGCATCACCCACGATCATCGGTGATGAGACTGTACATCCCGCGGAAATGTGGAGGTCGAGGTTTTTTAAATGCGAAAACTCTCCACAACCGCGAGGTGTGCAGCCTCAGAGAATATTTTCTTGAAACCGACGTGGGTATGCACCGCGATGTGGTCGCAGTGGACAAGGGACTCACCCCGTTGTCCATGGCTAAAGAGAACTGGCGCAAACCTGTAATACTCACTTCTGATGACCGCAAGGAGGTATGGAAAGGCAAGGAGCTTCACGGGCGCTTTTATCGGGCTCTTCATGGGCCTGATGTAGATTTCTTGGCGTCCGTGGCCTGGCTACGTTTCAGTGACCTCTTCGGGGAAACTGAAGGCTTTGTCTGTGCGATTATGGACGAAGTTATCTTGACGAATAACTACCGGAGGCATATCATGGGGGACGGGACGGTTGACGTGTGTCGGGCATGCCACCGTCCGGGTGAGTCCATCAGACATATTATCTCTGGTTGTTCTCGTCTTGCTAACAGCGAGTATTTGCACAGGCATAACCAAGTAGCCAGGATTATTCACCAGCAACTTGCTTTAAAATACAAACTTGTGGATTCTGAGGTACCGTATTACAAGTATGCGCCCGACTCAGTTCTCGAAAATGACCATGTCACGTTGTACTGGGATCGGTCTATCATCACTGACAGGACTATTGTTGCCAATAAGCCTGATATAGTGGTGATAGACCGATTAGCGCGCCGCACAATGATAATCGATGTCACCATTCCACATGACGAGAACCTCGTGAAAGCTGAGAAAGACAAACAAATCAAATATCTTGACTTAGCACACGAGGTTGTCGATATGTGGAATGTGGACTCGGCTGTCATTGTGCCGATAGTCGTTACCGCCAACGGCCTGATGGCCAAAAGCCTCGACGACCACCTGTCGAAGCTGTCGTTGCGCGGTTGGATCAAGGGCCTGATACAGAAGGCAGTACTCCTCGATACGGCTCGCATTGTGAGGAGGTTCCTGTCTCTGGAGCCCTAACCACCGGTAGCTTGGACCCTGCTCCCAATACCGGCGGACTACTATTTTTTATATCTTTAAATGTTTTTTTTTTATGTTTTCTTTTAAAAATATTTAAAAATGTAAATTATATGTAAAAAAATAAATAAACGAAATAATAATAATAAAAATTACCGAAGATTTATTGTGAAGGACGGCACGGTTGACATATGTCGGGCATGTCATCGTCCGGGAGAATCAATCCGCCACATAATCTCTGGTTGTTCTCGTCTGGCTAACGGTGAGTACTTGCATAGGCACAACCTTGTAGCCAGGATTATCCATCAGCAACTTGCTCTGAAATACTCTCTTGTGGAATCGGAAGTGCCGTACTACAGATATGCGCCCGACCCAGTTCTCGATAATGGTCATATCTCATTGTACTGGAATCGGTCCATCATCAATGACAGGACTATTGTAGCCAATAAGCCTGATATAGTGGTGGTGGACCGAATCGAGAGGCGTGCAATGATTGTTGACATTACCGTCCCACATGACGAGAACCTCGTGAAAGCCGAGAAAGATAAACTAATCAAGTATATTGACTTGGCTCGCGAGGTTGTCGACATGTGGGATGTGGACTCAGCGATCATTGTACCGATAGTCGTGTCAGCCAGTGGCTTAATAGCCACGAGCCTCGACCAACACCTCAGGAGGCTCTCGTTAGGCGGCTGGATCAAGGGCTTGATTCAGAAAGCAGTACTTCTGGACACGGCTCGCATTGTCAGGCGGTTCCTCTCTCTGGAGCCCTGACCGCCGGTAGCTTGGACCCTATTCCCGATACCGGTGGGATACTATTTTTTATATTTTTAAATGTTTTTTTTTTAGTTATCCTTTATATTTAAATATTTAAAAATGTAACTAATATGTCTATAAAAATGAATAAACGGAATAATAATAATATTCCACAACTATCACATAACGCCATCTAGTCCCAAGCTAAGCAGAGCTTGTGTTATGAGTACTAGACAACTGATAAACATACTTATATATTTCTAAACACATACATATTATAGATAAATTACACCCAGACACAGAACAAATGATCGTGCTCATTACACAAACATTTGCCCTGGGTGGGAATCGAACCCACGACCTCCGGCATAGCAGTCAGGGTCACTAACCAGTAGACCAACAGGCCAGTCAATACGTTAAAGAAATAAATCTGAATATCGATTGAGAAAGAATTATAAATAATAGCTGTGCCCGCGGTTACTGTGTCGTAGCGTGATGTTATAAAGTCTACCTCCCTCAATAAATAGGCGGCGGCCGGCCAGCGCAAGCGCACCCCCACATCCCTCATGATCGCCCGCCTTGCACATCATGAATGTGCCCGTGGTGCTTGATTAAAACTATGATATCTCCTAAGATATTCATTGAAATCAAATGATGTCAATTTTGTTCAAAATTAAATACTTATGATGAATAAAGTATTTATTTGGATAAGGATTAATATCATGTTTATAAAAACACCTTCGCAAATGAACAATTCCGACATACTTAATTTTTGTGTAACTTTGAGTTGCGGTCAGTACGCATGCAACGAAGCTCTCAAAAGGAATATTTTTTTCTCGTTTCTGCAACATTTTTCATTGATGCTCCGCTCCTATTAGTCGCAGCGCGATGTTATATAACCTATAACCTTCTCCGGTAAATGGTCTATTCAACAAAAAAATAATTTTTCAATTCGATCCAGTAGGTCCTGAGATTAGCGCGTTTAACCAAACAAACAAACTCTTCAGCTTTATAATATTATTATAAATATATATAGTAGGTATAGATTATATAGTACAGAATAAACTTATTTCATAAGAAATAAAAACATCCGCCAGAGATCCAAGGTTACCGACGTAGCCCAAAGAATCGTCAAACTAAAGTGGAAGTGGCCACATTGCTCACAGAACAGATAGTCGATGGGGCCGAAAAGTTCTGGAGTGGCAATCGCGTACCGGAAAACGCAGCGTTGGAAGGCCTCCCACAAGGTGAACCGATGACCTGGTGAGGGTCACGTGTATCCGATGTATGCGAGGCGCACAAGACCAGTAGTTGTGGTGACACTTGGCGGATGTCTATGTGCAGTGGTGGACGTCTTTTGGCTAAAATGATGATGAATAACATATAATTAGATACTTGTAGTAGTTGGTTTTGTGACCATCTTTATATACCGAGACTCCTCCTTGCCTCGGAAAGCACGTTAAGCCGTTGGTCCCGGCTGTCAATCGTGGATCTTTGACAGTCGTTACGGGTCGTCAGAAGCCCGAAAGTCTGACATTCAGTCTTACCAAGGGGTATCGTATTACCCAGTAACTGAGTTGTGGGGGTCAGAAAGGCAGTCGTTCCATGTAAAATACTGGTATTCAGCTGCATCCCGTTAGACTGGAAGCCGACCCCAACATAGTTGGGAAATACCTAGGGGTAGCGGATAAATTCGTAACAGAGTTACCGCTCCCCTGGGTACTCAGGCAAGGAAGGAACAGGGGTGGGTTTTAGTCAGTAAGAGTCTGACACGCCCTCCCGCTCCATCCAGAGCGGGATATGTCATTGGATGATTTCCCATACCAAAAAAAAAAATATAAATAACAAAGATAGTTGGGAAAAGGCTAGACAGAATTTTAGTAGTTGGTTTTGACAACCTACTATCAACAAACAAACAAACTGCCATCATCATTCTGTCAGTGAACACACCAATCAGTAATCTATTTAAGCATCTACTTATAACTTAACCTGTGAACATCACTTTCATCCGTGTATGATTTCAACATCAATTTGTAAAATAAATCCACGGAACCATCAAACTTCAAATTCATATCTACATTATCCCGCAATTTTTCACCGTCGCATGGTAAACGCGATTATACACGGCGTGTCCATATGTCGGCGGCATAGGGTGGACACCCTACCTCGACCCCATCACAAGGCGGTTATCGGAGCCTTTCCAATGCATTGAGCAATTTCAATGGCTTTTTATACCATGCTTTGAAATGTGAAATGTTAGTTGTTTTTTTTTTTTTGAACTGAAGTTTCAGTGAGCTGGAGTTCTTTTGTAATTTTTTATGATTTTTTTTCGGGTTCATCGAAGAAGGGTGGATGGTGGAAGGATTATGTTGGTTGTTGCTAGTGCAGATAAAAGTGCTATTATAAATTCTTTGACCAAAAATATTTAGACTTTTTGATGTTTTATGTTGGTTGCAAGGCTTTCAACTGATGGTAATTTATGTTACAGCCTGATTAATACTAGACAAGCAAAGATTTTAAATACATAAGGTTTCATCATTTGTTGAGCTATAGAATCTTAGTAAATATTAGAAACGTGGAACTCTACGTAATTATCCTACTTATCACACTAATCCTACTAATATTATAAATGTGTAAGTTTGTGAGTGTGTATCTTTGTTACTTCTTCACGCTCAAACGGCTGAACCGATTTGGATGAAATTGGGTACGTAGATACCTTTTAGCCTGGATTAACATATAAGCTACCTTTTATTCCGGTCTACGCGGGTGAAACCGCGGGGCGCAGCTAGTGTTTGAATATTCGTTAGTCAATTTGCTGCTGTTGAGTTTTTTGCGCCACTTCTTCCCAAATCAAACAATAGGAAGTGGTGACGGGCTAGTTTTTTTGGGAGATTATCTCTGTCTATCAATAAAAAACTTTTTTACAAATAAACAACCGACTACCAAGTCTTCGGTTGTATTTTTTGTAAAAATGTTTTTATTTTTAACTTTTTAGTTGTTATACCCCAGAACTAAAACTAAATATTAAATTTACACCCGAATTGATGACCCCAATAACATGGAACATGGAATTTTAACATACTCGTAATTGGAGGAAACTAAAACGGCATCTATGTACTTATACATATTTTTTGTATTTGTTGATGATTTCGAAAAGCACTACTTAAAGCAATTTCGATAACATTTATAAGGGACTACCTCTGGAGTATACTCCTTGGGATATAAGAAGAGTGACACTCCGGGAGTGCCGACAGAAGTGAAAACTTGAACAAAAATGCCCAACGCGCCTAAAGAAGTTTTCACTTCAATCCAAATAACGATGTCGGTGTCGGTGTTGGCGTCGGTGTCGGCGTCGGTGTCTGTGTCAGTGTCGATGTCGGTGGTGAGTTCAATTGTTTTTTTCCATCTCAAAAATGCCCAACGCGCCTAAAGAAGTCCACTTCAAAAAAGAATTTTAAATATCGGTCCACAACTGACAGAGAAATCGGTGGACATACATAAAAAAATGTTCATAGAGTCGAACATAGAACCTCCTCCTTTTTTGCAAAGTCCGTTAAAAGGTGCTAGTTCCTAGCCGAGTTTGAATAAATGACTTCCGAATTTGAATCACGCCTCAACGGCTCAACGAATTTAGAGGAAATTTAAAAACACGGGTGACTACCCGTGTTTTCCGTCATCCGACATCCGTGTGGGCATGGCCTCATGACCTGGATTGGCAGAAGTTGGTTTTTAACCCAGTGGTACACTGGGATTCAGAGTTATTGACTTTCACGCAGTCGAAGCCACTCGCAAAAGCTAGACGCTATGAATATAAAAACAATAATGTTTTACCTGTATAACCGTATATTTATGTCTGCCTGGGGTCGCGGATAAATTTGAAACAGAGTTACTGCGGGCCTTGGCACAGGCAACTGAAGGAACAAGGGTGAATTTTAGTCAGTAAAAGTCTGACACGAAGAGCAGAAGTCATTAGATGATTTCCCACTCTCCAAAAAAAAAAGGTATGTATATATTTATGTAAAACTAGCTGCGTTCTGCGGTTTCACCCGCGTAGACCAGGATAAAAAGTATTCTATGTGTTAATCCAGGGTATAAGCTATCTACATACCAAAATTAATCCAAATCAGTCGAGCCATTTGAGCGTGAAGAAGTAACAAACATACACACTCACTAACTTTCGCCTTTATAATATTAGTGTGATTAAAAAAAAGACCGTCGACCCCAACCAGCAGGCCCTGTTGTTATGTACAAAGTAAATACTCATTATTCATGCCCACAAAAATTATGTTAATCAGAAAATCATTCATGTCTGACGGCTCTGGGATCTTACTCTATAATGTTTGTAATGCTCATAATTAAGCTTGTGATTATAGAATATGACATAATCAGAACTCTATACGAAACATCAAATCCAAAGCCATTTCAGTCTATCAGGAAAACCTCTATTCTCAAACAGAAAAATACACAAAATTCTAAAAAAAAGCACATAAAAGAAAATTCAGGTGATAGAGGAAGACAAACAGACATTCATTTCCGGCGCCACCTAGCGGCAGGGGGCGTCAACTACACAAAGTACGCCACTTCCGGTTAATCTTCTGAAAGCAAGTCGCTCTTCAAGATTTTCTCTTTTTTGTTAAAAACGTGTTTTTGACTTGAATTTAGGGATGTTTGGAAGCTTTGCGACATCATTGTAAGGAGGGATTTTTTCTATTGAGATGTTTGTCTGTGTTTACTTTTATGTTTTCCTTTGGAAAGTAAAAATAGTTTTTGTATGGAAGTGACAGGTGGCTGAAGTTTATTTTCGAAGTTATAAATAGATGGATACATAGAATAATACACTTTATTTCTTGTATACCAAAATTTATACAAAAATGTGGTTCAAGTCGATAGTAATAATTGATAATTGTTGTTGATATTATTGTATAAACGGACGGATATTTTGGGTGTAAAAACTTTTTACAAAAAAAAAACAACCGACTTTCTAAAAAAAAATACACTAAAAATTAAAAAATAACTTTAATTTCGGAAGTCGGTGTTTGTAATTTACTTCTTCGTTATTTGACACCGACTTCCGAAATTAAAGTTATTTTTTAATTTTTAGTGTATTTTTTTTTTAGAAAGTCGGTTGTTTTTTTTGAAAAAAGTTTTTTATTTTTCACTTTTTAGTTGTTATACCCCACTACTAAAAACCTCAATAACATGGAACGTGGAATTTAAACATTTGGAGTACACCAAAACGTCATCGAGGTAAACGTATTTTTCGTTTTTGTTCAGTTTCTCAAAAAGCGCTTAAGCAATCTCGATAAAATTTATATGGGACCACCTCGGGAGTATATTCTTTCGGATAAAAAATTATTTTGAAAATCAGGCCACAACTGACGGAGAAATCGGCGGACATATATATAAAAAAAAAAAACATACATACAGTCGAACATAGAACCTCCTCCTTTTTCGAAAGTCGGTTAAAAAGACAGTTTCTGAAGCCGAAAGCCACATATTATTCTTTCCACCAGACCATACCTGGGAATTCACTGGTTCTAGAGATATTAAACATTACCTAAATTTTCGTATTTTTTTCGCATTTGCAGTAACAAAAACGCAATGAATATCAAACGTATCTGACAAGTACGCGGCTTAGAGCAAAGAGGCGGGGCTTAACTCCACTTGTTTGGGTTCGCATTATTACGCGCAACAAAAAATAGTTTTATTTTTCATACCTAAAAATAAAAGTCGTTTCCCAGCTTCCCAGCCAACTTTATTAGATGTACAATATACGTAGTTGATGGCTATGTGATGTGTCTTTTTACAGCCTATATATTCAATCACCCCAGAATGGCTGAACTGATCTGGATGAAATTTGGCACAGAGATAGATTATAGTTTGGAATAGCATTTATAGTGAGGGAAATACTAAATCCACGCGGACGAAAGGCACTGGCAGATGTATCGATAAGATAATGGGATTGAAATTAGTATTCAGCTAGAGTTAGATACAAATATAAAATCAATAGCTCCTACTAAGATTGAAATAAAACAAACGAGAAATCGAGTGCTACTATTCATCATCATGATCATTTTAGCCGAAAGACCTCCACTGCTGGACATAGATCTCCCCCAAGTATCGCCAAAATGACCGGTCCTTTGCGTCTCGCATCCATCGTCTACTCGCGACTCTCACCAGATCATCGGTCCACCTTGTTGAAGGACTTCTAACGCTGGGTCTTCCGGTACGGGGTCGCCACTCCAGAACCTTTCGGCCCAATAGACCGTCTGTTCTGCGAGCAATATGCCCTGCCCACTGCCACTTCAGTTTGGCGATTCATCGGGCTATATCGGTAACTTTGGTACTCTTACGGATGTCATCATTCCTGATTCGATCACGCAAGGAAACTCCGAGAATAGGCCTCTCCATTACCCTTAGGGTGACTTATACACGTCAGCTACTATTACCAATATTAAATAAACCCGGGCCTGCGGACGGCGAGTAATGGGTAGCTCGCCGTCCGATCAGCACCAGGCCCGAGAGTCGACGGCGCGTAGTGTTCCACGCGCGCCTCAAAGAGTCGCCAGCAATAACGAAGGGGCCCGTCATGGTCGACGTTGAGGATAAATTCGAAACAGAGTTACCTCACCCCTGGGCACTCAGGGCAGGGAAGGAACAGGGGTGGGTTTTAGTCAGTAAGAGTCTGATACGCCCTCCCGCTCCACCCCAGAGCGGGAGATGTCATTGGATGATTATCCAACCCACAAAAAAAAAACCAGTATTAAATTACTAATAAATTTCTTTGCTTGAAAATATGATGAAAATTACAATTTTTTCACCTGATTTTGTTGTTTGTTTCAACCCGTTTTTTGCAGGATCTCTTTTAGTGGTGTGCATGTTTCAATACTAGCAGTCACACGAGTATCCTGTTTACAGTAGATATCCTGCAAAAAACCGATCCGTTTGAATTTGACATTCGATTTTGCGACTACAAACTGGATCCAGTTTTCCAGTAATAAACAGGATCTAGTTTAATTACGTGTTTAGTTTAAGTTTTTCCTCTTTCTGTATACAAATTTTTGCTGGATGGGGTGCGGGGAACGGGGAGGGGTGCCCGCCCCGCCTCGGCCGCCGTTGCCTGGCGCCCGCACTCGCCACCCACGCTCACTCTACGCCGCAGTTACGTCAAAGACGGTTGTGATTGTAACGCGAGATGACGCAAACCAAAATAGACCCTGAGTTACTTATTTCTGTTGTAGAAAATAGACCTATACTATGGAATAAAACTTTAGAAAACTATAGGAGCGACAAAAGAAATCGAGCAATCGCATGGCGCGAAGTTTGCATTACTTTGAATGAAGACTTTGAGGGGATGGAAGAGAATGAAAGACAAAAATATGGTAAGTTTTTATTGAAATCTGATTGAAATAGTATTAATTCAGCTCTATATTACTTCATCTTGCCACGGTACAGCTCTCACTTCAGAAACAAAATTTTTTGTGAAATCTGTTCGTATTGTATTCGCACAACGCCCACCTCGCGTAATTGGTTCCCTTCGTACATTTAACAAAGATATCCTTAAATTGTTGCTTTCAATATTCGTATAATTATGAACTTTCATTATTTATTAGCTAGCTTCTGTCAGCGGCTTCGCCCGCGTGGTATTAATACTTCCGCATTATAAATTATAGCCTAATAAATAAAATATGTACAAGAGGCATAAAAAAAAAAAAAAAAAAAAAAAAAAAAAAAAAAAAAAAAAAAAAAAAAAAAAAATAAGATCCGGTAGGAGTAAAGCTCATTGGGTATCAAAAAAATCGTCCACATCGCTGTCAATGGGAAAAGTGCCCAGAACGCTGGCAGCATTGCCACGTTGAGTGGCAATACTGATTCGTTGGCCGAAAAAAAGGCCAGCCCTCTGGTCACGTGAAGAGTCGACTAAATGTTTGCTGATGTCACGGAAAACTCGATGAGCACTCGGACCCCATGGCCCTAGTGTTTCAACCCCAAACGGCTCAAACATATAACTCCCAATTCTATAATTGGGAGTTATATGTTTGAGCCGTTTGTTATTCTGATGTATAATCAATATTACTGTAAAGTTTCATCAAAATCCGTTTAGTAGTTTTTGCGTGAAAAAGTAACAAAGGTTCATCCTCACAAACTTTCACATTTATAATATTATAATATAATATTAGTAGGATATAGTTATGGAGTACAGTGCAAGCTTTTACTATCGAGATATGTGTATCTATCGAGATGTGTGTTTACGTCCAATAGCCGATGAAATATTTTACATTTGTTAGGTAATATTCCGAATACACACTACGTAGCGTCTGGCCCTTGTTCATCGATAGTTAATTATTCTGTTACTAACTGTTGCCCGCTACTTCGTCAGCTTCAAGCAAATAAAACTAATACTTCTGTGCTTGTGATGCATTTCGAAATGATCTTATTAATTTATTGAATAGGGATGACGACAGGGTAAAAAATAATAATTAGGTATATTTAGTATGTAAGTAAGATTATCAAAAATAATAATTAGGTATATTTAGTACGTAAGTAAGATTATCAAAAATAATAATTAGGTATATTTAGTATGTAAGTAAGATTATCAAAAAATATTAGACACGTATTTTTTGCTATATTAAATTAGTGAAAAATTACAAAGATACAAAGCATCAAAGTTCAGGAGTGGGGGCTTGTTACGTCACTTTTAAGTAAAAAGTGGTACAATTTTAATCTAAGTGTGACGTCATCCGAAATTTAAACACACTGTGTCGTCTTAATTTTTTCTCTTGTTGGGGGCCGAGTCACCCGCATCCGTGGGAGTATACCCATTGAGTCCCCACACGGTCCCTGGGTGCTTCTTCTTCTTCTTCTTTTTTTGAATCGATGGTTCCCTAAGTTTCAAATTCTTTGGGCCCAGAAACTGGCCACATCAATTGCAGCGTCTGTAGCGTTCATCAGGTCCTCCGTAGTGCAAGAGTATGGGTACTTGGGGCATTCCATTATGTGAGTCATATTCTGGACCGCACCGCACTCACATTGGGTATCAGAGGAGTCTATAAACCCCATTTTGCCAAGTTGTATTTGCAGCGGCCTACCTGGGTACGCAGCCGATTTAGTGCTTTCCATATAGGCCACTGCAGTTTCCGTCCGGGTTGCAGGTGTTCCTGGGGTTTCAAGAAGTCAAAAGGTGGATGGTGAAGTTCTTCCCAAAGTTTGGTTCTCATTGTAGGTGGCTGGTCTTGGATGGCATATGTGCAGCAAAGGAAGCTCTTCCGGCTCTTAAGTCTACCCGGGGTTATTGCGTGTTCATAGAGAGGATGTCGAGAATCAGATTCTTGTTTTTTTTTTCTCAAGCGCCCATTCGACATCCCTTCGTACTCCTGAAGAGTAGGTGGTGCTAATCAGGTGACACTAACTGGTGGTAGGCTTCGACCGATGGCTTGCAACCACCCACTGGGCAAAGACGTACCGCCAAGCGGCCTGGCCGTGTTCCGGTAGCTCAGTGTAACCAATTCAGAGGAGTTGGGTCGAAATAGTTGTGCCATTGCAGGCAGACCAACCAGGCTCGCACTGATATGTGTATATCGGGAGACTAGTCGCAAAGGGTACAAGCCCGCCACACTATTCCCAAACCACTGTAACTTCTGTAAGCCAGAATCAACAGTGGCGACCACCAGAAAAACGCCGAGGCAATGAAGCTCGACGAGTCCCAGAGAAACGATTAAACTGTCTTGGGTCCCGCAACGAAATTAATCAGAAAAGACAGCGGAGGAGTAAGAAAAACATAATTTCCACTTCCCTCCTAATCAAGCGGGAGACAGAACAAAACCAGGCCATTAGGCACTAAAGGGGGTTTTTACTACTGGGGTAAGCCCAGTTGCCAAGCACCACTGGTTAAAAACACTAATATTAATGGGTCCTAAAATTGTGAGCTGTTACACTTGATTCCAATAATAGGTATGGCAAAAACGCTTGAACGCACGGAAATTCGTTCTAGTTTCCACAAGGTCCGTGTAATAGACAACTCCAAACGTAGGCTGAATACTATCCAACATAATATTGCGCTCAGCCTGCCAAAGAGTCGGCAGCGACCTCTCGCGCCCTGCCCTGGTTCAGGCCATGGTACGGAGCGAGAGGGAATGGGAAGCCGTCTCCTCCTTCTGCGAAGCAGTAATGCTCGCGAAGGCGGAGGCGGGACGCGTGAGAGAGCACCAACAACGGAGTCGCCCTCACGCCCTCAGCAGCAGCCGCCTCAGGAGACGCCGGGGACTTCCGGCGCCGCGAGACGATCTCCGGCCACCGTAGACCCGGGCCTGCGGACGGCGAGTAGTGGGTAACTCGCCGTCCGATCAGCACCAGGCCCGAGAGTCGACGGCGCGTAGTGTTCCACGCGCGCCTCAAAGAGTTGTCAGCAAGAGACGGGGCCCGTCATGGCCGATGCCTGCCCGGGGGTTGAGGATAAATTCGAAACAGAGTTACCTCGCCCCTGGGCACTCAAAGGCAGGAAGGAACAGGGGTGGGTTTTGGTCAGTAAGAGTCTGACACGCCCTCCCGCTCCGCCCAGAGCGGGAGAAGTCATAGGATGATTTCCCACCCCACAAAAAAAAAAAAAAAAAAAAAAAAAGAGCCTGCCAAAGAGTACACTCCCACAGGATATGATGTGCGGATTGTTCGTATTCGCAATCAGGAGTAGAACATTGACATAAAGGTAGTCGCAAAGGGTAGTGGGATCCGAGGCACGGTGCAACGCTGGCCGACCGCAGGTAGTTGGGGGCCCAAGTAGTGTGCCAGCCACACATGACAGGCTGCCCCACCAACTGTCGAAAAATCCCGGAATGCACCATCGTGCTGGTTGGCGATCAGACGAGAGGACCCAATTAACATTCCCGACACACTCCGACACAACACATCAGTGAGGCGCCGGATGCGGCTCAGCAGCGGTATCCTTCTGCCCAATTGGTGTTACTGGGGGACTTTAACGCCCACCGTCAGGAGTGGCTCTGCCCATACCAATGGACAGACCATGCTGAACGAGAAACGCGAAAGATAGCGCTGGCGTTAAATCTCACTCAGCTGGTCCAGGGGGCAACGAGGGTTCCGGATGTTGATTCGCACACAGCCAATTGCTTGGACCTTCTGCTGACAACAGATCCAGACCGTTACTCGGTGTCGATTTCTTCACCATTAGGTACTTCCGACCACTGTCTGGTGAAGTCTGTATCCGTCTACTCCCCGCCCGATCAGCAGATTGAGATGGCATGCGATCTTTCTTCGCATGCTATCCTTGGTAGCCCACTTACTTTCTTTCGACGGATGTTTAGTCGTGACGGATGTGTTGCGGCAGGGAATTTAGTACTACATTCCGTTCTCTGACGTAACAATGTCTGGCGAAGCTCGTCCATGGTTTGGTGCCGAGTGCAATCGTGCTGATGCGCTTAAACTCGCGGCGTACGTGGCATGGGTCGACGCTCGAACGCGCAAAGCAAATGACGTGAGTCAGAAGAGGAGAGCCTTCAACAGGACTGCCAAGTCTTCCAAGGTGTTGCGGAGGGCTCGGTTTGACCAAATTAGCCGAATTGGGAACAAACTTGCTTCTTACCCAGCTGGTAGTAAGGCGTTTTGGTCTCTGACTAAGTCACCCCTCACTACCTCCACTGCTGAATCCCGACGGGTCGCTTGCCCACTCGGCTGAGAAGAAAGCAAACTTGTTTGCCTCTCTGTTTGCGGAATCTTCACGTCTGGATCCTGGTGGCGCGAGGCTAACTGATTCTTTTGGTGCATGCGAGTCGATTATGTCCGACATTCGCATTCATCAGAAGGATTTCTGATGAATGCGAATGTCCGACGCAGTACCCTACGGACTTCCGTCCGTAGGGTACTGCGTAACCTAGACGTGAACAAGGCTAGTGGCCCCAACGGGATACCGGCAATTGTACTGAGGACTTGTGCGCCTGAGTTGTCTCCGATTTTGACACGTCTATTTCGCCTTTCGTTTGAGACTGTAAAAGTACCGATGGCTTGGAAGCAAGCTAACGTGCAACCCGTGCCCAAAAAGGGTAGTAGAGCTGACCCAGCGAATTATAGGCCCATCTCGGTAACTTCCATACTCTGTAAGAAAAAGGAACGAGTACTGAATGCTAAGCTCCTGGCATACCCAGAAGCTAATGAGAACCTCGGTGACCGAAAATACGGCTTCCGCCGAAATCGGTCAACTGTGAATCATCTTCTAGCGTGTGCTATTCACATCTGGAGTGAGGCCTTCGAGAAACACGGGGAAGCTCTTGCGGTCTCCCTTTGACATCTCGAAGGCCTTCGACAGGGTCTGGCATAATAGCCTTATTAGCAAGCTTCCTTCCTTCAGTCAGCCCGCCGGACTGTGTGATTGGATAACATATTTCCTGAGGTATCGGTCTATCCGAATGGTCATAGATGGCTTGTCCTTACAGGCTGTCTCAGAATGGGGCGATACCAACCTGGTCAAGTTCAATGCTGATAAGACCAAGGCGTGTCTTTTTTCCGCTAAAAGGAGCCAATTTCACCCGGTTCCATGTTTCCGAGGTGTAACCGTGCCAATAACCAACCAACTTGATCTTCTTGGTGTTACGTTAACATCTACCCTCAATTTTGGTCCCTTCATTTTTTTAATTTTTATTTATTTATTTTCGCCTTACATCTATCTTTACAGGTTTTTTTTCCCCCAGTGCGATAAATGCGCTTATCCTAAATTATGTATACTAACACCTATAACTAATTGTAAATAATGCACTCCTAATGAATTCACCCAGAGTACAACACAAAAGGTCAACTTCATTATGGACCAAGTTGAGCGTGCGAAGTGCACGCGTCAGCGGCGCCTCCCTTAAAAGGTTGGTCCGACTGCACGGCTCCACCAGCAGGTGCGGTCGCCGTTGTCTCCACACGTACCTGTCGGTCATAGAGGCAAAGGCTCAAGTGGCTGCCAAGAGGTTGGGGGATCCTCGCAAAGGTGAGACGGTACCTACTTCACGCCAGAACAGCTGCTCAAAGCAAGAAAGTTCGATCGTGTACGGAGTACTGCTCTCATCTTTGGGACGGATCTGCCAGGTACCAGCTTGATGCCATTGAGACAATTGAGAAACGATCCAAGATGATCATCGGCAATGATAGGCTCGTCGAGTCGAAGCTCCAAAGTCTTGAGCATAGACGCCGAGTTGCTAGCCTGTCGATTTTCTATCGGTTACATTTTGGGGCCTCTTTCATCATCGGACCACAAAACGTACGGCAATGCGCCACCGGTACATGGTAAACATCCCATCCACATGCACAAAACGTTTTGAGAACACATTCTTTGCGTGTACAGTTAGGGAGTGGAATTTCCTGATAGCTACAACCTGGGAGTATTTCAGTCAAGAGTGAGTAGGTTACTTCTGGCCAAACGTGCTCCATCTTCGACCACATCATCGCTTACCATCAGATGAGATAGTGGTAAAACGCGTGCCTATCAACAATAAAATAAAAAAATGGGTATCTTAAAACATGGCATGCGCTGTATCGATTGACTATTGAACTTTACTAGTTCTTCGTCCTTTTCTACTCTTTATATATAAAACAAAGTCGGGTTAGTTACACCATTTATAAACTAGCTAGAATGGCGGTACCAATTTTAATGATCTTTGATTTGTTAGATTTGTCTCCGCCCCAAATAGCAGAATAATTGTTAGAATATCGAAAAAAAATCCAAAAAAGAAAATGCGGCAAATTCATTGCCTATATTTTGTATGTAACGGCTTTTTGATTATAATATCTCGTTAACGGATTTATTTATTGATTCTGAGGCGGTACGAAGTTTGCCGGGCCAGCTAGTAAATAATAAAAAGTCAAACCCGCATCGAATACCAACCCGCATTGGGGCCGCGTGGTGGATTAAGGCCCACACCCTCTCACAGAGAGGAGGGCTGTGCCCCAGCAGTGGGGACATTAAAAGACTCATGATGATGATGATGAATGAAGAGACTAGATAAAGCAGACTACAGTTAGTTAAGTCTATACAATATTTTTGGATGTATTATTATAATGTTTTATATTTCAGAAAGAAAAGTCGTCAAAAAATGGTATCAACTAAGAGACAGCTTGAAGAGGAGTTTAAAAGTGAAAAAGAACACCAAGAAATCTGGATCTGCCTCGGTGACTGAAAGAAAATACTGTTTTCAGAACAAGCTATTGTTTATAAAAAAATTCATGGAACCAGCTGAAACATCCGATAGTGCAAATAATGCAGAAAATAATCAAAATAATGCAGATTTTGAGAACGGCGAGCTGTAAAATTCTATTAACCAAAATGTAGAAATTGAACATGAACCTTCTGTTGTAAATGAAAGCCCAAGACAAGAAAATCCCAAGAAGAAAAAGAAAAGTGATGGACCAAGGCAAAAATTTAATGCAGTGGATTAAAAACTGATTTCACATCTTGATAATCAAATGAAAACTGAAAACAAATCGCAAAATGAAGATGGTAACTTGTCCTTTTCCAAAAGCTTACTTTCAACAGTAGCCTTACTTAACGATGATTAAATACTACAATTTCATGCATGTGTAAATAAGTTTACTGCAAAATATAAAAAGCCACAATTGGAACCAATGGTCTAACCAACAACATTTACTTTCAACTACTCGTATCAATGACCACAAGAGTATTTCACACCACAGTACGTACAATAATCGCCAGCAGCCACGTTAATTCAAAGTTCCTCACAAATTGACCACACCATCACCAGCTCAAACGACTCTCTCTGATTTTACAGAAGACTTTACTTTGATGTAATTACACACCCACACACACACTTTATAATCTTAATATATATAAATAATAAGGAAGCGTTAGCCATTAACGTTACTGACATGAAGCAATTGCTGAAGGAGCGCTTCATTGGCCGCCTGAAAAAGGTATTGAACAGCATTTTGTCAGGTGGAAATACGGTGGGTGCCTTCATCGGTTGGGTCATGCCGGTTTTGATGTACTTTTTCGGCATACTTAAATAAACTAAGACTGAGCTTGATGCCTTGGATAGGAGGTTCCATACGCTGCTGACCGCAAACCTGATACATCACCCATGATCATCTGTGAGACTGTGCATCCCGCGGAAGTGTGGAGGTCGAGGCTTTTTAAACGCTTAGATTCTTCACAACCGCGAGGTGTGCAGCCTATGAGAATACTTTCCAGGCTCCGGCGTGGGGATGCACCGAGATGTGGTCGCAGTGGACAAAGGACTCACCCCGTTGTCCATGGCTAAAGAGAACTGGCGCAAACCTGTGGTACTCACTACTGATGATCGCAAGGAGGTATGGAAAGGCAAGGAACTTTACGGACGCTTTTATCAGGCTCTTAGATTTCCTGGTGTCCGTGACCTGGCTACGTTTCGGTGACCTCTTCGAGAAAACTGAAGGTTTTGTCTGTACGATCATGAACGAAGTTGTCTTTACAAACAACTACCGGAGGCATACTATGAAGGACGTTCTCGTCTGGCTAACGGCAAGTATTTGCACAGGCATAACCAAGTGGCCAGGATTATCCACCAGCAACGTGCTTTGAAATACAAACTTATGGATTCTGAGGTACCGTATAACAAGTATGTGCCCGACCCAGTTCTCGAAAATTACCATGTCATGTTGTACTGAAATCGGTCTATCATCACTGACAGGACTTTCATTGCCAATAAGCCGGATATAATGGTGATGGACCGATTAGCGCGCCGCACAATGATAATCGATGTCACCATCCCAAATGACGAGAACCTCGTGAAAGCTGAGAAAGAGAAGCAAATCAAATATCTTGACTTGGCCCACGAGGTCATTGTGCCGATAGTCGTAACTGCCAACGGCCTGACGGCCACAAGCCTCGAAGACCACCTGTCGAAACTGTCGTTGCGCGGTCAAGGCCTGATACAGAAGGCAGTATTCCTCGATCCGGCTCGCATTATGAGGAAGTTCCTGCCTCTGGAGCACTAACCCTGTTCCAGATACCTGCGGACTACTATTTTTTATATTTTTAAATGTTCTTTGTATGTTTTCTTATAAAACTATTTAAAAATGTAAATTACATGTGTAAAAATAAATAAACTAATTAATAATTACAGTAGAAACGTGTTTTATTCTTACTTTAAGCATATTGCTAACTTTTCTTCCAGAGATGTCAGCTCAACTGACGGTGTCCGCTAGGGCCAGTGCCTGCCGTATTTTTTAGGACGTGGGGGTTATCATTCAATGACTTCTTCCGCTCTGGGTGGAGTGGAAGGGCATGTCAGACTCTTACTGACTAAAACCCACCTGTGTTCCTTCAGTTGCTTGTGCTAGGGCTGCGGTAACTCTATTTCTATTTATCCGCGACCCAGACAAGCATCGGTCCTGGTGGACCCCGTCAGTTTTGCTGACATCACTTTGAAGCGCGCGAGGAACACTACGTGCCGTCGACTCGGGCCTGGTCCGTATTGGACAGCGAACTACCCATTACTCGACATCCGCAAGTCCGAGTCTACGGTGGCCGGGCGTCTCCTTGTGTCTCCCAACGCTTCGGGCGTCTCCTGCAGCGTATCATGTACCAGGACTGGTTGCCTCCACGAGGACACGGTGGTGCTCTGCCCAAGCGGGGCAGACCTCCACCGAATGCTCTACCGTGTCCTCTGGGTGATTCACACAGTGGTGACACCCGGGCGGTTCCTCCCGCTTAATCCTGAACAGGAACCTCCCGAAACAGCCGTGTCCGGTGAGGACCTGCGTCAGGCGGAAAGTGAGGACGCCGTAGTGCCTCTTCAGCCACTCCTCAAAGAGGGGCCTTACCGCCGCAATAGTGGCATGCCCAGAGGCAGCAGCCTGCCTGGGGACGCGGATAAATTAGAATGAGAGCTACCACGGCCCTTGGCACAAGCAGCTAAGCCCAATGTCGATCGTTGGTTCAGCATTGAGTGAGCCCAAAATCTTCTTTTTTTACACTGCCAACGCAGGTGACATACATCTGCCTAGCCTTTTCTCAACTATCTTGGGGTCAGCTTCCAGTCTAATCGGATGCAGTTGAATACCAGTATTTACATGGAGTGACTGGCAATATGACCTGCATAACCCAGTAACTGGGTAATACGATACCCCTTGGTAAGACTGGTTGTCAGACTTTCGGGCTTCTGACGACCCGTAACGACTGTCAAAGATCCACTATTGACAGCCGGGACCAACGGTTTAACGTGCTTTCCGAGGCATGGAGGAGTTTCGGTATCTAAAGATGGTCACCCATCCATGAAACAATCCTGGCAAGCGTAGCTTAACCTAATGGATCGACCCGTGCGGCTTACGGCTGTTAATACTTTAGCCACGAGCTCCGGCGATGCGACGAGAAGCGGCGATACTACCAATATAATTAATTAGCGTGTTCACATCCATCAGGTCTGAATCTATATATTATATAAAATGAGAAGGCCTGACTCACTGATTCATAAACGTCCAGCTTAAACCCTTTCTTTTCTAGGGTGGAGCGGAAGGGCGTGTCAGGCTCTTACTGACTAAATCCCACCCCTGTTCCTTCCCTGCCCTGAATGCCCAGGGTCGAGGTAACTCTTTCGAATTTATCCTCAACCCCCGGGCAGGCATCGGCCCTGACGGGCCCCGTCTCTTGCTGACAACTATTTGAGGCGCGCGTGGAACACTACGCGCCGTCGACTCTCGGGCCTGTTGCTGATCGGACGGCGAGCTACCCATTACTCACCGTCCGCAGGCCCGGATCTACGGTGGCCGGAGATCGTCTCGCGGCGCCGGAAGTCCCAGGCGTCTCCTGAGGCGGCTGCTGCTGAGGGCGTGAGGGCGACTCCGTTGTTGGTGCTCTCTCACGCGTCCCGCCTCCGCCTTCGCGAGCATTACTGCTTCCCAGAAGGAGGAGACGGCTTCCCATTCCCTCTCGCTCCGTACCATAGCCTGAACCAGGGCAGGGTGCGAGAGGTCGCTGCCGCCTATCGCATCCACGAGGACACGGCGTGGCTCCGCCCAAGCGGGGCAGACCTCCACCGTATGCTCCACCGTGTCCTCGGGGCGATCCGTGCAATGGAAACACCCGGGCGTCACCTCCCGCTTGATCCGAAACAGGAACCTCCCGAAACAGCCGTGTCCGGTGAGGACCTGCGTCAGGCGGAAGGTGAGGGCGCCGTGTCTCTCCAACCAAGCCTCAAAGAGGGGCACTACCACCGTAATGGTGGCGTGCCCAGCGCGAGGTTGTGACAATCGCTGTTTCCATGTCGCCATGAGATCCTGCCGGAGCTCTGTCCGCCGAGCCGCGAGTTGTCGCGGCAGCGGAGTTTCGCCCCGGCGTTTCGCCTCCTCGCGCTCCTCATAGAGGTTATATGGCGATAATCCGGCAAGGAGGCTCGCCGCCTCGCAGATCGTACGGTATCCTCGGATTATACGGATCGCCATGACCCTTTGGGACGCGTTCAGACGGCGAGTAGGTCACTGCCTCAAGCTTAAACCCTTGGACCTAGAAAGCTGTTGGTTAGCTATTTTTCGAAATTCAACCCTGGCTCGCCGTCCGATAAGGACCAGGCCCGAGTCGACGGCGCGTAGTGTTCCACGCGCGCCTCAAAGAGATGTCAGCAACAACTGACGGGGTCCGCCAGGACCGATGCCTGTTTGGGTCGAGGATAAATTTGAAAGAGAGTTGCCGCGGCCCTGGCACAAGCAACTGAAGAAATACGGGTGGGTTTTAGTCAGTAAGAGTCTGACACGTCCTGCTGCTTCACCAAGAGCGAGAGAAGTCACTAGATGATATCCCATACCCAAAAAAGGGTGTAAAAAGAGGTTGAAATTATAACGGGGGATGTACCTACTGATTCCTCGCGGGTGAAGCCGCTGGCAGGAGATAACTGTCTTATAAGATTAATAATCTATTAACTGCTCGTTGCTCTAGCGCAAAAAACAGGATGCAAACTACTGTGTGTGAACCAGTTTATTTTGCGGGATCCGGTAAAAAGCTTTTCGCGCAGAACTGGACTACCGTGGGAACGAGGACTTAACAACTTTTAAAACACCCAACTTCAGTCTCAAGCTCTAACTTTTTCAAATTTCTCACTATCATTTTTAGGGTTCCAAAAGTACGAATGAAAAAATGGAATCCATTTGGATCACACGTGTGTCTGTCTGTCTGTCCGTCTGTCACAGCCAATTTGCTCTGAATCTGCTGGATCGAAAGAGTTGAAATTTGGTATACACATGAATATCTGTAACCCAAATATGGACTGTGTACCATAAATAAAGTAATTTGGAATATGGGGATCACTTTTAGGGTAAAAATCTGATAATTAAAAAAATTTTTTTTCAAACTATGCTGTGCGACATATCAAATAAAAGCGAGCATTGTGAGGGTCTCGAATATTTTTTTTTCATAATTTTAAAATTATGAAAAAATCTTATCATTTACCTACTTAAGCAACTTTAAAACCATAGTTTTAAAGTTGTTTAAGTAAATTACCATTTCCCCTTATCTCCGAAACCACTAGGCCTAATTTTTTTTTTTAAATACGTAAAGAAAGAAAGAAAATACGTTTATTTACGGTAAACATGACGCAAAAGACAGAGAAACACAACGAAAAAAGAAAAGCTGGGGGAAAATATGCGTCACATTCACGCAAAACGGCCATCGCTCAGCTTAGTGCTGTGACCCTATGCGAGACAGAGCCCCAGCGCTGGTTTTCAGCGACAGGCGGCGCCGACGTCATGACGTCGACCAGAAAGTATTTCTTCACTTATAGATTACAGGAAAACTTATAAGGAAAAACCTGAATAAATATGATTTTTTCGGAACCCTTTGCGCGCAAGTCCGACTCGCTCTTGGCCGGTTTTTTTTCTCACGTACCTACTTATTACCATCTGAATTTTTGTTGGATCAAAATCTGACAAAAGTTTCATCTTGGCAAATTTTAAGTCTTTCTTCAAAACACCAAAAATGAAATTAACATTTTTGTAAAAGAGTAGTAACTATTTTGATGTACAATAAAGAATATTCTATTTGTCTAACTATTATACCTCAGTCTCAAGCTGCAAATCAAAATTTATCATTTTGGTGCCGATTCTCTTGTTAAATAACTAAACTAAAATTAGAGAATCGCTATCTTTTACTAAAAGACAGTGCGAGAAACGGACGGCTATACCTATGAACTAAGTCAGAGATGTCAAACTAGTTTACATCTTGCGCTTTACCGTGTTTTTAGTCGACATGTTTTCACGTGTATTCTTAATTTGTATAGAAATAGTAGTTCAACTAAATTTGGCAGCTCTAATTTACGTCAGTCTCTTTTTTGTTTTATTAGAGAGAAAAAGATAGCAATAGCCTAAATTAAGTTTAGTTTGGGCACAACAGAATCGGCACCATCATTTCTCCATCTCACGTTTACCTACACATCTCTCAAGCTTGGCTGCTTCCAAATATACCTTGTTCACCGTCTAAGACACAAACAATATAGGGCCGTCTGCCTTCAAGAGCCCTACAGCTATATTATGTACTAACTCAAAACATATTGGTTGTTAAGTACACCTGTACGGAATATTGCCACTTCAGTTTGAATAAACAAGTTTGGAGAAAAAATAATGAAGCTTATTTTCTAGATGGAATTTATTTTTGGATATATTAAGGAGTGAAGAGTTTTAATATAGGCGGAGATAATTTTTGTTAGACGTTGTTGAAGTTATTTTTGCTTGGTATTTTACGCGATTGTTTTGGTTAAAATCTTCAAAATGTTACATTGTTGGTACTAAATTGATAGGTTCTCAATTCGACCGTATACAGTGTGTAACGGAAAGGTGTGGTCATATTTTAAGAACTGCATCTGCCCATCCATATGAACAACTTTCTTCAAGAAAACTTGAGGAAATTCACAAAAACATTTTTTACCTCCCATATAAATATTGATCAGCTGATGATAACTTTTTATGGAAAGTCCAATTTTTATTTTGGGAATTTTCAATCTTTTCTTAGAGAAAGTTGTTCATTTCCATGGGCAGAACCGGATCTTAAAATTTGACCACACCTTTCCGTTACACCCTGTATATATTTTTTCAGATCTCAGTACCCGAAGGGTACCCGGGCCTGCGGACGGCGAGTAATGGGTAGCTCGCCGTCCGATCAGCACCAGGCCAGGTTTTAGTCAGTAAGAGTCTGACACGCCCTTCCGCTCCACCGAGAGCGGGAGAAGTCATTGGATGATTTCCCACCCCACAAAAAAAAAAAAAAAGAAAGTACCCGAAGGGTCTAAACGGAGCCCTATTGCTGTCATTCGCGTGTTCGTCTGTCCGTCTTCTGTCACAAAATTTTGTTCCAAAAATTTTTTTAACTTCCCTTTGACCTATGAACTTGATCACCAAGATAATGGTTTATATTTTAACAAATACCAAAATATTATTCCCTCATATGGTACGGAACCCTAAATGTGCAAAGTCCGACATGCACTTGTAATTGTTTGTTTATATTGATTTTGTACGCCATATATTGGCAAAACATAGTGCACATATTTTTGAACAATATACTATCTGTAACCATACCTATGTTTTACAAAATATAGGATTGATTATTTGACTTGGCCAGTTTTTTGAAATGACTTTAACCTCTGAAAGCCGCCATTCGTCAAACGTACCATCCTTCAAGCCCCGCCCGCATACGACAAACCGGATTCAAATGTCAGTTTGACATTTTTTCTCAGTTATGACAGCATATATTTTTTGTCGGAGGGCACCTGAGACGACCAATAATGTCTATGGCCAAGCGTGTAAATGTTGCCACAGCATAAAATACATTGCGTTTTGGTAATAATAGAGGTAATAAACGAGTGAATCGCAAGAATCGCAAAACTCACTGGTGAGTTTCAGTGCTCAACGTGGTTTCGATTAATGAAACTCACCAGTGAGTTTCCGGGCTTTACAGGTAATTATTTATCTAACAGATAGACAGACACACATGTGATCCTATAAGTGTACTCTTATGTTCATTCGGACCGGACGTACAAAACCCTTAAAATCGATTTCAGTTCCTATAACATTATGCGCTGAAGACGGAAGAATTTTTTATCATTTCTAACTACATAGGATCATAAACACACTGTTATACCAATGTCGTAGATACTTACTTTAAATTATTCAATATGCATAACAATACATAGTAACTTAATACCTCCTCACGTCATTTTATACGATTGTTTACTGCAAAATACAGTATGAGAAGCATTTTGCGGGCACATAAAACATAAATGGTGTTTTCTTTTTATCAATACAGACCCGGCTGTCGTTGCAGACAGCCTCATAAAATGGACTGAGGACACGGATATAGAAGAACAAGAAGTGATGTTCACAAGTGATTTGAAAAGCTGTATATTCATATACGAGTATATGTGTGTATCACCGGATAGTTGCAAACCCCGTAAGGTTGTAATTAATCTTGCGGGAATGCCAACTCTCGATTATTATGAATAGATCATTTTCACATCCAAATTCAGTCATTTGGAACGTATTGAAGTGTCTTTGAAAATAAAAAATTTACAATGTCACATGTTTTTTTATAAACGCGGTGACATAATATATCTTCGGTGATACCGCAATACCGCGTTACTAGTTTCTCCCAAAAGGCCTAATTTTCATTGTTATTTATTTTTACCACAAGTTCGACCATAGAAAAAGCTAGTTATGCGGTATTGCAGTATCACCGACGATATGTTTTTTTTTTGGTGGGAATAAAAATAAAAGAATATTTGAATGTGAAAGTTTGTAAGGATGTATGTTTGTACAGATTTTTGTTATTCTTTTACGCAAAAACTACTGATCGGTTTTTAATGAAACTTTACAGTACTATTGCTTATACATCAGAATAACACATAGGACGAGCTCATGGCTACAGTAAATTAAAAAAAAAAACAAATGTAAACAGGAATATTACTGTATTATGGAATGATTGTAACTAACGATGTTATTAATTGTTATCGACAATAACGTACCTACACATATAAAATGTATTATTGTGTTAGTTCGATATTGAGATAGACTCATGAGTCAATCCTAACTCATGTTTACATAATAAATAAATAAATAAAAAAGCCGCACGGGTCAATCCATCAGGTTAAGCTACGCTTGCCGAGGTTGGTCCATAGATGAGTGACCATTTTTACATACCGAGACTTCTCTTTACCTCGAAAAGCACGTTAAGCTGTTGGTCCCGGCTTTTAATCGTAGATCTTTGACAGTCGTTACGGGTCGTCAGAAGCCCGAAAGTCTGACAATCAGTCTTACCAAGGGGTATCGTATTACCCAGTATCTGGGTTGTGCAGGTCAGATAGGCAGTCGCTCCATGTAAAATACTGGTATTCAGCTGCATACGGTTAGACTGGAAGCCGGCCCCAAGATAGTTGGGAAAAGGCTAGGCAGATGATCAGAATAACACTTAGGCGCTAATTTATAATTGGGTGAAGTACTAAAACCACGCGGGCAAAGCCGCTGCCAGAAGTTAGTCTATACTATACTAATATTATAAAGAGGTAAAGTTGGTAAGTTTGTGAGTTTGTTCGTAGGCAGTAATCTCTGGAACTACTGAACCGATTTTGAAAGTTCGTTCTCCAGTAGAAAGCTACATTATCAAAATAATGTAGTCCTGTTCACAGTGCCCACAATGCCACAGTGTTCGCAGTGTTCACTGTGTCCTGTTGTGTGTGTTGTGTTGTGTGTGTGTAGTTCTGTTGATAGAGGCTGCAGGAAAATAAAGCCCATATTAAATTATATTTATTGTGGGCTTTATTTTCGAAATCAACGCGGACAGAGTCGCAGGCTAAGTGCTAGTAGACTGTTTTTTTTAAATTTAAGGTTTTAAATTCCACGGGAGTCCAACTGATTTTAGATTATTTTTCTTGAAAGAACTTTTCTTGTGTACGTTTTTTTTTTGCTGTTACAACAAAATATAAAAATGAATGGTAGCTGTTGCTGCAGTGACCTTATTGTAAGTTTTTAATCTTACTTAACAATTAAATTTGAATAAAACTCCGAAAGAACTTAAAGTTTGGATGGATTTTTGTTACTCAATCACACCAAAAGGGCTGAACTGATATGGATGAAATTTGGCACAGAGATAAATGGTCTGGAATAGCACATAGAATACGTTTTGCTACTATTTTCTCAGGAGCATGGAGCATGTTTCCTTAGGATGATTTCTTATACACACGCGGGCGATGCCGGTGACAGGGGCTAGTTACAACTAAATTCTAATTCAACCTTTCAAGACTTAGCCAGACTTTGTAACCTATCTTATAGAACATCCAGTTCTTCAACATCTTCACCACGGAACCCATACGACGACACGTGTTCAGACGACGTCTATTTTACGGCGTAACCCTAAAAATGTTATTTACAGGCGGGAAGGAGCGATTTTCAGCTTCCCCTCTTTCAGACTGGCGGAAGTACTTCGATATTCGATTATATTCACAGTGATGTTATTATTAAAATGTTTATTTTCTCTCGTTTTCGTTATAAGAAGGCTGGTATAAAAATTATTGACACGCGATGAAAACGTATTTTTGATTAAGGAGAGGTGCTGAAATGGTTTTGTGATCAGTGTCGGAGTATAGCTGGATATAGGAATAAGCTGCTTATCCACGCCTGGTGATGTTGAGTGGAGAAAAATAAATATCATTGGGTAGGTAGGTTTTTTTGAGAGTTTCGCAGATAGAAATGGTGTTCTGAAATAACTATTGTTAGCTTGTTGAAAATATAATTATGTTTTAAATATTTCGTATTTTTCAAGGAATGTCCTATATTTCACATGAATAAAAACAAGTTGTAATTTTTACTAAAACTTCTAGATACTACTACTAGTATTATATTATTTTCTTTGCTGTGCCCGACAGGGTCCGTGATTGTTCTGTAAGTTAATGTTTACCACCTAAGCATATACATTGTGGAATGCAATAAAGTATTGAGTTTTGAGTACAGTGATGTCAATTAGTTTCTGTGTTAATGTTTTACTAACTTAATTTGTAAGTATATTGTTACTGACAGTATGAATCTTGTTACTTGAATTAAATGATAAATGTTTAAACTAAATCCTAAAAAGCAGTTCAATACCATTTTAAATCACTGCTGCGGCACAGGCCTTCTCTCCGTAAGAGAGTTTTAAATAATGAAATATAAATAAATTTTGATTTAATCGGTACTTACCACGCACTTATCGTAAAAAAGACTACTGGTAGAAAGTCTAGATGAACCAATTTCACCGAAAAATAGAAACATTTTTGCTCAGAATATTCAAGACCAACATTAAGGCTTCTTTAATCACAGGACCAGAGAAACATGCCTCCGAAACTCAACTTAATTCTGTTCTTCTGACAAGGGTGGTTGAGTAGCCAACCCAACTTGGTATACCCACCCCCGCAGAGCAAGAGGAAGTTGGTACCAAAATTTGAGTCTCGGGTACTGTTGAGGGGTCAAAGAAAACTGGTGAAAGATTACGTAAGGGGTCATGAATGATAATAGTCTTCCGTTGTTATATTTCACACCTTATAATGTTGGAGTGTAAGCAGTACTGTTTCTTAATTATTATTGTAATATTTCCTTTGTCATTGCTGAAAGGAATAAAGAAAATTATATCAGTAGAATACTGCTTTTCTTAACGGGGTGAAAATTATTTAACATTCTGGGAAAAAAAGCTAAGATAATTTTCAGTAAGTAACCTATATTTTATTTTTTCAGGACTGCCCAAAAAATTATTGTTGCGTTCTCAGGGTTCATGTAGGTACGCGTCAAAGAGATGTCAGCCACCACTGACGGGACGCGTCATGGCCGATGCATGCATGCCAAGGGGTCGCGGATAAATTTATAACAGAGTTAACGCGCCCCTGGGCACTCAGGCAGGGAAGGAACAGGGGTAGGTTTCAGTCATTAAAAGTCTGACACGCCCTCCCGCTCCACCCAGAGCGGGACAAATCTTATGATGATTTCCCACTCCCAAAAAAAAAAGATTAATATGTATGTGCTATAGATCCAATTTATTTTCATTAACATGAGCAGATGTAAGTTTTCGTAGAGTGAATTTCTTTATTCAAACATGTTCTCTAACCGTATTATTATTATTATTATACTTTTTGGTCTAAGCGCTTGAACCGATTTTGATATTTTTCTTCTTTTTTTAACCGACTTCAAAAAAGAGAAGGTTCTCAATTCGTCTGTATGTTTTTTATTGTATTTCTGTTAAGCGATATCTCCGCTATTTGTGAATCGATTTTGATGATTCTTTGTTTGGGGATTTTTTGTTTGGTAGGTCATACTTCAGAGGTGGTCCCATATTAATTTTATCGAAATTGATTTAGGACTTTTAAAAAAAATCAACATAAACAAAAAATATGTATACACAGATGACGTTTTGGTTTTCTCCAAATCTTCAAATTCCATGTTATTGGAGTTATCCATTCGGGCATAACTTTAATATTTAGTTTTACTTCTGGGGTACAACAACTAAAAAATGAAAAATAAAAAACTTTATTACAAAAAATACAACCGACATCTAAAAATTACAAATTAACTTTATTTAAGGAAGTCGGTGTCAAATAACGTAGAAACCAAAATATAAACACCGACTTCCGAAAATAAAGTTATTTTGTAATTTTTAGAAGTCGGTTGTATTTTTTGTCGTGGCTAAAGTAATAACAACCGCATGGGTTGATCCATCAGGTTAAGCTACGCTTGCCGGGGTTGGTCCATGGATGGGGGACCATCTTTACATATCGAGACTCCTCCGTGCCTCGGAAAGTACGTTATGCCGTTAGTCCCGGCTGTCAATCGTGGATCTTTGACAGTCGTTACGGGTCGTCAGAAACCCGAAAGTCTGACAACCAGTCTTACCAAGGGGTATCGTATTACCCAGTAACTGGGTTGTGGAGGTCAGATAGGCAGTCGCTCCATGTAAAATACTGATATTCAGCTGCATTCGGTTAGACTGGAAGCCGACCCCAAGACAGTTGGGAAAAGGCACGGGCAGATGATGCAGACGAATGAATGTACCTTTTTATCCTGGCTCACTAACAACTACTACTACGGTGTGGTACATATTTTTATATACCAAAATCGTTCATTAGAATTGTCTTCTGATGCCGTACTGTCGCACCGCGCCTGTCTGTGGAAACCGTGACGTAAAGGGTAAAATAAAACGACAGATGGAGTGCCACAAACGTGTTTACTGACAAACCCAGGATCATGTCCGTAAGTATATTATGTACAGCGAGCTAAGCGATCTGCTCATTTGGTGGCCTATGTTTAACAATATCGAGGTAAAAATTACCTAGTTTGTTTATTATTTAGAGCTTATGAACATAGCTGGGGTAATTTGGGTATGATATACCAGATACCTACACCTTTATTTCTTATACAAAGTGTTACGGAAATACGTGGGCATATTTGAAATACTGTTACTGACAAACCCAGGATCATGTCCGTAAGTATATTATGTACAGCGAGCTAAGCGATCTGCTCATTTGGTGGCCTATGTTCAACAATATCGAGGTAAAACTTACCTAGTTTGTTTATTATGTAGAGCTTAAGAACATAACATGGGTAATTTAGGTATGATATACCAGATACCTGCACCTTTATTTCTTATACAGAGTGTTGCGGAAATGCGTGGGCATATTTGAAATACTACCTAAAGAAATGAACAACTTTCTTCAAGAATGCAATAGTAAATTCCGAAAAAGAAATGTTGGACTAATTATGATCAACTGATTATAATTTTAGACTAATTGTGATCAACAGATGATAATTTGAACTAATTATGATCAACTGATGATAATTTTGTACGGTAAGACCAATTTTTTTATTGGAATTTCCTACAGCTTCCTTGATGAAAGTTATTCATTTCCATAGGCAGAAGCGGTATCTGAAATATGAAAACGCATTGCCGTTTCACCCTAACATAGGATATTTCATAGTCTCAGGGTTTTTTCTAGCAGAGGACCTCAATCTTAAAGTAGAAGATCAGTCTAGCACTGACTCTTGAACTCCGTTTGATGTCTTGCTAGAGTGATCTCGTACCTTATTTAAGATGCGAGACTGCAGTAAACTACTCATTTAGGACGGTCTTCGTGACGTTTGAATCATGGACATAGAGCTGAAGGTAGATTTGTGAAAACCCATCAAGGATGGTTGACATGCGTAGTGGTGTGTCTAAAATCTACCAATATAATCTCATCAATCTTTTGAGCTCAGTGAAATTTATTGGTAAAAACTGTTATATATATAATATATTATTGGTGGGTTTCACATCCTCGCATAATCTTTTTCAGGAAGAGCCTTATAATAAGCCTGCTCTCCGGCAGTATTAAAGTAAATATTTTCAAATGTGACGTCATTATATATATAAATCATTATCAAGGGAAACGTTCCTTAAAAGTTGATTAAGCTCATCAAATTAACTAGGATTTTTTTTTTGTTAAAATAATATTTATAAAATTATTTTAATTGGGACTTCTACACACAATCAGTTCTATTTATCACATTGTTTGAGTTTGAAGTAATAAATGTAAAATATATAGGTGTTTTCAAAGATGAAAATTATAATTAATTAAAACATTTATTGGTAACTCTAGTAGAAATAATAATCCACAATTTGAGTACTTGCTTTTATTTTACCATGGATGAACCCTAAATTATATATTTGTACAGTAAATGACACACGCATTCTTTCATTCCAAAATACTCAATCAGCAAAACTTATGAAAAAAAATCACGATATTGTTTGACAGTAGGCCACCAACATTTAGTTTTAATGACATTTATACAAATCACATAGTTAAGACCAATAGATAGATTATAATTCGGTACAGTTAGAATTCATTACATTGATTCAATTTTTCCAACAATTCATCAAAAGAAACACACACTTGAAAATTTCCGGTGGAAAAATATGACGACTTTGGAAAACAATTCGCGTTAAATACGACTATGGAAATCAGAACCGAAGTCGATTTTTCCATCCGGAAATTTTGGCTTAGGAGACATTTTAGTCTCCTGTAAATACATTCCAAAGGTGTACAATTTTGCATTCCAAAACAATTTTGATATAATTCCTGAGGGTCTCGTATACGTCAAAAATAAAATCTTGTTCCTATTTTATCATTTCACGATACTTATTTCATCATAAATTCTATCTCACTCATGTTAAGGACTGTTGCCATTCTTACAACATCTACCTTTAAGAAATAAAAATGTCTTAAGTATAAAAAAAAAAAAAATTGTTTGACAGAATTAAGCAAAAAATAAAAATAAACACGAAAAGCATCACAAAATTTTGTTACTCGCCTATTATTTACCTTAACTAAAAAAACAAACTTAACTTGTTTAAAAAATAGAAACAACAACATATTGTATTCTAAAAATAATCACATTGACCCAAGTATCCCAAACTACCAATACTAAACACCTTAATTTTGGAAATCGAAATATTTTCGAATGTACTATCAATATAATTAATTATTGGCAAAAGAAAATTTTAATTTTTTAATTAAAGAAAACCTTACATTAAATCACTTGAATCTCGCTTTGGGAACATTATTAATTACACATCCCTGTTAATATTCCAATTATGGGATTTCCCATAGTAATCGACCCGGACCACAAACTATCAACCATCGCGCCGAACGGTGACGCTTGGAAAAAGTTTTTTCAAGTACCAAAAGTAAAATCGAAAGAGTCCAAGTCACTGTTTTGACAACGGCATGAAATGTCATCACTTTGAAATGTTATGTCAATGTCATGAAATGTCAAGGCATGTGTCATCAAGTGATCAAAACTTTCATTGTCGTATCAAATACACTTTTTTTTAAATCCAGATTTTTTATTTACCGGAATCCAAATAACTCAAGTCAACCTTAATTTTTTTTTAAATAGGTATCGGGTTTATCGGATCCGAGTCAACAAGTATAGAAACTCCCAAAGGACACATTAATTTTAAACATGTTAGTGCAGTGATGTTAATTTAGTATTTTACAAACCTATATTTTCAATACAAGCCACATTTTTCTCAATGTGACTTAATCGTCATTTAATGTACTTATTAACTAAAATTCCTCTTTCTTTCTCTCTTTTTTTTCCATCTTTCTTCTCATCAGTTTGAATTTGGATACCCGACTTATTTTATATTTTTTTAGAAACTACAGATTTGTATGTATGTTACATTAGTAAATTCCATAAAAGTATTATTGTGATTACGCACTGCATCCGATCCGAATTCCGAGTTCCGACTTCTATCTGAATTGGAAATGTACAGAATACGGACGAAAAGAGTTCGCATGTCGTGCGCCAACCTTCTAAAAGTAGTATTACGGCAATTTCAGACCACACCTTTCATATTCGGATCGGCTGCAGAGCGAATCGTCAATACTCGCTCGCAGCAAATAAAAAATAGAAAAAGTTAATATAAAAAAGCATCAACATACGACTAGTCAACAAACATCAGTTTGTTAAGAAATAAAAAGAAGAAAAACCTTGAATCCTTTATTATTTTAAAAGACTAATTGATTTAAAGTCAACAAACCACGCTGGCAATCGCGTTTTCCATAACGCTCAAGAGCATTGTTTTTCTGGCAAATACGGTTGCCGGGACGTGTAATTGGTTATCAAGTACCTAATACAATTAAGGATCGTTGAGGGAGATACTACTATTATAAAAAAACCCCATGGCTCTAGATAAAGTGACACTCTATCAACGATGGCAATCCCAAAATATATGGGATAGAATGGCACTTTCTCCTAAGGGTTTGAAGAAACTTAAAAAGACATTTCCGGGTTGCTATCGTATTGAAAACTATTTGATAGTTAAATGCAATAAATACGTTACATTTAAAACATAATACTTGAAGAAAATTTGCGTTTTGCTATCTGCTTTCGACGCGTGCAGATATGTTAAAAAAGAAGTGCGCAATGAAAAAAAATCAGTTCAAGGATTTATTTTATGAAAAATCTTATATTTTGAAGCAGCTATTAGCAAATAAACGTACCTACAAACGGGGTGAATAGAAACAAAACTGTGGAACGAAGGGGTTAATGGAAACAAAACTTTGGTTAAGATTGCCACTTTGATAACTTATTATTGGTTTCTAGCAAAGCATCGATTTAATTTTTACATCAATTCATGAATAAATCGGAGTACTTCAATGCTACAAACAGTTTCTAAGGAACGTGAAAAACCACTTCAATATTTTCTATTCTATTCACCCCTGCGTTCTTCTATTCACCCCGTTTGACGTACCTACGACAAATCCAATAACCTAGTTTTATTTCAATAATAAAAGTGTACGTGTCAATATCAGAAAAATTTAACGTGCTTTCAGTGTTTTTAAGATGAATAGGTATACTTGAGATTAGTATGCAGTTAGTTCATAACAATAAGACTGAAAAATTACAGTATTCAAGGTAGCGCTCACACTATATTTATCCATTCTAAGAAAAAAAATCACAATATGTTGATATGGTCACAATGATACTTACATTTGGAATTTAAAAAATACTTTTCAATAAGGAAACCGACAGTTTTTACCAACCAATTCTGATATAATTTATAATTAATTAGGTAATTACAAATAATTAGTTTTGACTCGCTCATAAAGTCAACTTGTTTGAACAAAACTTGGCTAGTTGAAAAAGGCACCATTTGGACATGGCATTAAAGGAACTTGGTTAGATATGATCAATTCATGTCTATCTATCATTAAACTATTTTTAAATCGGAATAAAAAATATTTGCATTAATTATATGTGTAGCGTGCTTCTTCCTATTTTAAATTACAATGAAAATGATCCAAATTGTTGCCTTTCGCATAAACTCATCCAATTTGTCACATTTGGCTTTCAAAATAATCTTTTCATATTTAAAGTACATTATCAAGATATTACTTTCAATTACATTCTTGTGTGACATTATTAGAAAGTATGTACATTTTTTTTTAATATTTTTTACAATGATAAACTACACCAATATAAGCCTAGGCACTTACGGCAAATATGTTTTGGCATATTCATTAATTCATATAATTTTACCACAAAACACATACTTTCACTTAGATATAGTTTCATGTTGAATAATTCTGTACAATAGCTATGAACTAAAAGGAACGATGACCACATTTTAGAACAAAAACGTGATTCTTATAAGCTATTGTTATTCATACTACACCGACTTATTACTAATTTAGACATTGACAAAGGTACCTGGCAGGTGTTCGATCTTCGACGTTTGAAAAAGAAAAAAATATAACATTATATCCACACCAAGGATCAAGCTACAAATTAATAATATAAAATTTCCGGAGAGAAAAACCACACTGATTTCCATAGTCGTATTTACGTTTGACGGAAAGTTCGCAAATAATTATAGGAATTTTCAATCCGGATTTTTTTTTTTTACTTTTTCCAAACGCCAACCACGAACATCGTTGCTATTTCAAATTTATTTAGAATTCTCACCACGAATTGACTCGAGAATTCTTCGTATAAAATTAGTTTTTTTTTTAAATTCAAACTTTGAAGCGAGAGGATTTGATTAAGTAGAACGTGAAACGTGATAAAAGTGAGGGATAAAAACTCGTCTATTTTTCTTTTTTATTGTCACAAGGGATTGAAATTTGGTTCATTGCGAAGCACAATTACTATGCTAAGATTTTTTTACTTATATATTGACTTGATGTCACAGCACGCTTTGATATACACATACTCATGTCACATACGATCGGTTCTACGTTTAAATCGATTGGAAATTCGATTTTCCGAAGTCGTTTTTTTTCCAATGAATTTAAAGTATTGAGCATATGTAGTCTCTCACTAGAAGAAAGTGCTTATTGGTCTTAATTAAGTGTGCCTTGGGCACAAACAATCGAGCTCTGACTCGATATGTCAAACTCGAGGTAACCTCAAACGCACATTATTAAAACTAAAAAAAAAACATAATAAATTCTAAAGTACAAGTAAATTAAAATTAAAAAAATGTACTTCCGCCTTGCACCATAAAATGAGGGCAATTTCTGTTTTGGATATTGACTGCAAAAACATTTATTTTGGGAAGATTATGATTGGTTATTGTTGGTTCAAGAGCAAAACCAATACGGTTCGCAGAAAAATCTTATTACAACTATGATTCTTATTCGTTCTAACTTAGTTCATGCTTTTGTTAGGGATAAGTACACAAGACTAGTTCTCGGAATTCTATTATCAGCCGCATTGCAAAATCCATACAGAAATGGTCGTTAACTAAACGAATATGGCAAAAAACGAAACAAAAATAATTGAATGACTAGTTCTAGGATTTTGTGCGACACAAAACTCTATCGACCTCTTGAATTAAATGTGTTACGATTAATTTTTTATTTAGTACCTATTATTTGACCATTATTGTATGGACGGTAAAGTTTCGGATATATTATTATTATATAGAGTAGAATATTTATAGGTTTTAGTTACAGGAGACCGTAATGACAGTTGCTCTCTTTCCAGCAAACGAATGTCATGTAACACTGTCTCACTCTATCATTTTAAAGAATTACGAGTACATTGCCAAACTCGAAGTTTAGTTCTATTCTATTTAGCAGTCAATATCCAAAGCCTTTAAACTTATATATCATTTTTGAAGACCAGACGTGATGCTTTGAAATAGTGCTGTCAATTTATGATATTTCAATACGCGCCTTGGGCGTGGAGTTGCGGAAACCAGCCCGACATACATACATACATGATATTTCCTAACAAATTATAGCATGTAGCTTTAAGATGCTGTTACATTATATTTCATATACTGTTTGACTTTGTGGAAAAGTTACTTTGTTGATTGGAGCTCCATTTACGAAATAATAAAGTAAAAATTAATACACAGTCTTGTCAGTAACACAAAGAAGCAGAAAAAGTAAATACTTAGGTAAACATACTGACGGAAACTAAATTTATAAATAGTCAAATTTAATTTCTAAGAATTCACTAGATCCAAATAAAAAAAAATTAATATTAAACCAATAATCCAGGAACCTCAAAATTGACATATTGCTATACAGAAAGCCAAATAATTGACATACTACAAGAAACTCCAACAATGAAATTCAAAACAGATGACAACGTTAGTCTTGGTAGTAAAAAAATTGCGTCTGGTCCCAAAAAAATCCGTTACCACAGCCAGTCGAAGATGGCTCTTACCACCGTATAGTGTAAGTAAGTCGAGGTTATAAAGAAGACATGAAGTATAAGGAATCTAAGGTTGTCTTGTCTGACAACCCTAGCTAGGTGGGGCCCGCTGCCTTTGGTGGGGAATCGGCCTGTGCGGTAAAATTCTTCTAACATCTGGTCCTTCTCGATGAACCTGTCGTATAGCCATTGGGTCATGCCTTCGGTGTCTGCTGGTACCTGTTGACACAAAGTCGATTAGTTTACATTGCTGAATATGATCATCTGCCTAGCCTCTGGTTTCCTAGCGTTAGGTTGTATTGCATAAATTTACCTAATGTCCCAAACATTTAGATTTAACTTTAATTTATTTTTTTGTTTAATTTTAATTATTTTTTGATTTAATTTTAATTTATTGTTGATTTAATTTAAATTTATTTTTGATTTAATTTTAATTTATTTTTGATTTAATTTTAATTTATTTTTGATTTAATTTTAATTTTCTTGTGATTTGATTTTGATTGTGTTTGTTTTTATTACACCTTATGGACTGATAATGTCTGAAATAAATGTTTTGAATTTGAATTTGAATTTGAAACATTAGGTTAAATTATGCTATAGAAGAAGACACTGATTCCCATAACACGCCAGTTCTCACGTAGCACAGGAGTGAGGGTCTCAGACTACACATATTTATTTATGGCAAAAAAATATATTATCTATTTTTAACACACTAATTTTAGCCGCACTTGTAACTAACTATGTTAACAAAAATCCGTCATGCCCCGTTTTAATATTTCTAATATGCGAAATAAAATAAATTAATAAAAGGATACATAACACAATACCATGCCTTTGACATGTATATGCTCTTTTGTTTATGGTTCACAGTCGTGTCAAGTCATTTCATATAATTTTAATTTTTGATTTTATTTTTGTTTTAAATATTTTTTTTTTTTTTTGGAATTATTATTTAAATTTAATTGTGACATTGATTATGTATAATCTACGGGATATATTAGGTACCTATGTTAAATAAAACTTCTTTTTGTGTATTTTAATTTCTGATTGTACGTGTGTGTGTATGTTATGTGATTGTAATGTTTTTAATTATGGACTTTGGTCTGAAATAAATTTACTTATTATTATTTATTGTTATTATAAATGGGTAGTCTTTGACATTAGAACCACGAACTTAAAATTCAAATGAGGTCGAATTTCGACCTATGGGCGACCACTAGTATCTATTAATGTTTCAAAAGTGCCAGTTACTCTTTATACGTCTTTACATATTTATGCTTTACTATTATTAGGCCCATAAATTTGAAAAAAAGCGCAAAAAGCAAAAAAAAATAAAAAATTAAGACTATTACCAATTGTTTGCACACCCACAAGCTTTGAAAAGTTAATGGCAATGCTTTATTTATGTTCTTTTTTACAGTATTTTGAACCTTATGTTCAATACAGGTCATTTACAAGCAAACATAATGAAGCTTTAGAAATGACCTTTTCAGGGTAATCAAAAAGAACCTTTCAAAGGTCCAAGTAATGGCACATTTTGGAGTCGCCGAAAAGGCTTTTTATGTTAATTTTTAAAATAGTTCGTCGTCGAATTTAGCGTGAAGTAGACCGTGATGATTAATTCGAAAGAAGATAGGAAAAAAGGTTTTATCGCTAGGATTTCTTCGAACTAGTTATAAATACTCTAAAAGATTGATAATAAAGATTGATTTATTTTAACAAGATTCTTTCTAAATCTTAAGGATTCTAGAGTTCTATATTGTACTCATATCAACCCGCAGTGGGCCCGCGTGGTGTATTACGGTCCACAATCCTCTCACAGAGAGGAGGCCTGTACCCCAGCAGTGGGGGCATTTAAAGGCTGATGATGATTTTACACTTTATTTATTTTTAGAAAACATATTTAATAGCTCCCTTCAGTGTGTAAAAGACAGAAAAGAGTTTAAAACACATGCTGCGTTTCAAAACGGGAAAAATTGATGTGCACTGTTAAGCAAAAGTCTCCACATAGTGAGTGCCTGAAGTTGGACGGCACCGCTGAGGCCAGCCCAGAAAGAAGTGGCTAGATGACCTGGCCGCATACCGTGAGGACTGGTACGAGGTTGCGCAGGATAAGAATTTCTGGAAGGACTTGGGGGAGGCCACTCAGCTGCGGGACAGTATGGACTAGGTAAAAAAAATAGACTCCATAATTCATAAAATTTTGCACAAGAGTATTTTATTGTAACGAGGGTGAGCACAGCGTAGGATTCTTAGAAAATCCCTCTACGGGATTAAAAAGAAGATGTTAGTTTATACGTCGATTTTCGTCAGTGAATAATTATACTGCACAGGACTAAAAAAACATTATCTACTTACATCACTACTAGGGTAAAGCCTGTAATGCAGATGGGTGGCACACGGAGGCCGGATCCCGCAAACCACGTCTTGAAGATGCAGGGGGATCCGATCAGGGTAGGCGATGGTGACATCCAGGATCCAATCGATGCTGTCACCAACTGTGGACTCCACGATCAATTTGGCGTTTCTCTGGTTGAAGTTGTTATCTATGAAATGTAAATTAATAATTAATTGTCAGATAGATAACGCATTTAGAAAATTATCAATTAAAATTAATATATAACTACCCGTACAACGAAATGTTGCAGATGTTTGTATGACGCCACTATAAAAGTCAATGGGATAACTCAATACAATGCTTGATGATCTTAGTAGAGCTTCCAAAAAATAAGATACACTGGAATTTGCTAACGGTTATGTTTAGCTAGGTAAAACTGTCCAGCTAGGTCTGTCCACCTTCGAAAAAGAGGTCATAGCTGACATAGAGGACTTAGCTGGGCAGTCGCTACTTGATTCGGGAAACTACGATAAATTTTATCATCCTAAATACCTCTGGGCTTACTAACGGCCCAGAAACGTGGTTACTAACAATGAGCCTGAAAAGAAGGCTCAGAGTCGCTAGAGGCAATGAAAAAGGCTATGATCAAAGTTTCCCTGCGTGATCGGACAATAAATGAGAAGATCCGCAGGAGAACAAAGGTAACCGCCTTGCCCAAGAAAATTAGCCAACTAAGTGATGAGCGACGCAAATTGCCCGCTGAATGGATGGCCAATGAGGCCGAAAGGTACTAGAGTGGCGACTGCATACCAGAAGGCGCAGCGAGCGTAGACCCCTCACAAGGTGGACAGATGACCTGGAGGAGGTCTTGGGAATCCGCTGGACGTGGAAAGTACTGAACGCTGGACGTGGATCGAAGTGGCGTCGCTTGGGGGACGCTGAAGTCCAGCAGTGAACGTCTTTCGGCTAAAATTACGATAATTAGTGTGAATACTAAATCTACTATAAGTGGCTGTTATTTATCCTTCCTCCTCCGTGGTAAGGGCCGTGACTTACAAGTTGTAGGTCGTGAGTTCAAATCCAGTGCTCTCAAAACGGTGAAAGAAAAAATCGTGAGGAAACCGGCATATCCTAGAATCAAGAAGACATGTGACATCCACCAACCCGCATTGGGCCCGCGTTGTGGATTACGGCCAACACCCTCTCACAGAGAGGAGGTCTGTGCCCCAGCAGTGCGGACATTAAAAGGCTGATGATGATGTTCTTGTGGGCCTTGCCTTAGGCATTTTTCATCAGTTCACCTTTGGGTGACACAGAGTTACACACTGAAATCACCCATAACTCTGGCAGATTCAAATCAAATTCCTACTATTTTGTTATATTACAACAATAAACGTTGAAGTTTCATTAAATGCGACTCACCTTTTCTCGAGTTATCTTTAGAAGTACTAGCGCCCTGGTCTCTTTGGGGTCCTACTTCTTCCATGATGACCTTCATAGCACCAGCACGAGGTAGTGATACGTATTCCAATTTCGGTAAGTTGTTCTTTTCTGCAAATCTGAGATACACAAAAAACATTTAAAAAAATCTGATGATTCTGAAAAAGCGCGACCACCGCTCGAAGGTTGATAAGGTTGGAGAGAGTTGATTTTTTGACCACTCGAAGGGTCTGGACGTTTTAGTGGCAGTGTAGGTAGGTAGTGGGTAGTGACATCTATGACACCACATACGAACTAAACACACAAATGCAAACAGAGTTCTCCGCGTTATTTGAACATATACAACAGTCCTAAATCAAACATCAGGCAGTTACCTGGACCAAACACAACACCCATCTGGTCGAAGGATCCTCCCTTTTTAATGGAGGTTAGCGGGACTTGTCAACCTGCTCCTTGCTAAAATTCCATAACCAAAGTCATATGCTAGTGCACTCTGCGCGGTGCAAGGAAAAAGAGAAGTCACTTTCTTTGCCTAAGGTTGTCATAGCAGGCAGTCTTTAGGTTGTCTTATCATCATATATTCTCGTGTGCTAACAGGAATTATAATTTGTGTATGTATGTCTTTTTCTTTGGCACACCTTACATATACAGCTAAAAGGATTTAACAAATAAGGTAAAAAGTTGTGTCTTGACAGCCGGACTGCCGCAGTGTCTTTATGATTTTTGAAAAAAAAAAACAAAATGGCGTCAGTCAAAAGGTAAATGTGATCCTATTTTTTTAACCGACTTTAAAAAAGGAGGAGGTTTTCGATCTTTTTTTTTTTGAATGATAAAAATAAAAAACCAAAAGTTATTTGCATTTTTCACATAAATTTTGAGGTTATGTAAAAAAGTGTAAATGCAAAAGTTGTAGATCTTTTTATTACCTACTACTTTGCCATTAATTTTTTTCCATAGGACTTTTAGTTTTGCCGGAAATCAAGATAACCATTTTTTACCCTTAAAAACTCACCCCCTTCCACTTCCCGACCTGAGATCGTTTGTAAATTATTTTTCCTTTCATTTTTGATAAATTTTCTTCCTCTTCCAATGGTTTTCATCCTACTATTATTCTTTTTTGGTTTAAAAAATTATGGACCCTGGTCTAAATGACGTCAATTATAAGTAATAAATATTTATGTTTCTTACCTTTGACTGACCTCCCTTCTCTTGTGCAAGAAGCCCCCCTCTGGGAACAGCACAATTAATTGTCTCGCGAGTGGGATGTAAAATTTGTGGATGTGTTGTCTCAGGTCCTCCAAGGACTGGTCGCGTTTCTGCTTGCCCTGTGAACAATAAGAAAGAATTTAGTCAATTGTGTGAAACTTACATAAATTGATGTATCTTGTAATTGAAAGCCATGGTCAATTTTATTATTGGCAGAATCCACGAAAGGTTACTTATATATAGGACCGACGCACTCTCGGTAGTTAGCCAAACTTCTGACCAGCTGGTATAACCTTTTCACGACATCATAATCATCATTTCAGCCGAAAGACGTCCACTGCTGGATATAGGCCTCCCAAGTGTCACCACGACGGTTGGTCTTGTGGGTCTCGCATCCATCGGCTACCCACAACCCTCACCAGGTCATCAGCCCATCTAGTGGGAGGCCTTCACAACAGCACAGAAACTATTCTCACATTTGAGACAAAATAAAAATTCGAAAATTGGCATGCCTTTATCGAGTGTGACAAAAGCATTTATTGATTTTTAAGATATAAGACCTTATGAGAAAAACCCTTGTTCACCCAAATAGTCCAGTCATTATTGACATTCGAAATCGAAAATTTAATAATAATTCCAAAAGTTTTCAAACTTCGGTCAAATGAATGGTACATTGAGACAACAATAAATCTCACTTTGCAACCTTGTCCGCAGTCCGGAACATTGTTAAAATTGCAATTTAATTAATTTTTGCTGTATGGTCGTGAAAAAAATTCCAAAAGTTCTGCAAACTTGGAGAAGTTTTTGATATAAAATTTCATATCACGTATTAAATTTGCAACCAATCAAAGTGTACGGAACATTTTTTGTTAATAAAAATTAATGTTTTTTTTTATTAAACTAAAGGAAAACGTTCTAAAAGTTCTGCAAACTTGTAAAATGCATGCGATGCAAAATGCATCAGAATAGATGTTTTCGAAGTTTGCAATCAAGTTTCAAAACTTTTGTAATTATTCCGAGATCACCTTACTCGAAAAAATGACCACGAAAAAAAAAAAAATATAAATAAACATGTTCCGGTCAACGTAAAAGGTTGCAAATTTATACAATCGTTCGGTATATTTTTCCGATATATCTGTCAAATTTGCAGAACTTTTGGAACGTTTCCCTTTAGTTTAATAAAGAAAAACATTAATTTTTAATAACAAAAAATGTTCCGTACACTTGAATTGGTTGCAAATTTGACACGTGATGTAAAATAATATAACACCACTCCAACTTTGCAGAACTTTTGGAATTTTGGTCTCAAGAACTGAGCAAATTATCATTTATTGCATTTTTAACAATGTTCCAGACTGCGGAACAGGTTGCAAAATTTTATAGTCTGTGTTTATACCATTCCCGACCTTACATCAAAATTTGAAAACTTTTGGAATTATAATGAATTGATTGTCTTGACTGACTGGACTAAAAACATATCATACCTACTCAAATTCTAACATTGCCACCAAGATTACGTGTCACTCTTCCACCGAAGGGTCGTAGAAAAATGACTCATGATTTCATCCACCGTGTATAATTAGAGATAAATCGCTTCCCGCATATTTTAATATAAATTCCTGATATAATGTGAAACTACTATAGATCTAAAACTCAAGGGCTGGTACAGTCGCCCACACAATGCGTTAACTATTATCGTGCATTTCATACGTCATTATCGGGATTGGTCGTGGGATTAGGGTTGTCGAAGCGGGATGTGTTTCGTTTTTCCGTGTAGCTTGTATTTATTTTTATAAAAAAAAGTTTTTTTTTTACTAATATGTTTGTTACTACAATATAAATCAGAAATATAAACGAATGCCCATTAATTGTGGTAACAAGCTACGAAGCAATTGCGTAGCAGACAACCAATGGTCTGCCTTTCATTTTCACAATTCAACTCTCTATTAAATTTTTCGAACATATCATGAAGCAATGAATTAGGAATTTGCTTCTAAATTTTTCTATAAATTTATAAAAGTGTGTTACGCAATTAGAGTGCTAATCACCCTATATTACTGAATGGGGTAATTCGTTTTCCAACATTTATAAATACCGAATCATTTCGTTAAAACAAATTATTAAAAAAAAAACAATGTTTTATTTTACTTACAAAATAAACTAAAAAAAGCCATCAGCACAGCCCTACGCATAGGGGTACCTCTAATGGATATTGTCGATATTGGCCCGTCGATGAGTAGGCAACTTTTCGACCACCCCTGATTGGACACAAGGGTCGGCTAACGCGATGTTTTAATTAAAGCCTGTTGTGTTTCTACCGAACATGGTCGGCTCACGATTTCTGCTCAATAGAAAATAGAAATATATATTGTTTTTTTTTTAACTTTGTTCATGATTGTACTACGTCTTGTTTGTTGTCTGGGTATTGATAGGTAGTTTAGTATTACTTAATTTACTATCTTGTTATACATTATTTAAGACCTTGTTTGGTGCAGTAAAATGCCATCAAGTACCGTAAACTTTATTGAGATGGTTATAACATACTCGTAGTACTAAGTACGTTGTCAATCATGGAAGAAGATATCATTTAAATTATGTAGGCATGTGTTAAATGAGTGTATTTTTAACGTTGTGTTAAAGATAAACACAATTCTACAATGTTCAAAACAGTCAAGGGAATTTAAGAACCTCAAGAAAACCTAACACGTTGAATGGGGATCTATAAGCAAAGGGTTCATTCACAACAAGTGTGCGCTACGTCGACCACATCATCGCTCATCATCAGGTAAATATGTAATAATAATTTAAAAATACTGAAAACTAAAACGTGTGGTTTAAAAAATAATCCAAAACCAATAATAATCAAAGTTCGTCCCAACTTCGGCACACTTCAACGAACGTGCTGAATTCCTGATTCCCTAGCCAACAATATGGACCTAGAACATCTCAGAGCAAGACTGAAGTTCTTTGGAGTCCGGTAAGAACGCAAATCGCTCGCTTCCCACGGGTGCAATGAACCGAAGAACCGGGAACTATCCATGAGATCCGATCGGGAACCATCGGCAGGACTTTTGAAAACGCTAACGATCGTCCAATTGGGTTGCGTGGTACCAATGTTGTCGACACAACGTATTCCTTGTCGACAACATTGAAGAATGTGACAGTTTAGCTACATCAAAGCCAGTGAGCAGGTTCATCAATATCGCTTTAAACTAATATTCGATTTCAACTCCAACCTTTCATAAAAAAAAAAACTTTTTTACAAAAAATACAACTGACTTCTAAAAATTGCAAAATAACTTTAATTTCGGAAGTCGGTGTTTGTATTTTTTTGTTTCTTCGTAATTTGACACCGACTATCGTATTTTTTGTAAAAAAGTTTTTATTTTTCACTTTTCAGTTGTTATATCCCAGAAGTAAAACTAAATATTAAAGTTATGCCCGAATGGATAATAACATGGCCCTAATAACATGGCATTTGAATATTTGGAGACAACCAAAACGTCATCTGTGTATACATATTTTTTGTTGTTGATTTTTTCAAAAAGTGCTGAATCAATTTCGATAAAATTTAAATGGGGCCACCTCTGAAGTTCGACCTACCAAACAAAAAAAATCATCAAAATTTCTTTACAAATGGCGAAGATATTGCGTAACAAACATACAAAAAAAAAAGTACAAATATGTCATAGATTACATTTGTTGGGTCGTGGGGCTTTTGGGACCGGGACCGCGGTCCCAGATTCCACCTATATAATATATTGTGAACATTTGATAAAATGTTCATAACATATACAAATCTGGATATCACCTCCTGTTGTTCTCCTTGTCCTGTCAGTGATGATGGACCGATCCCAGTACAACGTGCTATGACCATATTATTATTAGAATTATTATTTTATGTTTAGTTTAAATACTGATTTGTGGATTCCGGGTACTATACTACTCACATCTGGACAGATGTGAGTGGTATAGTACCCCCTCACATCTATCCTGGATGGATGTCCAGGCAGAAAATTTTGAATTAAGATGCTACTCAATCAGTGTTTGAAGTACTCAAATGGTTATTTTAATAATCACCTAGCGACCAACCCCAACTTTACACTAGTACAAATTATAAACCCAAACCTTCTTCATGAATATCTCTATCTACAGTTGAAAACCGCATGAAAATCCGTGAAGCAGTTTTTGAGTTTATCGCGAACAGACGCGGCAATTACTTTGTTTTATAATATCAAGTGAATAGTGAACCCGAATATCATAAAGAAACTTAGTGTCGTCAGCAATGGACAACAACAAGATCGTGAGGCTCGCAGCAGACGGAGCGTGCGTCACAGTAAGCAACGCTATCCGATACTTAACGTTTTTACAACAAATGTTTCATATAGATTAATTCCTATTGTATAACTGAATTCTATTTGCTGTTTTTAAGGCAATGGAGAGGGCTAAGCTCGGAGTTTCCTTGCGTGATCGAATCAAGAATGATGATAAATAAAAATATATATACGGTCGAATTGAGAACCTCCTCCTTTTTTTTCGTCGGTTAAAAATAAAATAAAATAAAAAGCTCGCCTTTGTAAATAATTGTTAATTTGTGTTTTATTTATATGTTATATGTGTACAATAAAGAATAATAATAATAATAATAAAAGCCTTATATTTCCTCCAACTTTACAAGTTTACAAGATGATGTTTACATATTATATTATACTATTCTATTTTTTCTCCTATGTTAATCTGCAAGAACCCCTCCGCAGGTAAAGGCCTCCTCTAAAGACTCCCATTTGGTTCTGTCCTGGGCTTTTTGCATCCAGTGTGGGCCAGCTGTATCTCGTATGTCGTCTTCCCACCTGGTATACTGTCTTCCTCTGTGGCGTTTCCCTTCCGGGCCTTTCCACGATGTGACTGTTATGGTCCACCTGTAGTTCACTAGTCAAGGTTACCTACCGACATAGCCCGAAGGATCGCTAAACTGAAATGGCAGTGGGCAGGGCACATTACTCACAAAACAGATGGTCGATGGGACCTAAAAGTTCTAGAGTGACGACCACGTATTGAAAGGCCTCCCATAAGGTGGACCGATGACATGGTGAGGGTCGCGGGTAGTCGACGGATGCGAGACGCACCGGACCCGTAGAGTTGTAGCGACACTTAGGGGGAGGGTAGGCCTATCTCCAGCAGAGGACATCTTTCGGCTGAAATGATGAGGTGATATTTACTAGGAGCAATTGATTTAGGAACTTACTCGTACCTTTATGGTTTGTAGTAGCATTTATGCCGCCATATTATGACCTACAAACCAGACGTCACAGATATCCAATATCGCGAAATCAAAGTTCTCCGCCCGACACCAACCATCGGGCAGATGCCCAGACCACACACAACACCCATCTGGTCAGAGGATCCTCCATTTTCAATGGAGGTTTGCGATACTTTAAACCTTGTTCCGCATTACTTCTAAAGTTATAAACTGCTCTTTAAAAGTGACAATTAAATTTTTTAAATCGGAGTTTGCTTCAACGTGTCATATTGTGGTGTACGCGCCTGTGTGCCCTTAACCCGCGCAGAAATGTTACATTTTGCGCCATTTTATGACATTTTCAGTTATTTTATTGATGAGATTTTGATAAAGTAGTGTATGAACTGCACATACAGATTTGTAATATGGTATTACACCCATTTTTGAAAAGTTTCTCAATAAGATTCTATAGTGCTAATAAAACCAATAAAAAAACAAAATTTTTATTCAATCATTAAGTGCCTTAAAAATGCATTTAAATTTTACCTTTTCAAATTTCGAGCGTAATTTGACGAAAACGCTGGACGCAGTGGACGCCATATTGCTTTATGTTCATGACGTCAGTTGGCTGTGTTAATAAAAGTACAAAGCATAGAGTTGACAGTTGACACTTTATAGTTTACACAGCCGTATGACGTAGGATAGCATGGCGGCTACTATTCTTTTTTTAACAGTTTTGGCTATGCCCAGTGGCATTGGTTACAAGACCTTTAAGCCAAGTCTTAATTTGATCACTATCACTTTTTCTTTTTCCCCATTAGAATGCAGATGTAACACATTCTAATGTATTTCGCAGTATTTGGCAACAAATGTGTCGAGTCAGCCTTCTCAGCAAACTTCGCTGAGGTAGTCTTTACTACAATAAAATTCTCAGCTCCATTTTACCGAGATCGCACCTGTTTCATTGATTCCACATATTGTCCAGTTGCGTAGACACTTGAGACACAAAACTACACCAATTTTACATCACAATATCCACTAGGAATCAATAAGCGAATAATTAAAAGAGCCACTGAACTTCACTCGAGAAAATCCCGCCAAAAACTCGGCTACTATTCCATGGTGTTAAAAAACATATTATTTTGTTATTTTATGAACTAGAACTAACATTTTCCGACTGCTTTTTGCCTAAGCTATCTCAAAAATACATAATTATTTAGTTTTTTTTCTGAGTAAAGAGTAAACATTCGTGTGTTACTAATACAAGCTTCCCCTGCGACTCAGTTTATAAACTCACACTCACATTTTAATAACAATTGTTATGTTACAGTTTATTATACTACTATTGTTAAAGTCTAGTTCTTAGAATAATGCAATACACGTGTTTCAAAGGTCTCAACACACATACACCAGTCTATACTCCACTTAAACATAACTCCAGCCGTTGTGTTAGTTTATTTGCTGCGTTTAATCCAGCGCCGCGTGTCTTTGACTGGGGACTACTAATTAGTGGCGTGGTGCGAGATATTGTATTGTATGTCTGTGTGCACTTGAGTAAGGGTTTGTTCGATATAAGTGTGCTAGCACTGTTTGAATCCAGACAGGCACTTTACTATGTGTAAATTATTTCATCACCACTGCTCCTAAAGTGGTGAAAGAAAACATCGTGAGGAAACGGCATGACCTAGAACCAAAAATCGAAAACATGTGATATTCACCAAACCGCACTGGGTCTGCCTCTCTCGCAGAGAGAAGGCCCGATCCCAACAGTGAGAAAAGGCTCTAGCTGTAATGGTGAATTCTATGTGAACCAATCGTAATTTTTTTTTGTCGGAAATGGCAAAGATCGAGAGTTAAATCATCATCATTTTAGGGTTCCGTACCCAAAGGGTAAAACGGGACCCTATTACTAAGACTTCGTCTGTCTGTCCTTCAGTCACCAGGCTGTATCTCATGAACCGTGACAGTTATACAGTTGAAATTTTCACAGATGACGTATTTCTGTTGCCGCTATAACAACAAATACTAAAAAAAAGAATAAAATAAATATTTAAGGGGGCTCCAGCTCCACAACGAACGTGATTGTTTTGCCGTTTTTATAGATAATGGTCCGTACCATTATCTATAAAAACGGCACGGTACCCTTCGTGCACGAGTCCGATTCGCACTTGGCCGGTTTTTCCATTGCCTTAAACCTCATGCGCTAAAGGCAATGGAATAATCGTTCAGCTTAAAAGATGAACCAGATATTAGGTTTTTAATAAGATCAAAACTCTTAAAAAATCAAATCTTATGACCTAGACTTCTGAATCCTACGTTTCTAACACGTGGGGCATACTTAAAGTATCTGATTCTTCCCACTTACATCATCATTCTCCTGCCCTTATCCCAATTTATTTGGGGTCGGCGCAACATGTCTTTTTCTTCCATACTCCTCTATTAGTCGTCATCTCTGTAGTCACCCCCTTTTTACCCATATCCTCTTTCACACAGTCCAACCATCGTTTCTTTGGCCTTTCCCTACTGTTATAGTCATCCACATCCATACACAAGACTTTCTTCACGACATTTTCTTCATTCCTCCGCATCACATGCCCATACCACGACAACCGATTTCCACACAACTTTTCAGTCAGCGGTGCCACTTTCAGACTTCCTCTTATATACTCATTCCTAATTCTATCCATGCGCGTAAACACATCGCTCTTAGCATTCTCATCTCAGCTACATGCAATTGCTTTCCATTCATCCCTTTTGTGGCCCAACATTCTGAACCATACAAGACAGCAGGTCTGACCATTGTTTTATAAATCTTCCCCTTAAGTTTTAGGGGAATGCCACACACAGATAGTCCCGGTGACCTGCCGCCATTTCATCCATCCAGTGTTAATTCTGTGCTTAACAGTCCGATCTATTTCGCCATCGTTTTGCACTAGTGAACCGAGATACCGAAAATCAGAGCAGACTGGGAGAAGCAGGCCATCTAGCACTACAGCTTCAGAACTGGAGAGACCGCCGAAATCGCAGAACATGTATTCAGTTTTGGTTCTGCTGATTTTCAAGCCAACTTACAATAAATATATAAAAAAAACAATTATGAAATTCTCAAATGAAACTCTTTGGGATCATTTGTTACTCTTTAATTTGCGAGACTGTCTTTTTTTTTACTGTGGCGTCCTTCCGAAAATTGTATATCGCTATCAAAATGAATTTAACTCGTAAACAATTTTCGTTCAATGATTTTTTATGATTTTCGCTGTGGCTTAAGTCAACAAGAGAGTTGCCAGATAATTGGCATTTGGTGATGATGCACCATGTCACAGCTCTGTGTATTTGTAGTTTGGAGAATTTAGACGTGGACGTGATCATCTCCATGACGAGGTACGTGAAATTCAACCGGCGACTGCGGTTACAGAATCTAATATTGATACCGCAAGACAACTTAATGAAATGCCAAGGGGAAGCGGATAAATTCTGAAAATGAGTTACCGCACCCCTGGGCACTCAGGCAAGGAAGGCACAGGGGTGGGTTTTAGTCAATTAGAGTCTGACACGCCCTCCCGTTCCACCCAGAGCGGCAGAAGTCATTGGATGATTTCCCACCTCAGAAAAAAAAAACGACAATGAAACTGACAAAGAAAAATTACTTGTCAGCAAATTCGTAGTGCAAAACCTTTTGCATGTCCATCTGAAGGTTCGGAAAATTTGCACTCGATGGATACCGCATGACTTAACACAGAACCAGAAACGACGGCGATTCTTCGGGCTATATCGGACACCTTGGTTCTCCTGCGGATTTCTTACTTTCTGATTCGATAGTCATAGTCAGAAGCCAGAAAATCTGACAGGGACGGAAAAAGGCTTGGTATTGGTAACCTGACTAACTTAATCTAACATACACAACTTCAATCTAATTGGAAGCTATATGTATCAGTCGTTTGGGGTTTCAACACTACTAGGGTCATGGGGTCCGAGTGCTCATCGAAATCGGTCCAACCGATCACGCGTGATGTCGTGACCGAGAGAAATAGGGATTCATTTTTATATATACAGATAGATAGATAGATTTAATTAAGATTAACACGTATAAATTAAATAAACTTATGCGCTAGCTTATTCACCACCAATCTTCCCCGAACTACAAAAGCTTAAAGAACACTACAACTCAACTGCTCCTGGAAACTAATCCAACTCGTTAGCAACTTCACACCTATGTTTAGCCTTTTGAGCACAACAATTAAAAGCCGGATATCAACTTAGCGCGTACGGAACCCTAGGATGAGCACCTTTTGTGCAAGTTCTAATTGAACATGGCGAGATGATATGCTTTTATGAGGATGAATAGCGTTTTGTAGCTTTGAGAGGATTTGTGGTTATGATTTTGTAAAAATTTACAGTAGTTTGGGGTGATATGAAGGTTTTTTTAACCGACTTCCAAAAGGTACGGAACCCTAAACGTGCGAGGTTCGACACGCACTTGGCCGTTTTTTTTTCACATTAAATTGCACTACGTTCTTTCACTCTAATGCATAGACACATACTAACGATAACCAGCGCCATTTATGAGTCTTCCTCGGAATTATTTCGACTGGTCATTTTACACGACTTGATATTATTATTGCATATTATATGGAGCGGGAGGGCATGTCAGACTCTTACGGACTAAAACCCACCCCTATTCCTTCCCTGCCCTGAGTGCCCAGGGGCGAGGTAACTTTGTTTCGAATTTATCCTCAACCCCTTTTTTTTGTGGGTTGGGAAATCATCCAATGACTTCTCCCGCTCTGGGTGGAGCGGGAGAGCGTGTCAGACTCTTACTAACTAAAACCCACCCCTGTTCCTTCCCTGCCCTGAGTGCCCAGGGGCGAGGTAACTCTGTTTCGAATTTATCCTCAAACCCTGGGCAGGCATCGGCCATGACGGGCCCCGTCATTATTGCTGACAACTCTTTGAGGCACTTGTGGAGTACTACGCGCTGTCGACTCTCAGGCCTGGTGCTGATCGGACAGCGAGCTACCCATTACTCGCCGTCCGCAGGCCCGGGTAAGACATCATACTCCTGCCCTGCTCAATTTATTTGGGGTCGGCGCAGTATTTTTTATTCCTTATATACATCTCTATTTGCCGTCATCTCACTCAATAGTCATCTTTTTTTTAGCCATATCGATTTACACACATTCCATTCATTATTTCTTTGGTTTTCATCATCATTTCAGTTGTAAGACGTCCACTGCTGCACATAGGCCTCCCCGAAATGTCACCACAACGACCGGTTCTGCGTGTCTCGCATCCATCGGCCACCAGCGACTCTCATCTGGTCATCGGTCCACCTTGTGGGAGGCCTTCCATCGCTGCGTCTTCCGGTACGCAGTCACCACTCCAGAATTTTTTAGCCCATCGAACATCTTTTCTGTTTTTTCGTTACCCTTATAAAATTAATAAACTACTAAAATGCCTCACTTTTAAACTATCAGTAGCCACATATTATAAACAATGTTAATATTAATTAACTAACGAACCATGGACTATAAAACACGACAGTAAATTATACAGTGTTAAAATACAGCACTTGTGGAAAGCCAAATCCGTTCACTTACTAGTAAAATACACTCCACGATTCTAATAAGATTAAACAAAAAATAATATTACACACGCGACCAAAATTACTCGGACACACTTACAGATAATCCGCTTAGAGTGAACCGTCAAGTTGAGCTTGTTAATCGTCCCAACTATTACAAGTCGGGAACGAAGAAAGTATACACAAAACTGCGTCTAGGGAAATTCGTTAAAAGAAAAAAGTCTCGTTCCAAACGTCCAAGGAGCAGTAACGAGGGTATCTAGTTGAAAACTTTCGCATCGTTACCGCTACTACGAGTAAGATAAGGGAAAAATCTTACTGTAACGTTTACAGTGGCGGGCCTGTTAAGTGGGCGCCTGGTAATTTTCGGTTTGACGAAAATAATTATTGACATTTATATATTTAAGTTGTAATTATGAATATGGCTGCGGGTTTTTGTCTGGCATGAAAAATAATTAACTGTTCATAATAAAAAAATAAAAATTAAATCGATTTTTTGACTGACAAATATTTTATAATATTATGAAATAAGAATAAATTAGATTTTAAAAGCTTATAATTCAAACGCCGTCCGATCAGGGCCAGGCCCGAGAGTCGACGGCGCATACTGTTCCACGCGCGCCTCAAAGAGATGTCAGCAATTCATGACGGGCCCCGTCATGGCCGATGCCTGCCCAGGGATCGTGGATAAATTCGAAAAAAGGTATATTATGTCAATATTTTCTTCAGCGGATTATTTCAGCTTGCCAAAAAAAAACATATCAAGGTTTACTTTTTTAAGACTTTTCTATCTCCACCACAAATCCACCACAAATCCACCCCCTTGTGAAGTTGCCTCCATATGTTTTATCGGCCGCCAGTGTACCGCAGAACTTGCTACGTGTGCCGTTCTCATAGAAAGCAAGCCTAATTACCTGCGGCCGACTTCCCTCCTTTTCTATTTTTGTTTTAATTGCGACCATACTTTTTTCTTTTTGCAAAAATGTTACCAACTTTCAGGCACGCGATATTGAGGTTCATTTTCATGATTATTGTTGAAAATGTACTTAATTCGGAGTTTCTAGAAACTAGGTATTAATTTGTACTGAAATTCTGTTTTTGTATTACTTTTTGATATGTTGGAAAAATGTATTGTAAGTTGCTTGCCTGTAGAAATTTCATAGCATAACTTAATAAGTAGATCATTTACCTTTACATGAAACTGTGTGTTGTTTGTTTTTAACCGACTTCAAAAAGAAGGAGGTTATCAATTCGGATGTTTGTATTTTTTTTTTATGTATCGGGCATGACTCCGTCATTTATTAACGGATTTGCAAAATTCTTTTTTTGTTCGAAAGGGGTTTATTCCGAAATGGTCCCATTTAAGTTTCATATAGATCTGATGATGAGTTTCTGAGACAGACCACGGAACTCTTCAAAAATTGACAACAAATCAACTGCGATTGCTGCGATCTAATGTAATTCATGTACAAAGTTTTGTTAATACAATTTAATGGGGAACCATAACTAAAAAGTGAAAAATATATATTTTTTTTTATTACATGTTCTATTGAATCGTTGCTTCAGTATTTCGGCTGAAATGCTGAAGCAATGGTTACTTATTTGTGTGTTAATGTTGTTGTTATTCTTATGTCACTAACATAGTTATTTAAGTTTACTTATTGTTACTAATATTTTATGAGTCTCATTGTTACTTACAGTAAAGAGGAGCTCGTGGCTAAAGTAATAACAGCCGCACAGATCGATCCATCAGGTTAAGCTACGCTTGGCGGGGTTGGTCCATGGATGGGTGACCATCTTTACATACCGAGACTCCTGCGTGCCGCCTCGGAAAGCACGTTAAGCCGTTGGTCCCGGCTGTAAATCGTGGATCTTTGACAGTCGTTACGGGTCGTCAGAAGCTCGAAAGTCAGACAACCAGTCTTAACAAGGGGTATCGTATTACCCAGTAAATGGGTTGTGGAGGTCAGATAGGCAGTCGCTCCATGTAAAATACTGGTAATGATAAAATGATAAAATGATGTTTATTCAGTAAATAGGTTACAAGGAACACTTTTACACGTCAATGTTTTTTTGTCAGTTTAAGCTAGATGAGGCCGGTGTTTCCTAGCTGACTACCCTGAGAAGAAACACCGAAACAAACTCAGAGGTCAAAGTCTCTTTTAGTGTTCAAATCCATACAATGTGGACTGGTTAGATCCTATGAGAACCATGTACGTTTATGTCTGGGATGAGCTTTATGAAGAAAGCAACACACGAATTCGAGTGGACCTGTCCAGACAGTGCAAGCATTTGTCAGTCATCGCGAAGCTCAACTCAGAACTCTGAGGTGCTCAACGAACCGACGAACAATACCAAAGTAAGGACATTTGAGTAGGCCGCAAAAAATACTCAAACTGCCAGACAATCATAAAATCTACATGAATATAACGACATACATAGTTCTCGCATTCACATTATTCTATATGAGGACCATGCAGCTTAGTGACTGTAGTGGTCTTTTGAAGAAAGAACCAAACATATTTGAGTGGACCTGTCCAGTCAGTGCAAGCATTTGTCAATAGTCGAATAGCTCAACTTAAAAACCACTAAGGAGCTCAATGACATGACGAACAATACCAAAGAAAAGACATTTGGGTAGGCCGCAAAAGTACTCAAACTGTCAGACAACGTTGAAAATTACTGTAAAAAGGAGGAGAAAATAATAATAATAACCCACATAGTCCTCACATTTACAATAATTAAGTAATCAAAAAAAAATAAAAATATAATACTTTACAAAGTAAATATTTGTGTCAAACAAAATAGTAATCATAATATGTCAATCAAAAAATAAAAATAAATATAATACTTAACAAAGTATTCAAGTCAAAAAAAATAATAATAATAATAAAATGTCAATAAAAAAATAAAATAAAAAATATAATGCAATACTATACAAGTATTCATGTCAAAAACGAATATTAAAAAATATATATACAGCGTGGAGAAGACAATACGACAATAAATGAAAACACGGACAATACTAGTTTATAAGAATAAGTTTAAGCTATCAAAAATGTCCTAACATCGAAAATAAAAAAATAAAATTTTCAAACAAACTAAATGGCATAAAACTAGAAACGAAATAGAACACCATTTATAAATATGAGTTCACTAACCTGTCGTAAGAGCGGCAACAACGCGCGGTCCTGTAGCGACTTGATTTTTTAGCTTTTAATTATGGATTAATGCTCAGTAAAATTACACTGAATCACAGATTATTTAGCACAGCCCAAACATTGACAACAAGTCTGTACTGGTGCGAAGTCTCCCGTCCTAGACGCGGATTCACGCGGCTCCAGTAACGAAGATTCTGTCTGTTCCATAAACCGTTCCTTGTAAATGTACTTAAATCAGTCCACATCACATTGTACAAGAAATCCGGATTCTCGAAATGTTTATTTTCAATCCAGCGACAAAAGTTTTCCCTAACTGGTTTGTCTCTAGGTAACAATGCATGCAATTTCTTGTATTTATACGGCTTCCGTTTGTCACGTTTTAAAACTTTAAGAATAGTTGTATGGTCAACCTGACCTGCCCTTCGCGAACTACACGTTGGGTTGCGTTAAAAAAAAAACACGAAAACAATAAAAACTAAGCGTCTAATTTCGCACAATTCACTCACTGTTTAACTAAATACCTATTAAAACGTTACGTGTCCTGTCACCAAAATAAAGCGTCCAATTTCGCACTAATACCGTCGTAAATGAATTTACAAATTTAAACACGAGCGGCGGGGAAGTACCTATACGAAAGTTAGCGGCTCCTACAAACAAAACGAGGACGCGTGACTCTTCACAGGACCGCGGCGACACACTAAGCTAAAGTAAAAGTAGTAGCAAATTTCTTCAAGAAAGCGAAGTAACAAACGAAACTAGATTTATCTCTTTCGTACACACTAAATGTTCTATTAATATTATGAGTGCATTGCAATTTCCGCATTCGTTACTTTCTTATCCAACTTTGATGACACGCTTTATGACTCTTATTACTCAGAATTAAGGTATAATTTTCACTAAATCAGATGAAAATACTAATTTGGCGAAAGTGTAGTAGCGAGTTGGCAACGTGACTTTAATGTTTTGATGTTTATACCGATGTGGGTCGTTAACCTGACAGTGTTTCCCTATTATCAGATACATCATGTAGCAAATGTTAAAAATGAAAAATAATTTCCTGTGACTAAACTACTGGATATATTCAAATGATTTTTTGTATGTAGACTGAGAACGTCTTGAGGTATGCGAGGTTTAATTTATTGTCGTATTGTCATCACCACTCTGTATATAAAAAATTTTTTTTTTTTTTTCATCAGTAAGTAGTACATATGAAAACAATGGCTCATGTATATCATTGAAGCAGCTCAATCCCACGCCTTTTTGTCCTCAAGAAAGTCATTAATTGTGTAAAAAGCTTTCTGGCATAGCTTACGTTTAATAAATGATTTAAATTTATTTATGCTTAGTTCTTGAATTTGGCTAGGAAGTTTATTATAGAAACGTATACATTGACATCTAAACGAACCACCTATTTTTTTCTTGAGCCTGGTTTTTGGTACAATAAATTTGTGTTTGTTCCTAGTATTTATGCTATGGATATCACTGTATCTTTTAAACAGATTAATATTTTTATGTGCATACATGAGATTCTCATAAATATATTGAGAGGGAACAGTCATAATATTAATCTCTTTAAATTTGTCTTTGAGGGAGTGTCTGGGACTTAATTTATAAATTGCACGAATAGCCCTTTTCTGTAAAACAAAAATTGTCTGAATATCGGCGGCATTTCCCCACAACAGAATGCCGTACGACATCACACTATGAAAATAACTAAAGTATACTAAACGAGCTGTCTCTAAATCAGTTAAACCACGAATTTTCCTTACGGCGTATGCTGCAGAGCTAAGTTTTTTGGACAGTTTATCTATATGGGGGCTCCACTGAAGCTGCGCATCCAAAGTTAAACCTAAGAACACTGTGGAATCCTCGGGTTTCAACTCTTCACCCTTTATTGACACACTAGTGTTCACTTGTATTACATTGGGTAATGTGAACTTTATGCATTTTGTTTTTTTCTCGTTAAGGAGAAGATTATTGACATTAAACCAGTTAACTACAGTTGAAAGAGCATTATTTACATTATCAACAACCACCTGCTGACGTTTGAGTTTAAATAAAAGTGAAGTGTCATCTGCAAACAGCACTATATCATGTTTATCCTTTATGAGGTAAGGCAAGTCGTTGATATAGATTAGAAACAAAAAAGGACCCAGAATTGAGCCTTGAGGAACCCCCATTCTGACTACAGACCCGGAAGACCTTTTGCCGTTCACATCAACTCTCTGAATCCTATTACCCAAGTATGAAGTAAGAAGATCCAGAGAGGCGCCCCGGACTCCGTAGTAGTGCAGCTTCCTGATCAATGTATCATGGAGAACGCAATCGAAAGCCTTAGACAAATCGCAAAAAATGCCCAACGCATCGCATTTATCTTCCCATGCATTATAAATGTGTCCCAAAAGTTCAACACCAGCATCAGTTGTTGAACGACCCTTTGTGAAACCAAACTGTTTGTTGTGTAATAATTTGTGTTTATTAAAATATCTTTGAATTTGATCTAAAATAATTTTCTCAAAAATTTTACTAAAAGTAGGTAGCACTGATATAGGTCTATAATTAGTAGGGTCTGATGTACTACCCGATTTAAACAATGGTATAATTTTACTATATTTCATTAGATCAGGAAACTCACCACAATCTATACAATTATTAAAGATTACTGCTAAAGTAGGTGCTACAATGTCTATAATAGACCTAGCAACGTCAACAGAATTACCCCATAGATCTGCAGTCTTTTTAACATTTAAAGTATTAAAAGTTTTGATTACATCATTACAAGTGACATATTGGAAATAAAATTGGGATTCACAAACTGGAACGTTTTCTTTAAGTAAAATTTCTGCAGCAGTTGGTGATGAATTTAGAGATTTTGTAGTCGATACGGGAATCTCTGCAAAGAAATTTTCAAATGCCGCGGCGACTTGCGAATCTGATTTAATGATACTGTCATCAATAGCAAGGCTGTAATCACTACTTCGGTTGCAAGACCTTCCCGTTTCGCTATTAATAATATCCCAAGTCATTTTAATTACATTACTACTATTTTTAATTTTTGAACTTAAGTAGCGAGATTTCGCCAAATAACATACTTTTTTAAATAATTTAGAATAATTCTTAACATATAAATTAAATTCTACAGTGTTAATATAAGTCCGTTCTTCATACAGCTCATACAGCCGTTTTCTACTTTTATTAATACCAATGGTGGCCCAGTCACTGAAGGAAGTATTGCCATTTACCGAAATCGTCTTAGGAATAAAAGTAGTATCAAATTGCGTGCAATACATTTTGAAAAAATCATTATAATGTTGATTAGGGTCATCATTAGTTGACAAAAGTGGGATTTTATTTGAGAGTTTAGTTTTAAATGTTTCCAAGCGACCTTTAGATTTTGGGTTAACAGTGATATCTTTTTTTCGTTTATATTTGTTTATATTTGGTATAGTGATCAATAGTCCACTATGATCAGAGTCTAATAAATTAATAATTTTTTTGTGGGTAGGTAAAATATCTGCATAAATATTATCTAGGCAAGATGCAGTAGTGGGGGTTATTCTAGTAGGCTCCATAAATAGATTTACAAGATTGTATGACTGAAACAAACTTATAATTTTAGTGCTTAGGCTAGAAGTTTCTAACAAATTAACGTTGAAGTCGCCACAAACGATGACAGACTTACTAGAGTTACAAATTTTTTGCAACACTTCATCCATTACTTTTTCAAAACAATCATACAATCCTTTAGGTGGTCTGTACACACTTAATATAACAAACTGCTCCAATTCAATACAGGCAATTTCAACTGTCTGTTCAACAGAGAGGCTCACAATATCCTTGCGGTCTTTAAACTTAAGTATATTATTTATGAAAATTAATGAGCCACCATGTATAGCGTTTACTCTGCTGAATGAACTACCAACCTGGTGATTACTATAATTAAACATAATCTGATGGCTTTTAAGCCAATGTTCAGTTATACAAAGAATATCTACATTGTTAAATTTAAGGAATAATTCTATTTCTAAATCCTTGCCCATACAACCATAAATATTTTGGTGCACCAGGTTGATACTATTTGTTGATTTTAAAACATTGTTTTCACCATTCTTTAAATAATTGCTAGAGATTGTCTCTGTTGTCTTAATTTCTAATTTAAATTATTACTAATGTCAAAATTTGATGCCAAGACATTGGCAGAATTATGAAAAATGTCATTGCATTGCTCAATAGAAGCAATTTGTTTAGCCAAATTCTTGGCTGTTATACAAAATAAATATGATAGCGACACAGCTATCTGTCTCCTACAATAATTTGAAAGATAGTATCTATCTATATGATTCCTATCTTTTGTCAAATAAAAACGATTACCAATATAATTGTTAAGGTCAATTAGATGGAATAAGTTATTATTAAATAACAAATTGTGCAATTTTATATTCATATGATATCTAATTTGATTTTCTTCCTGTGGCAAACTTTGGCTATAAGGGAAAGTGAACATCACAATTTTTCTTAAATTAAGGTCAGACAAGGTTCTATAATATTGGAGCAATTCTCCTTTGTTCACGGTACCCCTATCACCAACTAAAATTATGAGTATAGTATCCTGGTTAAAATTACATTTTATAATCTCTTTCATTATTTCCAACAAAGTACAACCAGGCATGCAGTTATTCATTATAGAGTGTCCCGGTCATTTATCAAAAAGTGGCCTAAATCCTTTCCAATCTCATCACAACAGATAACTATTTCTTTATTTACACTTCGTTGCGATAAACAATTAGTCATTTCTACTGGCAAACTGGCACAAGACTGCGGTAAGGTGGTATTATATATTGGCAATGAATGGTCCGGAGTAGATGCCATTGATGGTGATTGGCAATGTTCACAGTTTGATTTTTGTAAGCTAACCAGCTCATTCATTGCCAACACATATTCCTTCATTTGTTTCTCTGAGGCTCTATATTTAGTGGTCATTGAGCTTAGTTGCTGTTGTAACCGGTCAAGTTCACACTGCAAGTCTTCCGTGTCAGTTTGGTATTTCCTAGTACTTTTCTCTAAGTTCAAAGCAATAGGTATTCAGCTGCATCCAGTTAGACTGGAAGCCGACCCCAAGATAGTTGGGAAAAGGCTAGGCAGATTGTTACTTACAATAAATTATTATTATTATCTCGTTTATTCATTTGTAAATACATAATAAATTATATTTTAAAATATTTCAATAAAAAAGATAAAAAAAAAACATTTAAAAATATTATTAGTTAAGAGTAGTAGTAGTTTTTGGAAAGTAATTATCGATCACAAAACAAGTGCATCTTAAAAATCCCTACCTGTTAAATATCTGTTCAACCTTTCACGGCAGGTCATGCTATCTTAGTGTAAACTCATTCTAATATTAGCAATTTGTTACAAATTATTATTGCAAACCGAAATACATTAGCTAACTTTTCCTAAAATTTATTGAAACTATTTTGTTCCGAGTTAGGTTTTTAGGGCGTATATATCCGCCAAGTGGCGCCCTCATTGAATAAAAAATCGTAGCAAAGCGTAGAAAATATAGATTAAAGAATCCTATGTTGCATTTGTTACAAAGAGGATAAGGTATTTTTACGTTGTTAAAACAGAACTCAAAATGTCTATGCTAAGATATGATTTTTTATTCAATGAGGGCGCCACTTATGCGGAGGGCCCTTAAATAATTATGATGTGTTACTTTATATTTTTATATTATGTATTTTTTAATGCACTGAGTTCAACACTACAAAACAAATAGAATATTTTTTTTAAAAGTTGACTAAAAAACAACAAAGAAGTTTTAAACAAATCACTTTTCAAGCAGTATGATGCAGTCGGGTTTCTTGAAAAAAATTTTTTCTTTTCTAGATTTTATTGAGTTATAGTTTTGGAATCGCCTCCACGAACCTTTTATTTTGATACCCCACTCAATACAGTTTTATTTTTTTTTCTTTTTCACAATATGGCGTCTGGTTGTCGCCATACTGTATTTTGATTGCTGTCATGTATGTAGTAGCACTAGCAAGATTTAGACGAATCAATTGACGGTAAAAATATCAAAATCGGCCCACGCGTTTGGTCTCTAAAGCGCCACAAAAGAACAAACATACATACATTCATACATACATAGGCTGATAACCCTCCATTGCTTTGCGCAGTCGGGTAATAAGGGTCAATCACACTTTCCATTATCACTGGCCATCACAGTACAATAAAAATTACCAACCCAAAAAAAATAAAAAAAAGGTTAATCAATTCTAATAATTAAATGGTGCGTTAACCTGCACGCATTGATGTGCTAATGAGGTTACGGTCATGGCCGGTGCGCTCGCGCAGTAACAGAATCTAAATATAAAACAGAAGATCAAATCTAAGCAATGCTGAGTAAAAAGCTTTCACTTTCACGATGCTAAAATTAAATTCTTCTTCTTCATTGTCATGATGATTCCAAAACTATAACTCTTTTGACCAAGACTTTGCCACGTCAACAGCATTAGTATTTGCCTCGTAAAAGTTTTTCAAAGTGCGGGTGCTGTTGGACAGAAGGCAATCGCATTGTGGCTCATTGGATTATCCCATCCGATTAATTTGTGCCTGCAGCAGCCCAACTGAATTAATAGTCGATTTAGAGATTTCCAGGTGAACCACGGCAGTTGGTGGCCCACAGGAAACTTTTCTGCAAGCTCAACATAGCCTGTTGCAGGGGATGTCTTAGGGGCCACAATTTTTTCTTTGCTTCGCTATACCGGTTGTCCTTTTTGTTAAAAAAAAATATTTTGCAATCATTAACTCTACGTAAAAAGTCAAACTTCCCATTTCTGAAATGAGTATTTGGAGTTAAAAACGTGTCAAACCACACTTAGCGTCAAACTTAGTCGGGTTTTCAAGCTAAAGTAGAGTTAATTAACTCTTATATCGGGGGTAACACATAATAATAATGATGAAAGCTAGACACTTTCAGTGCACTCAATTTTATTTATTTTGTACACCTATCACGATTCTGTCCTTTTCACCCAAAGTTAAAGCTGCAGAAGTAAATAATATTTATTTTGCAAACTGGTTATAAATAACACTTAAACACGTTAATATTTTTTGACAGTTTAAGCTAGATGAGGCCGGAACCCACTTTGCATATGAAGTTTTGATAAGTAAATAACAGAGATGCCTATGCATTAATGCAGCCATAGAACTTTCTGATTTAACTGGAAACGTGACGACTTAATTATGTCACTGATAAAAAGTTGTTAAGAATTGGTCCTTCTGCATTTTTTAAGTGATAACCTAACTTGCGCACGCGCTTCGGAAGCGCCGACAGTAGTAACTGACGCGTGCTTGAATAAATTAAATAAATTTATTCAAACAAATGATTGTGATGGAACCAACCAATAAGCTTGTTACCTGCACGGACAATGAGTCTTTTGTGCTTATATTATCGCTTTTAATGGCGTAAGCTTAACATACACGTGTTGAACATGTTTCCTATGTATATAATTAGTTGAATCTAAGAGGAATACGTTTTAAAGTGCTATCAACTAACTATCAGCTTGCGTGTTCTGTGCTGAGCTCACGTAACGCGTCGTAGGTCCTCCCAGTAATAGGACTCACCCATCAAGGAACGCTGTCCGAAATTAGACGCATTAGGTTAATGAATAAGTTAGTGAAAAAATAATACTAGCAATTAGTTAATGAATTACTTCCTACAAAAAATACCTCAACACGGTCATATTTCACCACCTGCACCCGCATAACCACAACATGTCTCACTACGGAACCCACACAAGTATCCCGTGTACGGCACACTGTAACTGTTGTCGTACGGAAACACGGTCGGATGGGCAGCACGTGCTATGCGCGAGCGTCGGTGAAACGCCCATTGTTCAATGTAAATATGTGTTGTAAGTAGTATAGTGCTATGCTATAGCGATACCACTGTGTTAAACATGCATAATTTATGTCTTTGACATGAAACTGTTCGTGTCCTACAAATTTACCTTAATTTCAAGAACACTTTTTATGTTCAAGGAGTAATTAGGTATTAGTGTCAAGAGTTTTAAGCTGTTTGATGATCTCAAATAAATACCTACCCTTTTTTCTTTTTCTTCTATGAGCAGGAGTCAATACTAATTTTCAGGACAGGCGATGTAATGATTAATAATATTAAAATTAAAAATTTGCAAGGTGACAATTAAGAGAGAAGCACACACTTAGTATAAATTCGCTTGCCATTCCACTATTGGTATAACATCCCGAGTTAACCTATTCCCAAAAAAAAGCCAAACCCATCATCGGACTAAAAAAAAAAAGACGTGTGGCACTCGGAGACTGCCGCGGTAAAGCTATTGCATAGCATTTTTTATCAACTTATGCAATTATAATTATTTATTTTATTATTTTTATGTGTGTGTGTACTTATGTACGCACGTAAGAAGTTACACTTCTTTGGCGTAACAAGATAAATATCATCATCATCATCATCAAAAGTCAAAAGTTCTGCTATTCATCGATAGATGGCAAAACTAAAAAGTATCACCGCTGTGCTGGTCGGAGTGGTGTTAGGTTATATTTTCGTTACGGAATTTCTGGATTCGGTCTCCACGCTCAAGGCCCGCAATAGAAGCTATGCAATAGCTTAAAATTAGAAAGAAAGAATAAACTAGACGTACGGCGATGCGCCAGCGGTAAGTAAGTAAGTAAATAATTTATTTCACAAAAAAGATTAGCCTATAGGTAACAGTAGTGTTGAAATTACGAGTACAAGGTAGTGGCTCTTTTGCATAAATAAGACCCCTGTCCTTCAAACTAGGATATTATCCTGTATCTTGAAGAAGAGTGTAGGTATTTTTAATGGGGTGAACAGATCCTAGAAAACAGTAGATCATTCATTTTGATGTTAACTATACAATCCTATTTATATCAGGTAGGTAGACGTTTATAGTGGAGTGTTTATGAAAGTGGTTGTGTGTGAGTGTGTAATTGTTTGGAAAACCAGACAAGTGAAAGTTTTTATTTTAGAGTTTAACTCTTATTATTATTATATCTCTTATTATTGTTTGCTATCTCAGATATAATTTAGTATGAATTGAATAATATAATTTAATAATCATCGGTACATGGTGGACATCCCACCCATACACACGTTTTGGGAACAAATGGAATTCCCTGCCGGAGTCTGAGTTTCCTGATAGCTAATAACCTGGGAGTATTTAAGACAAGAGTAAATAATTTACTTCTGGGCAGCCGTGCTCCATCGTCGACCACATCATCGCTCACCATTAGGTGAGATAGTGGAAAAGCACGAACCTATCAATGGTAAAATAACTGCGTCATGGACACAAGGACCAAATTAAAATACACAAACAAAAAATCCACAAACCAGCGTTTTTATGCAAATGTTTACATAAACATTTATTTAAAACCCCTTTTAACGCCACTCTTTACCGTGTAAATGCTCACGACTTTCCAATAAATAATTCCAACGCTTGATATATTTCATCGCTTCGCGTTACAAGTGGGACATGCAGTTAAAAAATATACGCTTCGTTGGGCCGTGTTGATCGTGCGAAGACATATTGCTTTCATTAATACGGCCCGTTGAAAAATGTAAGTGAATTTGCTTCTTATCGTCACGGACTGCTGCGTTTGAGGGTTGAAGCTGAGGCGTTAAGCTTAATTGTGTTGGGGGTAAATGAAATGAAGGTGGCGTTTGTAGAGTGAAGCACCGGACCGGTCAATGTCGACGGCCAGTTGGCGCACAGTACAGGAGTAATTCCTAGTATAGGATAACATTTTTTTTAATAAAAATAAAATTAAAATGTGGCAATGTTCCGAGGAGACCCAAGGACTGGGCCTATAGCCATTATTTTAAAGGTCTTTTGACTCAAATGATGATATTGATGTAGAGAGAGACTAGAAAGTGGATCATGATAGAAAGATATGCATAGGTAGGTATCCACATATCCACATAATCATCCTTATAATATTCCCACTGCTGGGACTCAGGCCTTCTCTCTAGGAGCCGTAATGGGCCGTAATCCACCACGCAGGCCCAGTACGGGACGGTGGATGTCACAAGTCTACGATTTTTTGATTTTAGGACATGTGGATTTCCTCACAATGTTTTTCTTCACCGTTTAGAGAGCAGAGGTGATGAAATAAATTACTGAAATAAAAGCGCCAGTCTGGGTTGTTGACTCATAAGTCGGGGTTGTTACCACTGGGCCACCACTGCTCAAAAAGATGACTGTAAGTTATACCAAACAGTTTTTTCGATAGGACACGAAACGCTTAGCTACACTTCTATCACTATCCTGCCCCCCTAGCCATATAGTTTTCTATTATCGTTTACGCTAACGCTTAGTACAAAATGTATGGCAATGACATTACCTGCTATAAGTCACGTGACATTTATCTACGCAAGTAATGTCATTGCCATACATTTTGTACTAAGCGTTAGCGTAAACGATAACAGAAAAGTAATATGGCTAGGGGGACTTAACAGATAATGTTTCTGATAATTCTGATAGTAGTTATTGTTATAGTTACATAGTTTGATAAAGGAACAAAAATAGCGCCATCTAAATCTGAAATGTCACCCAAACGTTTAAAACGCGAAACGAACGAAACGAGATCCAATCTCCAATTTCGTACCACAAATATGTAGATAGGCGAAGCAACTGTAACTGAAAACTAGAATATAGGCAGGCACTATCAATTCTGCCTACAAAAAGAGTGGTCGAAAAACTAATGAAAATCCTTTCATCTGGTCGGCAGAAGCGCAATGGTTGTGGCCAGGAAATGAAGACCGCAAACTTTGCCCCAATTTGTTGTACGGATGGGAATAGTGATGTACGTCTGACTGTGAAATACGGGACTGGGAAAAACGAGATTTAGCATTTTTTTTGGATGTGCTTTTTTTGCAGTCGTCCATTGAAGGTTAGAATACCTACAATAAATTACTACTAAACGTGTATGTGCATATAGTAGAATGAAGGAAAGCATTGTGAGAAACCTACACCCACATCCACCAATCTGCATTGGGCCCGCGTGGTGGATTATGGCCCACACCCTCTCACAGAGAGGAGGTCTGTGCCCCAGCAGTGAGGACAATAAAAGACTGATGATGATTGTGAGAAAATCGACATACCTACTATAATTCTAGAACCAAAAAATCGAAGACATGTTAGATGATCTACCAACCCACTAAGAAGACCCGTGACCTAGAAATAGAATAGTTGAAGGCTCAGTACGTTAACTTGAGTATTTGTTTCGATAGAACAGTGAAAGTCCAAATCGACAAGACACACACACAACCAAACCCAGCCTGGGTTTGGTTGTTTTTGTTAAGATTTAAAGACAGTTAAACACACAAGTTTTTACGTACTTTACTTACTTTTTTACATTAATATGTCTATAACAATCTTGAATAGTTTTTTCTTTTAACACGCGCCGAGTATTATACCTTGTTACGCACACGCAAGCATGTACGCAATTGACCAACCATCATTTACAATTACATAGTGCAGGTTTCTACGTTGTTATAAAGTTACAAGCCACGCGCCCGATGGGATTTCCCATTTGCAGTTATGACGAACTACAATGCAATCTTTCATTCCCTATTTTTTATCATCTATAGACACACGTTTGACCGCTATCTCACCTGATAGTAAGCGATAATGTGGTTGAAGATGGAGCACGCTTGCCTAGAAGTAACCTTGACTTAAAGACTCCCAGGTTGTAGCTATCAGGAAACACAGTCTCTGGCAGGGAATTCCACTCCTTAGCTGCACCTATATGAGGGTTGATTAAAAAAAAATGCGTTGTCTGTTATCAATCATTAATGAATTTTGAGTGGGATGCTGCCGGAGTCTGTGTTTCCTGATAACTACAACCTGGGGGTCTTAAAGTTAAAAGTGACTAGGTTACTTCTAGGCAAGCGTGCTCCGTCGTCGACCACATCATCGCTTACCATCAGGTGAGATAGTGGTCAAGCGCAAGCAAGCCTGTCAGTGATAAAAAATATTAGTAATTGATTTGATGTAGATTGTTCAAAATTTGATTTAAAAAAAATAATAGGTAACATTGAGGGTCTACTACCGGCCAAGTGGCGCCCTCATTGAATAAAAAATCGTAGCATAGCCTAGAAAATAAATATTAAAGAATCCAACGTCACGTTCGTTACAGATAAGATAAAGTATTTTTACGTTGTTAAAACAGGTCTCAGAATGTTTCGTATCCAAAGTAGTAGGCAAAAGTGTCAGAAACGGCCATTTTTGGTACTTTTGCCTACTACTACTGATTTTTTGTTCAATGAGGGCGCCACTTGGCCGGTAGTAGGCCCTTAACATTTTGTTCTAAGTAGGTATAGCGGCCGACGAAAAATTCCGTACATGTCACAACACTAGTAAAGACTCACTGTCCACAGTCCGAAGTTCTACCCTTGGAGGAAATTAACCAGAGGCCGGAATATTTTCGTGGCCGTCTTTATTTCTTTACTATGTTTTGTGTAGTTCGTGTTATTTTGCCTTGGACACAATGATATCTTGATTACGTAAGAGGTAGAGGGAATGTGTGGATGGATTGTTTTCGCCCGTTTTGTGTGAGATTCTGGCTAGATTATTTTTTGTTGGCAGACAATAGTCTTATTTTGTTGGTACCTACATTTTTGATGAACGGCCTTATTTGCGAGCACTATATTCCAAAAGTGATCGAAAGTGCGACTTACTAAGCATGAGATCTTGGGTTCAATGCCCAGTGGGTGGGATATCATCAAATTGCTTTACCCTCTGGGTGGAGCGGGAGGGCGTGTCAGACTCTTACTGACTAAAACCCACTCGTATTCCTTCAGTTACCTGTGCCGTGGTCCAACCACGGTATCTCTTTTCATAACTCCCACGTCTCTGGCAGTACCAGTACGCTTCTATTTTTACAAAATTACCCAAAATATTGGCCGGGACCTATGAAACGTTTTATATGGAGAATTTTAAAGAAGTTGCATTTTTCATACTAACACTTTCTTAATTTATTTAACAACTATGAACACGTGTTTTAAAACTTTTATGCAATAATTTTTAAAAACTAACATAACGTATGCCATTTAGATTAAGCAAAAAAAAATAAGTTTTGGCTAAGTTAATACAAATATAGGGGTATTTTTTTTTAACAAAAAGAGGAGTCATTTTTAAGGTATTTTTTTTTTGTTTATAAAACTAAAAGTAATAAGGTTTTTTTACTATTGGCAGTTGTCTATGATGGTCAATATTTCCGCCATACGTTGGTAACATTATACAAGGGTGGAATCGGCCACGTTAGCATAGGCACGCAGCAAGCGGTGCGTGAACTACATAATTGGGGACACTCGTACGGCATCAGTGTCGAGTGTCCAGTCCATTTGCTGATCAGGTGGGGAACTTCAATGTAAAGCCGGGTACTGACCAAGCGAACGAGTAAACGAATGGTTATCGTTGAGGGTCACCACAGGCTCGCTCACGAGGAATAAGCTGACGAAGGTGAACAAACGCAGAGCTTCTTCTTTTTCATCATGTCACTGGCACGGCAGTTTTAGTTCTTTTTTTTTTTTTGGCCCAAAACTTTGCCACTTTTGCTGCATTTTTTGGGGCACAGAGGGCAGGACAGCAAGAGCAGCATATTGTGCAACTCGGTTCCACATCCACAACATGCTGCCGTTCCGGCAAAGTAGCCCCAGTTTGTGAGGTTGGAGTTACACTAGCGGACGAACGAGAGTATATTATAGGGACTCCGTTGTCCGCACTTAGACTCCCATTTGGTCCGTTGGGTGTAGGCTCGGCATGGCCATTCTCGCCTGCCTGCAGACTGTTGCTGGTCACACCATTTGTAATTATGGAGTTCAGTTGAACTCTCGCGGATCCATGTACGAATCTGCGAGCAAGGTGGGGCGATGGGCTCGGGCGAACGAACAAGAATGAGAAGTGTAAACTAGCAAGTGTGTGGTGATGACCACTCGTTAGCGTTCATTCGCTCGTTCTCTAAGTCTGTACCCAGCCTAACACTATGCAGTCAGTATTGAAACTATGTTTGTTAAAAGCGATGTGAGCGCCATGTGACGAAGTTATCGAGTGGTTGTTAGATACACTATTTTACTGGAATTGAAATTGTTATAATTTGGTTTTGGATGTCACCGCCACAAACTAAATAATTGGGGACATTCGTACGGCATCCGCGTCGAGTGTCACTTCAATGCAATACTGTGGGATTGTTACCTGTACTAACTTTATTTCGTGGCTTCGCTTCAGTGGTCTATTTCATAGGAACTGTGCAGATATAATAATAGGGCACACTGAACTGCATCCTAACGAGTGCCCAGTTAGTTTGTTGAAGAACCGCCTGACAACAACCACGATATGAAGACGAGATACTCGTACACTACCCATCTGCAGGCGTATTCGCTAACTCGGTTGACATCAATTTGATAGGCACTTTGCCGTACATTGCTGTTTTGATGTATAGGAAAACCGTAGTAACTTTTAAATATAATCGATGTCCACCAAGCAATGTACTGCATAGTGCCTATCAAATTTATGTCAACTGAGTTAGCGAATACCTGCTGGTCGGAGGATCATCCCTTTTTTTTTTGGGTGGGTAATTATCCAATGACACTCCCCGCTCTAGGGTGGAGCAGAAGGGCGTGTCAGACTCTTACTGACTAAAACCCACCCCTGTTCCTTCCCTGCCCTGAGTGCTCAGGGGCGAGGTAACTCTTTCGAATTTATGCTCTACCCCTGGGCATTCATCCTCAACCCCTGGGCTCCTCCCTTTGCGATAGAGGTTTGCGGGACTTTACACCGTTGTTGTTCCGTATACGTATGTCAATTAATAATAACATTATCTGAATATTACTAATCAAAAACTTCAAGGAGTGTACTTGGGTGAAGTCGATACTGGAAGTGGCAACACTGAATTGACGGTTGTCGTTTGACGGCTGATATTTGACATTTGATGTTGGTGAACGTGAATGTTGGAACGTTAGACTTAACGCGTTTCCATATTGTAATCCGATTCCATCTGCCTAATCAAGTGATTTTGTTGAATTATGTTAACCTTAGTGGATTAATAGACGTCTGTATTAAGCATTGTGACTATTATTTCGGTTGCCCACCATGTCTGAACACTGTGATGACGAGGTGTTCCAAACGCATCCGTCATATATAACTTTATTCTGAGACTATGAAAGGTTATAGACGGAGTGTCAAATTCCAACAATCTGAAGTACTAGAATGAGAAGCCGGCTTGTATCTGTACACGCGAAATAAGCTCACATAGTCAAAATGAGAAGCTGATACGTCATCGTTACGTTCGTCAAGGTCACTCACACATTTTAACGATCCTGCTTCATTTAATGTCCAATGACGTTCCGTCTATAACCTCTCATAGTCTAGGACTTTATTTATTTATTTTTTAACCTGATCACGTGGTTAGAGACTCTGTATAAGACTGAAAATACCAGACCGTTTTAAATGAAAACTAGTTATCCTCATCATTAATTTACAGAATGACTTTCCCATTACCTCTCAAAGCCACGCCAGTATAGTGACGTACCTGAATACATACAAATACACAATTAGGGCTGAGCATTAACGATGCAATCGCTACGGCTATGCGATGCTATCGGCACTGTACTGCTGGCAAATAAAGCTTGGAAGTTTGTGTTTTTTGAAATGATAAATTATTTTTATTTTTAAACGACTTCAAAAAAAGGAGAAGGTTCTCAATTCGACTGTATATGTGTGTTACCTCATAACTTTTTAATACGTGAACCGATTTTGATGATTTTTTTTTTAAATTGAAAGCTGTTGCTTCACATGTAGTCCCATTTTAATTCAGTGAAGATCTGATCTGATGAAGAACTTCGGAGATAGGAGAGATGGAACTCTTCAATAAATGATAGCAAACCTTCCAGAATTGCTGCAATCGCAAGTCTGTATATTGTTTTCACCACTTCACAACATGACATCACGCTGATACGCTCTGAAGGGGTATACAGATTTGTACAGTTCACCCTGATACATCCTAATTTCACCAACTATGTTCAAATTCCCTATTTTTGGGGCTATCAATTCGGGCATAACTTTACATTAATTTAGTTTTAGAATAGAGTACAACAACTAAAAAGTGAAAAATAAAAAACTTTTTACAAAAAAAATACGGTCGGTGTCAAATAACAAAGAAACCAAACTAGAAACACCGATTAAAGTTATTTTGCATTTTTTTTGTATTATTTATGGAAGTCGGTTGTATTTTTTTTGTAAAAAGTTTTTTTGTTAATCTCTATCTCTACATAATAAATCAAAATCGCGTCTGTCTGTTTTTCCGTTAAGTCCTCCTAAACTACGCAACGGATGTTAATGCGGTTTTCACTAACAGAAATAACGATTAACGAGGCAGGTTTCTGTGTATAATTTTACCCGTGCGGAGCCAGGTCGGGTCGCTAGTAGGTTATACACAACAATTTTACACTAAAATGTTTGTCAGTTTTAGCTGGATGAGGTCGGTGTGTCCTAGCTTACTAACTTTTTTTTTTGTGGTGTGGTAAATCTTCCAATAACATCTCTCGCTCTAGGGTGGAGCGGGAGGGCGTGTCAGACTCTTCCTGACTAAAACCTACTCCTGTTCCTTCCCTGCCCTGAGTGCCCAGGGGCGAGGTAACTCTGTTACGAATTTATCCGCTACCCCTAGGCATAATACCCTGAGAAGAAACACTGAAACAAACTCAGAGGTCAGTCTCTTTTAAAGTTCGTATAATAAACACGTAACGGTCCAATCATATGAGAACCATGTACGTTAAATTCTGAGATGAGCTTTTAAGGAAAACACCACGCAGATTTGAATGGATTTTACAGATAGAGCAAGCATTTGTCAATTATCGTGTAGCTCAACTCAGAACTTTAAGGAGCTCAACGATCCGACGAACAGTATTGTTCGTCGGATCGTTCGTCGTCACCTTGCTTTGGTATCAAAGCAAGGTGTTTTGGGTAGGCCGCATAAAGTACTCAAACTGCCGGACAATCATGAAATCTACATTCACAACATGTTATACAGGGTGTAAAAAGACACATCACATAGCCGTCAACTACGCATACTGTACATCTAACAAAGTAGCTTTGAACAAAAATTATTGCTAGGTAACGACTTTTATTTTTAGACATTGAAAAAAAAAATATTGCGCGCAATATAACGTGAACCCAGGCAAGTGGAGTTAAGCACCGCCCCTTCACTTTAAGCTGCGTAGGTACTTGTCGGATACGTTTGATATTCATTTCGTTTTTGTTACTGTTAATGTGTAATTTCGAAAAAAATATTGAAAATTCAGGTAGTGTTTGTTTGGAAAAAAGTTTAGTAATAACACTTGGAATTTATTTTCGTGAAAAAGTAAAAAAAAATATTGTGACTTTTACCTTCAATATCTCCAGAACCAGTGGATTCCTAGGTACGAGTATGGTCAAGTGGAAAAAAAATGATCAAAATAATGGGTAGAATATGTGGCTTTCGGCTTCGGAAACTGTCTTTTTACACCCAATTATGATGACCATGCAGATGTGTCTGTAATGGTCTTTTAAAGAAAGAACCACAAATATTCCTCAGTATATATCCGGGTGTTTGTGGTGCATGGTATAGCCCAACGTCCGTCCATCCGTCCACAATCCGTCGAGTAATCGTCCATACACGTGTCGCACCGCGGCTCGTATTGAAATTATGCACGTAATCCGGCGTTGTGCTCGCATTTCACTTATTATTTTGCAAGTTATTGCCGTTGCACATGTGTGTGAAAATGACCTACATGATAGACCTTCGGATATAATCTTCAATTTAATTAATTTTGAACCAAATATTCCTCAGTATATATATAGGGTGACTGGTAATTAGTGACCGATAATTAAACACGTGATTGTACTTTTGATAACAAACAATTTTACAAAAGAAACATTTTTATACTCATTCACTTTTATCACAATAATACAACAGCCGTAGCTGTTAGCCGCGTGAGGTCGTTCTTTCTCACTATAATATGTTTCTTTGGGAAAGTTGTGGGTTATCACGGGCATAATCACGTGTTTAAGTATCGGTCACTAATTACCAGTTACCCTATATAGATATTTGATGTGCATGCCGACGGTACACCCAACGTCCGTCCATCCGTCCACAATCCGTCGCGCAGTCGTCCATACTCGCGGTAGACCGCGACTCATATTGAAATTACGCACGTAATCCGGCGCGCGTTGTGCTCGCATTGCACTTATTATTTCGCAAGTTATGGCTGTTGCACACGTGTGCGTTTGAAAATGACGTCAAGTTTTAACAGAGATTTTCATTTTTCAAACAAAACATTTTTATAAAATGTAGAGCAGACTAATTTTCATTTGAATTTCCTTATACTCGAATTAGACTATACAACCTTTTTATTCCTCACTACGTAGCTCTGATTTGCTTACAAATCCTTCGTGGCCATGATAGTTAAGTGTATATATATGGAGCAACTTAAAATTAAATATGGTTTGAGTCAGCAACTGAGCATAGAAATATCCTATACATTTTAAACTTATCTAAGGAGTGGAATTCCCTGCCGGCGTCTGTGTTCCCTGATAGCTACAACCTATTATCATATTTAAGTCAAGAGTGAATAGGTTACCTACTTCTAAGCAAGCGTGCTTCATCGTCGACCACATCATCGCTTAGCATCGGGTGAGCTATTGGTCAAGCGCGAACTTAACAAAGTAAAAAAATGTCATACTAAGACAACCCTGAAAAACAATTTTACGATTCCCCCATGATTCCAAACAAAAAAAAAAGATCTCACATAATTGCCGAAAAAACCAACAAACACACGACTTCCAAACATTCAAAAAACAGCACCCCCGTCCGAGTATATTAAAAAGTACCCTTTCAAAGTCGCAATTAGTAATCCAAAACTGTCTCCCGCTTAACTGATGGTAAGCAGAAATGACCGGTGGGTGACTTGCACGTGAACTCATTACCAAATGAATGTTACGCCGAGTTGAATCGGGGAATGAATGGGACCTCCTTATCTGTGCCTTTAGCTAAGGTAGGGTGTGTGAGAGAGGAGAGGGTACTTAATTATGTGGAAAGAAAGTTGGTTGAATGGATGGAAATTATTTTTTAGGACGTGTGATTCTTTGAATTTTTAAATAGGGGATGCTGTTTATATCTGGGATTTTTACAAGCTTTTTATTTTTAACCGACTTCCAAAACGAGGAGGTTATCAATTCGGAAGTTTGATTTTTTTTTTTATGTATGTTATGGGCATAACTCCGTAGACGGATTTGCAAAATTCTATTTTGTTCAAAAGGACTTTATTCCGAAATGATCCCATTTAAATTTCATATAGATCTGATGATGAGTTTCGGAGACAGACAACGGAATTCTTCAAAAAATGACAGCAAATCAACTGCGATTGCTGCGATCGTATGTCTATGTAGTGTTAACACAATTTAATGGGGAACCAGAACTGATAAGTGATAAAATATAACCAACTTTCAAAAAAAGTGCAAAATAATTTTGATTTTGGAAGTCGGTGTCAATAAACGAAGACACACCGACAACCAAAATCACCGACTTCCGAAATTAAAGTTATTTTGCACTTTTTTTGGAAATGTTCTATTTTTTGTAATAAAGTTTTTACTTGCAATTTTCGTATGTAAGTTTTCCACATCAAAATTTGCAAACAATTTTTCGATCACTTGTTGGTTTCTGATAGAGCTGAAATTTGAAATAGGTACTTATAAAAGTAGTCTGGTGACAATACAATATGATGATACCATTGAGCTGATCAGGTGATGGCGCCAGGATGTACGGACTGGAACTCCCTGATGGCAAATGGTAGGATCGTTGAATTTTATCGAGTACCTACCTACGTTTAGTTATAAAAAAATATCTTTTAGTTTATTTCTAGCTTAGCTGTGTTTCATATTTTGAGATTTAGGTATTTTTTTAAATAATAAAACATGGTTTTTTACATTTGTAAATTGTTCAAAATGTGCATACACCATCACTTTTAAGGACCTAAAACACGTCACTGAGGGTGCGATAGGCGTGAGCACCAACTATTTTAAAGTTTTAATTACAATGAGCATTTAAAATCGGCACTAAAATTGAAAGTAGAACCGAACACAGAAAAACAAGGTTTATCAACAAACTATTTTGTATATTGAACCCGCAACTACCTTATTTTCAACACAGGATTCACATCAAAAGCAACAACGTAACACAATCCAATGAACCAGTCCAAATTACGCGGACGGAATATGTTGACTCGGCAAAAAAACCCCGGTAGACAGTCCAAAATGCTTAGACCTGCCACTGTTCAAATGGTGGCAGAATATGAAGGTCAGGTGTGTCTGGTCATGTGACAGGGAGGCATTCGGTAACAATATCGCAATTTATCAAACGAGGCACATTGTTGCGCCCCTCACGGAACTGCGCAACCTGTCTCCATGGCATGGCCACGCTAAATACTTTGTACAAAAGGCCCATGGACATCTATGGTCAATTTATTGTTTTTTTTTGGACTTAGGGTCATGTTTATAAAAACCGATCAAGAGCGAGTCAGCCTCGCACGCAAAGGATTCCGAACAAATCATGTTTTTTTTTCAGATTATTTTTAAACTGTGTATTCCTTTTTTTTTTAAATTTAGGCCCAGTAGTTTCGGAGATAAGGGGGGAATGGTAATTTTTCGTCTATTTTCTGAAATACCTTAAAAATTATACATTTTAAAATTATAAAAAAAATTGAGACCCTTACAGTAAGCCCTTTCATTTGATATGTATTAGTTGACAACGATCTAAGGGTCTACTAACGGTCCAGTGGCGCCCTCATTGAATAAAAAATCGTAGTATAGCACAGAAAATAAATATTAAAAAATTCAACTTCACGTTTGTTACAAAGAGGATAAAGCATTTTTACGTTGTTAAAACAGGTCTCAAAATGTTTTGTATCCAAAGTAATAGGCAAAAGTGTCAAAAACGGCCGTTTTTGGCATTTTTGCCTACTACTTTGGATACGAAACATTTTGAGACCTGTTTTTCATTTTGGACCGTTAGTAGGGCCTTAAGTGGTTAGCTTGCGTGTTATGTGCTGAGCTCACGTAACGCGTCGTACATCCATCCAGTAATAGGAATCGCCCATCAAGGAGCGCTGTCCGAAATTAGACGCATTATTAATTTATTATACATAAAACAACAGATATTGTACTAAAATATAAATAATGAAATGGTCTTTAAAATGGTGAAGATTTCATAAAAACACGGTTTATAGTTTTTGCGTGATTCCCAATTTTTTATCTGCGTTAAACATAAATTTAGAAATTAATTACACTATGTTATAAGAATATAATTCCAAATATTCACATATCAAAATAAGGAGAAAATTATCTAGAGTAACATATATTTTTTTCAATGAAATAAGACCAGTTGTTTAGACGTGATGTTCAATTAAAAATTATTAGAAGTCGTATAACTGCGCCTTAAGGTTATATTAATAGGTCACTGCAGTATAAACAATGGCTACACATGTTTATTAAACAATAATATTATTTTTTGTTTAGAGACATATTTATTCATGATCAACCATTCAGTAAAACCGCGCATTCAAAAAATATTGTGCAGATCTGATTTTCTATGATTATTTATTATAAATAGCGGTTCCGAATACAAATTGTGTACAAAAAAAAATCCCCGTTTATTACTCTTTCTATTAGTGGAAACCACATAGCGTGGTTAAGGAATTAGCGGCGAAATAGACAGACGCGAAAATGTACTTTGATTTTTACGTGTGTCTGTTCATATTGATAATCATTAAAAGTTTTAATCATAAAAAATTGTAACGGTTAAAGCATTTTTTTTTTTCTAGTAATCATGAATAACCGAAGCAAAAAGTTTCTTACATAAATCTATAAACCTTTTGCTTTAAGCGTAGACAAAAACTACAGACCTCATTTCCATATGTGTGTGTTCTTTTTTATACTTTTTCTTTGAATGGCACTTCTGCATTTTATTTCATAGTATCAGTACTTTCATCTACATACAAACATCTGTACAGGGTCGGATATTCGTAAGATTTTTTGCAAGTAATATATTTTTTTCTCGAGTTCAGATTTATTTGGCCTGCCTCCTTTATGCCTTATAAATTCATGGTAAAACGTTCCAGGTTTCTGTTTAATTTTATTGCCAGCCGTGACTCCAAGTGATATATTTAAAGCGAAAAACTTTGTTCTATTTTTAACCGACTTCAAAATAGGAAGTTCTTTATTCAACCCGTATGTATGTATTCTTGATTGTCCCCGATTTACTCGAAAACTACTGATTCGATTTGGATGGGGGGTTTCATTATTCAAATGCATATTTATCAAGAAAGGTTTTAGTATATAATACATTAGGATCTGATGAAGATCTTCGGAGACAGACAGTGGCACTCTTCAATAACTAGCAGTAAATGAATCGCGATTACTGCGCTCGTTTGTCTATGTATTGTTAACACAATTTAATAGGGAACCACAACTAAAAAATGAAATATAAAAAACTTTTTTTACAAAAAAAGAAGTCGCGACTATTCTTTGTAAAATAGTTTTTTTTTTTGCGCTCGTTTGTCTATGTATTGTTAACACAATTTAATGGGGAACCAAAACTAAAAAGTGACAAATAAAAAACTTTTTTTTACAAAAATAGAAGTCGGTTCTATTTTTTGTAAAATAGTTTTTTTTTAATTTTTTTATTCAAAATCTAGGCTTGTTAGAAACCGTGGTTTCTTGAAATAAATTATCAACCTGTATCAAATAATACGCAAGTAAAGTGATACGTTTGAATGTAGAAAATTAATCCAAACCAATCACAGCAGTTCATGCCCGTCCGACAGTATTGTTACATGGATTTTACGATAATTTTCGTTCGAGAAGCAGGGTCAACCTACTAAGTTTGACATAAAGAGCCTTATTAAAATAAAAAAATAAAAATGTGATTAGTTTTAACAATGATTTGATTGAAAAAAAAAATGAGAATAAGAAAAGAAGGAAAAATTAAAGAAAAAAAAGAAGAAGAGGAAGAAGGATAAATGTGGGTGGTAAAGTACGGAATAATCATTTGAGGGAGGTTTTGTCCTATAGACAGTTGAATTAGATAATTATATAGATAAGACGAATGTTATCTTGAACCCACTAATTAGTATTAAATTAAGCTTAAGGGTTTTTTTTTTTTTTTGGGGGGGTGGGAAATCATCTTATGACTCCTTCCGCTCTAGGGTGGAGCGGAAGGGCGTGTCAGACTCTTACTGACTAAAACCCACCCCTGTTCCTCCCTGCCCTACGCGCCCGGGGGCGAGGTAACTCTTTCGAATTTATCCTCCACCCCCGGGCAGGCACTGGCCGTGGCAGGCCCCGTCCTTTGCTGACAACTCTTTGAGGCGCGCGTGGAACACTACGCGCCGTCGACTCTCGGGCCTGGTGCTGATCGGACGGCGAGTTGGCCCGGGTCTACGGTGGCCGGAGATCGTCTCGCAGCCCCTGGCGTCTCCTGCGACGGCTGCTGCTGGGGGCGCTAGGGCGACTCTGTCTCTGTTGAGTCTAGTGAGTTTTTTTTAAAAGGCTGAAAAAGTGTAAATGTAGTGTCTAGAGAAAGAAAGAAAAAAACTGACCAAGAGCGAGTCGGACTCTCGCGCAAAGGTTGCGAACAAACAATATTTTTCTAGGTTTAAACTAGATATAGGTACTTCTTATTGGTTTTCCTGTAATCTATAAGTAAAGAACTATTTTCTGTTTTTTTTTTTTTTAATTTTGACTCAGTAGTTTCGGAGACAAGGGGGGGAATGGACAATTTTCTTTTACTTTCTTAAATTACTTTAAAACGATTCATTTTAAAATTATGAAAAAAAAAAATTAAGACCCTCACAATGCGCCCCTTTCATTTGATATGTCGCACAGTTGAAAAACTTTATTTTTAAAGTTTCCGATTTTCACCCCAAAAGTGACCCCCATATTCCAAATTAATTTATTTACGTTACTTGCTCGTGTTTGGGTCATAGAAATACACCTGTGCACCAAATTTCAATTTAATCGAACTAGTAGATTCGGAGTAAATTGGCTGAGACAGACAGACAGACGCACGAGGGATCCTATAAGGGTTTCGTTTTTACATTCGGATGTACAGAACCCTAAAAAAAAAAAACGAGCGAGCCATACAGTAGTCGCATATGTGTAACATTTGACATCTCACCTTTGTAATAAGTAATATTAACATTATATCCTGAAAAATAAAATTAAAGCATTTAGTTACCATTTCGACCGCGCATAGACTTATCGTGCGCGCGCTCTACCATCTGACGGCCAACTCTACCATCGCGCTCACTCAGTGGTCAAATCAAATAACGCGCGCTGCCCCGGATTCCTGTTACACACTTCCGTCCTATTTCACGAAATCACTGTTGATGTTACACCTCAAAAATATTTATTTGATGACAGTCACCAAATCTGGAACTTTAAATTACTACTAATTATTCTACTCTATAGGGTGACTGGTAATTTCTGACCGATACTTTAACACGTGATTGTACTCATGATAACAAACAACTTTTACTATAGGATCAAACCTGAAATCGAGAAAAAAAATAGGCAGTAAAGTACATTTTGACCAGTCAGTAGGCCAACATAAAAGTACTGAACAGCAGATTTTTTACGCGATTTCAGGTTTGGTCCTATAGTAAAAGTCGTTTGTTATCATGAGCACAATCACGTGTTTAAGTATAGGTCACTAATTACCAGTCATCCTATATAAGCACATTTCAAAACATATGACATAGGTCCTATAGACAACCTCCTAAGTGGAATCCTGTAGGGACATCAGCGTAATTACGCAATTGGTAAGCTGATTGGTAATTACAAAGCAATAATTATTAGCACATCAGTGTATGCTGCCCACTGTGCTGTGAAAGTCAACAATTACTCTAATTAATCTCAAAGGACGTAGTGGTCGTTCTCAGTGTAATAGAAACAATATTAATAAACAAAAATAAATTATTAGTAAAAAAACTTTTTTAAACTAGCTTTTATACCAACATGTGTACACAAAATTTCGTGTCCGTGCTGTTAAGGCGCAATTATACGACTTCTAATGATTTTTAATTGAATATCACGTCTAAACTACTAGTATCATTTCTTTGAAAAAAATATATGCAACTTTAGACAATTTCTTTCGTAATTTGATATGTAAATTATTGAAATTATATTTTTATAACATAGTGTAGTTACTTTGTAAAGTTATGTCTAACGCTGATAAAAATTGAGAATGATAGCTACAACCTGGGACTCTTTAAGTCAAGAGTGAATAGGTTACTTATAGGCAAGCGTGCTCCATCTTCGACCACATTATCGCTTACCATCAGGTGAGATAGTGGTCAAACGCGTGCTTATCAAAATATATTTGCTGGAAAATATCATAAAAGTGCGTTTTTGGCACTCATTTTACAAAATGCCATTAAGGCCATTTACATATCTGTAGTTCTTGTATTTATCACAAAAATCTAAACGCAGCCTATGTATTTATTTAAATTCTGGATTTTCTTAGATGTTCTTTACTTATTCATTTTCTTTTACTCATATCGTCTCATGCGTAAATCACAAAGAATAGTTACTTACATTTAAAAAAAAATACACGAACTTAAATTTATGGTACAATTTATGGCGGTCTAATCGCCGACAGCGAAATCTAACAGACAACCTTTGGATGGACTGAAAGAACTCAAACTCAGAGCGTAGTCAGTTGTGTACTGCTAATAAATATAACAAAAACACTACTGTTTATAATAAATATTTCCCTAATCTCTTCAGTTATAGTGAACAGGCTTCATTTGGGTAAGGTCGCTCTATCGTCGACTTTGTCTCTGTCACCTCTGACCTAGACTAATAGAGTCAAGAGCAAACCCATCTCTAATAAAAAATAAAAATATTTTATCCCGAGAGTCCAAATCATTCCCTTCTTTAGATTTAATTCTGTTAATAGAGGCAAAATAAGCACGGCAAATAAATCCCACCGTCACTCGTCCGATTCCGTCCCTGCGTCGCTAAATGCAGAGCAGGTGATGTTTATATTAAAAAATTACGTCAGCGCCACGCTCCGATCGAAATTAACTTCAGTTTGTTTGCGCCAAACTACTTGTTTTTTTAACAAAGACCCACAGATTGCAGTCATTTTGACTTTAATTAAATGTTTCAGCAAAATATTGTGGTGCAACGCTCTGTTTACATTTTGTTTATATGTATTATAGCGATGGTTCTAAGGACTGAAAATATGTGACTAGAACCTTTTTTTTTTGTGGGTTGTGAACTCATCCAATAACTTCTCCCGCTGTGGGCGGAGCGGGAGGGTGTATCAGACTTTTACTGACAAAAACCCATCCCTGTTCGTTCCTTGCCTGAGTGCCCAGAGGCGCGGTAACTCTTTTTCGAATTTATCCGCGACCCCTTAGCATGCATGCATCGGCCATGATGGGCAACGTTCTGATATGTGACTAACACCTTTATTTTGTTAGGGTTGGGTAATCATCCAATGACATCTCCCGCTATGGGTGGAGCGGCAGGGCGTGTCAGACTCTTACTGACTAAAACCCACCCCTGTTCCTTCCTTGCCTGAGTGCCAAGGGACGCGGTAACCCTGTTTCGAATTTATCCACAACCCATAAGCAAATTTATCCACAACCCCTGGGCAACACATTGCTCAGGGGTTGGGAGTTGGGGGAGTAGTCACAACTAACACCTGGATGTCTGATTTGAGAATTGGAAGTTAAGAACGTATCATTACAAACCGGGGTGAGTTTTTATGTATCGATACTATTAACAAAAAACCGGCCAAGTGCGAGTCAGACTCGCGCACCGAAGGTTCCGTACGAACTTGTAAATAGGTACCTATGTAAATAGTTCGTTCATCACGGGAATCGAATATCGAACAAACTTAACTTTTCTGTTGAAAATTTGTTGTCCCCATACATCGACGTAGGTCGCGTTCAGTTTACCAACAGCAAATAAGTTTGTGATAAAAGTACCTATTTTTTTGTGATGTTATTACAAATTTACGTATTTCAGATTTTTCCCTTTACTTGTGCTCTTGCCAATGCTTCTCGCCAAATTTCATGTTTCTAGGTCAAAGGGAAGTACCGTGTAGGTCTTGATTTCCTCGAGAGTGTCAAAATATGCGGCTTAAACGGCCGTATCTTTCAATAGCCTTGACTTAGAAGTTTGATTTTCTCACTGTTCTAAGAGATAGCTGACTTGAGTATTTCATATTAATTTCAGTTTGATACCTCTACGCGTTCCTGAGAAACAGGGTCTTAACAGACGGACCACTAAGTGACCCCATAAGGGTTTCTTTTTCCTTTTGAGGTACGGAACCCTAAAAAAAAAAAATATTATTTTAGTTCAATCACAGATTTAATGCCACAAACTGCATCAGACTGCTTAAATAGTGACTTGTTTGGATCTTTTTAGTTGTGTTTAGCAGTCGGGTTTTTTGAAAATACACAACTTTTTTTATATTCTACATTCTAGTGAGCTATATTATTACCCCAAATGGCCATGTCACACAAAAATACGATCTCAATAACCTAATGGCGGTCGCAATTCTGTTTATTTTTTTAATAAATAGATTTGCGATTGAACGAAAATAATTTATATCACCAACTATATCAGACTGCTTGAGAACCAACTTGTTTGGAACTTTTTAGTTGCTTTTAGCAGTCGGGTCTTTTTAAATGGTTTTAAGCTCATAAACAACTAACACTCCCGTTGTTCCAATTCTCTGTCTCCTTATCCTTCAATATCAGACCATCCTTATAATATTAGTGTGTATTAACACACGTAATATCCGTCTGTCTGGCGCGGTGCCAACGCCTTAGTTTCCCCAATTTGGTTTAACCTTGTGCGTACAGAGATGATACCTAAATCCGTAGGTTGTCTGTACTAGTGAGATATAAAGGAAACACAATTTTCACGTTATTAAGATAGAAAATATTTGGCTGTCTATTATTTTGTTGTTTCACGTGAAAAAATAATAATTGGATTCTTTTTGTGATTTTCAGGGTTCCAAACGTCTTTATGAAAAAACGGAAACCTAAAACCGAATGAAAATAAGATCACACGTGTGTGTATCTGTCCAACTGTTACAGCCATTTACGCCGAATCTACTGAAATTTGTTACACACAATTGATATCTCTGACCAAACAAGGACGTGTAACGTCAATAAATGAATTTGTAGTTTGAGGATTAATATTGGGGTGCAAATCAAACTATACCGTGCGACATATCAAATGAAAGGGCACATCGTAAGGGTTTCAAATTATTTTTTTTATATACTGAACCGAGTGTCCAAGGTCCTAAAACTAAACAAGTCCAATGTCCTAAAAACAAATAAGACATGGGACACTCATCAACCTTTACTGTTTCCACGTAGTGGATTATGGCTCTCTTCTCAACCTTCGGTCCCCGTGATCAAACCTTTTGTACATTTGAATATATATATATTTTTAATTTTTCTTAGACGCTTTATTTTAATTTTTTACCCGCTTTCGAAAAAGGAGGAGGTTCTATGTTCGACTGTTGTTTTTTTTTTTAATGTATGTCCACCAATTTCTCTCTCATTTGTGGACCGATTTTCAAAATTCTTTTTTCATCCTAAAAAATATATAAGTACCCGAGGTGGTCCCATATAAATTTAATCGAATCTATTTTACAAAAAAAACAACCGACTTCCAAAAAAGAAAATACATTAAAAATATAAACTTTATTACTTTCTTTTTTGGAAGTCGGTTGTTTTTTTTTTGTAAAAAAATTTTTTTTTAACATGTAATTCTTCTTTGACATGTTTTTGTACCTTTAAATTAGGTTTTAATTTATGATTTTTTATATATTAATCATTAAATTTTTGCTTTATATGTACATCTTTCAATATTATGCATTTTGTTTCAATATTGTGGTTGTCTCTAAGTGTTTCAGCACTTGAACAGTTTTAAGTAGGTACCTAATGTTTTATTAATTTTATAGTGCAACGTTGATAATCCTTTAAATAAATAAAACTTATTATACCTACGATGGAATTTAATAATGACGAGTTCTAAATACACTGTGCCATCAACTTAAAATATTCAGACACATACCAAACATTTTCAGAATTACGTAACACTGGAAACAAACCATCCAGACCACTGCTCCCGAGGCTCACACGATCCACCACCACCCGTCACTCGGCTCATCAAACTTCCCCACTGCTAAACCTCACGAAAAACCATCCAATTACGAACGAATCGAACGTTAATTTAGCCGAACGTTGCTTGAACCTTCCAAACACACTTCATTAGACCCAGCACAAAAGCGGAGCCGATCAACGTAAAAAAAATAACAAACAAATTAGTACCACGGAACAAATAAGAAACGAGAGACAATATTACAAAAGAAAAGAATGGAGACGAGGTTTCAATAATAAATTATCAAAGGGAGGAGGGGGCGCCTAGGGACGACACCTCCCGGCGTCTTCCTTATTGTCTGTACTCGACTTTATGTCACGGTTTAAGTTAGAAGCGGTTGGAGCGCGCAAATCGCTTTTGATTTTGTGGTAGCGATAATGTACGTGACGCACTAAACAGTTGCTATTGTAACCAAAAAAAAAAAGGGTTGCGGGAGTATTCCAAAGAGTCACCACGTCCCTGGCATAGGTAACTGACTAAACACGGGTGGGTTCAATTACTCAAGAGTCTGATACACCCTCCCGCTGCATCCAGAGCGAAAGAAGTTATTTCTCTCTCTCTGACATCAGCCAATGAACAGAAGACTTATATTGGTTGAATACGAGGCTTTTAGCATTGTTGTATAATAAATAATAAAGTTTATTGTTCTTCTCTCACATAGAATTTTACAAACAATATAAAAAACAAACAAAACATTAGCGATAACTGTTTTGATCTATGTGAGAGACTGGTTTCTGTACTCGGAGACCTGTATGACAGATTACCAGCCTCTCCAGACTCTGGAAAATAGGTGACAGCTGTATACAACATCAGTGAGAAGTAATAATTAAGAGGGATTAAGCTAGGTGCAGTGAGATTGTTGCTGTTATGGGGGTACAAAGAGAGTGAGAGGAACTAATAATAATTTATGTTTATATTATTAATCTATTTTTCTGTAATGTGCGTTTTATTTGTGCAGAATAAACAATTTTGTCTTTCTTTATTTGATAACTTCCCACCCTAAAAAAAAGCCTAAATGGGCAACTATGCAACTTAGAAATTTTTTACAAATATTTCTTTGTAATTTTCTTATTTTTCTGTTTTGTATTTCGTGAGTTGTGGTTGTGGGTTCGAGCCCAGGCATGTTAACTGTATGCCACTTTTTGTAGGTATTTTTTTTTTCATCACCTTTGCTTTCAAAACGTTGAAGGAAAACATCGTAAGGAAACCGGCATGTCCAGCCACCCGCACCAAACCCGCATGGTGGATAGCCCACTTCCTCTCAAAGAGAGTTATTAGCTAGTTATGATATTCATGCCATTTATGATTAGCCGGCTCTACACCACGATCACGCCTGATGGAACGTGAAAGATAAGATCTATGGTGGAACGAGCGAGCCTATTCACTATAGTTTAAGAAACTGATAGGTTAAGAGTGGTATCCGCTCAGAATCTGACACAGAGTACTGGCAGTAGTTTATTGAATTGTATTGCATAATATTGGGTTTTTGCTACATTGCATGTACCAGTTTTTTCAGAAGCTATTTGTGAATTACTTTATTACTATTTTCCAAATAAAACGTATTTATCATTATCACTACATATCAAACATAAATAAACAACCCACCACGTCTATGTGTCAGTCTCAATTCAAGATAAACTCAAAAACTACTGAACGGATTTTCATGTAGTTTTCACCAATAGACAAAATTATTTCTGAGGAAGGTTTTTTTTTTTGTGTGGTGGGAAATAAAACCCACCCCTGTTCCTTCCCTGCCTGAGTGCCCAGGGGTGCGGTAACTCATTTTCAGAATTTATCCGCTACCCCTAGGCATGCATCGCTGCCACTTATAACTTAGACCAACTCTAAGTACGCGTTCACGTAGAACTTTTGTGATACAAAATTAGCGTTAGGAATAAAACAAAGAAATCGCCGAAGGGGATTCAAACAGGGTCGTTTTAATCAGCATCATGTGCGTCACTGGTTGGAAATGATTTAAAATTTTGAGCACAAGTGGAAGATTGCCTAACTTTTATAATTCAAGATGAATGACGGATCTAACTTCGGAATTGTACTCGAGAATTTACTGCTGGATTGTTTGTGGCGTTTCATAAGATTTGGGCCAACTTTGACAAGTTTTGAGAAACAAGTAGGTTCAAAGGTAAGAGTTTACCTTTTCAGGAATTAGTGTTTCTATCAACGATGCTCGGGGAATTTGAGTAGTGCTAGGTGATACAGCGAACTATTGCTTGAGGAACTGGTCTTAAAAATAAGAGAGACATGATTATGATTTCGCTAACACCTTTTCTACAAAAGCTGCGCTGTTAGGTTATGAAAATAAAGAAAATATATTGGTGGATATCACACATACCTATCTCTACATACGCATCTTCGGACGTTTTTGCTGAAAATCACCCTGAATCTGTTTGTAACTAAAGATATTATTCAATGGTGCCGATTCTCTTGTTTACGGGGCAGTTATACGACTTTTAATGGTTTTTAATTGAACATCACGTCTAAACGACTTGTCTTATTTCTTTGAAAAAAATATATGTTACTCTAGACAATCTACGTCGTAATTTGATCTCAGAATATTTGACATTATATTTTAATAACATAGTGTAATTAATTTGTAAAGTTTTGTCTAACTCGGATAAAAAATTGTGAATCACGCAAAAACTATTAAGCGTATTTTTATGAAACCTTCACCATTTTAAAGATCATTTAATTATTTATAATTTAGTCTCAGCGTTTTAGTCTAAAACTTGTTGTTTTATGTGTAATAAATTAATAATACGTCTAATTTCGGACAACGCTCCTTGATGGGCGAGTCCTATTACTAGGTGGACATACGACGCGTTACATGAGCTCAGCGCAGAACACGCAAGCTAACCACTCAAGGTCATTGGCAGCTAATAACTAAACTTAAACGAGAGAATCGCTATCATTTACTAAATGGCAGTGCGAGAAAAGGACGGCTATAGCTATGAGCTAAGTTAGAGATATCAAACTAATTTACGTCTAAAAAGCGCACTTTATCGTGTTTTTAGTCGACATGTTTTTACGTGTACCCTTAATTTGTATGGAAATATGAGCTCAACTAAATTTGACAGCTCTAATTTACATCCGTCTCTTTCTTGTTTTAACCGACTTCCAAAAGGAGGAGGTTATCAATTCGGATGTTTGTATTTTTTTTTTTTTTTTTTTTTTTATATATGTTCGGGCATAACTCCGTCATTTATGGACGGATTTCCAAAATTATATAATATTTTTTTTGATTGAAAGGAGTTTGTTCCGAAATGGTCCCATTTAAATTTTATATCGATCTGATGATGCGTTTTGGAGACAGACAACGGAACTCTTCAAAAAATGACAGCAAATCAACCGCGATTGCTGCTATTGCCTAGATATCCATTGTTAACACAATTTAATGAAAAAACACAACTAAAAAGTGAAAAATAAAAACTTTTTTACAAAAAAATAGACTTCCAAAAAATACTAAAAGTTCAAAATAACTTTAATTTCGGAAGTCGGTGTCAAAAAACGAAGAAACAAAACCAGAAACACCGACTTCCGAAATTTAAGTTATTTTGAACTTTTAGTGTTTTTTGGAAGTCGTTTCTATTTTTTTGTAAAAAAGTTTTTATATTAGAGAGAAAAAGATAGCAATAGCCTAAATTTAGTTTAGTTTGTGCACAACAGAATCGGCATCACTGTCACTAATAATTACAGAACACGTTTTACGAAATAATATAGAAAAAACTTTTGCTGTTAATAAAGGATAATTAAAGTATTTACTTTATTGGATTCAATTCAGATGTGATGTAAGTCACCGGATAAATCAATCTCAAATCTTATTTATATAATATCTGAATCACGGTTAGTATACGAAAAATCACGTAAAATTGTAAACTCTTTATTTTGAATAAGACTCGGATACATTGTATTCTATTTGACATTTTTTTGGGTTCCGTACCTCAAAAGGAAAAAACGGAACCCTTATAGGATCGCTTTGTTGTCCGTCCGTTCGTCTGTCTGTCTGTCAAGACCCTTTGTCTCAAGAACACGCGGAGGTATCGAGTTGAAATTAAAAATATGTACTCAGGTCTACAGTCTCTTAAAGCTGTGAAAAAATCAAACATCTAAGTTAACGTAAAAAAAAGATACGGCGGTTTATGCCGCAAAAAATGTATATTTTTACACTCTCAAGAGAATCAATATTGATAGGGTACTCGATTCAAATTCAATTGAAATTCGATTCAAATTCGATTCAATTTCGATTTAAATTCGATTCAAGTTCGATTTAAATTCGATTCAAATTCAATTGAAATTCGATTCAAATTCGATTCAATTTCGATTCAAATTCAATTGAAATTCGATTGAAATTCGATTGAAATTCGATTGAAATTCGATTCAAATTCGATTCAATTTCGATTTAAATTCGATTCAAGTTCGATTTAAATTCGATTCAAATTCAATTGAAATTCGATTCAACTTCGATTCAATTTCGATTCAAATTCAATTGAAATTCGATTGAAATTCGATTGAAATTCGATTGAAATTCGATTCAAGTTCGATTCAAATTCGATTCAATTTAGATTCAATATCGATTCAATTTCGATTCAATTTCGATTCAATTTCGTTTCAACTTCGATTCAAATGCGATTCAAATTCGATTCAAGTTCGATTGAAATTCGATTGAAATTCGATTCAAATTCGATTGAAATTCGATTGAAATTCAATTGAAATTTGAATCAAATTAAATAGAAATTCGATTGAAATTCGATTGAAATTCAATTGAAATTTGAATCAAATTAAATAGAAATTCGATTGAAATTCGATTGAATTCGATTGAAATTCGATTCAATTTCGATTTAAATTCGATTCAAGTTCGATTTAAATTCGATTCAAATTCAATTGAAATTCGATTCAACTTCGATTCAATTTCGATTCAAATTCAATTGAAATTCGATTGAAATTCGATTGAAATTCGATTGAAATTCGATTCAAGTTCGATTCAAATTCGATTCAATTTAGATTCAATATCGATTCAATTTCGATTCAATTTCGATTCAATTTCGTTTCAACTTCGATTCAAATGCGATTCAAATTCGATTCAAGTTCGATTGAAATTCGATTGAAATTCGATTCAAATTCGATTCAAATTCGATTGAAATTCGATTGAAATTCAATTGAAATTTGAATCAAATTAAATAGAAATTCGATTGAAATTCGATTGAAATTCAATTGAAATTTGAATCAAATTAAATAGAAATTCGATTGAAATTCGATTGAATTCGATTGAAATTCGATTCAATTTCGATTTAAATTCGATTCAAGTTCGATTCAAATTCGATTCAATTTAGATTCAATATCGATTCAATTTCGATTCAATTTCGATTCAATTTCGATTCAATTTCGTTTCAACTTCGATTCAAATGCGATTCAAATTCGATTCAAGTTCGATTGAAATTCGATTGAAATTCGATTCAAATTCGATTGAAATTCGATTGAAATTCAATTGAAATTTGAATCAAATTAAATAGAAATTCGATTGAAATTCGATTGAAATTCAATTGAAATTCAATTGAAATTTGAATCAAATTAAATAGAAATTCGATTGAAATTCGATTGAATTCGATTGAAATTCGATTCAATTTCGATTTAAATTCGATTCAAGTTCGATTCAAATTCGATTCAAATTCAATTGAAATTCGATTTAAATTCGATTGAAATTCGATTCAAGTTCGATTCAAATTCGATTCAATTTAGATTCAATTTCGATTCAATTTCGATTCAATTTCGATTCAATTTCGATTCAATTTCGATTCAATTTCGATTCAATTTCGATTCAATTTCGATTCAATTTCGATTCAATTTCGATTCAATTTCGATTCAATTTCGATTAAATTTCGATTCAACTTCGATTCATTTTCGATTCAAATTCGATTTAAATTCAATTGAAATTCGATTGAAATTCGATTCAATTTCGATTCAATTTCGATTCAATTTCGATTCAATTTCGATTCAAATTCGATTCAAATTCGATTCAAATTCGATTGAAATTCGATTCAATTTCAATTTAAATTCGATTCAATTTCGATTTAAATTCGATTCAAGTTCGATTTAAATTCGATTCAAATTCAATTGAAATTCGATTCAAATTCGATTCAATTTCGATTCAAATTCAATTGAAATTCGATTGAAATTCGATTGAAATTCGATTGAAATTCGATTCAATTTCGATTTAAATTCGATTCAAGTTCGATTTAAATTCGATTCAAATTCGATTGAAATTCGATTCAATTTCAATTTAAATTCGATTCAATTTCGATTTAAATTCGATTCAAATTCAATTGAAATTCGATTCAAATTCGATTCAATTTCGATTCAAATTCAATTGAAATTCGATTGAAATTCGATTGAAATTCGATTCAAATTCGATTCAATTTCGATTCAAATTCAATTGAAATTCGATTGAAATTCGATTGAAATTCGATTCAATTTCGATTCAATTTCGATTCAATTTCGATTCAATTTCGATTCAATTTCGATTCAATTTCGATTCAATTTCGATTCAATTTCGATTCAATTTCGATTAAATTTCGATTCAACTTCGATTCATTTTCGATTCAAATTCGATTTAAATTCAATTGAAATTCGATTGAAATTCGATTCAATTTCGATTCAACTTCGATTCATTTTCGATTCAAGTTCGATTTAAATTCGATTCAAATTCGATTGAAATTCGATTCAATTTCAATTTAAATTCGATTCAATTTCGATTTAAATTCGATTCAAATTCAATTGAAATTCGATTCAAATTCGATTCAATTTCGATTCAAATTCAATTGAAATTCGATTGAAATTCGATTGAAATTCGATTCAAATTCGATTCAATTTCGATTCAAATTCAATTGAAATTCGATTGAAATTCGATTGAAATTCGATTCAATTTCGATTCAATTTCGATTCAATTTCGATTCAATTTCGATTCAATTTCGATTCAATTTCGATTCAATTTCGATTCAATTTCGATTCAATTTCGATTAAATTTCGATTCAACTTCGATTCATTTTCGATTCAAATTCGATTTAAATTCAATTGAAATTCGATTGAAATTCGATTCAATTTCGATTCAATTTCGATTCAATTTCGATTCAATTTCGATTCAAATTCGATTCAATTTCGATTTAAATTCAATTCAAGTTCGATTCAATTTCGATTCAAATTCAATTCAAATTCGATTCAAGTTCGATTCAAATTCGATTCAAATTAAATTGAAATTCGATTCAAATCCAATTGAAATTCGATTCAAATTCGATTCAAATTCGATTGAAATTCGATTCAATTTCAATTTAAATTCGATTCAATTTCGATTTAAATTCGATTCAAGTTCGATTTAAATTCGATTCAAATTCAATTGAAATTCGATTCAAATTCGATTCAATTTCGATTCAAATTCAATTGAAATTCGATTGAAATTCGATTGAAATTCGATTGAAATTCGATTCAATTTCGATTTAAATTCGATTCAAGTTCGATTTAAATTCGATTCAAATTCGATTGAAATTCGATTCAATTTCAATTTAAATTCGATTCAATTTCGATTTAAATTCGATTCAAGTTCGATTTAAATTCGATTCAAATTCAATTGAAATTCGATTCAAATTCGATTCAATTTCGATTCAAATTCAATTGAAATTCGATTGAAATTCGATTGAAATTCGATTCAATTTCGATTTAAATTCGATTCAATTTCGATTTAAATTCGATTCAAATTCAATTGAAATTCGATTCAACTTCGATTCAATTTCGATTCAAATTCAATTGAAATTCGATTGAAATTCGATTGAAATTCGATTCAATTTCGATTTAAATTCGATTCAAGTTCGATTTAAATTCGATTCAAATTCAATTGAAATTCGATTCAACTTCGATTCAATTTCGATTCAAATTCAATTGAAATTCGATTGAAATTCGATTGAAATTCGATTCAAGTTCGATTCAAATTCGATTCAATTTAGATTCAATATCGATTCAATTTCGATTCAATTTCGATTCAATTTCGTTTCAACTTCGATTCAAATGCGATTCAAATTCGATTCAAGTTCGATTGAAATTCGATTGAAATTCGATTCAAATTCGATTGAAATTCGATTGAAAATCAATTGAAATTTGAATCAAATTAAATAGAAATTCGATTGAAATTCGATTGAAATTCAATTGAAATTTGAATCAAATTAAATAGAAATTCGATTGAAATTCGATTGAATTCGATTGAAATTCGATTCAATTTCGATTTAAATTCGATTCAAGTTCGATTCAAATTCGATTCAAATTCAATTGAAATTCGATTTAAATTCGATTGAAATTCGATTCAAGTTCGATTCAAATTCGATTCAATTTAGATTCAATTTCGATTCAATTTCGATTCAATTTCGATTCAAATTCGATTCAATTTCGATTTAAATTCAATTCAAGTTCGATTCAATTTCGATTCAAATTCAATTCAAATTCGATTCAAGTTCGATTCAAATTCGATTCAAATTAAATTGAAATTCGATTCAAATCCAATTGAAATTCGATTCAAATTCGATTCAAGTTCGATTGAAATTCGATTGAAATTCGATTCAAATTCGATTGAAATTCGATTGAAATTCAATTGAAATTTGAATCAAATTAAATAGAAATTCGATTGAAATTCGATTGAAATTCAATTGAAATTTGAATCAAATTAAATAGAAATTCGATTGAAATTCGATTGAATTCGATTGAAATTCGATTCAATTTCGATTTAAATTCGATTCAAGTTCGATTCAAATTCGATTCAAATTCAATTGAAATTCGATTTAAATTCAATTGAAATTCGATTCAAGTTCGATTCAAATTCGATTCAATTTAGATTCAATTTCGATTCAATTTCGATTCAATTTCGATTCAATTTCGATTCAATTTCGATTCAATTTCGATTCAATTTCGATTCAATTTCGATTCAATTTCGATTCAATTTCGATTCAATTTCGATTCAATTTCGATTAAATTTCGATTCAACTTCGATTCATTTTCGATTCAAATTCGATTTAAATTCAATTGAAATTCGATTGAAATTCGATTCAATTTCGATTCAATTTCGATTCAATTTCGATTCAATTTCGATTCAAATTCGATTCAATTTCGATTTAAATTCAATTCAAGTTCGATTCAATTTCGATTCAAATTCAATTCAAATTCGATTCAAGTTCGATTCAAATTCGATTCAAATTAAATTGAAATTCGATTCAAATCCAATTGAAATTCGATTCAAATTCGATTCAAATTCGATTGAAATTCGATTCAATTTCAATTTAAATTCGATTCAATTTCGATTTAAATTCGATTCAAGTTCGATTTAAATTCGATTCAAATTCAATTGAAATTCGATTCAATTTCAATTTAAATTCGATTCAATTTCGATTTAAATTCGATTCAAATTCAATTGAAATTCGATTCAATTTCGATTCAATTTCGATTCAAATTCGATTCAATTTCGATTTAAATTCAATTCAAGTTCGATTCAATTTCGATTCAAATTCAATTCAAATTCGATTCAAGTTCGATTCAAATTCGATTCAAATTAAATTGAAATTCGATTCAAATCCAATTGAAATTCGATTCAAATTCGATTCAAATTCGATTGAAATTCGATTCAATTTCAATTTAAATTCGATTCAATTTCGATTTAAATTCGATTCAAGTTCGATTTAAATTCGATTCAAATTCAATTGAAATTCGATTCAATTTCAATTTAAATTCGATTCAATTTCGATTTAAATTCGATTCAAATTCAATTGAAATTCGATTCAAATTCGATTCAATTTCGATTCAAATTCAATTGAAATTCGATTGAAATTCGATTGAAATTCGATTCAAATTCGATTCAATTTCGATTCAAATTCAATTGAAATTCGATTGAAATTCGATTGAAATTCGATTCAATTTCGATTCAATTTCGATTCAATTTCGATTCAATTTCGATTCAATTTCGATTCAATTTCGATTCAATTTCGATTCAATTTCGATTCAATTTCGATTCAATTTCGATTAAATTTCGATTCAACTTCGATTCATTTTCGATTCAAATTCGATTTAAATTCAATTGAAATTCGATTGAAATTCGATTCAATTTCGATTCAATTTCGATTCAATTTCGATTCAATTTCGATTCAAATTCGATTCAATTTCGATTTAAATTCAATTCAAGTTCGATTCAATTTCGATTCAAATTCAATTCAAATTCGATTCAAGTTCGATTCAAATTCGATTCAAATTAAATTGAAATTCGATTCAAATCCAATTGAAATTCGATTCAAATTCGATTCAAATTCGATTGAAATTCGATTCAATTTCAATTTAAATTCGATTCAATTTCGATTTAAATTCGATTCAAGTTCGATTTAAATTCGATTCAAATTCAATTGAAATTCGATTCAAATTCGATTCAATTTCGATTCAAATTCAATTGAAATTCGATTGAAATTCGATTGAAATTCGATTGAAATTCGATTCAATTTCGATTTAAATTCGATTCAAGTTCGATTTAAATTCGATTCAAATTCGATTGAAATTCGATTCAATTTCAATTTAAATTCGATTCAATTTCGATTTAAATTTGATTCAAGTTCGATTTAAATTCGATTCAAATTCAATTGAAATTCGATTCAAATTCGATTCAATTTCGATTCAAATTCAATTCAAATTCGATTCAAGTTCGATTCAAATTCGATTCAAATTAAATTGAAATTCGATTCAAATCCAATTGAAATTCGATTCAAATTCGATTCAAATTCGATTGAAATTCGATTCAATTTCAATTTAAATTCGATTCAATTTCGATTTAAATTCGATTCAAGTTCGATTTAAATTCGATTCAAATTCAATTGAAATTCGATTCAAATTCGATTCAATTTCGATTCAAATTCAATTGAAATTCGATTGAAATTCGATTGAAATTCGATTGAAATTCGATTCAATTTCGATTTAAATTCGATTCAAGTTCGATTTAAATTCGATTCAAATTCGATTGAAATTCGATTCAATTTCAATTTAAATTCGATTCAATTTCGATTTAAATTCGATTCAAGTTCGATTTAAATTCGATTCAAATTCAATTGAAATTCGATTCAATTTCAATTTAAATTCGATTCAATTTCGATTTAAATTCGATTCAAATTCAATTGAAATTCGATTCAAATTCGATTCAATTTCGATTCAAATTCAATTGAAATTCTATTGAAATTCGATTGAAATTCGATTCAAATTCGATTCAATTTCGATTCAAATTCAATTGAAATTCGATTGAAATTCGATTGAAATTCGATTCAATTTCGATTCAATTTCGATTCAATTTCGATTCAATTTCGATTCAATTTCGATTCAATTTCGATTCAATTTCGATTCAATTTCGATTCAATTTCGATTCAATTTCGATTAAATTTCGATTCAACTTCGATTCATTTTCGATTCAAATTCGATTTAAATTCAATTGAAATTCGATTGAAATTCGATTCAATTTCGATTCAATTTCGATTCAATTTCGATTCAATTTCGATTCAAATTCGATTCAATTTCGATTTAAATTCAATTCAAGTTCGATTCAATTTCGATTCAAATTCAATTCAAATTCGATTCAAGTTCGATTCAAATTCGATTCAAATTAAATTGAAATTCGATTCAAATCCAATTGAAATTCGATTCAAATTCGATTCAAATTCGATTGAAATTCGATTCAATTTCAATTTAAATTCGATTCAATTTCGATTTAAATTCGATTCAAGTTCGATTTAAATTCGATTCAAATTCAATTGAAATTCGATTCAAATTCGATTCAATTTCGATTCAAATTCAATTGAAATTCGATTGAAATTCGATTGAAATTCGATTGAAATTCGATTCAATTTCGATTTAAATTCGATTCAAGTTCGATTTAAATTCGATTCAAATTCGATTGAAATTCGATTCAATTTCAATTTAAATTCGATTCAATTTCGATTTAAATTTGATTCAAGTTCGATTTAAATTCGATTCAAATTCAATTGAAATTCGATTCAAATTCGATTCAATTTCGATTCAAATTCAATTCAAATTCGATTCAAGTTCGATTCAAATTCGATTCAAATTAAATTGAAATTCGATTCAAATCCAATTGAAATTCGATTCAAATTCGATTCAAATTCGATTGAAATTCGATTCAATTTCAATTTAAATTCGATTCAATTTCGATTTAAATTCGATTCAAGTTCGATTTAAATTCGATTCAAATTCAATTGAAATTCGATTCAAATTCGATTCAATTTCGATTCAAATTCAATTGAAATTCGATTGAAATTCGATTGAAATTCGATTGAAATTCGATTCAATTTCGATTTAAATTCGATTCAAGTTCGATTTAAATTCGATTCAAATTCGATTGAAATTCGATTCAATTTCAATTTAAATTCGATTCAATTTCGATTTAAATTCGATTTAAGTTCGATTTAAATTCGATTCAAATTCAATTGAAATTCGATTCAAATTCGATTCAATTTCGATTCAAATTCAATTGAAATTCGATTGAAATTCGATTGAAATTCGATTCAATTTCGATTTAAATTCGATTCAATTTCGATTTAAATTCGATTCAAATTCAATTGAAATTCGATTCAACTTCGATTCAATTTCGATTCAAATTCAATTGAAATTCGATTGAAATTCGATTGAAATTCGATTCAATTTCGATTTAAATTCGATTCAAGTTCGATTTAAATTCGATTCAAATTCAATTGAAATTCGATTCAACTTCGATTCAATTTCGATTCAAATTCAATTGAAATTCGATTGAAATTCGATTGAAATTCGATTCAAGTTCGATTCAAATTCGATTCAATTTAGATTCAATATCGATTCAATTTCGATTCAATTTCGATTCAATTTCGTTTCAACTTCGATTCAAATGCGATTCAAATTCGATTCAAGTTCGATTGAAATTCGATTGAAATTCGATTCAAATTCGATTGAAATTCGATTGAAAATCAATTGAAATTTGAATCAAATTAAATAGAAATTCGATTGAAATTCGATTGAAATTCAATTGAAATTTGAATCAAATTAAATAGAAATTCGATTGAAATTCGATTGAATTCGATTGAAATTCGATTCAATTTCGATTTAAATTCGATTCAAGTTCGATTCAAATTCGATTCAAATTCAATTGAAATTCGATTTAAATTCGATTGAAATTCGATTCAAGTTCGATTCAAATTCGATTCAATTTAGATTCAATTTCGATTCAATTTCGATTCAATTTCGATTCAAATTCGATTCAATTTCGATTTAAATTCAATTCAAGTTCGATTCAATTTCGATTCAAATTCAATTCAAATTCGATTCAAGTTCGATTCAAATTCGATTCAAATTAAATTGAAATTCGATTCAAATCCAATTGAAATTCGATTCAAATTCGATTCAAATTCGATTCAAATTCGATTGAAATTCGATTCAATTTCAATTTAAATTCGATTCAAGTTCGATTCAATTTCGATTCAATTTCGATTCAACTTCGATTCAACTTCGATTCATTTTCGATTCAAATTCGATTCAATTTCGATTCAATTTCGATTCAACTTCGATTCAAATTCGATTCAAATTCGATTCGAATTCGATTCAAATTCGATTTAAATTCGATTCACGTTCGATTTAAATTCGATTCAAGTTCGATTTAAATTCAATTCAAGTTCGATTCAATTTCGATTCAATTTCGATTCAATTTCGATTCAAATTCGATTAAAATTCGATTCAAGTTCGATTCAATTTCGATTCAATTTCGATTCAACTTCGATTCAACTTCGATTCAAATTCGATTCAAATTCAATTCAAATTCGATTCAAGTTCGATTGAAATTCAATTGAAATTCGATTCAATTTCAATTTAAATTCGATTCAAGTTCGATTCAAATTCGATTGAAATTCGATTGAAATTCGATTCAAGTTCGATTTAAATTCGATTGAAATTCGATTCAAATTCGATTGAAATTCGATTGAAAATCAATTGAAGCGCCCTGCGCCACCCAGAGCGGGGGAAGTCATTGGATGATTTCCCACACCCACAAAAAAACAAAGACCGCGGTGGCTCTTTCGAACACTTCTGTGATATGGTTCATTGGGTAATGGTGAAGAACTATCAAATAAATCTAAACTCCTGACCATCATTCACAGCCCGACTCGCCCACTGTCGGGCATAGGTCAAATCTAAGTCTAAACTAATATTGTAAAATTGTTTATTACATTTTATGTTCGTAAAAGGAGCCTCTGAAAGTACTTTCGCTGATTGTAGCCAAATTGTTTTTTCCAGAAAAGTACGCGGTTCTTTTAGGATTGACCATGGGATCAAATCCGCAGGAAAAGCCGTATATTATACAAGGTGGAAACGACCATACTGCAATCGCGAAAAATCAGCTGCTCTATCAATATCACTACATATTACACAATCAGAAGCCCCATCACTATCACTACATAATACACAATCAGCTGCCCCATCACTATAACTACAAATTACACAATCAGCTGCCCCATCACTATCACTACATATTACACAATCAGCTGCCCCATCACTATCACTACATATGACACAATAAGCTGCCCCATCACTATAACTACATATTACAAAATCAGCTGCCCCATCACTATTACTACATATTACAAAACAAAGTACCGCCGCGTACGTACGCGATAAATTCAAAAAGCGGCCATGTGCGACTCAGGCTCGCACAAGATAAGCTGAAAAATCACGTTTCTTGTATAAATTAAAAATTAAAGGGAAAAATTAAACTTTTTAATTATTAATATAAAAAAAAAAATATTTTCATAATTTTTTTTTTATAAGGGCAACAGAAGTACACATTCTGTTAAAATTTCAACTGGCTACCTATTACGGATCATGAGATACAGCTCGCTGACAGACTGACAGAAGGACGGACGAACAGCGGAGGCTTAGTAATAGGGTTCTGTTGGTTACCCTTTGGGTACGGAACCCTAAAAACTACTGAACGGAATTTCATGCGGTTTTCACCAATAGAAACAGTGTTTCTCGAGATAGGTTTAAGTGTATAATTTGTACCAAAACGAAGCTGGGGCGGGTCGCTAGTACAACATAAATATGTTTGCATAACTCGAAAAAATTAACTGAACTGCTGTTTTTTTTTTCGCGATTTCAGGGTTTGTCCTATAGTAAAAGTTATTCATAATTATGAGTATTGCCGGTGTTATTATTTATGTTTATATTATCATCTTCATTTTTTATATGATTAGTAAATGAAGCTTTATTTCACAATCAGCTACCCTATCACTATCATTACACATTACACAATCAGCTGCCCCATCACTCATCATTCTCCTGCCCTTATCCCAATTTATTTGGGGTCGGCGCAACATGTCTTTTTCTTCCATACTCCTCTATTAGTCGTCAGCTGCCCCATCACTATCATTATATAAAATATTCCACGTGTCCGGTACTTAAATAGCTTCCAAAGAAGATAAGTTCAGATAGCGCATGTCAATCACGGTATTCAATACTTTTGAAGGTAGGTATCAAGATTTCAGCGAAAACTTGTCACTCAAACTTAGTCAAAAGAATATGATAAAATCTAAAGTAAACACAGCAAGAATTTATCAACTGTGTCTACCATCATTCCAGTTTATATAATACTATAGATAGAAGACTTCTAGGTTTCAATAAACATATCAAGAACAGTTACTTAGACTGACAGCTAATTACAGGTCTTCGCCTATGAAATACAGAACAATACTATACTATTTTAAATTGACACTAGTTACCCCCGCCTGAGGTTTGCACGGATTGCTACAATAGTTTTAAAGAGTATTTCGACAGGAAGTCTAAAGAAAAAGGCATATAAGACTATGCAAAGTGAGCCTCCTCGAATCCCAAGGTTCGCTGAAAGTCATACAAAGAGGTCGTATGTTATTATGGCACATAGATTACGTTCCGGTCATTTTCCATCCAGGAAATTTGGATACCTAATGAAAAAAGTCGATTCCCCTAATTGTCAAGTGTGTAATAAAGTTGAAGATGTACAACATTTGCTGGTGGAATGTGAAAAAATTAATATGTATGATGTTGGGGCTTTCATTACAATATTATTTACACCTAATTCAGGAGATGCGAAACGATCTATGAAATGGTTGCTGCATCACTAACTCCGTCGCGCAATAATATATTTGTAATATTATAAGCACATGTTATAATTAGTTAAATTAGGGTATGATGAGGCTGGCGTACCTTTGTAAGGTAAAAGCCTCTAAATAAATAAAGATATAAAAAAAAGGTTTGCACGGATACAAATTATACATCTAAACCTTCTTCATTATTGCGAACAGACAGACATACGCAGTGGCAAAAGCTTTTGTAGAATTCTGTAATGTTTTCTTTTGTTTTTGTGAACATAAGAACATCAGTTGCTGAATAATATAACTAATAATATAATATTTGTATACCGAGAATTTTCTTGGAAACAAAAACAAATAATACCAATATTCGTCGGGCATTCTCTATCATCGTCGTTATTATATTTATTTGAAAATTTTCCGCGCCTGAGCGTCCGGTATGCCTGTTATTTAGCGCTAGCGTCTCGGCTCCCATTCGAGGGGGAGATATTTAATAAAAACCCGATTTTCTTTGAAACGCCTGCGATTTTAACGTGCCTGGCACAAGTTATTGTTCATAATAACTGATGGATTTATGCGAATTATTTTTGGTGTGACGCCTGGAAAATCTATTGTGAATTTTATTAAGGTATGAGAACAATATTTGTCTGTATTTTTTTATTTCTTAAGATAAATCGAAGAATAAAAGTATTTAAAAGTAAACTGTATTGGTTGCAATGTTTAAATAAAACACAGAATGAAATAAATGGAGTTAGAATTTTGTCTGGGTACTTTTCAGGAGTCTCTATTACATTTATTTACGATCTGTGCAAAACACAAACGTTTTATGACTAGCGCTTTGCTTATTTCAGTATTGTTTTTGAAGTAAATATGGGTTTATTGAAACAAAAGATTGTCATCATCATTTCAGCCGAAAGACGTCCACTGCTGGACATAGGCCTTCCCCAAGTGTCGCCACAACGATCGGTCCTGTGGGCCTTGCATCCATAGGCTACCTGATCTTCACCAGTTCATCGGTCCACCATGTCGGAAGTCATCAAAACATTATTAAACAGGGTGTAACGGAAAGGTGTGGTCATATTTTAAGAACTGCATCTTCTCATCGATATGAACAACTTTATTCAAGAAAACCTGAAGAAATTCTCAAAAATAATCTTTTACCCCCATACAAATATTGATCAGCTGATGATAACTTTGTATGGAGACCAATTTTTTTTTTTTTTTTTTATTTTTTTCTTAGAAAAACTTGTTCATTTCCATGGGCAGAACCGGTTCTTAAAATATGACCACACCTTTCCATTACACCCTGTATAATTATTTCCATTTTAATTAAATCTGAAATATAGACCTAAAAAGCTATAAGAAAACATACTGAACCAACATAGTCAGAACCCCATCAACCTCTATGACAAGTCTCTCCTCGTCCTCTACTAAATATTTATACCTTCACAAGTGACACAAGACAAGCTTAAGAGTGTCCAGGCTAGGAGTAATCAATGCGAAATTGTCGCTTCAATGTAGGTATATGTATAAGAGGTCTATCGCAGGGTCATGGTCGAGGCACTAGCGGCAGGAGGCCTACACTATCTGTCACAGGGCTGCCAAAAAGGACTTGAAAGAATTTATGCGATTTCTGCAAGTTTTTTTTGTAAAATGCCTAAGGTGAAAATTTCTGGTCAGCATAAAGTAGTTACTCTCTCGTGGGAAAGGCAATAGAAAATCTTTGTAAAATTCCTTGTAAATCCATGGTAATTATATTACAAATGCCAAAGTAACTCTATCTGTTTATTTGTCACGATTTCACGCTAAATCTTTTTTTTTATTTATGGGGTGGGAAATCATCCAATGACTTCTCCAGCTCTGGGTGGAGCGGGAGGGCGTGTCAGACTCTTACTGACTAAAACACACTCCTGTTCCTTCCCTGCCTGAGTGCCCAGGGGTGCGGTAACTCATTTTCTGAATTTATCCGCTACCCCTAGACATACGCTAAATCGCTGGATCAACATTGATGGATAATGGTATAGAAATAGATTGGTCCTTGGAGAAGGGCACAAGATTTTTTTAATTCGGGTGTAGTCTTTCTAAGGATAATTTGCGACTGCCATGTGAGCGAAGCCGTTGGCAGATATTTGTAAGTGATACGATGTATCACACCGGCTCAAGGCGCCACAATGTGATTGCGGAGCTACGTCCCAAATAAAGCCTCACCTCTTGTGATGCTCTCTTTGCAACACCTGCACCTTGAAAGACCTTTACGAGGCAAATGCTAACGCTGTCGACGTGGCTGAATTTTGACCTAAGAAAGTTGATACGACAAAGAAGAAGTTGAATTAGTTGAAGAAGAAAAAATTTAAGAGTTAAATGCACAAATCGATACTAAATTATTCATATTCTTACGTAGTATGTACCGCGGCGTTACCTAATACCGTTAATTATAATTTTTAATAATAATATTTTTTTTGGCACGGCCCCACTATTGAGGCGTTGAGCGATAACGTGTTAAAGATCTTCAATACCGGTACACTATAGCTATTAAATTACAGTAAATTTACAAGCTTTAAAGTTAATCTAGTACTAATTTTAAACACTTATTATTTTTGTATTTTCGATGCTGTTGGTTTTTCACGGTCACATAGCTCAAAGCAAAAACACGAATCAAATCAATTACCAAAATCGTGTATACTCCTGTAACTTAAGGCTAAATACTCACAGAAGTTCGATACTGTTGATGCCGACAAACTTACCTGGAAAGAGAAAGAAAAACAATGATTAAAATAAGTAGAACTTAAACCTTTGAATGAAAGAAAGAAATGAACCTTTTAAAAACGAGATTTTATTAACTGAAAAGTATTAAATGCACTTGTCAATGACCTCAAAAACAATAATAATAATAAATTTTATATTTCTCCTCATAATGACAAGCTTATTCTAGTTTTTACATAATTATTATTTGTCTAGTTAGCAATGTGAGAAGCTGGTATCTGAGTTGGGCATAAAATGCCCGCATTACAAATTACCAGGACCCCACCCCACGGAAGAAAAGATAGTTTTTATAAAAAAAAATACGATATTTCAATCTGAGGAGATCTAAGGCTCAAAACTTAAAAAGTTATAATTTAGAGGGTAGAAGTAGAAATAAAGCTAAAAACAAAACAATAACCAGAGCGAATATATCTGTGTGTATATGCGTGTCTAAGAGAGTGGTGGAATCTTGAATGGTGCTATCTTGTTTGAATATTGGTCCTACAGTCACCTTTCGGCTGCATCATCAGACCTGCATCACAGTACAATATTATTGCATTGTCTTCAAAGTTATATAAGTATGCCAAGTTTAAGGTCATTCAGATGGGTCGCGGGATTGTCTCTAGAAAAGAGTCACCGCTGCCCTGGACCGCAAAGGAACACTGAAAGAAAACGGTTGGGTTTTAGTCAGTAAGAGTCTGACACTCCCCTCCCACTTAACCCAGAGTGGGTAAGTCATTTTGATGATTTACTACCCTCAAAAAAAAAAGAAGCTAATTTAGATGCTAGGCAGTGCTTGAAAAATGGATTACTAATTTGTAACCGGACCCTGCATGAATAAAGCAAGATAATATAATCCTTTTAGTAGTAAAATCGCTCTAAAAGCAAAGTCATATATTCAAACTAGGCTGAGAGCCAAAAACGATCGCCCTTAACCACTACCTAGTGTTTAAGCTAGGAAGAAGAAATGGTGCAAAAAACTCCCCAGCAACACATAAATAAAAACCAAAACCTAAGGCGTGGGTGTAACACGTTTTACAAGAAAATAATTAAACACCCAACCGAATCCTCTCATCACTCGAACAAACCACAACAGACCACACACCGTACCTTATTCGCCAACCTGTCCGAATTTCAAGACACAGGTAAGCCCCAAATTACTTTCGACAGCCCTAACATCTCCCCAAGAAAGGGACAATCGAAATCTGCGGGACACTAGTGCCTTTTATCTGTAATGGGATAGACAGAAACGTCTAATGTCTGGACATGCGAGTTTAACTTAATGATTGGTTTAGTGACCCTACCGATGGGCTTTCAATGAGGGTACTCGGATATTTTTCCCTTACCCGGCTTTTAAAGGTAGGGGTTCGTTTTAAGTGGTGTCTACTTGTGTTTTCCGGATTTTCATTTGTTTTTTAAGGTGAGTTCTCTGTGAAGGAATATGGTGAATCCTTTTATCTTACTTGGGGGAAATTACCTTCTGAATTACAGCACCTACCAATTATCCATACTGGCCACGAATGGATTTTAAACACACGAGCATATAATTCTAGCTGAGGCATTCTTAACTTATCAATTTGACTTGAAAATAATTAATGATCGAAAAAATATAGTAATAAGTCTCAATGGTTTTTTTTTTGGGGGGTGTTGGGAAATCATTCAATGGCTTTTCCTATTCTGGGTGGAGCAGAAAGGTGTGTCAGAGTTTTGCTGACTAAAACCTACCCCTGTTCCTACGGTTGCCTGTACCAGAGCCACGGTTACTCTCTTCCAAATTTCTCCGCGACCAAGTCACAATGCCTGAAAAGTAGTATTAAAAAAAATGGCCACCATCGTCTTTAATCGGTCTCCAAATTTAATCTACACTACACACTACAGTGCGACAAAAACAGCAAGTTTTCTTACAAATTGTTCTAAAATAATTCAAGAACGAGAATACTTTTTACAAAAATGGGTTGTCATATTGTCGCGTCGCGCCTGTTTAAAGCGCTATTAACTGCCAACGAGCCTTGAGTGGTTAGCTTGCGTGTTCTGTGCTGAGCTCACGTAACGCGTCGTACGTCCACCCAGTAATAGGAAACGCCCATCAAGGAGCGCTGTCCGAAATTAGACGCATTATTAATTTATTACACATAAAACAACAGGTATTATACTAAAACACGTATACTAAAATATAAATAATTAAATTATCTTTGAAGATTTCATAAAATACGCTTTATAGTTTTTGCGTGATTTAAATTTTTTATCCGTGTTAGACATAACTTTACAAATTAAATTACACTATATTATCAAAATATTATTTCAAATATTCACATATCAAATTACTAAGGATATTGTCTAAAGTAAAATATATTTTTTTCAAAGTTATAAGACTAGTCGTGATGTTCAATTAAAAATCATTAGAAGTCATCTAACTGCGCCTTAAGAGTATTCCTACTTCCATTTGAAGTAATTCTAAATGTTCCACAGTCAGTACATTCCTAACAAAGTTTACCATTGCGTTCCTGCTCCACAATTTCTCCTGTTTCATTATTAAAATAATCCTTTTAAGCTTAAAATCCCCATTACACGAACTGGACTATCTGTGAGAATGTTTCAAAACATTTAATACATAATGTAACATTTAAATGTTAATAGGAACTTCGGCTTGCCTCATATTTGCTAATGTTTTAGCCTCCGGGTTCAGTACAAATGGTAGAGGCATCTGGTCCTTTGGTACGAATTTGCCTGTTTCTTCTATGTATTTAACTAACCTGTTATGGCCCACTACTGGGCAAAGGATTCCGACTTCCTTTTCTCTGTTTGTTCTAGCAATTGTTTAAATAAAGTGACACTGAGATAAATTATGTTAAAGACATTTAGCTATACATAAAATGAATCCCTATTTTTCACGTCACGGCATCTCGCGTGAACGGTTGGACCGATTTCGCTAATTCTTTTTTTGTTGTGGTTGTTATTGTCAGGAGAAGGTTTGTAAGAAAGAAAAAAATAAGAAAGTTCCGCAGAAAATTGTAAAATTTCAGAAAAATTAACGACTACTTAATCATCGCGAGTTTAACAGTTTGCGCCTCAGGACAACGTCAATTGGGTCAGCTAGTTTTGAAATAAAAACTGCACAACAATTTCAGACAAAACTTTTACGTAAAACTAACAATTTCGTTATGAAATGACTGTTTTCACAGTTTTTGAGAGTAACAAACTATTTCGATTTGTGCCTAACGTAGATGCTCTACGTACGAAGGCATTTTTTTAAGAAATTGTGTACCTATCTAATAATAATAATCAAATAAAAATCTTTATACACAGGTCCATAAGAAAACAAATTAAAAATAAATTATGTTAGTAACAAAAACAAAACACACTGTGTCTCTTCACAGTAAAATGGTGATAATAACTTGTTAGAATTTAAAAGTAACTATAAGATATAACTTTTTACATCAATGCTTTTGATGTAGTCCTTGAAAAAACAATCAAAGACTGCATCAAAAGCATTGATGTGAACAGCCAATTTGAATCGTAAACCTCTTGTCACTGCGATCGCCGTACTCACCGTGCGATCCCCAATAGCCTGTGTGAGTGGGCGCTTAAACTGGAATTCATTACACAAACAGAATTGACCCCTGACAGGTGAATTACAAACTTAATCAACAAAACGAACCAAACAAAACCAACCTTTAAGACAAATGCAATAAAGGTTAAATAAGCGGTATCACAAAAAGTTGTTTATGCGTAAATAGGGAACGGAATAAATAATCTTAAACTCATCTAGTAAGTCGGCGAATTTAATTTCGTCGCTTTTAATAGATCCCGTCTTTGAGAATTCGGGAATATCAGCTTTTGAAAAATTAAAGAGAATTTAGTTAAAATTGTTGTTTATATTGAGCTCATTTTAGACACGGCCGTTTTCGGCGTCAGCATTTTTAAAACATTTTCTTTTTCAACATATTTTATTGGAATACTTGAGAGTTTTTTGAAGTTATCAAATTCTTGAATAAGCTTTATTTTTAACAATGTTCAAATCAAACATTATTCTTTGCTAACAACGTTGATATTTTTAACAATCTCACAAAAGCTTTCTATAACAAAATGGTCATTATTTTAATGTATTTGGTCATAAAGTCCCAAGAAATAAATGCTAGCTATAATTTCTAGACCAAAACGAGCACTACAAGAGAAACGAAATAATTCCATTAACGAAAATTTACCGACATCGGTATACTAGTAACCCCAGAATTCACTAAATCAGCAGTTTTCATTATACTCCCCTACGATTTGGGAACTTACGATTTATTTATTTTCATAATGTTCTAGGTATAAATCTGTGATAGGACCCTTAAGAATTGTGTAATTTTATGTTTCGTGAAACAAAGGTTTAAAGCGAAAAGGCTATATCTATTATTGCTCTCGAGGGTATCATGAAACGGAACTAAGGAATTGTATCACCTGATAATAATATATATAATAATAATCTACCTAGATTAGAAGGAAAACATCTTGATAATTGAGATATCAGCTTAACAAGCAAGAAAAATCAGGTGAGCCCATCCAAAGAATATTTCACCCCCCCCCCTGTTTGATTTAAATTTAAGAATGAAGATGAAATAACTAGATACTTAAAAAAATATTTATACCGAACTCAACAGGTATTAAAAAAAAATCTGACAAGTAAAAGTGTTATTCTATCCAAACTAATTAAATCATTATATTTCATCAAAGAAAGGAAATCAAGGTTCTTGCTAAATAATTGTCTCAGTTAACCATTTTATTAGCAAAAACACAACAAATATAATCCAATATATACTACGTTTTCTACAACAATGAAAATGATCACAGCGTATTTCCCCCTTTTTTTTACTAATGAAAACTAACGAACATCTAAAACACGGAAAACTCAAAAACAAAGAAAAGTTATGGTAAGGGCTTACTTACGCCTTAGCGTGGGTATAGTCTATCTACTACCAGAGAACGGAGTGATTTCTTAGCTTATCTTTTACAGTAATCTAAAAATTCACGAAAATACGAAATTGAGAATTATCTATTCCAAAATCAGGACCCTCGGAACCATTATTTCTCTCATACCATCTCATGATATGTCGTCTCTTCCAAACAATAGTATACTAGACAAAAGGTGCATATTAAGACACTGGTCACGTAAAACTCGTTGCGAGTGGCTCGCTCTGCACGATATTAGGGAAAGGGCCGCTTTTTTAACTTATTATTGTCCCCAAAAACCCATTTTGTCTTCACCAGTAATAAAATAAGGCCCCTTTATGGACGAATTATGTGACGTTTATTAGACTGTTTGAGTTCAGCTAAAGCTTTGCATCCGATTAACGAGATATGAGAAGGACTTTGCGTGGTTGCAACAACAGAAAAAAACCAGGAGGACATTCGCCGTTTGAGGGAGGAACACAAAAAACACGCCTTAACACGAGAGAGGGAAATGGTCGCGTTTGCAATGACCGCACACTTATTTCCTTTCAGCAAAGCGAAACTTAGTAACACGGTATGAATAAATGGTTGGAGAGAGAAAATGTTGGGAAAAAGTTAGCGGTGTCAATGTTACTGATAAATAACATAAAAGGAATATTGAATTAAGAGATCTGTATAAAGTAGTGGATGATGCAGAAAAAAATAATGAAGACGTGTTACATAAGCTTATAATATTTTAGAAAGATGGAAACGTTACATTCAGACAAAATATTATCATATAATAATTCCGCACAAAATTTCTCTCAACCAACATCCAAGGCGTAGAAAATACGCCATCAAAAAACATGGCAGTGTAGGTGCGTGAAGCGATCTCGTTATGCCTCCGGAAATTAATGTTTCCTACCGATAGCTTCGCGAAATATTCACATAAATTATCTGCTCAGGTACTCTACCGAGACTGAATATGATAAACGATTAGTGAAGCACTTTTTGTGACGCCTTAATATATGGATCAATGTGCACTTGTGTTACGTGAGGGCCTAGACTGTGGTGGGAGCCTGAATAGAAAGGCAATCGATATTGATTGATTGCTTATTTTTTGTGAGAGCTCATTTATTTTCTCTTGGAAGGATCCGTAATTGTTTTTGCTTGGTAGGATTAACTTTGACAGAAGTTTCACCTGATGCCAAATTATAATCATTAATTTTATCATAAAAAAATGTTTTGGAGTTTATTGTAGCAGCCCTACATTCATAAATAGTCGGTTATCGTCGACCACAATCTAAACACCGGTGTAATCGCCACGTTTGACAGCCTCATTGGCGGTCGTGTCATATTTATTAATTAACTTGCTGTTGCCAACCACTTTATCTGCATGCAAACATAGAACAATCAGCAGTGGATTTGTTATTTTTTTTAAATGGCTTTACATAAAAAAACATATCGTTTAAATCCTTTCCTTAGTTAAACTATTGCGACTGTGCGTCAGTAATGAAACTGTTATGCTTTTCCTACCTTTAATTTAAAGCTAAGTTATACAGTCCCCTCAATCACCCCAAGATGTGATAAGCCGTTCCATTCATTACCTCAAAATCTCAATTGACACAATAAATCACTTGAGATTGTAGGTCCCGAAAACCTTACTTAAGACGGCCTGCCTTCAATAGGCGTACCTGAACAAACAGATAGGTGGCGGTATAAAAAGAACCATAATCCGCTTTCAAAGAAAAGCTTTTAGACGTTATCGTACCGAATTTACATGTCAATGTATCTTTATAGACCTTACACTGGCGCAGCTGAACCTCTTTCATGAAGGTTCTCATAGTCTACGTTCGATGTAAAATTTATTTCTTCCACTTTTATTTCTTGAACGCTCTTAAATTCATCTGTTTGTCGAAGTCAAGTTTTTAATGGGTCTGTAATTCTGGCATGAATTTCATTAAGGTGTAGAGTATATAGTTTGTAAGTTACTACATGTTTTGGATGTGGGAAGTGAAAGCCCTCACTTTGCCCAATTTGAAACTGAATACAAACAGCTGTTATAAACTGATCAATTATCAAGAGAATAGATGATTGGCGTTTTGATGAAAAAATATGTATTATAAAGCAACGAGGATTGTCATTTCTCCAAAAAATGCAAAAAATACCTATTTTAGTGAAAACCCAAACTATTCATATGATCCCACCCACCCACATGATGTAGGCATTAAGATTATCTGAAAAAATGGTTCCAACATAATAACGTTCTCGGAAATCGAGCGATTAAAATGTTGAAACCATTTCACCTATTTATTTTATACAGTAACGTGGTATTAATAGGAGAGACTACATGTTAAAGTTATATAAACGTTAGTACGTCATTCAACAATGTTTCCTCCCCTCGACGCGCCGTCAACAATGTAATTAGACTATTTGGCTTGAGACTGCTTTAGCCAAGCGGAACCGCGCTGAAAGCACTAATACTCAGCTCTATGTAATGTAACAACAAAGACCTCAACGATTCTAAGCGCACACAATATAACAGAGAGTCGCGCAGTACTCGGTAAATTAAACAATCAGCTACCAACACAAAGACTTCGCGGAAAAGAATACAATTTCTCTCTCGCTCCTCAAAACGAATTGATTTATTGATATATAAAATATGAAGAACGAATGACAGTAGACGAAATAAGAAATAATCATTGAAAAGCGAAGTTGTGAGGTCTTCGAGAAAATAAGGCTCTTTACAGATATAACCTAAACGAAAAACGAAGAAAAAAATATCACATCGACAAATAAGCGAGACGGTATAAAATGAATAATCGGGCATTACGAGAGCTTTCGTACATTTATTCGTCTGTTTATTCAGTTTGGCGCTGGGGCTGCCAAGTTGCCAATAAAAACATTTTCATAGCTCGCATTAAAACACTGGCGAAAGTGAACGCCCTCAAATAATCAATACAGAAACCCTCCATGGCGGGAGTCGCCGGGCGCAGGTACGCGCCGCCCGCGCCCCGCCGCCGCCCCGCTGCCGTCCCGCGCACGCCCCGCGCACTCCCGCCGGTTCCGCGGTCATAGAATAGACAGACAGACGACTGAGCAGTAGTTCGGACGTCAATATTTTATGGCGGGCGATGGCGTGGCATTACCGCACAGGTGCTAAAACGGCAACTTGCTTAACATTTCCGTACTAGAATTGAGAACGGCGACTCTCAACTGACAATAAGTTACTCCCGATGTTACGTTCAGTATTAAGTTTTATACGAGTATCATGTAGCATGTGCTAAGATATATAACTAACGACTAGGGTTAGAGACTCCCTGAGGACGCACGTTCCACGTACATCTATACCGCTTTTAGGATTAATATTTAAGCCAGAGCTGTACTGGATAATGTAGAGAAATAGATCAAGGCGTTATTGATCTTTCTTCCACTCCAGTAGAAGTTATACATTCGCTTGTTTGTACTAAACATGCGGAAGTCTCAATGAATGCAACAGTTGATAATATAATTCACGGACGAGTGTACTCCTCGCTGTTAACAGTCATAACTATAGCCAATAAAATATATTTGAATACATTCCCACACGAAACCCTTACAAGGACGAGACGGCAATAAAACGAATAAAAGATCCTGAGATATTCCATGTTTGACCTTAGTATGGTAATAATCACGATTTTATTAGTATAATTTCTTTGATGGAATTCACATTTCTGGATGCAATTTTTGCGAGGTACATAAACAAAGCTAGACTATTTACACGAATTACTTTAAATCGAATATTTGTTTTTTCAACTGAGCTCTAAAAGTTGCAATGCAATTTTAATTGATTTCAACGTCTGACAAAACGTTTATTCTATGAGAGCACATCCAGCCGCCATGCTGTCTAAACCGATTGATGCGACTGAATTTTGTCCGTGACATGAAATTTCGTTTCGTTTCCAATGCGCTTAAGAGCTTTGGCGAGGTGGGTGACCTTTTTATTTACTTTAAATAAGTAACTCCAGGTACTATTACCTTTTCAGAAAACCCCTTAGGGACTTGTAACGTTCAGACGGCTGATAACTTATTTTCCCTCTAAACGAGTAATTTAAATATAGTATCAAAAAACTTAGTTGAAAAAAGTTGCGAACACAAGAATGAAGGCCGCGAGAAAATCTTAAGACGATCATCTTAACAAAGGAATATGATATCAGAATCATCCCCTAATTGGTCTCGTAGATAACATCACGAAGCCAATGAAAATAATTGGAAGCACCTTAATTTTCGCATCCATAAATGAATCTCGTCAATAATATTTAACTATGGCGGCTATTCGGCATCAGTGTCGGCCGTGCGCTTGAAGTGTATGGTTGTGTCAGCAAGTGCATAGAGCGGAGTGCATCGTGTCATCCACGCGACCACTGACGTATGTATTCATACCTAATTAATTAAATTCTTACTACACACATTTTTTATGTATTTTCTGTCCGATTCATTTCTTTCTTCGGATTACGGATAGAGAGTATTATTGAACGGAAAATTCGATCATTGTGGTTAGTTGCCTACCCCACCCCCGCGCCACAAAATTTGTGGCGAGACGCGTTTGAAATTGTTGCGCGTTTCAGCGCACACGAGGTGCCACAAAGCGTCTGTGTTGTGGTTTTGTTTTGACTATTTAGCGTTTTCAGTAGTATAAAGTATGCATATGTTTTCCGGAGGTCTTTCCACCGGTAGGACGCGTGGGCTTGATGGATCCCCGGGCCGCAGCGCCCCCACCCCATATTATGGCGACCTGTAGATACACACAGACGGGCGGTAGCTTCGATTTTCTCCCCCACCCATAGTTGAATGTATCTATATTGAATCTGTCTGCATCTATTTAATGTATGAGAGCTTTTTAATCCTATTTTAACTTCAATTATTTTGACTGAATACCTAATTATTGTTGCTATGAAGTTGGGGTATGGTTTAAACTTAAAACTTATGGCGGTTTAGCGACGTGGGTATTGTTTGTCTTGTAATATTTGCTTTACTAGGCTTAAAAAGGCGAGAGAAATTGGTGAAGGATACAAGTTTTTCTATTGTGGAAGTGACGGTAAAAGAAATGGCGTGGGAATAGTATTAGATAGTAAATTAAAAGAAAGCGTGATGGAGGTTGAAAGGATTAATGATAGATTGATAGTTGTGTAAGTTATGATGGACAATGTGATGCTGAATATAGTTAGTGTGTATGCCCCGCAGGTAGGATGTGACGAAAGGGTGAAAGAGAGGTTTTGGGAGGATATTGATACAACGGTAATGACCATCCCCGTGCATGAGGAATTTATAGTTGGAGGTGATTTTAATGGTCATGTAGGAAGAACGAGAAATTGTTATGAAAGAGTACATGGATGATGGGGTTTTAGAAGTCCCAATAACTAGGGAGAGACGCTGTTGCAGTCTGCTACCGCATTTGATCTGGCAGTAGCCAACATTTGGTTCCCGAAGAGAGATGAACACCTAGTCACTAACAAAAGTGGTAACCACAAGACCCAAATTGACTATTTTCTGGTTAGGCGCAGCCATATTAGGCACGTTAAAGACTGCAAAGTGTTGCCAGGAGAAGACTTGGTCTCACAGCACAGGCTCCTGGTTATGGTATTAGCGATAAAAACACAGTGTACAAAAAGCAAAGAGCGTCCTCCTCCTAAAATAAAATGGCATATGCTAGAGAAGAATGATTGTGCGAAGGAATTTACAAAGCGAGTAGTAGACAAAATGATAGAAATGGGAGACATGAAAGATCGATGTGTAAATCAAAGCTGGAATGAGATAGCTGAGTGTATTAGGGATGCAGCGAGGGATATTTTGGAAGAGACAAAAGGAAGGGGCACAATAGAGAGGGATACATGGTGGTGGTCTATAGAAATACAGGACGTGTCGAAGGAAAAAAAGAAGAAATTCAAGGAATGGCAGAGTGTAGAACTGGAAACCGTTAGTTTGAAAGCTGAAAAAAAGAGCGAGTATGATGCGTTAAAGAAAAAAGCTAAGAAAGCCGTGGCAATAGCGAAAAAAAAAGCTCAGCACAAACTGTGCGATACACGAGACAGTCCAGCTGGCCAAAAAGATCTGTACCGGCTTGCTAGAGCCAGAGAGGGAGCAAGGCGAATGATGTTAGTCGGATAAGATGCATAAGCGATGAAGCTGGAATGCTTCTATCAGAGGATGAAATGATTAAGGATAGATGGAAGGGCTATTTTGAAAGACTGATGAATGAGGAAAATATCTGGAGTGGTGTTGTAGAGAATAAACCAATGAATGAGGGGTTAGTGAGAATGGTCAGTGTGGATGAAGTGAGAATAGCAGTCAATGAAATGAAGAATAGTAAGGCAATTGGTCCAGACGGAATACCAATTGAAGTGTGGAAGTCATTACGTCTATCCGTCTGGATAGACGTGGTTAGCTCTGTTCTTCAATTAGTTGTTGCTGGAAGAAGCCATACCTGATGAATGGTGCAACAGTTCGTTGGTGCCCATCTTCAAGAGCAAAAGTGATGTGCTGGAACAACTATAGAGGAATAAAGCCAATGTCACATAGTATGAAAGCATGGGAAAAAGTTATTGAAAAGCGGCTGAGAGAAGAGAGTGAAATCTCACAAAACCAGGTTTTATGCCTGGTCGGGGTACAACGGATGCCATTTTCGCAATCCGCCAGCCGTGCGAAAAATACAGAGCTGGATGTGTGGAGTAACGAGAATGGCTAAAGTGAGAAATGAGTACACTAGGGGTAGTTTAAAAGTGGCGCCAGTCACAGAAAAGTTGAAAGGGAACCGCTTGGCTTGGTATGGTCATGTGAAGAGGAGGGATGAAACACATGTAACTAAAAGAGTTATGAATATAAATGTGGATGGATGGAGAGGGAGAGGGAAGCCAAAGAAAGGATGGATAGATTGTGTGAGAAGTGATATGAAAGAAAAGGGAGTTAGTGATAGTGTGACGGCTTTTGTTTTTTTTGTGGGGTGGGAAATCATCCAATGACTTCTCCCGCTCTGGGTGGAGCGGGAGAGCGTACACTACGCGCCGTCGACTCTCGGACCGGCGAGCTACCCATTACTCGCCGTCCGCAGGCCCGCGTATAGTGTGACGGCTGACAGGACAGAAATGGAATAAAATCACGTGTTGCGCCGACCCCAAGTAACATGGGATAAGGGCAGGAAGATGATGATGAATATTTGCTTTACTTTATTGGTTCGTTTCAAAAACATAGGATGAGGTAGTTGTGACGGAGTTAATGTTTTTTAAATAACAAACAAACTAAATACATTAAAATGAAACTACCACAACTGAAGTTCTTTTGGGGCAGTTTGGAATACCGTATTTGGAATATTGTTTTGCAGCCTTTGATTCTTAACTTCATGTTATTGGTTTTGTTACAGGTAAAAATGACAAGAAGATCAGACGTGCATATAGCAAGATGGCTTGAAGAAGACAGAGAAGAAGATTTTATTGATGGGCCAGCAGGATCTGATGATGATGTAGATCACATAGAAGAACAATTAGAAAGTACTGAAACTGAATACAGCTCTGGGGCAGAGGATATCACGGATGTGGACGATCTTGACTGGGAAACTGTTTTCAATGTGTTCGAGGGTAGCACTAATAATTATCATATAGGCCTCGAAGGCACTAAGTGGATGAAGCAACCCATTGAAGCAAGAATATTGCTACAAAGTGATTATGTTCCAAACATTACACCAGGACCTAAAGACAATGCTAAAATAAGAAAAACTCAGTCAGAATGCTTCGATTTATTCTTTGATGATACCGTTATTCACTTAATTACAAAATACACGAATGATCGTATCAACAAAGAACAAAAAAAGTTCGCGAGACAGAGAGATGCCAAATTGACTAATGAGGCAGAAATATATGCGCTGCTGGGTATATTTTTCCTTAGTGGATGTGCAAAAACTAGCAGAGGAAACTTTTTGCAATTATTTGATGCCAAAAAAGGCACTGGGATGGAAGCCATTTACTTGGCTATGAGTTCTCAAAGATACAGATTCCTAATGAAGAATCTTCGCTTTCATGACCCTGCGACTGATCGTTTAACTGAAGATAAAATGGCACCAATCAGGAAATTATTCGAAGTAGTAGTGCACAATTTTCAGAACCATTTTATACCCAGTCATGAACTAAATCTGGATGACTTGATAACGCCTTACAAAGGAAGATGTGGGTTTCGTCAGTACATGCCCAAAAAAGCCATTAAATCCGGTATCAAGATGTTTGCTTTGGTGGACTGCATGTATCCATATACTTACAATTTGGAAGTCTACGTTGGTGATAATCCTGGGACTTATGAAGTTACTAATCGTAAGTTAGACATCGTTATGAGAATGACTGATCCTATTCAAGGTGAATATCGTAATGTTACTATGAGCAACTGGTTTACGACATTGGAAACAGCAGAGGTGTTATTTGATAAGAAAATAACAATGGTTGGGGCAATAAAACCAGATAAAAAAGAAGTGCCAAGAACATTCAGAACGATTAAAGACAAGAATTTGCATTCTTCGCTTTTTGGATATAGCCATGTATCTACCTTGGTTCAGTATGTTTGCAAGCCAGATAAAGCTGTCCTTCTGTTGTCCACTAAGCATTGCGATGGCTCAGTAGATCTGAACTCAGGTGCTCAAGTCAAGCCAGAAATGTTGGTGTATTATAATCGCACAAAAAAGGCCGTAGAAACAGTTGACAATATGTGTTCAAAGGCCGATGCGACAAGGAACTCACGCAGATGGGCCCTTAATATATTTTTTCGCCTATTGAACTTAGCTGCTATTAATGCACTTTGCATATACACAATAAACAAAGGGCAAGAGAGAATAGTGCGTCGTGAGTTTTTAACAGAATTAGCTCTCAGCATGATAAAGCCGTTTGTTCAGAGGAAAATGTATAAAGAACAGTTACCAAGGACAATAAAACAGAAAATGTGCGAGTTCTTGAACGTTTCCTTGCCACTGGACGTTGAATTTCAAATCGACCTGAACGATAAACCCCCAACTTGTCTCAAGACCGGATTACGCGGAAAATGCCATGTTTGCCGTAGATCGCGTTCGAACAAAACTTCGCGCGAAGTTTGCGCAACATGCCTCAAATTTACTTGTTATGAACACAGTAAAAACATGTGCAGTAACTGCTACGACAAACATTCAAAGGATAATTAAGTATTTGTTTGGTAATACTTCAATTAATTGTGATCACAATAGGTCAAAGTGGACTGCGAAAGTGATTTTATATTTGGACTGCCTACTTAAACACTTAAACAAAATATATGTTAATCGTATTAAATACTAGTGGACTCACAACGTTGTGCGCGTATACAAAGAGTATGAATACTCATAAAAGTTTAGGCTAAGTTTTCTGGAAGTTATTATCACCAAAAGTGAAAAATTTCTAAAATGGCTCACGTATTTATTAAATTTTCTCGAGTTAACTCACGTTTGCATTAACTTTTATTTTAGTGTAGTGTGCATCTTATGCAATATATTATTATAATAATAATAAAGACGAGTTTCGAACTTCGAAGTGTTTTTATGTCCTGACCTATTTATTAAAAAAATCTCTTCCACCATTTCACTTAGCAACAAGTGTTAGACTACAATATTTATGTAACTATATGTATAAGAAACAAACATAGAAGAGAAAATAATCACAGCATTTTTATTTCCGCCTCATACAATAAATACACGTAATTGGTAGCAGCATTCAAAAACAGTAGGTATGGCTTATGAAATAAGGTTGAATACAATATTATTGGCAGAAGGAATATCGCAGTTCCAGCTTGTTTAATTAATCATCTGTGCTAGCGGAAAATCGAGCTGTTTGCGAACAAAATCGTCTAAAAAGTTTGATGGCTGACAAAGATTTTGACAGCAGCTGTCTATCTCCGTTATTCGCTGTTATAAGCTCATTATACTTAGTGTCATCATTGTTTTGTGAGATTTCGTGAGAAAAGCTGGCTAAAGAAGTAAAGCTTTCACTTTCCGGGTTCCATTTTTGCAGCATTGTCTAAGTACGAAGATTAATTGACACTTAGTACCATTGAAATTGTTGACACTACAGGAAAAATTAATAATCATGAAAGATGGGATGATGAGATAAACTGTATGTATATTTTTGATTTGAGTGAGATGAGGGAAGAATCACCGAAATTAATACGTAACGAGAAATATTTAACCGTGAAGTTTTGCAAAACCAATTTCAAATGGTAATACTTCGTCTCAGTCTAACGGACCATCGCTCCGATAAATTCTATCAAATTACCCAATTTAATTAATAGGAGAAACCGCGAATACCTTTGCCAATAATTTAGTCTGAGCCAATTAATTCAGATATCTTAACTATTAGTTAAAACATTGTTTCTGAAGCAATCGACAACTAATCTAAGTTTGACAAAAGATAAACTTCGGATTTCAGAGCCAACTGTTCGTTGAGTCATAACAAGGATATTGTCAGATTCAGATTCATCGCAAAGTAAAGTTAGTTTACAGTGATTAAAGGGCCGATTTCACCATTCGCTCTATATACAAAGTTTTACTGAACTAAGCTTAGCGTAAAAATTAAAAACCATAAAAAAGATTATAGTGAGTTAACCTTAAAATACAGACATATGCTGTCGCGGACTTTTTTTTAGAACTTTAAAAGGAGAACAATTCCGTCATACATAATTTTTGCGTAACTTTAACTGATTACACAGCGCACGCAACTGAAGATCTCAAACGGATTTTTTTGCCCGTTTTTGTCACATTTTTCATTGATGCTTCGCTCTTGTTAGTCGCAGCGTGATGTTATATAGCCTATAGCCTTCCTCAATAAATGGACTATTCAACACAAAACAATTTTTTTATTCGATCCAGTAGTTCCTGAGATAAGCGCATTCAACCAAACAAACAAACTCTTCAGCTTTATGACAGCGGCTTAACGCGTTTAAGCAAGCTTAAACGTCGAAAACTGGGCGTTTAGAGTTGGTGAAATCGGCCCTTAGTCTGCCATCGTTTTTTTTTGTGTCCACCCGCAGATTCGGTCTCGGTTTCAGTTACGGCCAATTTTGGCCAAAAAGTGGCCGAATATTCGGCTTGATCGAAACTAGCGTCTTTGAGGTGAAGGTTATGATAGAGACCTAAAAACCGGCCAAGTGCGTGTCGGACTTCACAGATTTAGGGTTCCGTACCAAATGTATTTTTTACTATTTAAACGGCTTTGGGTCAACAAGATACTTAATCTGTGAAAATTTGAATACTGTAGCTCTAACTGTTTGACTGTAAAATCTGTGTGACAGACGACGGACAGACGGACACGTGAGTGACAAAAATAGGGCTCCGTTTGGACCCTTCGGGTATGGAACCCTAAAAATGACAGTGTCGTTCTTCTTTGGTTATAATAATTTGCGTGTAATCATCGTTTTAATAACTTATTTAGTATTTTATGAAAGTTTGAGCTGAATTTGCAATGGTCTAATAACTTTTTCAAGTCAAAATTTTTAGTTTTTGTCAATATTCATATTATCACGTGATTTTCGGTTTCGGTCGGACAGTAGTTTTTATGCTTTATAATACTAATATTATAAAGAGGTAAAGTTTGTGAGTTTTGGAGTAATCTCTGGATCTACTGAACCGATTTTGAAAATTCTTTTACCAATATAAGAAAGCCACGTTATTTGTGAGTGTCATAGGCCATAATTTTTCGAAATCCACGCGTACGAAGTCACGGGCAAAGAGCTAGTAGTTAAATAGTTTGACACAGTTTATTATCACTATAAACTGTGAAGATTAATAACTGCGATACGGAAGTTCATTTGTGCATAAAGCTTGTTGATTAATGTGTTTTTGGACGATATCATAATTCCATCAACGCATGGGTTGTCACTGGGGCGAATGAGGTTTTCAGTTTCTGTTAATTAGTTATTTACATCATCCCATAATAGGGAACATGCATGATATTTTTTTTATTTGTTCAATTGAAGTATTATTAACTCATCATCTTCCTGCCCTTATCCCATGTTACTTGGGGTCGACTCAACACGTTTTTTTCTTCCATTCTGTCCTGTCAGCCGTCACGCTATCACTAACTCCCTTTTCTTTCATATCACTCTTCACACAATCTATCCATCCTTTCTTTGGTCTCCCTCTCCCTCTCCATCCATTCACATTTATATTCATAACTCTTTTAGTTATATGTGTTTCATCCCTCCTCTTTACATGACCATACCAAGATAAGCGGTTCCTTACCTTCCTACTCATATCTCACTTTATCCATTCTCGTTACTCCACACATCCATCTCAACATTCTCATCTCGAAGTCTTTTTTCATCCGACTTTTTCACAGCCCAACATTCTGACCCATACAGTACGACAGGTCTAATCACGGACTTATAGATTTTCCCCTTTAACTTAAGGGGCATCCGTCGGTCGCAAGTTAAGTGAAGTCTTATTAACTATAGTGAACAAATATGAAGGAATTTTCAAAATATCGTCATCAGCGACGATGTTATAAAGCTTTTAAGTTAATAATGAGAAAGAGAAGTCCGACGTGTTCTTTGTCGTCAAAGGAAATGACGCCCATACAACTGTCATAGAAAACAACGTTTTCAAGAGAGGGACAGATACATTTGTTTAAAATTAATATATCTCGTTTAATTTACGATCAATTTTAATTCTGCTTTCACTATTCGTACTCTATTTTAATATATTCATCGATAAACCGGTTCGATAACGAATATTTTTTTCATGCATATTCCCTATTGCTAGTTTTCGTTAGCTTTATCACTCCAATGCTTAATCAGCCTTATAATGTACCCACTGTTTGGACTCAGGCCTCTAGGAGAGGGAATCGAAGGGCCCAGTATGGGTTGGTTGATATCATATATCTTCGAATTTTTGGTTCTAGGACCCTCGTAGTTTCCTCGCGACGTTCTTTCACTGTTTTGAGAGCAGTGGTAATGAAATATATTACACAAAGTATGGCGCCTGCCTAGGATTGAACCCAGGACCTGCAATGGTAGCCAGCTAATCCATATAAATATAGGGTATAAAAACACAGATCACATAGCCATCAACTACGCATACTGTATATCTAAAAAAACTTTTTTACAAAAAAACAGATCCGGCTTCCAAAAAAAACAAAAAGTGCAAAATAACTTTAATTTCGGAAGTCGGTGTCAAAAAACGAAGAAAAAAGACCAGAAACACCGACTTCCGAAATTAAAGTTATTTTGCACCTTTTGTTTTCTTTGAAAGTCGGTTCTATTTTTTTGTAAAAAAGTATTTATTTTTCACTTTTTAATTGCGTTTCCTCATTAAATTGTGTTAACAATGCATATTTATGCTATAGCAGCAATCGCGGTGGATATGCTGTAATTTTTTGAAGAGTTCCGTTGTCTGTCTCCGAAAATCATCTTCAGATCTACGTGAAATTTAAATACGGCCATTTCAGAACAAACCCCTTTCGAACAAAAAAAGAATTTTGGAAATCCGTCTATAAATGACGAAGTTATGCCCGAACATACATAAAAAAAAAAATACAAACATCCGAATTGATAACCTCCTCCTTTTTGAAGTCGGTTAACAAAGTAGCTTTGCGCAATAATTACTGCTGGGAAACGACTTTTATTTTTAGGTATGAAAAAAAAAAAAACATTGCGCGCAATGTTACGCGAAACCAGGCAAGTGGAGTTAAGCCCTGCCCCTTCGCTCTAAGTCGCGTAGGTACTTCTTTTTTTTTTGTCGCATATGTTTGATATTCAATGCGTTTTTGTTACTGCAAATGCGTACTTTAAAAAAAAAACTCAATAATTTAGGTAATGTTTATTTGGAAAAAAGTTTAGTAATAACACTTGGAATTAAATTTCGTAAAAAAAAATGGGACTTTGACCTTCAATACCTCCAGAACCATTGGATGCCCAGATATGGTCTAGTAGAAGAAAATATCCAAATAATGGGTAGAATATGTGGCTTTCGGCTTCGGAAACTGTCTTTTTACACCCGATATATAAAGTAAGAAACTGACTGGCTGTGTGATTCACTGACTCGATCTGATCGATCTGATCGGTCAACGCACAGCTGAAAACGCTGGGTCTAGAAGCATGAATTTTTGCACAAAAGTTCCCTTAAATGGCGTAAATGTGCACTAAGAAGTGATTTTTGAAAATTCATCCCCTAAGGGGTTAAAGTGAGGTTTTAAAGTTTAAATGAAGTACTAATTCCATGCGAAGCCGCTGGCAGGAGCATGGAGAACGATCTCCAAAAGTATTAAGTATATAAAAGTTCCAGCTTCAAACAGTAAGGTTTAATGAAACTCTCCAAATAGGAAGATATATAACACATTTAAACCATCAGTTTAAATAAAACACGTATAAAGACCTCTTACGTATTCATCTCTTTATCTCCCATCTACAGAAACCTTATTTCGGACAAACCTTTATTCTCACCTTATCAGGGGCACTAACTAACCTTTATGCGAGCCCCTTCACTAAGTGCCTCGCTCTAATTAAGATTAAAATACACTAAATTACCCCGACATTTTTAAGCCCATGCCATAAATTAATAAAGGCTGGGCCCATAAAGTGGCCCACGTGCGGAGGCCTTAAGCCTTGGACTGGGAAGGCCATTCATTAAAACTTACAACAATGGACTCTGATACGGATATAATTCAATAAGCATCTCCGACCACCCTGCAACTTGCCCAATATTTTATAACTGAATAGGGATGTATGGTTCAAACTACGAACGATGCGAAGTTCTGATATTATTGTTGGTAATATTTCGGAACGTGTTTTCACAAATGTACTGCAGGAATAAAATCAACTATTTCCAACATTTTGTCGAGCTATACGAATAAAATGTAATGAATAACGTACGAGTATATTTTCTTTCAATTTTGATTTGAATAATTGATATTTGCTTGGATCAGACGCTTCTGGTTTTGTACCGAATATTAGTATTTGTTAGTAAAATATATGTAAGTAATACTAATAATAAACATTATAGGTCAATGGGATGTTAAAAATTCTTCGGAACAAAATTTTGTGACAGACGAAGGACAGACAGACAGACAAACAGACGGACACGTGAGTGACAGTAATAGGGCTCCGTTAAGACCCTTCGGGTACGGAACCCTAAAAAACAGGTTGTACCTATGGCTCACAAAATTCTGCAAACCATATTTACAGTCTTTTGTAAATCATGGAATAACATAGTTCAAACAAAACGTTTCTATTTTTTGATTGGCATATTTGCCACCTTATTTTTTTTGTCCTATATGAAAGTCATCATTCTCCTGCCCTTATCCCAATGTATTTGGGGTCGGCGCAACATGTCTTTTTCTTCCATACTCCTCTATTAGTCGTCATCTCTGTAGTTACCCCCTTTTTACCCATATCCTCTTTCACACAGTCCAACCATCGTTTCTTTGGCCTCCCCCTACTCTTATAGCCATCCACATCCATACCCAAGACTTTCCTCACGACATTTTCTTCATTCCTCCGCATCACATGCCCATGCCACGACAACCGATTTCCACACAACTTTTCAGTTTTTTGTCCTATATGAAAGTATGTACTTTTAATTCAAAGGATCTACATTTTTCTTACGGTCTTATGATAACCCTAAACTTGTGTAAAGAAAAAACTCTCGCTCGGTGTAAAGCCAAACCCTTCCTTAGACTAATGAATCTTGGTTAGAGCATAATATATTATACGGACCCCGAAATTAGTTCATACATTAAATGGAATTATGTAAGCGATTTAGCTAAAACCTCTACTAGATTATTAAGTAAATGTGCTAGTGTTACAGATTTTCCAATTTTCAACACTACTATCTGAATAACGTTTGGATTACTTGCTGTAATTGAATAATTTTGCTTTCGTGAACACCGAGATAATTTATTCATTAGAATTAACTATCTTTGGCAATATGAACATATTACAGTAAATGTAGTCGAAGTGATAGAAACAATATAATAATATTTGTTTTCTTGACATTAGAATGTCTAAGCACCATAATTCCTTGTTTCACATCCTTCCCATCAGGTAATGTTATCACTTCTTGACATTAGAATGTCTAATCACCATAATTCTTTGTTTCACATCCCTCCCATCCGGTAATGTTACCATTTGTTGACATTAGAATTTGTAAGCACCATAAGTTTTTGTTTCAAATCCCTCCCATCCGGTAATGTTACCATTTCATGACATTAGAATGTCTAAGCACAATAATTATTCCTTGCTTCACATCCCTCCCATCCGGTAATGTTACCATTTCTTGACATAAGAATGTCTAAGCACCGTAATTCCTTGTTCCACATCCCTCCCATCCGGTAATGTTACCATTTCTGTCTCTTCTAGCACCACGAAAATACGGATTATTAGAGCACTTATACTATTTTTATGGTGACACAATGGTGCACGTTGACCATCAACGGCAACTTCAGTGCTCACGACTCCATTAGTAAATAAAATTTTCTGTAGTTTAAAAAAAAGAAAACTAAGAAAACACACTTATTTTTAATTTTTAGTGTTCTTCTCAGCAAACACTTTCATTTGATAACCATATCATGGGAATGCATACAAAATAACTAGTCTACCATCCATCTTTGGGCATTTGCCATATTGGATTTGGAGTGACGTTACTTACCTTATTTATTTATTTATTTATCACATGGAAAACCAACAGCTTTACATAAATGCAATAAGTAAACTAGAATAAGAGACATTAAGCCAATTATAGGTTTTCAAACAACATAGGTTTTCTTACCATGCATTGTCACCCAAACTAAAAATGTACGCAAAATTTCAGCTTAGTCAAAAACTTTACGGAAGTTTCGGGAGGTTCCTGTGTAGGATAAGGTGGAGGGAAACGCCCGGGTGTCCCCACTGTGAGGATCGCCCAGAGGACACGGTGGAGGACACGGTGGATATCTGCCCCGCTTGGGCTTGATCGGTGGCAGCGACCTCTCGCAACCGGCCCTGGTCCAGGCCATGGTACGGAGCGAGAGGGAATGGGAAGCAGTCTCCTCCTTTTGCGAAGCAGTAATGCACGCGAAGGAGAAGGCGGAACGGGTGAAGGAGAGGCAATAACAACAGACTCGCCCTCACGCCCTCAGCAGCAGCCGCCGCAGGAGACGCCCTGCGCGGAGGACGTCGCGAGACGATCTCCGGCCACCGTAGACCCGGGCCTGCTGACGGCGAGTAGTGGGTAACTCACCGTCCGATCAGCACCAGGCCCGAGAGTCAACGGCGCGTAGTGTTCCACGCGCGCCTCAAAGAGTTGTCAGCAAACACGACGCCTGCCCAGGTGTTGAGGATAAATTCGAAAGAGTTACCTCGCCCCTAGGCACTCAGGGCAGGGATGGAACAGGGGTGGGTTTCTGTCAGTAAGAGTCTGACACACCCTTCCACTCCACCCTAGAGTGGGAGATGTCATTGGATGATTTCTAAACACAGAAAAAAAAAATGGGTCAAATTTAACTTTTGATTTGTTTACATAGTTAGTTATTTAATTAATTGATTACAAGTGAAGCTACTAGAAGTGTGTTAAAAAAGGATTTTTCTATCACAAGGTGATGAAAGTTTTTAGTAAAAAAAATGTGACTGAAACTTTTAGAGAGTGCAACAGCTATTAAGAATCAATGTCTCCCTGTTGCTTTGGCTTAAGAGTCTTAAAGTCACGCAGTGCAACACCTGGCAAGAATCAATGTCTACCTGTAGCGGCTTAAGAGTCTTCAAATCACGTAGTGCAACACCTGGCAATAATCAATGTCTCCCTGTAGCTTCGGCGAAGAGTCTTGAAGTCACGTAGTGCAACACCTGGCAAGAATCAATGTCTCCCTGTAGCTTCGGCGAAGAGTCTTGAAGTCACGTAGTGCAACACCTGGCAAGAATCAATGTCTCCCTGTAGCTTCGGCTTAAGAGTCTTAAAGTCACGTAGTGCAACACCTGGTAAGAATCAATGTCTCCCTGTAGCTTCGGCTTAAGAGTCTTTAAGTCACGTAGTGCAACACCTGGCAAGAATCAATGTCTCCCTGTAGCTTCGGCTTAAGAGTCTTTAAGTCACGTAGTGCAACACCTGGCAAGAATCAATGTCTTCCTGTAGCTTCGGCTTAAGTCTTGAAGTCACGTAGTGCAACACCTGGCAATAATCAATGTCTCCCTGTAGCTTCGGCTTAAGTCTTGAAGTCACGTAGTGCAACACCTGGCAAGAATCAATGTCTACCTGTAGCTTCGGCTTAAGACTCTTCAAGTCACGTAGTGCAACACCTGGCAAGAATCAATGTCTACCTGTAGCTTCGGCTTAAGAGTCTTCAAGTCACGTAGTGCAACACCTGGCAAGAATCAATGTCTCCCTGTAGCTTCGGCTTAAGAGTCTTAAAGTCACGTAGTGCAACACCTGGCAAGAATCAATGTCTCCCTGTAGCTTCGGCTTAAGAGTCTTAAAGTCACGTAGTGCAAAACCTGGTAAGAATCAATGTCTACCTGTAGCTTCGGCTTAAGAGTCTTCAAGTCACGTAGTGCAACACTTGGTAGGAATCAATGTCTCCCTGTAGCTTCGGCGAAGAGTCTTGAAGTCACGTAGTGCAACACCTGGCAAGAATCAATGTCTACCTGTAGCTTCGGCTTAAGAGTCTTAAAGTCACGCAGTGCAACACCTGGCAATAATCAATGTCTACCTGTAGCTTCGGCTTAAGAGTCTTCAAGTCACGTAGTGCAACACCTGGCAAGAATCAATGTCTCCCTGTAGCTTCGGCTTAAGAGTCTTAAAGTCACGTAGTGCAACACCTGGTAGGAATCAATGTCTCCCTGTAGCTTCGGCGAAGAGTCTTGAAGTCACGTAGTGCAACACCTGGTAGGAATCAATGTCTCCCTGTAGCTTCGGCTTAAGAGTCTTCAAGTCACGTATTGCAACACCTGGTAAGAATCAATGTCTCCCTGTAGCTTCGGCTTAAGAGTCTTAAAGTCACGTAGTGCAACACCTGGCAAGAATCAATGTCTCCCTGTAGCTTCGGCTTAAGAGTCTTCAAGTCACGTAGTGCAACACCTGGCAAGAATCAATGTCTCCCTGTAGCTTCGGCTTAAGACTCTTCAAGTCACGTAGTGCAACACCTGGCAAGAATCAATGTCTCCCTGTAGCTTCGGCTTAAGAGTCTTCAAGTCACGTAGTGCAACACCTGGCAAGAATCAATGTCTCCCTGTAGCTTCGGCTTAAGAGTCTTAAAGTCACGCAGTGCAACACCTGGCAAGAATCAATGTCTCCCTGTAGCTTCGGCTTAAGAGTCTTCAAGTCACGTAGTGCTACACCTGGCAAGAATCAATGTCTCCCTGTAGCTTCGGCTTAAGAGTCTTTAAGTCACGTAGTGCAACACCTAGCAATAATCAATGACTCCCTGTAGCTTCGGCGAAGAGTCTTGAAGTCACGTAGTGCAACACCTGGCAAGAATCAATGTCTTCCTGTAGCTTCGGCGAAGAGTCTTGAAGTCACGTAGCGCAACACCTGGCAAAAATCAATGTCACAAATACCAATAAATTGATAAATCAGATTTTTTCTTTGAAAGTCCCTCACTTGGTACGGAACCTTAAATGTGCGAAGTCCAACACGTACTTCGCCAATTCTTTTTATAATTAAAGCCCATTATTACTAAGTGCTTATATTTCTCTGTTTGTGCTATTATTGAACCATGTTTAGTAGTATTTGGCTTTGTTTAAGTATTTAAACTGCACACAATCGCAGCCACAGGCCAAAGTAGTCCAATACAAAAAAAAAACCATTTTATATTTTTCTTTCCCAACAACAGCATTGAAAAATGAAAATTGTGCCAAACTCCACAGCAACTGTGGCACCAACTGGCTATACGTTATTATTATGTTAGATATGATCCCGGCTCCCAGCTAAAAGTTTAGGAACTACTACAGCATACGGCTGGCCAATTTGAATCGTAACTTAGTGAATTTCATTTCAGCATGTTAGAAACTTAGCTTTTGTTCATGTACGTGATGTAAAACGTATTATTCAGGTGGTCGCTCTAATAAAATTTGTAAAGTTGGAATTGTGTGTGTTGGTGGCAGATGTTGGAATGCCTTTTATACGTGTTCCGTGTTATGTGTTTAATGGCTACTAGAGATGAATGTTTTTGTAATGAGATACTTACGTCTTTCAATGAATGTGTTGGTTCGATTTGTGGTAGCTTTGCTTTATTTATTTTAGACTGTATAGTTTAATCCCATCAAAAACATTCTGTAAAAAAATAGCCAAGTCTCGATGGAGCTGCTTGTTTATCTCTAAAAAGTAATAAAATCTCTAGACAAAGTTGAACCAAATCTAAGGTTCCTTACTGCAATTTCTTTATTATTATCTTTAATGTTATTTGACTTGGCCGTTGACCTGTACCGACTAACGTGTAATAAATGTTCTACGGTTGAATATTTTTTCACGCTCTAGATATTGAAAAAAATGCGATCAACGGTTGAACATTTTTTACACGTTAGTGGGTACAGGTCAACGGACGTCTAGAGATTTCATTACTTTTTAGAGATAAACAAGCAGCTTCATCGAGACTTGGATTTTTTTTTACAAAATGTTTTTGGTGGGGTTTCACTTCTTTTTGCAGAAATTTCATTTTATATTCATATTCAAAGCAGAGTCGCACTACAGAATAAATTTTGCAAAGACAGTCGGTCGATAAAGCTAATAGTTTGGGTGTGCTCTTACTGTTTCTCATCCGGGTCACCAGGTAGTCTAGATTTTCCATGATCCTTGTTTTGATAGTGTTTCCTCTAAGTGGGCGTTAAACTCTACTTCTGTACCAAATTTCAGCGCTCTAGGTCAATGGGAAGTACCAGTTCTATTTTGATGATCAGTGAATCAGTGTGTTAGTGTTGAAAATGCGAAACTTTGCTTTCGCTTGCTTCGGAACTAAATGATCTACCGACTTGAAATTTTTGATTTTAAGTGTGTGGTTATAATTCACTAGAAGACGAAATTTCAGCGTTCTGGTCCCATCCAGAGGCTCTCAAATAGTGGCCTGAAAATGCGGCGAAATGGTTCCAGAAAAGGATGGTACGGCAATGTTGCTTCGCGCTCGACTTGGCGGGGGTACTTCCGTGTCCCCAGATTAACTATAGAGAAACAAAAGCAAATGACGTAGGTTATTATTGCAAATTTCATCTACATGTACATAAATATTATAATGTGTGTCACAACTAAACTAACTTAACTCTGACTTTTACAACAACTGACATAACACTGAAGACTAATAAACACCTTACACAACTATCTAAACCAGAAAAGGCATTTAAAACTGAATAGGTTTGGCAATATAAACACATTTTCTGCTAACAAGGTCTGCGGTAACCTCACGTACTTGCCTAATCCCACACGGCGGCATTATAAATACTATTAGGTACCCCACCTCGCAATCCTCGGGGATCCTTGGGGGATCCCGCTTGCAATCTCCCCCGAAACTATCCCACATTAATCCCTGGCTCCGTAAAGGTTTTTATTATGAGGCTATGACGAAACAATTGGTATAAAAGGATCCCTTTTGGCCTTATATGTTACGGTTACGGGTACCAAAAAATAATAATAGGAAATATGGAGGTGCAATGAAATTTTGTGATGGCAAACGTTAGTGTCAAACAGTTTGTTTTTATGACAAAAAACGTAGGTGTGGCACGTGTCTTGCCTACTTAATGATTATTATGTGAGCATGTGTCGAAAGAGGAAGTCTTGCGCGAATTCGAGAGTGACTTTGGGTACGTTGACTCTAGTCTCAAATAATTGTACTAGTACAGGCAGGTTTAAGGAGTCTGCTTGACAGGTACCAATAATGTTCATGTTTTTATTATACTTTTTTTCCGGCTTTTTGCCAAGATCCGCTTGAAAATTTAATACAAAAACTGGATTTCTGTCTACATTCATTCGTTTGGTCATATTGCCATCAATTTCATGTTCATAGTTGAAAGCAGTAGCAAGTTTTTTTGCGGATAATGTTTTTATTGATACCAAGAGCGCCGTTAGGCCATTCTAAATAATGTATGATCTTTTTAGTATTCCCCTAATGGAACGTTTTTTCTGTATTATTTCCGTTCGCTAATCCGCGGAGATGTATTATTTTTTACGTTACTTGTAAGGGAATATTGTTCAGGAATAGAGACATGAGTCATGCAACTTCCATTATTCAGAAATATTCTCCTTGTGACGCTACAATAAATATTAAATTTTACGACGGAGCGATAAAACGACATACATATGTACACAAGAGAGTATTACGTATAATGGGAAGACACGAGTATCTAAACATCATTTTCTCAGAGATAAAAGCTTAAAACGAAACGTTCGCTCTTAATAGAAATTCTTGACATAAAAACAGCGATCGAGATATCAAAAAGAAAAAGGAATTAAGTGTAAACAAAGATGATCACGGCTCATTTCCGAGGCAGCGCTCCGCAAACATTCATGCAGTATAGTTAACTGAATCACCCGCCTCGTACACCTAAACACCGTATTATTTGGCTCACGTACCTATTTTACTCAACTGAGTACAGGTGGAGCCACGGCACACCTCGGCAATATTTTTCCGTCAACTCCGCATTTATATGATAATGCGTACCCTAGCAGGAGGCAGCAGGAGGTTCGGTACTGATCCGATGAGTTCCGAAAATTCCCGAACTCGTAAATCTAATTTCGGTGCCCACCCAAGTTCGAGCTCATATTTGCCGGCAATTCAGCGTCGCGTTTTGTTTGAGATTCGACCTTAACTCCAAGTTATGAGTAGTGCTGTTGATGTGTATCGATAAATTCATGATAATAGTTCGACTATCGATATTTATCGACGGCGATAGCGAGCCAATAAAATTTTATTGTAGCGATAGTGGCACCGACGATAGCGAAAGGAAATTGACAGTTTCAAAGTCCCAATACAGTGAAACTGTGTTAATAACTTTGCTCGGTTGAAATGTTCCATCCAGTTTTATACGCTTTTATTTCTGCAATATAGAAGTTCAGAACTAAGAATATTTAAGTTGTTTGCGTGAATATTTTAGAAACGAAACCTACGTCTTGCATACGAATTTCTGAAATAAATAAAGTGATTCTATCATGACCTGTAGGTTTTTTCAATTTAAAAGAATGTATCATAACTATAAATTAAAAAAAGTTGGCAGTCACGGGACGCCCGGCAGATGTGAAAATTTATTTTAATATAAGAATTAAAAATTGTTCTAGGTTGTTGTTGTTGGTTTTGGTTGTTGTTGGTTGTAGTTGGTTGGTATTACTTTTTTTCGCATAGATGTTTCTAGGGAGAAGAGAGTCGAGAGCGGCGACGTAGTGGAGGCATCGTGACACGACGCTTCCCGTTTCCGTCATGGCATTTGAGTCGATTTTACTGCCAAGCCGCGCCAATAGATGTTTCACATCAAAAATCTTCGTCCACATTTTTTTTAAAGTCAGTGATTTCAAGATTTATTTTAAATGTAAAGATGATAACATCGATATTCACGTCACCACATCCCTATTTAAGTACGGAAAGTATGTAGATTCAGAGGCGTGGAGCATTAACTTTTCTTTTTTGTTTGCGAGATATTTTGCTTTTTAAATGTACATACGTTATATTTTTGTCCTGTATTCCCGTCTGGTGTAGGTAGGGAATAAGAATCAGTTATCGGTTCTCTGTTTTGGTATACATATCCGTGTTGCGTATTTTTTACACATACTCCGTGTAAAAAATACGCATGTATTATTTTTCATGTGTAGGGATCTCAAATATTAGCTTTCTGTGTTTAATATTTAATAATATGTCTTAAGTAATATCAATCACAGAACATAATATATTTTTGAAACTTAATTGCCATCGACACGCCAATAAGAACAATAATGATAGGCGGCTGCGACCTCTCACGCCCGGCCCTGGTTCAGGCCATGGTGCGGAGCGAGAGGGAATGGGAAGCTGTCCTTCTGCGATGCAGTAATGCTCGCGAAGAGGGAGGCGGCATGGGTGAGGGAGACTCAACAACAGAGTCGCCCTCACGCCTCAGCAGCAGCCGCCGCAGGAGACCCCAGGGGCTTCCGGCGCCGCGAGACGATCTCCGGCCACCGTAGACCCGGGCTTGCGGACGGCGAGTAATGGGTAGCTTGACGTCCGATCAGCACCAGGCCTGAGAGTCGACAACGCGTAGTGTTCCAAGCGCGCCTCAGAGTTATCAGCAATAATGACGGGGCCCGTCATGGCCGATGCCTGCCCAGGGGTTGAGGACAAATTCGAAACAGAGTTACCTCGCCCCTGGGCACTCAGGGCAGGGAAGGAACCGGGGTGGGTTTTAGTCAGTAAGAGACTGACACGCCCTCCCGCTCCACCTAGGAGAAGTCATAGGAAAAAAAGATTTCTTTTTTATCTAGCCTACGCTGTCCCACTGCTGGGCAAAGGCCTCTCCCAAGACCTTCCAGGAACTCTTCTCTCGTGCTTTCTCAAACCAGTCCTTGCGGTACGCGTCGAGGTTGTCTCGCAACCTCTTTCGAGGCCGACCTCGGTGGCGCCTTCCATTTTCATACGTGTATCGAAACGAATACGTGTCAAACATGCGTTTGACACGTATTCGTTTTCGAAAAAGCTTTACACACACTACCATGCGGTAGTGTGTGTAAAGCTTTTTTTAAATTCATTTTATTTATTTCTAAATTTAATGCATATTGTATAAAAATATTAACTTTCCACACTCATTCTTCATATATTATAAACTATATGTGATTTTCGATAAAAAGGGATGGACAGTTTCTGCTTGACGTATACATATACCTATAGATAAGTGGGAAGTAGGATTTAATCTTTCATCCAATCCTTTATTTATAGGTTGTAAACTATGAAAAGCAGCTGCATTTCTAATAAACCACAGAACATAAAAAAATCACAGCAGACATCACACAAATTATTGTCATAATAGAAATTCCTTGTAAAAATGAGGTCCAAAGTATTTTCAAAGAGATGTTGCCAGTTCACCGAGCCATCTGCACAGCACGTAGAGGAGATAAAACATTTTAAAACTAAAGAGGGTTGAATAAAGAAGTTCTCTTATTAGTTAGCCGACTGAATAAGCACGGGGGTACGGTAGGGTCAATTTTATTGAAACTTTTGCCTAACAATATAGCCAATTACTTAAACTTAACTAACTTAATATTTATGGATGAAGTGTTAATTAAGAAGCAGTAATTAACTGCTTCAGAAGGATCGTTGGAGCAGAATTAGTTTTTTTGAAAGTTAGGCTTTAGTCGAGTGCTTTTATGGAGGAGTTAAAGTTATCGTCATATAGAAATCTTGAAAGTATTAATATAGCTTCTTTTAATAACAACACGTAATAAATTAAAGTAGTAATAACGATGAAATAATTATTAAATTAGTGTAAAAATATTATAAAGAAAGAAAACAAAGATCTAAATCAATTAGGTAAGTATTATTTAAGATGGAATAACGTATCGATATTAATCACAACACAAACAGAACAATAATATATCCAAAATGTATATTTCATGTCTAGAGATTTAATCTAGTTTTCTCTATAACTTCCAAAATAATTAAATAAAACAAAAAACTTTTTTACAACAAAAAAATAGAACTGACTTCCAAAAAAAGTGCAAAATAACTTTAATTTCGGAAGTCGGTGTTCCTGGTTTTGTGTCTTCGTTTTTTGACACCGACTTCCGAAATTAAATTTATTTTGCACTTTTTTTGGAAGTCGGTTCTATTTTTTTGTAAAAAAAAAAATATTTTTCCCTTTTCAGTTGTTCCCCATTAAACTGTGTTAACAATTCATAGACATACGACAGCAGCAATCGCGGTTGATATGCTGTCAATTTTTGAAGAGTTCCGTTGTCTGTCTCCAAAACCCAACATCAGATCTATATGAAATTTAAACGGTACCATTTCGGAACAAACCCCTTTTGACCAAAAAAAAAATATTTTGCAAATCCGTCAATATATGACGGAGTTAGCCCGAACAGACACAAAGAAAAAAAAAATCCGAATTGATAACCTCCTTTTTTTGAAGTCGGTTAAAAACTCAGCTCATAGTAGAAAGTGAAGGGAAGACAGAAAACAACTGAATAAACATCCATGACTTAATTTGAGAGGGACAAACAAACCCACCGAAGCAAATATTAAGATAAGAGACACATCAAAAATAATTAAAATACGAACAGATGCAGGGGATGTTATTAAAGCAATCATCAACACTCCCCCAGAAAATAAACCTGATTTATTTGACAAGAGCAAACCTACCGAAAATGTCAATACTACACATTTTCACTCCAGAAAAAAGGGTTCTTTTTAATTTGAAAAAATTACCGACGCAAGAAAACCATGACTTTGGGAGGGTTCGCAGTAAATTACATTAAATGCCAAATTAATTAAATACGAAAGAGGACACGCTACCGAAGCTTTGAGAGAAAAATAAATCTAATCAAAATTCATAAGTTAATAAAAGTTGGTCTAATTTCGGTAAATTAGGTAATGAGATAATGGTACTTTTTGGTTCGGAGTTTCAACTTCACGCCGCCGCCGTTCGGGTTAATTTTTGTTAATTTCTTGATGAAGGTTTCAAAAGACCAGAAACAGACAAGCAGGCACTTCAGAGTGTCTTGGTTTAACTTTATCAATACATCTGTAAAAGTAATTAAAAAAACTCAAGTTAATCATGTACGGCAATGCGCCACCGGTACCTACACGGTGGACATCCCACCCAAACCCACGAAACGTTTAGGAAATTGGGCATTTATTGTCCGTACAGCTACGGAGTGGAATTCCCTGGCGGAGTCTATGTTTCCTGATAGAACACAACACACACTGAAACCTGGGGGTCTTTAAGTAAAGAGTGAATAGGTTATTTCTAGGCAAGCGTGCTCCATCTTCGACCACAATATCATCGCTAACCATCAGGAGAGATAATCAATGTTAAAAAAAAACTGGCCAAGTGCATGGCAGGCCACGCGCAAGGTAGGGTTCTGTAGACCGTACTTCACATGAATAATTTTTTTCCAAGGATTTTGTATTTTGTCATGTTGTGTGAAAAACAAGCAGAAACATTTTATAAGTTGGACGACTAACTAACTACTTAGCCGTGATAGTTAAATATACTACTGCCGTGAATTCGTGATTTTTTTCATATAACCAATAGTAACCATATAGCAAGCAAAAAAAAAAGTGTGAGAACACTTGACACTAACAAAAATTTGCAATTTAAAGCTTAATTTTACGCAAACGGAACCCCGAATCGAAAAATAGTTTTCACAAACCCATAACATTTTTGAATGGCTTATCCAACGACACCCACCACGGGAGAGACGAGAAAAAAAAAACATCCCACTTTACTTGTAGCGTTGGATCGTGAAGTGGGCTGTCAATCCGTACAATCAAGGTGAAATGACAGTTCACTTCACGCTCACTCCACCTAAGTTTTCATGGTGAGCTGTGGACAGAATCGACCGGCAGGAGGTACCCTAAAAATATTTTTTCATGAATTTTTTTTTTTACTTTGTCGGCGTGATTAATATGTATATCCATGCCAAATTATAGCTTTCTAGTACTAAGAGTATCTGAGCTAAGCTGCGGACCGACGGACAGACGGACATGGCGAAACAATAAGGGTTACTTGTTGACTACGGAACCCAAAAAATGTTACCCTATCAAACATCCTTAAACAACCCACTGCGTCAAACAATGATTAGATCAGGCCAAAAAAATTATATACCAAAAAAATAATAAATGACAGTAACACAAAGTACATTTCTCTTCGTCAGCACAGTTAATCTAACGCCCATTATTTCAAAGGTTCGATGCTTTTGACAGGCCCCTTTGTGAAATGCTTTTGGCCTGTAGTTGTTCCCCTTTTACCTTCTGTTTATTTCGAATGATAGATTTTTTTTTCATTTACGTGTTACTGTGTTTATTTTGAGTGACGTTCAAAGGATTGTCGCAGACAGGTCGTATTGATTTTATATTACGATAGATATGTCATTACATTGAATAAAATATGTTTTCGTTTAACCTGAGCGTGTACTTATGTTTTTTCGAATGTGGGCTTTCGTAATATTATAACAAGGTTTTGCTGAAGTGAAGGTGAAAGTAAAGAAAATGTGTAAGGGCTTAGGATTTAACTTAGTGTTTTTATCATTAAAATTTTACCAAATAGGTAGAATTTGTTTTCACTTTATACAACCAACGCATTAGTGGGTGTGTAAGAATAACGAAAAATTCAAAACGTAATTTTCTAAAAACGACACGTCGACATTTTTTCGGGCCATTTTAATTTTCGTTCCACGAAATTAACGAAATCCACGGATTATTCTGGACGAGTCGTCGGGGTTTTTTTGTCTACGGAATTTTTAGGCGATGCCGCTGTGCTGAAAAACCTTTACGAAGTGCACTGTTTTCATTTAAATAATAATGAGTGTTGTTGGAATTTTATATATCGGACTGATTCGTTTATGGTTTTTTCAATTTTAGTTTTGTGCATAATAAAGAAGGAAACAAAATAAAATAAACATTGACATTATTATACCCTCATAAAATTCCACTTTCGTTTCCAAATATACCTCTACGAATCCATAAAGACCAAACATTATCCGGTTCGAAGGACCAAATAGTTCCTTACCCTAACATGTTCGATACACTGAACCTTCGGAAGCAATTACCATCAGGTGGGCTATAAACGAACCTGACTTGATCCTTCCAGGAAAAATACATAAAATCGGTCCTAACGACCGGCGATATCAATCACCGAACAACTTCAGCATCAAGTAATCCCGCTCTCATCAATAATGTGGAATCAGGGCCAACGGGCCAATGTTGGTCGAGACCTATATTTTTTGATAAGCACTTTAAATGGCAAGGTTCACGTCTGTCGTGACTTGTAAGTTAATATTAGGTATATATGTACCTATGAAGTTGTCGATTTATGAAACTGGTCACTTTGAGCTGTGATGACTTCGGATTTACTTGGAATTATAAATTTACTTATCCTTAGGATACCAAGTCATCTAAGGAGTGGAATTCCTTACCTGCAGCTTGTGTTTTTAACCAACTTCGAAAAAGGAGGGGTTCTTATGTTCGACTGTTTTTTTTTTTTAAGTATGTCCACCGAGTTCTCTGTCAGTTGTGGACCGATTTTCAAAATTCTTTTTTATCCAAAAGAATATATTGCTGAGGTGGTCCCATATAAATTTTATCGAAATTGCTACGGTGGTTTTTGAAAAACTGAACAAAAACAAAAATATGCATACATAGATGATGTTTTGGTTTCCTCCAATTACGAGTATGTTTAAAATCCACGTTCCATGTTATTGAGGTTTTTAAATCTGGGGTATAACAACTAAAAAGTGAAAGTAACAAACTTTTTTACAAAAAAAAACCAACCGACTTCAAAAAAAGAAAATACAGTAAAAAATTTAAAAATAACTTTAACTTCGGAAGTCCGTGTTAAATAACGATGAAATATAATACAAACACCGACTTCCGAAATTAGAGTTATTTTAAAAAAATATTGTATTTTCTTTTTCGGAAGTCGGTTGGTTTTTTTTTGTAAAAAAGTTTTTTTATTAGTTAGCTACAACCTGGGTGTCTTAAAGTCAAGAGAGAGTAGGTTACTTCTAGGCAAGCGTGCTCCATCGTCGACCACATTATCGCTTACCATCAGGTGAGATAGTGGTCAAGCACGATCTTATCAATGTTTTAAAAAAAATCACAGTTTCATAAAACGGGAATTTCACAGGTAAAAACCCAATATTAGTTGTTAAAAACTGCCGAGACAAATTGTTTTAAAAATCCAAGTTACCGAATAACTATGTAATTTTATTGCATTACAAGAATTAAATAACAATGAAATATAATACAAACACCGACTGTGTGGGATTGATCCAGGTATAATTGCGGGAATAAAACGAAAAATACGTTGCTTGATGTGAACGTGCAAATTTATTGAGAGGATCTCACAGATGTAGGTAGACAGTACAAGCGTTACAAAATAAAAAAACCGGGTAGCTATAATCTACGTAGCCTCAACATTACAACCATGTTAATTTCTGTAGGCGCTTGCGCGAACATACCCCCGGGCGTTGAAAGCCTGCCTTTCAACCACTAAGACTCTTCAGACGCCGTATAGATAGGCAACGGACAAATCTTGCTGAATGATCTGCGTAACAGACCACTAGAAGTCTTGACGTCTGCAACTCTGACAACGCCGTCTGTTCCTGGATACGTAGCAACGATCCGACCCATTTTCCACTTGAGTGGGGGGAGGTTGTCTTCTTTTAAAAGGACCAAAGAATTCAGTTTCAAGGAGCCCTTACATGCTCGCCATTTCATGCGAAGTTGAAGCTCCGATATATATTCTTTACTCCATTTGCTCCAAAAATGCTGTCGGAGAAGCTCAATACGCTCAAATCGAGTCAGAGAATTGATGGACTGGTCTCGATAATCAGGTGACGGCAGTGATGTCATAGGACGTCCAATCAAAAAATGTCCGGGTGTCAGCGGCGTCAGATCCTCGGGGTTCGATGATAACGGCGTCAGTGGTCTGGAGTTCAAAATGGCTTCAACCTGAACCATCATGGTATATAGCTCTTCGTAGGTAAGGTTACAAAGGCCCAGCACTCTAACTAAGTGATGCTTGGTTGATTTAACACCAGCTTCCGCAAGGCCAGCGAAATGAGGAGAATATGCAGGGATAAAGTGAAAGTTAACTCCTTCCCTAGCCATCTCCTCGGACAGCGAATCGCAACTCGCCCTAAGAAATCTAGAAAGGACATTACATGCACCAACAAATGAGGTGCCGTTATCCGAGTAGATATTTCTCGGCTTTCCTCTACGTGAGATGAACCTCTTTAACGCCAGGATGAAAGTCTTGCTTGTTAAATCACCGACTAGTTCAAGATGAATTGATTTCGTAGAAAAACAAACGAAAATAGCTATATAAACTTTAACTAATTTACAGCCACGACCTTGACGAACAGCTGACTGAATAGGACCTGCATAGTCCAAGCCTATATTTTCAAAAGGAAAATTTGCTAGAAGTCGTTGCTGTGGTAAATCTCCCATAATAGGACTTACAGTTTCACCTCTAAATCGGCAGCAACGAACACATTGTTTACAGCACATCCTAGCTAAATTGCGACCTCGGATGGGCCAGTACGTATCTCGTATAGACGCCAACAGTAACTGGGGTCCAGCGTGAAATAATCTTTTATGCTCATAATTAAAAAGTAACTTAGAAAAATGATGACTAGATTGGATAAGAATCGGGTGCTTTTTATTATAAGGAAAATCTGAATGTTGTAATCTACCTCGAATTCGCATCACCTTATTCTCGTCTAGAAAAACGTTAAACTTATTTAATTCACTTTTAGTGGGTAACGGTTTGTTATTAAGTAGTAATTTATAGTCTTTAAAAGATTGACTTTGAGATAAGCATATAATAAAATTTAGAGCCCTTTCTAGTTCATGCACAGAAAGAGGACCGCGAATATTATGTTGTTTTTTACATGCGTCAATAAAACGTAAAACATAGGCAACTGTTCGCTGAAGTCTTAAAAGGCTTGAAAACCGTGTAAAAATAATCAATTCATCAAACTCATTGTTATTGAATAAAACATGCAAAGTGACATCTAATTTCATTTCAGGCAACATTTCGTTATTAAAATTCATTAATTTAGAAGGCCAATAAGACATTTCCTTCATTAAAAAACTAGGACCGGACCACCAATCATCTAAACTAGGTAATAAATTAATGTCTACTCCACGTGACAAATAATCTGCAGGGTTTTGGTCAGTTGGAACATGTCTCCACTCACAGCCACTAGTCTTATCTAAAATCTCGGCAACCCTGTTACGAACAAACGGCTGTAATTTATTTGGTAACATTTTTAGCCAACCTAAAACAATAGAGGAGTCAGTCCAAAAGAAAGTGCGCTGCGTGCTGACTCGTAAGGCTGCCACAACCTTTTCAAAGATGCGAACACCTACAAGAGCACCGCATAGCTCAAGTCTGGGTATGGTTGTCGGCTTGAGTGGTGCAACTCTGCTTTTGGCTAACAATAAACGCACTAAAACCTGTCCCTGCTTATCAACGCTTCGTACATACAGACAAGCGCCGTAGGCGCGTTCAGACGCATCACTAAAAATGTGAAATTCTAAAAACTCATAACAATCAATTAAAACTCGACGTGGAATATGAATTTCATTTAATTTAGGTAAATTACTAATTATTTCATTCCAAAGCTTGCTAATGTCCGGTGATAGCTGTTCATCCCAAGACAGCTTTTGTAACCATAACCTCTGAAGTAATATCTTCATAACAATTACACACGGAGCCAATAATCCAAGCGGGTCAAAAACTTGTGAAACAATCGAAAGCATGTCACGTTTTGTGTTATTAAAATTAACTGACTGACTAATTGGAAAACAAAGGTAGTCTGGCAGTGGCTGCCAACCTAGGCCTAAGGTTTTGGTTGACTCAAATCCACCAACATTCAAATCCAGTGAAGACTGGGGAAAGTCAGAACCAATTACCAATTGTAAGTCATTCGACTTCCACTTTCTTAGATTCATCTGCGCTGAAGCGAGAATTGAAGTAACTTTATGACGCAACTCTTTGACCTCATTGATGTCATCTCCTCCGGTGAGCAAGTCATCCACGTAAAAGTCATGGAGGATGACGTCACCAATTTCCTTATCAACACACTCTAGCCCTAACTGCCGAAGACACCGGGTTGCTAGGTAAGGAGCGCTGGCCGTGCCGTAGGTCACGGTATTAAGTTGATAAGCGTGTAATGGAGTTGACGGATTATCACGCCAAATAATTTGTTGAAGATACCTATCATTTGGATGAACAACTATCTGCCGGTACATTTTCTCAACATCAGCAGCTAGGATGTACTTATATTGTCTAAAACGCAACAGGATCGATAATAGATCGTCCTGTACCACGGGTCCAATCATCTGGATATTATTAATAGAAATACCAGTATTAGTTAAACTACTTGCATTAAAAACCACCCTTAACTTAGTGGTGGTGCTGCTTTCCCGCAGAACTCCGTGATGCGGAATGTAAAACGCTTGATCATCAATAGTTTTACATCTAGACATATGACCTAAAGTTTCATATTCCATCATGAACTCTTTGTACATATTACAAAATTGAGTTTTAGATTTAAATCTACGTTCCAGTGAAGCAAAACAATGTTTGGCTCTTGACATAGATTCGCCTAAATTGTCCGGGGAACATTTTAATGGAATCCTAACACAAAATTGACCATTTTCCAAACGAATAGTGTTTTTCATAAAATGCTCCTCACATAGCTTCTCCTCTGAGGAATACGGAGACGAAGTACACACTTCTTCAAGTTGCCAAAACTTTGAGAGTTGTTGATCAACATTAAAATTTAATTTATCTTCACAGTCTGAACGCACCTTTATAAAATTACATTTTAAAACTTTAAAAGAAACACAACTGTTAATTGGGCCGGAGACCAACCAACCCAATTTTGTCTCACAAAGAATTGGTTGCCCATCACCCAACTTAATTCGTTGAGATTCCAATAAATCCCAAAAGATGTCAGCACCCAACAACATATCGACAGGTAAGTAAAAGTTGGGATCTGCGAGACAAATATGAGACGGAACTTCAATTTTTAACAAGTTAACATGTTTACTTGGAATCTTATCTGTGATGGATGGGAGAATAAAACAATTAATGTCCATACTAAAATTATTATTTAAAGATTTGATTGATACTGAACACATTTTATTGATAAAAGATGACGAGTTGTTAATACCTATAATAGAACTGTTTACAGTCTTGGCAGTCAAACCTAGCTGGTGGTATAACCTCTCAGTCATGAGACATGACGTGCTGCCACTGTCAAGCACAGCACGAGCTACATACTGCTGACCATTAGTACTCATGACCTTGACGAGTGCAGTGGACAATAACACGTCACCGTGCTCAACACTCGCGGACAGCGACACACCAGTACCTATACCTATAGTAGTGGGCTGAGTGGAGACAGCCGTATTGCCATTCGTGTCAACAACAACACTGCTAGCAGAAGCACCACTTGCGTCTGACTTCAAGAATTTATCAACGTGAACAATAGTGTTGTGTTTACGACGGCATATTTTACAACCTGGCTTTTTGCAGTTGTTTGCATAATGACCTAGATTAAAACAGTTGTAACATACTTTGTATTTGGGTAATAACTGAAAACGAGCTTCGTTGCTCAACGATAAAAACTGAGGACAACTACATAGCTTATGCTCACCGTTATACGAGTACATAACACAATTCTTAGGCTTATTTGAAACTCCATCATCCTGTTTACTTGAACTTGCACCTGAATTATTTTTACTAGAATCCTGTACCAACATTGACCTAATCTTGTTTGAATTTTTACCTGTGTGTGAGTGTTTAGTATTCGTAGAAGCTTCCAATTCAAACGTTTCTAATGTCTCAGCACGGTTTTTAATAAAAGTAATAAATAATTCAAACGTAACTTTAGAATTCTTGTCCAGGCGCCCCTTATACTCACCCCATTCACGATAAGTTTTGCTATCTAATTTGTGTGTGACAATATAAATGAGTAAAGTATCCCAATGATTAACGGGTTCATCTAAGGATTTTAGGGCACGTATATTTTTATTAACAACATCAAGTAAACCTTTTAAATTAACTGACGACTCCTTTTGAAGGGTGTCGATTTGAAATAATGCTGAAACATGATGTTGGATAAGCAGGTGCTTGTTATCAAACCGCTCGCAGAGAAGATTCCATGCTACCGAATAATTTGCAGAAGAAAACTGAATTGAGTTGATCACCACAGCAGCAGACCCTTCTAGGGATGACCTCAAATAGTGAAATTTATTTATTTCATCCATATCATCGTTTGAATGGATGAGACTATCAAACGTGTCGTGAAACTCTAACCAGTTTGTATAAGAACCACTGAATTTCGGTAACTGAATAGTCGGTAATTTAACAAACTTATGATTGCTGGAACGCGACATTACGTCACACTTATCACTAGAATCTTCTTTCCTATTATCTTCCAACATTTGTTGAGCTTTAGATAGGGTTTTGTAATAAAGAGATTCAAACTCCGCGCGTTCCAACATCTGACCATCCAAGTCATCAGTACTACACTCCAGCAATAATTGCACCTCATCATATTGGGCATACAATGCCTCAAGTCTAGTAAAACGTAATTGCAACTCGCCTACCTCAGTACGGCTCAAAGAAGAGGGATTCAAAGTATTTAAATGGTTTGAGAACATTGTCAGCTTTCCTTTGCAACTCGCTCGTTTCCTAACGAGATCTTTATTGTCCTTATTTAATTCCTTATCTTCTGGCATTGCGTAAGCTGGTGTGATCAACCTGGAATTTATATAAAAAAAGTTATAGCGACGTTGCAAATTACAATTTAAAATGATGCAGCCTGAAATACGTGGGTACAAGATTAAAACAGACTTGAGTGAATTCACATAAATAATAATTTAGAATTTATAATAAACTATGCGTATTGACGGTTTTAAGTACTAAACTTTAATAATAATACTGCAATTGCAATGATTTCTATTGTCTGTCTGTGATAACTAATGTGATTACCTAACTGTCTCAATAACTGTAAACTTATAACACCGTAAAGCCAAATAATGCAGTTACTAAAAAAACTACTCTTTAACAATGTGTAAATAACAAAAATGAAAAATAATTACTGATCAGTTAATAATTGTATTACAATTTGTAACCACTCACAGAACAAAGAAAAATGACAATAGGTATTTTGTACTAACCTGGCTATTAACGGCTGACTTACACTAATTATACCTGTTAAATAGAGTGTTGGGTACACAAATATAATAATAAATACGCCTTTTCTTAGCTATTAAGTATCCAGACCACGTAAATTCCAATAATCTTCTGAATGACGTAGCAGAATTCACCGGGCGTCGACTATGATTTTTGATGTCCACCAATTCTCTTCAATCCCTTTGTAACGATTTGCCGATCGGAGTAAATACTCTTCAAATCTCCTATCCAGCTCGAAGGACCATGTGTGGGATTGATCCAGGTATAATTGCGGGAATAAAACGAAAAATACGTTGCTTGATGTGAACGTGCAAATTTATTGAGAGGATCTCACAGATGTAGGTAGACAGTACAAGCGTTACAAAATAAAAAAACCGGGTAGCTATAATCTACGTAGCCTCAACATTACAACCATGTTAATTTCTGTAGGCGCTTGCGCGAACACCGACTTTCGAAATTAGAGTTATTTAAAAAAAAAAAATTGTATTTTCTTTTTTGGAAGTCGGTTGGTTTTTTTTGTAAATAGTTTTTTTATTAGTTAGCTACAACCTGGGGGTCTTAAAGTTAAGAGAGAGTAGGCTATTTCTAGGCAAGCGTGCTCCATCGTCGACCACATTATCGCTTACCATCAGGTGAGATAGTGGTCAAGCACGATCTTATCAATGTTTTAAAAAAAATCACAGTTTCATAAAACGGGAATTTTACAGGTAAAAACCCAATATTAGTTGTTGAAAACTGCCGAGACAAATTGTTTTAAAAATCCAAGTTACCGAATAACTATGTAATTTTATTTCATTACAAGAATTAAAAGACCTTGCTTTTAGTGTTTTTGAGGATGTGTGTGGAGACACTATTCATAGAATAATACATTTTGTATCCCGCATTTCCATTGCAATGATATGAGAGTGCACAATAACATCAATCTGCCTAGCCTTTTCCCAACTATCTTGAAGTCAGTCTAACCGGATACCGCGAATACCAGTATTTTACATGGAGCGACTATCTATCTGACCTCCACAACTCAGTTACTGGGTAATACGATAAGTACCCCTTGGTAAGACGTTACTGGTCATCAGACTTTCGGGCTTCCCGGTAAGCGTAGCTTAACCTGATGGATCGACCCGTGTCGCTGTTACTACTTTAGCCACGAGTTACTCCGCACAACTAAACCAAAACCGAATACATGTTTTGCGATTTCGGCGGTCTCTCCAGTTCTGAAGCTTCAGTGCTAGATGGTGCGCTTCTCCCAATCTGCTCCGATTTTCGGTATCTTGTTTCACTCGTGCAAAGCGATGGCGAAATAGACCGGACTGTTAAGCACAAAATTAACACTGGATGGATGAAATGGCGGCAGGTCACCGGGACTATCTGTGACTTCCGCATTCCCCTAAAACGTAAGGGGAAGATTTATAGAACAATGGTCAGACCTGCTGTCTTGTATGGTTCAGAATGTTGGGCCACAAAAGGGATGAATGAAAAGCTTTTGCATGCAGCTGAGATGAGAATGCTAGGAGCGATGTGTGGTGTTACGCGCATGGATAAAATTAGGAATGAGTATATAAGAGGAAGTCTGATAGTGACACCGCTGACTGAAAAGTTGTGTCGAAATCGGTTGTCGTGGTATGGGCATATGATGCGGAGGAATGAAGAAAATGTCGTGAGGAAAGTCTTGTGTATGGATGTGGATGGCTATAAGAGTAGAGGAAGGCCACAGAAACGATGGTTAGACTGTGTGAAAGAGGATATCGGCAAAAAGGCGGTGACTACAGAAATGACGACTAATAGAGGAGTATGGAAGAAAAAGACATGTTGCGCCGACCCCAAATAAATTGGGATAAGGGCAGGAGAATGATGATATGATCAAAGAATTAGATACTTGTATCGAATAATTGGTCGCAGGATCGTTCGAAAGATTCACCGCGGCCCTGGAACGCAAAGGACAACTGAAGAAAAAAAAAGGAACACGGGTGGGCTTTTAGTCAGTACGAGTCTGACACGCCCTCCCTCTCCACCCAGAGCGGGAGAAGTTATCTGATGATTTCCAACTCGCAAAATAAATCAATACATAAAAATATAATAAATATAGTTTATTTCTCACCAGCATAGCAACAAGGATTACATAGTAAAAATTAAGTATACTAAAATCATATACATTATAATTATGATAATAATCCAGCAGCATTAGTGGTGGTAAAGAGAGGTTCTCTGATCTGTACCTTCTGAATTGGGGGAGGCCTGTATTTCAGGAGATAGCACTCAGCTGACAATTTCTTTATCTATAACCTAAACACATTGTGTGCTCTGTTTTAATTTATTAATAAAGAATCTAAGTAGTGGATAACTGTGTGTGTGTGTATAATTAATATGTTTGTAAAAAAGATATTCGGTATTTAGGTAGTCTAATTGTAATAACCATCTTTTCACTGAGATTTTAGCATCATGTTTGCTTAAATGTAATATATTAGGTTTTTATTAATTTTGTTATTGTATGTTGCTTATTACATAATACTGTCTTCTCTCAATTTCTGTGTGATGTAAAGGATTATGACAAACTAGTTTCTGTTTACGTCTGGCAGTAGCAGGAGGGCGAACTGACCGATGCTTCCTCAAAATAATTTATTCAATCAATCTTGCCTAGCCTTTTCCCAGCTATCTTGGGGTCGGCTTCCAGTCTAATCGGATGCAGCTGAATACCAGTATTTTACATGGAGTGACTGCTTATCTGACCTCCACAACCCAGTAACAAATAATTATTACAATAATTTATTGTAATCTCTGATTACATTAACAATTGTATTGTAATCTCATTAGACATCTAATAATTAAATTATGTGCAAGTTAATATCCAAGAGTTCACCTATATAGCACATCTAATCCGAATCTAGGTCCTTAGCAAAATGAAACATTACTTCCAGGGCGGGTCAGCCATAAAATTTGAGAAATGAGACATTTATAGCCAGCGAGCGGGCGGCCTACTAATCGAATTCCGATCAGCGCTGTTTATGAAAAAGAAAGACTATCTATGCTATATTCAGGAAGGCTTTCAGCCAGCTGGTTTTCATCTAGAACTGGTTGGAATGTATTTTGTACATTAGGCGGAAAGAAAACATATATTTTTCCGAAAATATCTGGGGGCACGGCAGTGCCCCCGCCAAGTCGAGCGGGAAGCAATACTGCCATACCATCCTTTTTTGGAACCATTTCGCCGCATTTTCAGGCCCCTATTTGAGAACCTCTGGATGGGACCAGAACGCTGAAATTTTCGTAATCTAGTAAGCTATAATCAAACATTTGAAATCCAAAATTTCAAATCGCTAGATCATTTAGTTCCGAAGCTAAGCGAAAGCAAAGTTTCGCATTTTCGACACTGACACACTGACTCACTGATCATCAAAATAGAACTGGTACTTTCCATTGACCTAGAGCGCTGAAATTTGGTACAGAGGTAGAGTTTAACGCCCACATAGAGGAAAAACTATGAAATTAGGATCATGGAAGATCTGGGCTACCTAATGACCCTAATAAGAAACCATAAGAGCACACCCAAACTATTAGCGTTATCGACAGTCTGTCTTTGCAAAATTTATTCTGCGTAGTGGGACTCTGCTTTTAATATGAATATAAAATGAAATTTCTGCAAAAAGTAGTGAAATCACAAAAACATTCTGTAAAAAATAGCCAAGTCTCGATGGAGCTGCTTGTATATATATAAAAAGTAATGAAATCTCTAGAAAAAGTTGAGCCAAGTCTAAGGTTCCTTACTGCAATTTCTTTATTATTATATTTAATGTTATGTGACTTAGCCGTTGACCTGTACCCACTAACGTGTAAAAAATGTTTATCCGTTGATCGCATTTCTTACAATATCTAGAGCGTGAAAAAATGTTCAACCGTAGAACATTTATTACACGTTAGTCGGTACAGGTCAACGGCCAAGTCACATAACATTAAATATAATAATAAACAAATTGCAGTAAGGAACCTTAGACTTGGCTCAAATTTGTCTAGAGATTTTATTACTTTTTAGAGATAAACAACAACTCCATCGAGACTACGCTATTTTTTAACCGACTTCGAAAAAGGAGGAGGTTATCAATTCGGATGTTTGTATTTTTTTTTTTTTTTTTTTTATGTATGTTCGGGCATAACTCCGTCACATATTGACGGATTTGCAAAATTCTTTTTTTGTTCGAAAGGGGTTTATTCCGAGATGGTCCCATTTAAATTTCAAAAAGATCTGATGATGGGTTTCGGAGACAGACAACGGAACTCTTCAAAAATTGACAGCAAATCAACCGCGATTGCTGCGATCGTATGTCTATGAATTGTTAACACAGTTTAATGGGGAACCACAACTAAAAAGTGAAAAATAAAAAACTTTTTTACAAAAAAATAGAACCGACTTCCAAAAAAAGCGCAAAATAACTTTAATTTCGGAAGTCGGTGTCAAAAAACGAAGACACAAAACAGGAACACCGACTTCCGAAATTAAAGTTATTTTGCGCTTTTTTTGGAAGTCGGTTCTATTTTTTTGTAAAAAAGTTTTTTATTTACAGAATGTTTTTGGTGGGTTCTTATTGTCTAAAATATTGAGGAGTACTTATAGTTCGGGTGACCATCTTTAAATACTGAGACTCCTTCGTGCTTCGGAAAGCACGTTAAGCCGTTGGTCCCAGCTGTTAATCGTAGATCTTTTACAGTCGTTACTGGACGTCAGAAACCTGAAAGTCTGACAACCAGTTTTATTAAGGGGTATAGTATTACCGAGTAACTGGGTTGTGGAGGTCAGATAGGCAGTCGCTCCATGTAAAATACTGGTATTCAGCTGCATTCGGTTAGACTGGAAGTCAACCCCAAGATAGTTGAGAAAAGGCTAGGCTGGTTGATTAATTGCTTATAGTTCGGTATTAATCTTTCTGAATTAAGAATTTTAGTTTAAGAACTTGTCAAACTCTACCGTAGCAAGAAAACCTGCCAAAATTGGCAAAGAATTTGACACGTTTTTAATTTCAAATTCTCAATTCAGAAATTCGGGAAAATCCTTTGAGCAATCTCAATTGTATAATAACTGGTAATAAAATACACAATCAACATCTTAGAACTTTCAAAAGGTGAGTGAAACTGGTAAATCTCTAAGTCTCAAAAGTATGTGTATGTGAATCTGCCATGTACCATTCAAGCATTTTAAATAGTACAAATAGGCTTATTCTTATAAAAGGGAATAACATACTTAAACATCAAACAAATGAGAGTCTGTATTGAAATATAAAGTAGTAGAAAAATAATACTCTTATAGAAATAATAAATCCTTCGTAGCAACAGACGTAGACGTGGGCGTAGCTACGAAGCTATGGCATAGCATTTATATTTATTAGAATTAATTCGTATGTTATTTTTAGGGTTCTATAGTCGAATGCAAAAACTAATACCTTTATAAGTTCCACCTGACCGTCTGTCTGTCTGTCTGTCCGTATGTTACACAACCATTGAACTCGAAGACTATTCGTCTTAAATCTATTTTTGAAGTCTAAAAATATAATAATTAGTGGTGGCACTCTACTGGCAAAACAAAATAGTTGATACAAATCAGGTCTTATTATTAAAAAAATGTATTATGATGTTTCTAATTGTATTTTTTAGTCAAGTCATAGGTGGTGTGTTTATTTGGTTATCGACGTTCCTATGCGGGCGGAGGAGCTCGTGGCTAAAGTAATAACAGCTGCAAGCGTCGATCCATCAGGTTAAACTACGCTTGCCGGGGTTGGTCCATAGAGGGTACTCCTGGGCCCGCCACACTCCGTAAACCTGACAACACGCTCACCACGTCGCCTGAAGAAACGACACGCCTCCTAGTTGAAACTCACTTCCCAGGAAGCGTCTTCGCACAGGTAACCGATTGGCAAGACAATACACAAACACCATCGGATGACGATTGGCTGTACGCACACAGGATGATTACACTGGAAAAAATCCAATGGGCCATCCAAAGCTTCCAACCTTTTAAAGCACCTGGGCCCGATGGGGTGTTTCCTGCCCTACTGCAGTGGGGAGGGGTCCCATTGGCAGCAAGGCTGGTGCCTATAATGAGAGCGTGCCTGGCCTGTAGATACGTTCCAAAGGTATGGAGGGAAGTGAAAGTAATATTCATTCCTAAACCAGGTAAGAGTGATTATACAAACGCCAAATCCTACCGACCCATAAGTCTAACCTCCTTCTTGTTGAAGACAATGGAAAGACTATGTGAAAGGGAGTTGCGAGATGGCGCCTTAAAAGCAGTACCACTACACGGTAACCAACATGCATACAGCTCGGGTAAGTTAACAGAGTCTGCTCTTCACATGGTGGTAAGCCAGATAGAAGAAGCGATTCACCAGAAAGGTACCTGCCTAGGCACGTTCATAGACATCGAAGGAGCCTTCGACAAGACAAACTTCTCCAGCATTGGTGCCGCCCTCACAAGACATGGTGTGGAACAGGTATTAATTGACTGGATTACCAACATGCTAAGCAAACGAGTTATTCGCCTTGAGGAAGAACAACAGCTGGCCATGATAGCCCGGGGCTGCCCACAAGGCGGTGTTATCTCACCCCTCTTATGGAATCTGGTAATCAATGACCTGATTACCAAACTCAACGCGAATCGTTACTACACAATAGGCTATGCAGACGACCTCGCAATCCTCGTACCTGGGAAGGTGACTGGAACGGTCTGCAACCTCACTCAACAAGCGCTACGCATCGTGGAACGATGGTGCAGGGAGTATGATTTGTCAGTAAACCCCAGCAAAACTGAGTTAGTCATGTTCACCCAAAAACGAGCACTGGGCCGCTTTAGCCTGCCTAAGCTATTCAATACAGAACTCCAGTTATCTAACGAAGTCAAATACCTAGGGGTCACATTAGACAGTAAGTTAAACTGGAGTGTTCATCTAGACAATAAACTAAGCAGGGCCTGCATTACCTTTTGGCAATGTAGGAAAATGATAGGTAAGAGGTGGGGCCTATCTCCCAAAATTATACTCTGGCTGTATAGCGCAGTAATTCGGCCCATGATCGCCTATGGTGCCGTGGTGTGGTGGCCCCGCACCAAGCTAGTCACAGCCGTCAACAAACTACAACACATGCAAAGGCTGGCCTGCATGGCAACCACAGGCTGCATGAGGACCACTCCAACGGCAGCGCTTGAAGCCATGCTTTGCCTCCCGCCGATTCATCTGTTGTTTATTCAGCAGGAGGCGACGATGGCCGCGATACGCCTTAAAACACTGGATCTCTGGGGTAAGAGAGAAACTCAACACACCGCTCTGCTCATGGGACTAAACAACGATCTCCCAATAACTAGAGCAATCAACGACCGGATACCCAAGCAATTTGTCTTTGACAAAAAATACAAGATTCAATTGCATGAGGACCACCGCTGTGAGGGGCTGTGCCCCGCAGAACTGCGGATCTTCACTGATGGATCCAAAACAGGTACTGGCACGGGGGCGGGGATCTTCTCGGAGGACCTCAACATCCATATAGCCACACCACTGGGGGTCCATAACACAGTCTTCCAAGCAGAGTGCTTGGGAATTTCCCTGGCAGCCTCAGCCATCCTAGCTAGGGATGTTAAGGACCACTCGGTACGTATACTCTCGGACAGCATGGCAGTCCTACAAGCGCTAAACAGCCAAACAGTTAACTCTGGGCTGATATACGAGTGTCACCAACGCCTAAATCAGGTAGGTAAACACAACAAAGTAACCATTCAATGGATTAAAGGACACAGCGATTCCCGTGGCAACGATGCAGCGGACGAACTCGCCAGGAGGGGGTCGAGTATGGCAGCGATAGGACCTGAACCCATTGTGCCTCTCCCCTTTGGATACTTACGCAATCTGGTAAGGAAACGCACCAGAGATCAACACAACAAGCTATGGGCTGAACATAGCGAGTGTAGGCAGGCCAAGGAGGCACTCCCCTCCATTAATGACCGCTTCACAAGGCAAGCCCTACGACTGACCAAACTTCAGTTGCGGAAAGTCACGGCCGTTGTAACTGGCCATGGGTCTTTTAATAAGCATCTCTCTGTCATAGGAGTCACAGACAGTCCACTCTGCAGAGCCTGCATGGAGGAGGACGAGACAGCGGCCCATCTGCTGCTAAGCTGCCCAGTAGTTGCTGCATACAGGGCAAAACACTTCGGACATCCAGGTAACCTAAGCGGGATGGTCAGTAACACCAGGGTGCTGCTGGCCTTCCTCGAGGAGCTGGGGTGGATCGAATGACAATGCAGTCCCACCTGTACGCAAAATACGCGCCTTGGGCGTGGAGTTGCGGAAACCAGCCCGACATACATACATACATACATACATACAGATGGGTGACCATCTTTTCATACTGAGATTCCTCCGTGCCTCAGAAAGTACGTTTAGTCGTTGGTCACGGCTGTCAAGTCGTCTAAGTCAAGTCTGTCGTGGACCTTTAACAGTCGTTACGGGTCGTCAGAAGGCCGAAAGTCTGACAACCAGTCTTACCAAGGGGTATCGTATTACCCAGTAAACGGGTTGTGGAGGTCAGATAAACAGTTGCTTACTGTAAAATACTGGTATTCAGCTGCATCCGGTTTTTTTTTTTTTGGGGGGTGGGAAATCATCTTATGACTTCTTCCGCTCTAGGGTGGAGCGGAAGGGCGTGTCAGACTCTTACTGACTAAAACCCACCCCTGTTCCTCCCTGCCCTACATGCCCAGGGGCGAGGTAACTCTTTCGAATTTATCCTCAACCCCCGGGCAGGCATTGGCCGTGGCAGGCCCCGTCCTTTTGCTGACAACTCTTTGAGGCGCGCGTGGAACACTACGCGCCGTCGACTCTCGGGCCTGGTGCTGATCGGACGGCGAGTTACCCACTACTCGCCGTCCGCAGGCCCGGGTAGCTGCATCCGGTTAGACTGGAAGCCAACCGCAAGATAGTTGGGAAACGGCCGATGATGATCAACATAATAGAGAATATACATGATATTTTTTTATTTGTTCAATTGAAGACTTATTAACTATAGTGATCAAAAATGAAGGAATTTTCAAAACATCATCATTAGCGACGCAGTTATAAAGCTTTAAAGTTGATAGTTAGAAAGAGAAGTCCGATGTGTTCTTTGACGTCAAAGGACATGACGTCCATACAACTGTCATAGAAAACAGCGTTTTCGAGAGAGGGACAGATATATTTGTTTAAAATTGTTATATCTCGTTTAATTTTCGATCAATTTTGATTCTGCTGTCACTGTTCGTACTCTATTTTAGTATATTCATCGATAAACCGGTTAGATAACAAATATTTTTTTCACGCATATTCCCTATTTTGCAGTCGCTGAAATCAAGTAAACTAAAATCAAATCAAATATGTATCCCTACTACAGAACCCTTCAGTGCGTGATCCGACACGCACTTTGCATGTTTTTTTCTATGAATTCTGTCTGATAAGGTGTGAGAAGGTCACGCCCTTTGTGTGACCTTTGTATGGACCGTTGATCGTATTCCTTTGATTTTAATCTGATACACACTTTTCTACACCGAATAACTAATGGAAATTGACGAATTTTTCTGTCGTTTCTAGCTTAAATATTTATACATCTAATATGATTGAACTTATTTATGTTTTATGGAAATATTACGAAGTCTTTGCTTTATAAGTAAACGTCTTAAGTAAAGTCTGGCAATAATTTTTAGCTATTTAGTATAGGTTCCCGTACATACTTATTCCTAACTAATATTATAAATGCGAAAGTAAGTTTTTTTGTTTATAACATTTTGACGTTTAAACCACTGAGCCGATCATCATGAAATTTTGCTTATAGGTACGTTGTAGGGGTTACAGAAAAGGACAAAGGGAACATGTAAAACAACGCTTTTTATGGTGGCTTTCAGTGCGGCAATCGTCGGTGTGTTTTGTTGTAGTAGACCAGAGATTTTACGTAGCCCCACAGCAAATGGTCGAGTGGCGTTAAGTTACACGAGAGCAATGGACAGTGAATAGAGGTATAGATGAATTGATCGCAGCGCACGGATAGAAGAGCGAACAGACGGAACAGAACAATGACTTTTAAATTTATTTTTAACAATTAATAATAATACCCTGCTCCCAACACCGGTGGACTACTATTTTTTATTATTTTAAATGTTTTTATTTTGTATGATTTGTAAGAAATATTTCAAATTATAATTTATATGTACAGAAAATAAATAAACGGAATAATAATAATTTTACTCACCATAGGACAGTTTTACAAATTAAATATAGACACAATTAAATACAAAAATAAAAGAAATTGGTTAAAGGCTCAAAAACTAGTACTTTTTAAATTTTCTCCTAAACTAGGTGTAAGTTCCTGTGACTTAGGATTCAGTGAGAGTTTTAGAATTACCACGCATTATTGAATCGTGTATCATTACGCGGTCAAATGTAAGGACTAAATAAGTAAACACGCCAAATTTGACCAACATAGCAGCTATACACATTCAAAGATCAAGCCTACCTATTGGAAACCCCTACATTTATATAAATAATATAAACATTAATAATAAATATTGATACGCCCAAAATTCTAACTTCAATTACAAAATAGACGACATAATCTTGCCTGCTTCAGGGAATGTCTAGAACAATGTCTAGCGATTTAAAATAACTAGCTGTGCCCGCGGTTATGGTTACTGTGTCGTAGCGTGATTATATATAAAGTCTATAACCTTCCTCAACAAATAGGCTATACAGTGCAAAATGGTACCTCGCTCTCAACATCCCTCATAATCGCCCGCCTTGCACATCATGAATGTGCGCGTGGTACTTGATTAACACTATGATATCTCCTAAGATATTCGTTGAAATCAAATAATGTAAAGGGCAATTTTGTTCAAAATTAAATACTTATGATGAGTAACGTATTTATTTGGATAAGGATTAATGTCATGTTTATAAAACACCTTCGCAAATAATGCATTATTTTAGAACGAATTTGATTACCATAAAAAAGATTATAGTGAGTTAACCTTAAAAGATGGGCATATGCTGTCGCAGACTTTTTTAGAACTTTTAAAGGGAAACAATTACATCATACATAATTTTTGCGTAACTTTAACCGTTTACGTAGCGCACGCAACAGAAGCTCTCAAAAAGAAATTTTTTTTCACCCGTTTTTACCACATTTTTCATTGATGCTCCGCTCCTATTGGTCACAGCGTGATGTTATATAGCCTATAGCCTTCCTCGATAAATGGACTACTCAACACAAAAAGAATTTTTCAATTCGATTTAGTAGTTTCTGAGATTAGCGCGTTCAAACAAACAAACAAACTCTTCAGCTTTATAATATTAGTATAGATAAACATCAACCAATGTAACGAAGGACCAAATAAAATTTTAATTTACTTCTAAAAAAAAACAAAATATTACATTATTTTTTAAATATTGTTGGGTACTTTTTATCATTAATTTGTTCGCGCTTGACCACTATCTCACCTGATGGTAAGCAATGATATGGTCGAAGATGGAGCACGCTTGCCTAGAAGTCACCTATTCACTCTTGACTTAAAGACCCCCAGGTTCTGTTCATGAAAAATATCCTTTAGAATTTCAGTCTCCTAGAAAATATTATATTTTTCTAAGAAATAAAGTTATTAGGTTAATGGTGACTGGAATCCTATATGAATTTTATTAAGGATTTGTATCGAATAAAGTATTATCACAACAATCTTTCAATTTATTGGATGCCAAATATTGAGTTCCATTTTTGTATCATAATTATATGATAGCAAAAATACTCACAAAATAATGTTGTTTTGAAAATTATTGCTTCTTAGAATAACTATATACCTACATATTAAAAAATGTTTTAAAGAGTCAAATTCAAGTTCAGAGCATTTATTTCAAATAAACCATTTACAGGCACTTTGGAATTGTCAATAATTCGGTCAGTCAGAAAGATGAAGCTAATATGTGAGTGACTACGAAAAACATATTCAGTGGTTTAGAAACATTTACTGAGGCTTATATTAAGGCTTAGTATTAGGATTGAAAATTCTCAAAAAAAAAAGACATGTCAATTTTCAAATACGTGCTACTTTGAATGATTGAATAAATGTTCAACAAAAAAAAATCAAGAAATATTTTGTTACCCATTGTAATACATTCCACAAAATCTAGGTTACATTCAAACCAAGAATTTTATTCAAGCAGCCAACATTCATCACGTTCTACGCAACAATAAAGATACGTATCTCTGCGCGTAGCAGATCTACGGCGTAGTAGCTCGTAGCTCGCGTGCTACGCCGAGTGCTACGATGCTACGGAGGCGGATGCTACGCTAAATAATGCAATAATGTGAAACTATGTGTGTGTGTATATGTGTATGTTAGTTATATGCTCTGCTTGAAATTGTTTTTAATTAGCTTAAGAGATGGGTAATTGGAATTTTAGTACGTGTATGTGTTACATGGGTTGTTGGTTGAGTGTATAACAGAATTTTAATAACATGGTGTTAACTCGTTTTTGTTAAGGTTTTCTGCAAACTGCTGTTATCTTGTCACTGCTGTTATTTGAGCACCCATCGGAATACAAATATTACTAAACATGAATAGACATGATGATTCATTTCAAGTTAGGTTAGAGAACAAAAAATCGTTAATATGTAGTACCAGACTAATATTAATTTTGACCCGACTGCGGCGGAGGGTTATGTATTTGACCGGTATGTATGTATGTATGTATGTATGTATGTACATACATACATACATACATACATACATACATACATACCGGTCACACATACATACATACCTATGTAGTAGTAGATGTACATACATATGTACATCTGTTCATCTTCTAAACTACTCATTATAATTTGGTAATGGTAATAGGCTATGACGTCACATCAAATTCAATAAGGCGCCTTCTAGAGGACATAAAGCCATGAATAAAAAAAAAAGACGTGTGTCACTCGGAGACTGCCGCGGTAAAGCTATTGCATAGCATTTTTTATCAACTTATGCAATTATAATTATTTATTTATTTTATTTATGCAGTATTTTTTTTCCTTTGTATTTTTTTCTTTGATATTAATTCAAGTTACACTTTTTACACGCACGTAAGAAGTTACACTTCTTTGGCGTAACAAGATAAATATCATCATCATCGTCATCGTCATCGTCATCGTCATCGTCATCGTCATCATCATCATCACCATCATCGGAGTGGGGGGTTGTTAGGTTATTTTTCGTTACGGAATTTCTGGATTCGGTCTCCACGCTCAAGGCCCGCGATAGAAGCTATGCAATAGCTTAAAAATTCTTGGAAAGGTGCTGTGTTGGGTATAAAAACGAAAGGACTTCGAAAGAACATTTTTTATTAAATATAACCACAAAATAACATTCGCGCGCTGAAAAGTATGAAACAAGAAAATTTATAAGATAGTTACGTTTATATGATAGCTGACACGATTTTTTGTGGTGTCGTAAATCGTCTACTACATGACATACAGTGTATAAAAAGACACATCACAAAGCCGCCAACTACGCATACTCTACATGTAGCAAAGTAGCTTTGCACAAAAATTTTTGCTGGGAAACGAATTTTATTTTTAGTTATAAAAAAGGTATTTTTTATTCCGCGCAATATAACGCGAACCTAAGCAAACGGAGTTAAGCCCCGCCCCTTCACTCTAAGCTACGTAGGTACTTGTCGGATACTTTTGATATTCATTTCGTTTTTATTACTACAAATGCGTAATTTGTTAAGAGAAATCGTAAATTCAGGTAATTTTTGTATGGAAAAAACTTTAATAACAGCCGCACGGATCGATCTATCAGGTTAAGCTACGCTTACCGGGGATGGTCCATGGATGGGTGACCATCTTTACATACCGATACTCCCCCGCGCCTCGGAAAGCACGTTAAGTCGTTGGTCCCGGCTGTCAATCGTGGATCTTTGAGTGTCGTTACGGGTAGTCAGAAGCCCGAAAGTCTGACATCCAATCTTATCAAGAGGTATCGCATTACCCAGTCACTGGGTTGTGGAGGTCAGATAGGCAGTCGCTCCATGTAAAATACTGATATTCATCCGGTTAGACTGAAAACCGACCCCAAGATAGTTGGGAAAAGGCTAGGCAGATTGAAAAAAAAAATGACATGGTGTAGTGGAAAAAAAATATCCAAATAATGGGTAGAATATGTGGCTTTCGGCTTCGGAAACTGTCTTTTTACACCCGATATAGTCCTCCCCAAAGCGTCGACACATCGACTGGTCTTGTACTCCTCGAATCTATAATAATAATATAATAATAATAATTTATTCATTAAAAAGTACAAAAAGTAAGCATATAACAAAATGTAGACATAGTTATGGTAAAATCATGGTACAGTGTAGCAACTACATATAGCACACTGATTCCCAAACTGAGACGAGCTCGTATTTCGGGATTCGGCGGCTCTCCACTCTAGTGTCATTACAAAAAATTTATTATGACCATATATTTGCAACATTGATCTCCTTTAAATTAAACTTATTTATAGTTATGTACTCAACTATGTATTTCTATATTCTATTTTTTCTCATTCACCGTCCACTTTACTTATCAATTAATATGAGCTTTTCTGTTTCTTCATAATTTAAGGACTTAAGCCAATTAGTTAGTTTAATTTTCAAGTTATATTTATTTAGTTTATATAGTGAGATTTTATTATTAATTTTGTTATAAATTCTAGAACTTAGTGCGGAATATTGACGTAATGCGAAACTGGTCCTACATTGAATAGGAGAACAAACAAGTGGTCCACGCCTTTTTTGTAAAATCTTTTTATCTAGTTGACTCCCGCAGCCCTCAATATCACATGATTGAGGAAAATTCAATTTAATACAACCAGCAATTAACACTCTGCTTTAACACCGTCCACAAACTATATACAATATACAGTTTGTACGTATGTATATGTGTCCGAACCAATAGCAAAGGAACCTTTGACCGTACTGTGATCTGCCAACGTTGATTGCGTCAACAAACCTTTCGTATCTAGTCACTGTGACAATCAAACACACACATAACCTCTATCACAACGAAATAAAGTTCTGAATCCTATGACAAAGAGCAGTTTTCAAGTGGCTTGCAAAAGTAATTTTGAGAATTGATTTTGAATTTTATGTTTTAGAAGGCAAGGTCGTATTTTGGATGTGGGATTTATTTATCTGTTGAATACGTAACTGCCCCGAAGGCAATGGATATTGCCATGCCCGTTTTTTATACGATTCTTGGATTGGAAACTGTGAATGATGAATTTCTATTGGTATGTGTATTTTTTTGGTAAAGTTCTGATGGAAAATATATTGGCTCATACATATGGATTTCAGGATCCGAAAGTTAAAGTTCTATTATTGTGAAAACGAGGATTTTATTTATGAACTGCCAGCAACAATCGTATTTAGACGATATATGAGTAAACAGAAAGTGGAAACTTTTAGAAAGCGATGAAATTTATTTTTTTCTGTACACAAAATATTTGCGTTTTTAGTAAAGAAAAGGTATTTTAATTTTGCATACAATATTTCTTAAAAAGTATTTCTGACAAGCGTGGTTTTAATATAGACCTAAAATCAGTTTGCATTTGGTACTAACTATTCTAAAAAAAAAAATTGTGTGTGTACTTACGAGTATGTACGCACGTAAGAAGTTATACTTCTTTGGCGTAACAAGATAAGAAACCAAACTGTCACAAAGTTTACAAAAGGAAAACAATCATTCTTCATGAACCACAGACCATAGCTAACTTCAGGGTGGTCGGTTCTAGCTAACTTCAACCTGTGAATTTTGTGTGACAGTAATGCGCACGCATCTTAAAATTTCACTCTCATCATTTTTTCATAACGCGCCTAAAGAAGTATAACTTCAAAAACATCTTCAAAATTTAAAAAAATAAAAATAATGAAAGAACTAAAAATATATACTATACTTTCTTATTTTCTTTGAAAACCTTTTATTTGATACTCCTAACACGGGAATGCATAAAAAATAACTAGTCCGCCATTTTTAGGCATCCGCCATCTTGGAATCTTAGCTAGCCATGTATTGTCATCCACACTTACTTGTCATACAAACCAAAATTTGGTATTGTTCGTCATGTCATTGAGCTCCTTAGTGGTTTTTAAGTTGAGCTATTCGACTATTGACAAATGCTTGCACTGACTGGACAGGTCCACTCAAATATGTTTGGTTCTTTCTTCAAAAGACCACTACAGACACTAAGCTGCATGGTCCTCATATAGAAAAATGTGAATGCGAGAACTATGTATGTCGTTATATTCATGTAGATTTTATGATTGTCTGGCAGTTTGAGTATTTTTGCGGCCTACTCAAATGTCCTTACTTTGGTATTGTTCGTCGGTTCGTTGAGCTCCTCAAAGTTCTGGTTTGAGCTTCGCGATGACTATTTGTCAGTCATCGCGAAGCTCAACTCAGAACTTTGCACTGTCTGGACAGGTCCACTCGAATTCGTGTGTTGCTTTCTTCAAAAAGCTCATCCCAGACATAAACGTACATGGTTCTCATATGATTTAACCAGTACACATTGTATGGATTTGAACACTATAAAAGAGACTTTGACCTCTGAGTTTGTTTCGGTGTTTCTTCTCAGGGTAGTCAGCTAGGAAACACCGGCCTCATCTAGCTTAAACTTACAAAAAACATTGACGTGTAAAAGTGTTCCTTGTAACCTAATTACTGAATCATCATTTACTGAATAAACATCATTTATCATTTAAACTAAACATGTATGAAAAATTTCAGCTCAATCGGAAACCGGAAAATGGGTCAAATGTTACTTCTTAGATTTTCAACATACAAGTGGAGATAATAAAAACGTGTTAAAATAATTTTCTGTAATTTAGAAAAATTAAAAAACAGGTTCATTTTTAATTTTTCGTGTTCTTTTTTGCAAACATTTTCATGCATACTAAATAACTGGTGCTGTCTTGTATGGTTCAGAATGTTGGGCCACAAAAGGGATGAATGAAAAGCAATTGCATGTAGCTGAGAGGAGAATGCTAAGAGCGATGTGAGGTGTTACGCGCATGGATAGAATTAGGAATGAGTATATAAGAGGAAGTCTGAAAGTGGCACCGCTGACTGAAAAGTTGTGTGGAAATCGGTTGTCGTGGTATGGGCATGTGATGCGGAGGAATGAAGAAAATGTCGTGAGGAAAGTCTTGTGTATGGATGTGGATGGCTATAAGAGTAGGGGAAGGCCAAAGAAACGATGGTTGGACTGTGTGAAAGAGGATATGGGTAAAAAAGGGGTGACTACAGAGATGACGACTAATAGAGGAGTATGGAAGAAAAAGACATGTTGCGCCAACCCCAAATAAATTGGGATAAGGGCAGGAGAGTGATGATGACTAAACAACTGGTCCGCCATCTTTGAGAGTCCGCCATATTGGATTTAGAATGACGTCACTTAGCTAGCCATGCATTGTCATCCAAACTAAACATGTATGCAAAATTTCAGCTCAATCGAAAACCGGGAAATTGGTCAAATTTAACTTCTAAGATTTGTTTACATAGATACAAGTAAAGCTAACAAAAGTTTGTTAAAATGCTAACAATCGAAGTAAGCCAGTCAACGTTTTATTAAAAATACTGTAGGTACTAAACCCTAACTTTCTTGGGGTTCAAGCCCAAAGTAAAACACTAAAGATGTTATAGTTTCCAAGAATGTTATACTTAACTTTAAAGTGTACCTGTCGTTCAACACCCACGCATCCAAAAATATCAGCAACCTACATTTAAACGGAGCCAAAAATAAAGCAATAGTCACGGGCGCAGGAAACGATTTCAGTAACAACTTCCGACTCGGCTATTTTTGTTAAAGGCTTTTGTGAATAAAGCAAGATCCCAGAGCCGCCAGACATCCTACCCCATTATTTTTTTGGGAAATCTTCCAATGACTTCTCTCGCTCTGGGTGGAGCGGGAGTGTGTCAGACTCTTACTGACTAAAACCCACCCCTGTGCCTTCCTTGCCTGAGGACCCAGGGGCGTTGTACCTCTGTTTCGAATGTATCCGCTACCAGACATCCTTCCCCTACTAATATTATAAATGCGAAAGTTGGGATGGATGTTTGTTACTCAATCACGCCAGAACTGCTGAATATCTTGATGAAATTTGGCACGCGAGCGTAGCCGCTGGCAGAAGCAAATTACTTATATTCTGATTAAGAAAAGGTGTGAGATTGAATAAATATAGCTTGGACCGAGGCTAATTTACCGGTACCAGATGCTAAGGTACATAATAAACATTATTCACATTTCTTAAAATATAACTGCAGACCCTTATATCTGTTGACAGAATATTGTTCAATACTTAATAATTAAATAATATGTTAACGAATAATTAGTAATTATAATAGTCTAAGTGCTGGTTGTCACCTTGAGTGAGATACCTCGATCTTCAATGCTGAAATTTGAGCATAGTTTGCTTGATAGATGAAAATAATGAAAATTAAACTCTGCCATGCTTTGGGAGGGTGCAAAATACCCTCTTTGATTTTTCAAATATGATCTACTAGCTGCGCCCCGCGGTTTCACCCGCGTGAACCAGGATAAAAGTAGCCTATGTGTTAATCCAGAGTATAAGCTATCTACATACCAAAATTCATCTAAATCAGTCCAGCCATTTGAGCGTGAAGAAGTAACAAACATACACACTCATAAACTTTTGCCTTTATACTCGTAATATTAGTGTGATATATAAAGAAATAATAAATTGACCGTCGGGCAAGCTAGCAGATATGCGTACGTTCAAAGTAAATACTAACAAAATTAAATACTCAATTCGAAAAAAAAAATTAAAAATAATACAAGAAATGTCTGTCGTCTCTGGGATCTAGAACTAGAAGGTTTATATACGAAATTTAAGTTGTACATATTAATGTGGTGATTCTTTGGTCAAAAGCCAGCTAGCCGAAGGTTGTTACACTCCAGAAGGGTTTCAATATTCTAGACTAGTGTAATTTTCTGAAGGTTTTAAAGGTCTGACCTTTAGAAAAAATCGATACTTTTCGAGCTCGACTAACTCTTGAGTCAGTTGGCTAACTGAAAACCATATTTATTTATTATTTATATTCAGTCCATTTTGTCCGACTGTAGGACAAAGCTATTTTTATATATTTTTTTATATTCCATTCCTACCGAGTTTAGGCACCTGTCAATAGGCGTCAAGCTCGTCGGCGTCTTCGCCAGAGTCTTTGTTTTTTATATTCCATTCCTACCGAGTTTAGGCACCCGTCAATAGGCGTCAAGCTCGTCGGCGTCTTCGCCAGAGTCTTTGTTTTTTATATTCCATTCCTACCGAGTTTAGGCACCTGTCAATAGGCGTCAAGCTCGTCGGCGTCTTCGCCAGAGTCTTTGTTTTTTATATTCCATTCCTACCGAGTTTAGGCACCCGTCAATAGGCGTCAAGCTCGTCGGCGTCTTCGCCAGAGTCTTTGTTTTTTATATTCCATTCCTACCGAGTTTAGGCACCCGTCAATAGGCGTCAAGCTCGTCGGCGTCTTCGCCAGAGTCTTTGTTTTTTATATTCCATTCCTACCGAGTTTAGGCACCTGTCAATAGGCGTCAAGCTCGTCGGCGTCTTCGCCAGAGTCTTTGTTTTTTATATTCCATTCCTACCGAGTTTAGGCACCTGTCAATAGGCGTCAAGCTCGTCGGTGTCTTCGCCAGGGTCTTTGATTTTTATATTCCATTCCTACCGAGTTTAGGCACCTGTCAATAGGCGTCAAGCTCGTCGGCGTCTTCGCCAGGGTCTTTGTTTTTTATATTCCATTCCTACCGAGTTTAGGCACCTGTCAATAGGCGTCAAGCTCGTCGGTGTCTTCGCCAGGGTCTTTGTTTTTTATATTCCATTCCTACCGAGTTTAGGCACCTGTCAATAGGCGTCAAGCTCGTCGGTGTCTTCGCCAGGGTCTTTGTTTTTTATATTCCATTCCTACCGAGTTTAGGCACCTGTCAATAGGCGTCAAGCTCGTCGGTGTCTTCGCCAGGGTCTTTGTTTTTTATATTCCATTCCTACCGAATTCAGGCACCTGTCAATAGGCGTCAAGCTCGTCGGCGTCTTTGCCAGGGTCTTTGTTTTTTATATTCCATTCCTACCGAGTTTAGGCACCTGTCAATAGGCGTCAAGCTCGTCGGCGTCTTTGCCAGGGTCTTTGTTTTTTATATTCCATTCCTACCGAGTTTAGGCACCTGTCAATAGGCGTCAAGCTCGTCGGCGTCTTTGCCAGGGTCTTTGTTTTTTATATTCCATTCCTACCGAGTTTAGGCACCTGTCAATAGGCGTCAAGCTCGTCGGCGTCTTCGCCAGGGTCTTTGTTTTTTATATTCCATTCCTACCGAGTTTAGGCACCTGTCAATAGGCGTCAAGCTCGTCGGCGTCTTTGCCAGGGTCTTTGTTTTTATTGGGTAGACAATCATCAAATAACTTCTCCCGCTCTAGGTTAAGCGGGAGGGCGTGTCAGACTCTACAGACTAAAACCCAGCCGTGTTCATTCAGTTAGCTGCGATGAAAAACAAATAAAGCAAATAGATATCCCATCCATACGCACAAAGCGTTTTGAGAAAACATTCATTGTGCGTACAGCTAGGGAGTGGAATTCTCTACCGAAGTCTGTGTTTCCTGATAGCTACAACCTGGGAGTCTTTAAGTCAAGAGTGAATAGGTTACTTCTAGGCAAGCGTGCTCTATCTTCGACCACATCATCGCTTACCACCAGGTGAGAGAGTGGTCAAACGCGTGGATAACAACAATAAAAAAAAGATGACTTCTTCCGCTCTAGGGTGGAGCGGAAGGGCGTGTCAGACTCTTACTGACTAAGACCCACCCTGTTCCTCCCTGCCATGAATGCCCAGGGGCGAGGTAACTCTTTCGAATTTATCCTCAACCCCCGGGCAGAGCTTTCGCACTTAGAGCACAAAATTGCCCGTGGTTACAATAATGATGTAAAAAAACAACACACAAATATCTCTGCTAAGCCACTAAACAGCGTATAACGAAAATACGTGGTCATATTTTAATGAATACTTCTGCCCATAGAAATGTACCTACATCGTTCTGCAAGAAAGTTATTGTCGATTCCCAAAAAAATATAAGTGATCACTGATTATAACGTTTTTTACGGAAAGAGCATTTTTTTGAGCATTTTCTTAAAGAGAGGTGTAAGTGGTGTAAAAGGTGTAAGGGTGTATGTGTGAGCAAAAGTAGTATCTAAAATCAACCACCTACAGACCACCTATTTCCATTACACCCAATACAAATAAAAGCCTGAACATTTACCCGATGACGAAAAAATCTTGCAAAATTACAGTAACTGAGTACCTACAGAAACTCTCGTATGAGGAAACAGAAAATTTGCTTCAGATACCTAGTTAAACAATTAAAGACTCAACTACTTTTTTAATTAATTAATTGAACTAAGTAATATATAACAAATTCATGCTCCGCAATCTTACACACCCTCTCACACTCAATCACTCACACCTCCATCTCACACAAAGAGAGGACTGGTTCGACACCTATAATGTTACCTTTTTAAATATAGTAATCATTAAAATACTTAATTTGTATCTCAGGGGGATTCGGCGCTGAGGGCTGAAATACGGGTTATGCCTAGTTCGCCCCAAATGCTAATACTTATGTGTACTTTAAGTTTAGATTAAGCAACCTACTTGTAAAAAAATGTACATATTTATGTGAATAAACATTACTATTACTATTACCCCGTCTACATCATGTACAGAAAAATCCGTCACAAAACCTGTAAATAAGCACATAATTGGAAACTCTACAGCATTTTTCAAAGGAAATTGCATAGACACCCTAACTAGATTTCCCAAGTTTCAATAAATTACCATCTTCCCTTCTCATACGCCGTTCCCTTTGAGCTGTCGTTCCGTAAAATACCTGGAACAAGACTCCTAGTTCCACTGCTCGCCTGAACTCTGCGTAAGGCTGCCTGTCCGTTGACAGTGAGCGTGGCAGCGGAGCGGAGCGAGGGAGTAATGCGGAGTGGACCGTGTTTGTCCATTGATGTGGAGTGGAGTTGCGAACTGTGCGGAGCTAGGCCGAGTGCATCCGACGAGTAATTTCAGCGGCGGCGGGAGATCAGTTCAGTTAAAACCTCATCTGTCACGTAGGTCATATGTGACCACGAACAATAGATTTTCTTTTGTGTCTGTTGTCTGACAGATCAGCCATTATACACGAAATTAGTTCGCAAATCCCTGTACAGTGAAGCAGAGCGGAGATTTTATGCAATCTCATTGGTTAATATTAGCACAGCTACGCTCCGCTCCTCTTCGCTCCTCTCCAGTGGACAGTCAGCCTAAAAAGCCTGTGAAGCTCCCTAGCAATAGCGTTCAAAGGCATATTAATTTTAACGGTCTGGCTAGACCGGGAGCTCGCAATAAATATAAAAACATCATCGTCTATGAAAAATGTCCCTTTGGTGTGTTGTTACGTTTGTCGATTTTTATGGGTCGGTGTTAATGGTTCAGTTGAGTTGAGTTGGAAGCTAGCGGTGGTTTTTGTAGATGTTTTTGGTCTGAAATTCACGTGTTTGAAAAATGTTTGTATTTTCAGACAGTATTCCAATAATAAGTGGCATTAAGAGTGCAAAATTATTAAAACATTCATAAACTAGATTTACTTTCTTTGTCAGCTTACAAAATTCGCAACGATCTACTTAAAATTATCGAAAAAACAGATGAGTAACCGTATTTTCGTAAATATATGAATTTTGGTATTCTATGAACAAGATGTACTATATTAGTATTATTGTATTCGTGCTCTTCCAAATTTTAATTCGAATATATAACATGTGGATAACGTAGTTAATTATGCACTAATGTATCTAAATTATAAGCATGTTTTTATCCATGTATAGTGTGTAATTGTTGGTTTTCCTTCATAAATAAAAATTAAAAAACAACCTACTTCCAAAATAAAATACACTAAAAATTAAAAAAATAACTTTAATTTCAGAAGTCGGTTTTCGTATTTTATTTCTTCGTTATTTGACACCGACTTCCAAAATTAAATTATTTTTTTAATTTTTAGTGTATTTTATTTTTCGAAGTGGGTTGTTTTTTTTAAGAGAGGTAAAATTGTGTTTGTTTTGTTTGTAGGACGCAATCTCTAGAAGTTCCGGTTCATCATCATCATCAGCATTTTTATTTCCCTACTGCTGGGGCACAGGCCTCCTCTCTGTGAGAGGGAGTGGACCGTAATTCACCTCGCGGGCCCAATGCCGATTGGTGGATGTCACAATGGTGTTGATTCTGTTATGCACAAACTAAACTTAATTTAGGCTATTGCTATCTTTTTCTCTCTAATAAAACAAGAAAGAGACGGACGTAAATTAGAGCTGTCAAATTCAGTTTGAACTCTTTTTGACTGGCCTGTTGGTCTAGTGGTTAGTGACCCTGACTGCTATGCCGGAGGTCGTGGGTTCGATTCCCACCCAGGACAAATGTTTGTGTAATGAGCACGATCATTTGTTCTGTGTCTGGGTGTAATTTATCTATAATATGTATACGTATTTAGAAATATATAAGTATGTTTATCAGTTGTCTAGTACCCATAACACAAGCTCTGCTTAGCTTGGGACTAGATGGCATTGTGTGATAGTTGTGGAATATTATTATTATTATTATATAACTAATATTTCCATACAAATTAAGGGTACACGTAAAAACATGTCGTCTAAAAACACGGCGAAGCGCAAGGCGTAAACTAGTTTGACATCTCTAACTTAGTGCATAGCTATAGCCGTCCTTTTCTCTTGTCTTCGAATTTTTGGTTCTAGGACAACCCAGTTTCCTCACGATGTTTTTTTCGCCGTTTTTAGAGCAGTGGCGATGTAATAATTTACACAAAGTAAAACGCCTGCCTGGGTTTGAACACACGACCTACAACTTGTAAGTCGTGGCCAGTACCACTGGACTACCACTGCTCTTGGAAGTAACGATTACGAAAAGTATTTAACAAATTGAATACAACACCATCGCTGAGTGCTTTTAGTTACTTTTTCCCAGAAAAATGTGCGCTTCATGTGGGAAAAACTACCGGAAAAAACTTGTCGAGCATAAAGCTAAAACTGCCGCCAACACAAGCCAGCACGAGATAAAAACCTACGTAGGTATATTCTGTACAAGCAAAAACAGTTCACCAGTACACACAATACACGTCGCTCAATCAGCGCGCTATTGGAAAAGAGTTTGCAGTACCCATCGACACATATTGTTATAAACCAGGCGTAGAGTTGTTACGGAACTGCACCTCCGTCTCCGCAAGTGCGGAACTTCCGCAAGGTTCTTTTCCACACTAAGAATTACGTCTGTATCGTGGGTGCGTTTAGAAATTTAAACTCACGTAGACAAGACACTCAGACCCGGAACAACTACCTGTAGGCCATAAAAATATTTGTTCCGTGCGGGATTCGAACTCACGATACCCAGCGTAGCAGTCAATCGCTCAACCACTGTTCCAACTGTGCCGTTAATTGTACCTCATCCACATCAACCTTCGCAAATTTTTTGCCAAGTTTAACCGGTCTACCACATTAAGGCGCCGTTATTTACTTTTCATGATTTTTAATTGAAGGTCACGTCTAAACGGCTAGTCTTATTTCTTTGAAAAAAAATACATGTTACTCTAAAAAATTTCCTTCGTAATTTGATAAGTGATTATTTGAAATTATATTTTTTTTTACATAGTGTAATTAATGTTTAAAGTTATGTCTAACGCGGATAAAAAATTGAGAATCACAAAAAAACTGTAAAGCGTTTTATTATGAAATCTACACCATTTTAAAGATCATTTAATGCTTTATATTTTAGTATACGTGTGTTAGTATAATACCTGTTATTTTTTGTGTAATAAATTAATAATGCGTCTAATTTCGGACAGCGCTCCTTAATGGGCGAGTCCTATTACTGGGTGGACGTACGACGCGTTACGTGAGCTCAGCACAGAACACGAAAGCCACTCAAGGTGTCAGTTAATAGCACCTTAAAGGCTGTTCGTAGTATTAAAGCATAATCAATTAATCAGTCTAGATTGTTCTGCTAGGACCAAAGCCCCCTTTCTTTGAGAGTGAGTGGGCTGGTGGTAATGAACTGACTGTGGCTTAGTCAGAACCATGTAAGCGTTAGTCTGGGAGAGCCAATTTATTCCATGAACAAAAAAAAATTGCCTTAAAAGTGTCCAAGCCGTAAAACCAATGACATTGGTGCCGATTTTGTTATGGACAAACTAAACGTAATTTAGGCTATTGCTATTTTTTTCTCTCTAATAAAACAAGAAAAAGACGGACGTAAATTAGAGCTGTCGAATTTAGTTGAGCTTATATTCCCTTACAAATTAAGGGTACACGTAAAAACATGTCGACTAAAAACACGGTAAAGCGCAAGGCGTAAACTAGTTTGACATCACTAACTTAGTTCATAGCTATAGCCGTCCTTTTCTCGCACTGCCTTTTAGTAAAAGATAGCGATTCTCTAATTTTAGTTTAGTTATTGAAGAAAAGAATCGGCACCATTATAAAAGAAAGATACGCTATGTGCATACAAAGCGGCGTTCAGACACCGTTGAGATATTATTACAAATGTCCTTACTTAAGTGTATAGTAATTATGGTAACAAATTCCTTCACTCTTAAATTTATCTTGCAACCATAGTTTTTCCACTCATTCATAACACACAACTTGGCATCATAGATATATTATCGTCAAGCCACGGATACTATTTTTTTCAATCGCTGCTGTTAGCCGACTAAATCAAATTGCAACAATTGGCTGAATTTATCTGCAACAATTTGCGCGCTAATGGCATATCTACCTCTTTTTTTTATTACAATATCATTGCGTAAAACTGTATTTATATAACATAGTTTTTGGGCCAAGACCGTCAGCCATTGGATGGAGAAAGACACGCGGCATAAATCTTGTGATGATCTGATAATGTTTGGGGCACACTTGGCCAGAGATCACGCAAGGCAGTAAGGTTTGGAGGAGAAAGGGGGAGGCATCTGCTTAGTATTCTGCCGTCGGCACATCAAGTAGGCTAAAAAGTCCTGGAGGGTTTAAAAGAGTCACCGTGGTCCTAGCACAAGCAACTGAAGGAACACGAGTGGGTTTTAGTCAGTAAAAGTCTGAAATGCCCTCCCGCTCCACCCAGAGCAGTGATAATTATTTTATGATTCGGACTCGCACACGAAGGGTTCCGTGCCATAAACTAATAATAAACCCAAAAAAACACGTTTCTAGAATCGTGTTTTTTTGGGTTTTTAAGCTATTACACAGCTTCTATCGCGGGCCTTGAGCGTGGAGACCGAATCCAGAAATTCAGTAACGAAAATAACCTAACACCCCCCACTCCGACCGGCACAGCGGTGATACTTTTTAGTTTTGCCATCTATCGATGAATAGTGATGATGATGACGATGACGATGACGATGACGATGACGATGACGATGATGATGATGATGATGATATTTATCTTGTTACGCCAAAGAAGTGTAACTTCTTACGTGCGTGTAAAAAGTGTAACTTGAATTAATATAAAAAAAAAAAAATACTGCATAAATAAAATAAATAAATAATTATAATTGCATAAGTTGATAAAAAATGCTATGCAATAGCTTTACCGCGGCAGTTTCCGAGTGCCACACATCTTTTTTTTTTGGACTGTATCTCATGATCAGTAATAGGTAGACCGTTGAAATTTTCACTGCATGTGTATTTCTGTTGCCGATATAACAACAAATAATAAAAATAAATTAAATAATTAAAGAGGGCTCCTCAGGGAGCATCTCATATATCATGAGATACAGCCCGCTGACAGACGGACGGACAGCGGAGTCTTAGTAATAGGGTCCTGTTGGTTACCTACCTTTTGGTACGAAACTCAAAAAAGCAGGCTAACAAAAAAATACTAATTTATTTGAGGCTAAGCACTGCACATCCCTAACCAGTTCGACGCACTGGCTCCCGGACTAAGCGCTAAACACTCGCACCGATTGGTTTTTCCAGGCAATTAATACAGTGGACGCACACCCGGTATCCCTTTTATTAAAATTAACTGAGTTTTGCGACGATTGCTATCAACAGATGTTGGGTGATAACAATTGGGTTTGATTAAAATATGTAGGCTCATGAATTGGTAATGGATCATGGAACTCAGCAGTGGTGGCCCAGTGGTAACGGCCGCGACTTACAAGTTATAGATCGTGAGTTCAAACTCAGGCAGGCCCTTTCCTTTGTGTAAATTATTTCAACACCACTGCTCTCAAAACGGTGAAGGAAAACATCGTGAGGAAACCGGCATGTCCTAATACCAAAAATTCAAAGACATGTGACATCCACCAACCTGCATTAGGCCCGCGTGGTGGATTACGCCCCACAGCCTCTCACAGAGGGGAGGCCTGTGACACTGATGATGATAATGCAATCTTTTCTTTGATGAACATGAGAATATCGGTAAACTACACTCATTACAAATTTGGAAGGTAACGTTTATGGAATAAGTGAAACTGGTTGTATGTGGAAAAGTTGTCGCCAGAAAGGACCAGTTGGACTTCAGCACGCGAAATATTAAGAAGAAATATTGATTTGTGCCTCACATAAGCTCGTGGCTAAAGTAATAACAGCCGCACGGGTTGATCCATCAGGTTAAGCTAAGTTTGACGGGGTTGATCCATGGATGGGTCAACACACCGAACCGACCGTTTCGATGGGACATACCAAAACTCCTTCGTCCCTCGGAAAACGCGTTAAGCCGTTGGTCCCGCCTGTCAATCGTGGATCTTTGATAGTCGTTACGAGTCGTCAGAAGCCCGAAAGTCTGACAACCAGTCTTACCAAGGGGTATCACATTACCAAGTAAGTGGGTTGTGGACGTCAGATAGGCAGTCGCTCCATGTAAAATACTGGTATTGATATAAAATAGTGTATAAGAACTTATATAACTAACAATACAAATGAAATAAACTGTGTGAGGCCAAAAAGGTCTGCCTTTTTAGCTTCGGTTTCAGTTTTTTTTTTTAGTTTCACAACTCAGTATATGCTGCGATATTTAATTGATACACTAGACTTTTAACTAAAAATTAAGAAAATAAACAACGGGTTGCACTCCGGGAATGCCGGCAGAAGTGAAAACTTGAACATTAACGTTGTGCATTTTTGAATATTTTGGAAACGTCTCACGAATTTTCGATCAGGTCACGTGTCCTGACGCGAGTTTAACATTTTATACCCATCCCAAGAAGTGCTCAACACCGCTAAAGAAGTTTTCACCTAAATAATCTCACGCATGAAGGGTTCCGTACCATCGTACTAGATTATACGCGTCTACTTGTTGCCAACAGCAGAAAAAAATTCATAGATGACGTTTCAAAAAAAATAGAACCGACTTCCAAAAAACTTTTTTACAAAAAAATAGAACCGACTTCCAAAAAAAGTGCAAAATAACTTTAATTTCGGAAGTCGGTGTTCCTGTTTTGTGTCTTCGTTTTTTGACACCGACTTCCGAAATTAAAGTTATTTTGCACTTTTTTTGGAAGTCGGTTCTATTTTTTTGTAAAAAAGTTTTTTATTTTTCACTTTTTAGTTGTGGTTCCCCATTAAACTGTTTTAACAATTCATAGACATACGATAGCAGCAATCGCGGTTGATTTGCTGTCAATTTTTGAAGAGTTACGTTGTCTGTCTCCGAAACCCATCATCAGATCTTTTTTAAATTTAAATGGGACCATTTCGGAATAAACCCCTTTCGAACAAAAAAAGAGTTTTGCAAATCCGTCAATATATGACGGAGTTATGCCCAAACGTACATAAAAAAAAAAAAAAAAAACAAACATCCGAATTGATAACCTCCTCCTTTTTCGAAGTCGGTTAAAAAGAACCCAAAAAACCGGTCAAGTGCGAGTCGGGGTCGCACACGAAGGGTTCCGTACCATAAGCTGAAAAAATCACGTTTCTTGTATGGGAGTCAACTTTAATTTTTTTTTATGTGTTGTTGTAGCTGTAACAGAAATACACATTGTATGAAAATTTCAAATGTCTACCTATCGCCATTATTAAGATCGAGCAAAAAAAGCCAAAAACAACACGTTTCTATTAGTGGAGCCCCCTTTAATTATTAATTTATTTTTATTATTTGTTGTTATAGCGGCAACAGAAATACACATTATGTGAAAATTTCAACTGTCTACCTATTACGGATCATGAGATACAGCCCGGTGACAGACAGAAGGACGGACAGCGGAGGCTTGCGCGTAATAGGGTCCTGTTACCCTTATGCTTAAAAAGGATGGGTAACAATGATACCTGGCTATGGAAATCGGCATATCTAAATGTTACAAAACTATACACCATTCGCAGCATAGCAAAACCCATCTATTACCAATTTATACAAAAAAAAAGAATATGAATTTCACGGTAACCCAAAAGCTGGTTTGACACATTTTCCGACATAGAAATCGGCATAAAAACTGATGAGCTGTCAATAAATACCTAAAATAAAGAAACCCTTGTCAATCTTGAGTTATATTTTTGGGTTGACAACCTAAAATGAAAAGAATCTGATTTAGAAATATGTTGTCAGGACTTTTATGAACAGACAAAATATAGGTAAGTACGTACACGGTCACCTGAGGCCGAGAAGCTCGTGGCTAAAATATTAACAGCCACACTGGTCGATCCATTAGGTTAAGCTACGCTCGCCGGGGTTGGTCCATAGATGGGTGACCATGTTTACATACTCCTCCATGCCCCGGAAAGCACGTTAAGCCGTTGTTCCCAGTTGTCAATCGTGTATCTTCGACAGTCGTTACGGGACGTCAGAAGCTCGAAAGTCTGACAACCAGTCTTACCAAGGGGTATCGTATACCCGGGCCTGCGGACGGCGAGTAATGGGTAGCTCGACGTCGAGCGACAATCAGCACCAGGCCCGAGAGTCGACGGCGCGTAGTGTTCCACGCGCGCCTCAAAGAGTTGTCAGCATTCATGACGGGGCCCGTCATGGCCGATGCCTGCTCAGGGGTTGAGGATAAATTCGAAACAGAGTTACCTCGCCCCTGGGCACTCAGGGCAGGGAAAGAACAGGGGTGGGTTTTAGTCAGTAAGAGTCTGACACGCCCTCCCACTCTACCCTAGAGCAGGAGATGTCATTGGATGATTTCCCAACCCACACAAAAAAGGGGTATCGTATTACCCAGTAACTGGGTTGTGGAGGTCAGATAGGCAGTCGCTCCATGTAAAATACTGGTATTCAGCTGCATCTAGTTAGATTGGAAGCCGACCCCATGATAGTTGGGAAAAAGGCTAAGCAGATTGGATTGGACGGTCATTTGAGGCCTTTTTTTTGGGTGTGAAATCCTCAAATAACTTCTCCAGCTCTGGGTTGTGCGGGAGGGCGTGTCAGACTTTTACTGACTAAAACCCACCCGAGTATCTTCAGTGGCCTACGCCAGGACCGCGGTGGCTCTTTCAAATTTATCAGCGACGACATATTTATGAGGCCATGGCTAACCAATGTACAGTACAAAAGACAGCTAAATATGTATATTTTTTTTTAATCTTGGCTTCGCACGGTTTTTTCATTTAGCCAGTGTCAAATTGAGAACGTAACTGTCTTAAAAAAAAAAAATAAAAAAAAAAAAAATAAAAAAAAACTGTCTTAGTTACAGAATACTGTCACTATTTTCCCATTAGAATGCAGATGTAACACATTCTAATGTTTTTGCTGTCTTAGGCAGCAAATGAGTCGAGTCAGCCTTCTCGGCAAGCTTCGCCGTGTTAGTCAATACTACGACAAAATTCTCAGCTTTATTTTATAGAGATCGCGCCTGTTTCAATGATTCCACATATTTTCCAGTTGCGTAGACACTTGAGACACAAAACTACACCAATTTTACATCACAATATCCATTAGGAATCAATTTGCGAATAATTAAAACAGCCACTTAACTTCAGTCGAAAAAATCTCGCCAAAAACCCCGACAGCTACATGTTACTTGCGAAAAATATGTATTAGTCTAAGAGCCCAGCAGTTAGGCAAATATTTTTTTATAATAGCGCTAACGCTAACGCTTCGTGCAAAATGTATGGCAAGGACATTACCTGCGGAGAGAACTGTCACGTGACTCACGCCCAGTAATGTCGTTACTATACATTTTGTACGAAGCGTTAGCGTTAACGTTAACAGAAAAGTATTTTGTCTAAAGGCTCAGACCTGCCAGATATTACTTATTTTCTGACAAACGAAAAGTGTGCGTTTCAGTAGTGATAGTATTTACTTTGAATGTACGCATACGGCCAAGTTACCGGTATCAGGCGCCAAAGTTACGTATATATTACTCGTATATAATAAACATTACTAGCTTCTGTCAGCGGTAAAAAGCCTATGTTTTAATCCAGGTTATAATCTATCTGTGTGCAAAATTTCATTCAGATCCCTGCCACCGTTTTTGCGTGATTGAAACACAAACATACCAACTTTCGCATTTATAATATTAGTAGGAAGTAGGTTTCCTTGTCTTGAAGTTTGAGTGCTGAATGTCAAGGAATCGGTTAGTCACAATGGTGAATCCTGTAAAGATAGTGTTTGTAAGTTTAATAAATAAATAAAAAATTAAGCTAATTGCTCATTCCAAAGCTTAGATATCCTTACAAAACTTTTATTAAAAGCTAGTAACTGATCGAAATAAAACTTCAAAAAAATATTTGAAATGCGGGTAGCAATATGTTTTGTAGTGAATGGAGTCGGAATCAATTAGCGGAACGGGCGGTCAAAGCGGATATTGCACTTGGCGCCCGGCTACCCACTATCGCGATGTAGCGTAGAGAGAAACAGTAGGTCAGTTTTGGGTAATGTTTTTATTTTCAAGGCTACTGTATTATTACGGCTTTGAAGCCACCTGGCGCAAAAAGACAGCCTCACTACTAAGCAGATTGCGTGGGAGCAGTAACAGCATCCTGAAGGTAATAGGCAATAAGTTAGACAGCCCACTGGTGTGGAGCCTCACCCAGAGGACTAAGTCTCTCTTAGTTATTAGGTACTAACATAGTTTTTAAACTCATACTAACAATATAAATTTAAATGTATACGAAATGGATCAATGGTTGTCTGAATAAAAAAAAAAATTATTATTATTATATTGGACTCGCAGAGCTTCGTACGAGCCCTGTACATAACAGACCCACAGGTCATGCTTACAGCGACTGGCAGTAGGCCCTGAACAGAGTTATTTTAACAAAACTACAAATAAATAAAAAGTTAAATAAGGTAGTTAGAGGAACTGTGTTATACGACGTGTTTACCCGCTGCAATAGCAGACAAAATTGTGTTTAATAGATGATGTTTACAAAAAGAGCCCAAAAAACCGGTCAGGTGCGAGTTGGACTCGCCCACGAAGGGTTCCGAGCCATAAGCTGAAAAAATCACGTTTCTTGTATGGGAGTCAACTTTAATTTTTTTTATTTTTTTATTTCTTGTTATAGCGGTAACAGAAATACACATTCTGTGAAAATTTCAACTGTCTACCTATCGCCATTATTAAGATAGAGCAAAAAAAGCTAAAAAAAAACACGTAAGGCTGTAAATTACTTATCGATTACTGTAATAGACCTGTACGCAAAATACGCGCCTTGAGCGTGGAATTGCGGAAACTAGCCCGACATACATACATACTTTAATAGACTACTATTTACTCGTTGAAGCAAAGGAATCGCTGGCGCTGCATTCTGCTGCAGCGTCAGGATGTTTGTTCTAGTTAGGTGTAAGTTCAATAACAACCGCGTTAGTTACCATTTAATGATCTCCGAACTGACTGTGGCTGATTTTCCTCAATCAGTCTATTGCTATTATAAACTGGTGTAATCAGGACGATACAATGTTCACAAAGCAGATAATTCTACTGTTATGTAAACCCTGTGGTTTTTTTTACTCCCGAGTCTACCTTTAGAAAGAAAGAAAGAATAAAATGTATTTAGCAAAAGAACACGAAACACGCACAGTACACAGAAACAACAATACATATTTAAAAACAAACAAAGTGTGTGCCTCACGACTTAAAAATGTCCATCTTCACGAATACATTTTTTTTTTGTTTTTGAGGGGAAACTTTCAACAGGCGCCTGGACTTTTGGGGAAAACCACACTCCCTAGTGTGGGATTCTTACCTTACTAAAACCCTGGTGATCACCATCAGCACATGGAAGGAACCTCTTAAAATATTCTCTCTGTGCAACACCTGTTAGGGCACATTCCCGAGGAGACTGTTCAAGAGGTAATAAACCCGGGCCTGCAGACGGCGAGTAGCGGGTAGCTCGCCGTTCGATCAGCACCAGGCCCGTTTCACGCGCGCCTGTAAGAGATGATTGTCAGCCACCACTGACGGGGCCCATAAATTCTTAGCAGAGTTACCGCTCCCCTGGGCACTCAGGTAGGGAAGGAACAGGGGTGGGTTTTAGTCAGTAAGAGTCTGACACGCCCTGAGAGAGAGATGTCATTGGATGATTTCCCACCCCACAAAAAAAAAAACAAAGGATAATAAAGCGAATACCTAACTACTTGTTCAAATCATCTGTAGCAGTATAAATTTGACGGTTGCTATTAACCACTGGACAGGCAGGCTATTCCCACTGCTGGGACACAGGCCTCATCTCAGTGAGAGGGTGTGGGCCGTAATCCACCACGCGGGCCCCATGCGGGTTGGTCAGGCAGGGGACGGTAAGAATGCATACATCGTTTTGACAGCACCCTACTTTCCTTTTTAGGGTTCCGTACCCGAAGGATCCAAACGCAGCCCTATCGTCATCACTCACGTGTCCGTCCGTCGTCTGTCACACATTTTTGTTACGAAGAATTTTTAACTTCCCTATGAACTTGAAATTTAGTGATAATGTTTATTATTGCGACGTGTACTTTACTAACAAATACCAATATTTAGTACGGAACCCTTAATGTGCGAAATCCAACACGCACTTTGTCAGTTTTTCTTTTAGTATTCAATCTAGACCTACTGTATTCATCACACAGTGTCACTTGCGCCCCGCGCCCCGTCGGCTGGTCCCAACTGATAACGCGCGCATACATGCATTTGTTAATGGAACGCATCGCAATATTGACTTTTCAGAATAACGCGTTTGAATGCAATATAACGCGTCACGTTATATTTATTTAGGGAATGGGCTTTGTATTGGGATGTCACTATACAAAATGGGCTTGAAAAAGGCGTGTGTTTTATCACAGTTTCACAAAACACGTGCAAAATTGGTGCGAAAAAGGCTGATTGGATTGACAATTGTGTGAATCAACTGAATGATCTGGTAAAATGGAAATCCTCTTAGGATTTCCATTATTACCATGCCATGCAATGGCTTTAGTATTGCTTCGACAACGCCAACCCTATCTGCGTCTAAGGATACGCACCCCAACATAACCCTGTTCGCTAGGCCTAAGGCAGCTCTCAAATATGGTGACTCCAGGATGACTGATGGCATTGATGCTCAAATTCTGAGGTACCTGACGAGACTGTCAGAAGCGAATGCGCATACCAACACAACCCAAGCAGAGTTATGTTGGTATGCGCATTATGTATTATTTAGACTGTAATACAGCGAGGTAGCAGCGAGGTGTCGTATATTGAAAAATCAAAAAAAAAAAATCAAAAGTCATTTATTCAAACTAGGCTGAGAACCAGCACTTTTTGAACGTCAAAGTTCTACATAAAGACAGTCCCCCAAAAAACGCCCGCCCGTCACCACTTCCTAGTGTTTTAGCTGTGAAGAAGAAGTGGCCAACAAACTCCCCAGCAACACATCTGTCTGTTAAGTTTTAAGAACTTGAATCTATATAATTCTAAGCAACAATCTTAACATTATGTAAAACGGAAAAATAAATATATGCCGTCTAAAATATAATCATAAAATTAAATAAAATAATCCGCCACTTGCCAGCTAGCACACTCAATCATGCCATTAAAAACCAACTCAAGCATAAACACTAAACCAAATTAAAGAAGCCTCCATACATAACTGGTGTGCCTGCTTACAAGAACAAAGATTGAAACTATCAAAGGGCTGTGATTCGAAGCCACAAGTGATGAACTAGGGCCATCACACTAAATTTGGTAGACAATTATTATATGAACTCATATAATCTGTTATAACCATAAGCTAAATATGGAGAAAGAACATCAAGTGTAACATTGTCTTGCGTTCAACACAGCGACCAACTATTATTATCTTCTAAGTAGTCGTTGATGGAATAGTATGCTTTCGAACAGAGACTAGATTTAATTTTAGTTTTAAATGCATTAAAAGGCAAGTCAAGAAAAGAACGGGGTAGCTTATTGTAAAATTCGATACCGAGACCCTCAAACGAACCATGAACCCTACGAACACGGTGGGAAGGAACATGAAGTTTATACTTATTTCTGGTGTTAAAATTGTGGATATCACTGGTCTTTTTGTACAAATGTATATTTTGTCTAATGTATAATATGTTTGCAAAAATGAATTGAGATGCCACCGTGAGAATTCCAATCTCTTTGAAAATTTCTCGTAAAGAAACTCTTGACCTTAACCTATAGATTGCTCGTACAGCACGTTTTTGTAAAACAAATATATTTTGTATGTCCGCAGCTTTACCCCACAAAAGAATACCATAAGACATAACACTATGGAAATAACTAAAATAGACTAACCGTGCTGTGTCAACGTCAGTATATTGTCTAACTTTTCTGACGGCGTAGGCGGCAGAACTGAGCCTTCCTGATAGGCCTGATATATGTGCGCCCCATTGAAGTTTGGAATCAACAGTTATACCCAAAAAAACTGCCGAGTCCACAGTTTCAAGCACTTCTTTATTTAAGATGACATTAGGTCCTAGATTTATAACATTAGGTAAGGCAAACTTTATACATTTAGTTTTCTTAGCATTAAGAACCAAGTTATTTGTCGTAAACCAATCCGTAACCATTGAGAGAGCGCTATATACGTTATCAAAATCATTTCTATTCCTATCTACTTTAAAGATAAGAGAGGTATCATCTGCAAACAGTACTACGTCACAGATACCCTTTAAAAAATATGGTAAATCATTAATATACACCAAAAACAAGAATGGTCCCAATATCGAGCCTTGAGGCACACCTAAATGAACTGGTAGCCCGGAAGACTTAACACCATTGATATCTACACATTGGAACCTATTACATAAATATGAATCAATTACATTTAGAGCTTCGTTTTGGAGACCATAATGACGCAGCTTACGCAAAAGCGTGTCATGGTGTACGCAATCAAAAGCTTTGGAGAGGTCACAGAAAACTCCGATAGCATTTTGCGAGTTCTCCCATGCGTTGAATATGTGTTTTAGGAGAGCAACACCCGCATCTGTAGTCGATCGACCTTTTGTAAAGCCATATTGATAATTATGAAGGAGGCTATTTACATTAAAATATGTTAGCAACTGCTTCAGTATTAACTTTTCAAAAATTTTGCTAAATGCAGGCAGGATGGAAATAGGCCTGAAGTTGCCTATATCATTTTTATTGCCTGATTTAAATAGAGGTATGACTTTACTACACTTCATGAGATCAGGAAAAGTTCCTGAGTCCACGCATTTATTAAAAGTTACAGCAAGATAAGGCGCTACGATGCCTATTATATCACTCAAAAGTTTAATTGAGATGCCCCAGTAATCACCTGTGTTTTTTGATTTTAGAGAGTTAAAAACGTTAACTACGTCAAGTGGTGTTACATGCTCAAAACTAAATGATTGATTGCACTTAGGTACACTACCGTTCAAAAGACTTTCAGCTTTAGACGGGGATGAATTTAAGAAGCGAGTTGTAGTTATAGGTATGTTGGCAAAAAACTCATTAAATGCCTGAGCTATGTCAGCTGGTTTACTAACTAATTTGTTTTCGAATAGAATCTCTAGCTGATTTACTTTTTTAACCGACTTTCCCGTTTCATTATTTATTATTTTCCAAGTGGCTTTTATTTTATTATCAGAATTTTTAATTGTCTCGCTTAAGAATTTTGATTTAGCAGCAACACAAATCTTCTTAAACAATTTAGAATATTTTTTAACATACTCTAGAAAAGGAGTATCGAACCTATATCTTTTTAAACCGTATAACTCGTATAGTCTCGCTCTACTTTTATATATACCAGCAGTGGCCCATTGGTTGAAGCCAATGGAGGTACCCGTAACGTCTATAGTTTTAGACTTAAAAATGGCTTGGTACTCTTTTTGCACAACATCAAAAAGGGCTCTATAGATTTCATTAGGATTATCGTTGTCTACTAAAGATGGTGTAAGTTTATTTGCTATATTATTTTTAAACTTATTACAACGGCTTACCGTATAAGGCCTGCATTCTATTTTAAGCGGCTTTTTATTTTGTGGCATAGGAAAGCTAACTAATAGTCCACAGTGGTCAGACGTTAAGTCACTTAACACTAAATTTTTTTCTGAATTACAATTACTAAAAAAGTTATCAAGGCAAGTCGATGAGGATGCCGTAATCCTAGTAGGTTCATAAAACGAGTTGTTTAAATTATAAGACCTAAACAGATTGATTAACCTGACACTTAATGAAGTATCATCTAAAATATTAACATTAAAATCTCCACATATCACTATACTTTTATTACTTGATTTTATTTTATTAATTAAATCCTCCATTACCGATTCGAAAAGGCCAAAATCACCAGAAGGGGGTCGATAAACGCAAATTATAACGTATCGCTCAAGTTCAACACAAGACAACTCAACAATGTGCTCGATGGAAAGATTAACTAAATCTAAACGTTGTTTGCATTTCAAGTTATTTGAAACAAGGATTAATGATCCACCGCGAATTATATTTTTTCTTACAAATGCACTTTGTACAGTAAAATAATCATCATTAATAAAAACTACTTCATGTTCTTTCAACCAATGTTCAGTTAAACATAAAACCTGAACGTCATAGTTCTCTATAAATAAACATAACTCTAGTTCTTTGCCGGACAGACCTTGCATGTTTTGATGTACAACATTCAACATATTATGAGGCTTACCCGTTGTCGCATCTAATAGTTTAAAGAACTAGGGGTATCAATTGAAATTTTAGAATTATTACTAACTGTAATCATTGGTACACAACATGTACCTGTGTCACGCTGTATATTGTATGCTAAAAGATTAGCAATTTGTCTCCTACTACTAGGTGATAAATACATATTAGTATTGAAAATGTTAGACAGGTACACCTATGACTCATTTCTATTCTTACATTAAGTAAAAATATAAATAATCTAGCTGCCGCTTGAGTTTTAAAGAAAGCTATTGTTGATATACGGGAGGATTTTATTGTATTTTTAACAAAAAAGAAACAGAGGTGGTGTAAATTAATTGGCATTATAAACACTAAATAAGACAGATTCCATACCATTGACAAAAACTTAGTAATATAAATGTTAATTGCCATTTTATACAATAAATAAATCAATATATATGTAATTTTTCAATTAGTAAAAGGGTTAATAATGAACACCAAAATAACATAAAAAAGTAAAACAGATTAGAACAAACTAAAGCCACAGCCAATCGGAATAGGAAACAGGCCGTTAACACCAAACAATTCAATACCCAAGCGAAGCAAATATTCGCAGTTCATTGGCTCGCAAACACCACATTCTAATATCTCCCCCTTAATAGGGTAGGGGGGTAGCTTCCTAAATAATTACCCCGGCACAGTTTGCGCAATAAATAATACTTATACAGCGATTCTGCTCATATTACTTGGGTAACTTAAAGTCTCCAGTTTTGCTAACTGACTCAGGTATGTATTTAAGTATTATAATTTTCTTTAAGTGCGTGTACTTTATCTTTGTGTTTTATTTAGGGGGGATGGGTAAATATAATATTATAGTTTATTTTTGGTTACAAATATATTAATTAATATAATAAGGCAGTCCCTTGTAAGCGTTTTAGTTTTAAATTTCCTTTTCTAGGGTTCCGTACCCGAAGGGTAATCAACGAGACCTTATGCCTCCGCTGTCTATCTCATGATCCATAATAGGTAAACAGTTGAAATTTTCACAGAATGTGTCGCTATAACAACAAATAATAAAAAAATAAAAAAAAATAAAGGGGGGCTCTCCTACTAGAAACGTGTTTTTTTTTGGCTTTTTTTGCTCGATATATCAACAAATAGACGCGTGTAATCTTATACGACGGTACGGAACCCTTCATGCGCGAATCCGACTCGCACTTGGCCGGTTTTTTATGTATCAAATCTGTGTTACGAATTATAAAGAAAAAGGATCATATCTGCCCTTTTATGCAAAATTGAGTTATTTCAATGTTCAGAATCGGGAACACAAGGTGCACCAATTTTTTTTTAATATTTTTCTACAAGCGTATCTAAATAAATAAATTATAAAAAAAAAACAAAAAGGTCAAAGAATCGGCAAAGGTGATAACTGACGCAAATCTTTTAGACAGACACGTTTAAGCTGATACTAGCAAGATAGTTGTATGACCTTACTCTCATCCTTAAACAATTATTTCATACAAGCTTTTGCCAGCAACTTTGCCTATCAGAAAGTCAAACATACCTAATACAGATATGTACTATTGGGATAAAAAGTATCAGATGGTCTAATCAAAACCATGTTCTACTAGTGTGTCAAATGTGATGGAATTAGAAATGAAGATATCCAAAGGAGAACTAAGGTTAACGACACAGCCCGAAAAATCGCTTAAACTGAAGTGGCAGAAGACACATTCTCTCAGAATAGATGGTCGGTGGGGCCGAAAAGTTTTAATGGCGTATGTGAAGACGCAGCATTGGAATGCCTCGCACAAGGTGGACCAATAACCTGGTGAGGATCGTGAGAATCTGATGGATGCGAGACGCACAGGACCGGGAGTTGTGTCGAAACTTGGGGGAAGTCTATGTTCAATACGCCGTCTTTCGACTGAAAAATTAAAACTCATTCAGCTGGTAGAAATATAAATGGAGCAGAAATACTGCGAACGTTACATAATCACAAACACGTGTAAGTTCCTCCAAAACATAGATACTCCACCAAGAACAGAAATACTCTCAAACCTCCTCCAATATAATTAAACAGAAAAAAAACAACATATTTCTCAAACAAAGCCGATTGCACTCTGCCCGTATATTGTATGCGGAGTCTCTTTTAAAATAATTTGCGTTGTTCGCAAGCACATCATTATTTACGGATTACACTTGTCTGTACTCTCCTTTATGAGTGACGTCATGCATGTAGTGGGGATTATATCAATGGAAAGATATGTCAGGATGTTTTTTTTTTTATAAATCAAAGTAAGGAGGATGATTGTGTTTCAATTTGTCTTGAATGTTGAATGGTTTGCATCAGACTTTCCATATAAGAAGAATTTAATAATACTATTTAAGTTCCGCCTTACATACTTGGTCCTAGCCCGGGTGTAATGTTTTCTCACCGCCGGCGAGGAAATGAACTAACTTTCGGCTATTTTGACGCTCAAGAAACGTACAATAGATATACATTCCGTGTAAACAAAAGAGATGCATATACTAATAGTTGCTCGCTGACTGTTCATACCGCCGGCGAGGACTCGCTCAACAAGTTTGTCGCTGAGCGACAAGAGCTATCAAAGCTAACTCGCTCAGCGACATTCGCTCAGCGATCCTCGCTCGGCGGTAAGAACTCACGCCGAGAGACAAAAAAAATAAAATTTCCATTACAAACTCCATTGAAAAGGGAGGATCCTCCGACCAGACGGGTGTTTGTGTCTGGTCCGGGCAACTGCCCGATACTTGATTTCGGGCGGTTGTATACGTTCAAATCGCGCGGAGAACTCTGCTTGCGCGATGTAGGAATTTTGCTGTTCTAGTTCGCATGTAGCATCATAGACGTCGCTACAGGGTTTTTAGTTCTGGGGTATAACTATAATTTTTAGTGTATTTTCTTTATTGGAAGTTGTGTATTTTCTTTATTGGAAGTTGGTTGTTTTTCTGTAAAAAGATTTTTTTAGTTTGAAGCTCTACTTGCTTCTCTTAACCTTTCTCAAATGGGAAGAAACTCAAACTGAAATCTTTATTTACACAAGAAAGTATACAAATTCAGTGAAGTCCCTGACTCAAGCGCTACCTACCGGAGCCATTTCTCATTAACTGTCATTAAAGAGATTCAATTAAATAACTTCTGATTAGCGATAATATTATAAAATGGCTCAACTCTGGCAAATTAATGACAAGACAGAGTACTGATAGAATAAAAGTAAACCTTAGATTACTACTTACTACTACGCCAAACAACTCGTAAACCATGTGTACAGACCCCTTACAATGCACTTTTTACCGTGAGTCACCTGACAAGCACACCTAAAGGCACAGGAACAATAATTTACGTGCCACTTAAAAATGCATCTATTATTCCTCAAAATGAAAAACATTTTACAGGTTCCGGTGACGCATTCTTCACTAAAAGACAGAGTCAGATATCACTGTTGTATAATAGTTTAGAGTTTAACAGTCAGCTACACAGGGTGTAACGAAAATGGTCATTTATTCTAATAATACGTTAAGGAAAAACTTTCGACCCCTTTTTACGTTTATTAAATAAAGGGTGTAGAAAGACATCCGAAGCTGAAAGCCACATTATATTCTACCCATTATTTGGATCATTTTTTTCCACTAGACCATACCTGGGCATCCACTGGTTCTGGAGATATTAAAGGTAAAAGTCGCAATTTATTTTTTTACTTTTTTACGAAAATGAATTCCAAGTGTTATTTACTAAACTCTTTTCCAAACAAATATTACCTGAATTTTCGTTTTTTTTTTTTAGAAATTTTGAAATTATGCGTTTGCAGTTACAAAAACGCAATGATTATCAAACGTATCCGACAAGTACCTACGTGGCTTAGAGCGAAGGGGCGGGGTTTAACTCCACTTGCCTGGATTCGCGATACATTGCGCGCAGTAAAAAATAGATTCTTTTTCATACCTAAAAATAAAAGTCGTTTCCCACAATAATTTTTGCGCAAAGTTCAAACTAATCAGCACCTGCCCCTTTTTGTTTTTTTTTATATAATAATAATAATAATAAGCCTTTTTATTTCCAGGACAGTTACAAAAGAAAATAAATAAATTGAATTAGTACTTAACAACTAAAAGTTTCTGTCATGGCCCCTTACGGGTATAGGCCTCCTCCAATTGCCTCCATTTTTTCCTGTTGTTTGCCGCTTTCAACCAGTTACTTCCTGTCATTTTTAATATGTCGTCGATCCAGCGAGCTTGAGGTCTGCCTTTTGCTCTTTTATTTCCAGGGCCTATCCACTTCGTTACTCGGTTAGCCCATCTTTCTTGTGGATAGCGGGCAATGTGTCCGTTATCCACAAGTCCGTTTTTTTATATAACTTAGTGCAAAATGTATGGCTATGACATTACCTGCGTAGAGAAGTGTCACGTGACTTATCGCAGGTAATGACAATGTCATACATTTTGTACTAAGCGTTAGCGTAAACGATAATAGAAAAGTAATATGGCTAGGGCCTGATCAAAATTAACAACGGAGGTTCAATTTTCCTTGAAGAAAATTGTTCATATCTATGAGCAGAAGCAGTATCTTAAATATGACAATTAATTTTCGTCGCATCCTGTATAAAAACAACACGCGTTCCTGAATTGAGAATATCAAGTTATGCCTAGAGGTAGCGAATAAATTCTGAAAATGAGTTACCGCACCCCTGGACACTCAGGCAGGGAAGGAACAGGGGTGGGTTTTAGTCAGTAAGAATCTGATATGCCCTCCCGCTCCACCCAGAGCGGGAGGGCGTCAATACCGCTCTGGTTGGAGCAGAAGGGCGTGTCAGACTCTTACTGACTAAAACCAACTCGTGTTCCTTCAGTTACTTGAGCCAGGGCCGCGGTAACTCTTATATGATTCTCGGCCGTAGCACGTATGCATATATAGAATTATAATCATTAGAATCATCAATACAACTTAATAAGTTTGAATCTCATGATTTCATGCAATAGTCATTCCATACTGTAATATGAACTTATTTATTTATTAAACTTACAAACACTATCTTTACAGGATGACTCCAATATAATAGTGGTTTCCAAACACCCAACCAATAAATAGCATCATCTGAATATGCACGAATACTTAAATAATTATGTAATAAATATCAAACTAAAACCTTTTTTTAAATGTTTTAGAATCTAAACATAAAATCAGACTTAACACAGGATATTAATATTTAAATATAACTAACAAAATTCAACAACACTCTTGCGAATTCACTGAGATTGCACGAAAATATATCAATCCTCTCATGCACTTCATTTAGTACACATAATTGTGCGGTTGAGGAGTGTTCTTGACATAAGTTTGGTTTTGGCAGCAGGCACGGCGAGGTTAGGTAACTTAGAAGGTTGTATTGACGATTTTAATGATTACAAGTCTGTAAATACGTAGGTACTTGCTCCGGCCGCGAATCATATTTTGATCAACATACAACCTGATACTGCAAACCTGCCAATTGCAAAAAAACGTAAGAGAATTTGAATATCGCGGTTTAGCCAGGCGCTTCCTACTTATTAACATGTCAAACCCAATTTCGATGCCCAAATTTCCATGTCAACTTAAAATTGTTAAGTGAGAAACTGAGAAAAGTCTCCGACGACGCACTCTTTACTGAAAAGCAGACAGAGTCAGATCCCGGGCCTGCGGACGGCGAGTAATGGGTAGATCGCCGTCCGATCAGCACCAGGCCCTGTAGACAAAGTAACATCGCTTCGTAGCGAAACGATATCTAAATTCGTCATCGTCTCTGAGATATCGATAAACATTTTCTAGCGTTAGCGTTCCTTCGTTATCTTTTTTGGCGATCACGATCGAGGCGAAGGCGAACTCTGAAAGCGCTGCTTGTCTACGCATTTGGTATGGGATAAACACGATAGCAATTCGTTTCTTTATGGTTTCGTTACGAATTATAACATTGCCTACCAACTTGCGATAACGATGTCGACAGTCGACTGACCACGTGACTTAGCGCGGTTTATGTCAATCTCATACATTTTAATCTTTTCTAACTTCGTTATCGTTTTTAAATTGTTACTTTGTCTAAGCCCCCTGGCCTGAGAGTCGACGGCGCGTAGTGTTCCACGCGCGCCTCAAAGAGTTGTCAGCATTCATGACGGGGCCCGTCATGGCCGATGCCTGCCCAGGGGTTGAGGATAAATTCGAAAGACTTACCTCGCCCCTGGGCATTCAGGGCAGGGAGGAACAGGGGTGGGTTTTAGTCAGTAAGAGTCTGACACGCCCTCCCGCTCCACCCAGAGCGGGTGAAGTCATTGGATGATTTCCCACTCCACAAAAAAAAAAGACAGTTAGATAGCACTATTGTATAGTACTTCAGGGATCAAGGTCGCAGCGGTGAAGAGTAGTGGCACTTTGCCAGAATTTAACTGAACTAGGATACCTAACTCATTTTGGTCGATTAACTCCTACCGTTTTGGTGGAGTATTCTTTTCTGAAAAAGCGCAGGTACTAAGAAGTAAATGATGTGTTGTTATGCTATTGCATGTTAAACATGAGGAGGTCCATTCTCGTACTTTATTTTTTTTATCACCTCACGACCTCGGAAAGATTCTGTTTGTCATTCGAAATCTGAGTGCAAAAGTACATTTATCCGCTAGCGTGGAAAGTTTTTAAAATTCTAACCTGCAACTGTTCTGTTAAAAACTCTAACTCAGGTCAGGGAAAGAACACGGCTGGGCTTCAGTCAGTAAAAGTCTGACACGCCCTCCCACTCCACCCAAAGCTGGAGATGTCATTGGATGATTTCCCACCACCCAAAAAAAAAGAAGCTATTAAAGGCTTTTTAAAAATGTTTTACAGTATGTTCAGGTTTTCTATCTAATTGAGCCAAACCCGTTCCATAATCGGACCATTAGACGTACGGTCATACGCCACAGGTATATGGTGGGACATCCCACCCATACGCACAAAACGTTTTGAGAACACGTTCACAATGAACGTATAAAAAAAAAAAAAAAAAAAAAAAAAAAAAAAAAAAAAAAAAAAAGTATACGGCTAAGGAGTAGAATTCCCTGCCAGAATCTGTGTTTCCTGATAGCTACAACCTGGGAGTCTTTAAGTCAAGAGTGAATAGGTTACTTCTAGGCAAGCATGCTCCATCGTCGACCACATCATCGCTTACCATCAGGTGATATGTGCGAGCCTATCAAAGTTGTAAAACAAATTAAAAACATTTACCTTCACAAAATTCTCCACATAGCTACAGCCAATCACTTCCTTATCATTTATTATCAATTCACGATACAAACAAAATAAAATCGTTTATAAATACGTGAAATAAATTAAATTTTCCGTTCATTTGTGCGTATTCACGATCACAGAGGGAAGCGAACTGATAAAAACGCTTCGTTACATTTCTAAATAAAATTACTCACTCTCCATGGTTATTAATAAATGTTTAGTGTTTATTCATGATTTAATTATGGAGGCAACATTTTGATTTCATAGGAATGCGTGTGGCTGTGGCTGTTATAAATTTAATACATGAAATAAACTTCACATGTGATTGAATTTGGGTTATGTTAAATGGGATTATGAATACATGGTGTCAGTCATATTAATGACTAAAACCATGTATACTGTATGTGATGTATACATGTGTATGGGTACTGTTATTCAACAGTGATTAAATATAAGTATATTCGATAACGATATTTCTTGTTTATTCAATGAGCCGTTATGTTTATTGATTTCAGTCCATCACGGCTGCTTTAATTTATTTATAGGTCAGTCCAAACCTAAACTCTATTTTTAATACCGACGCCTACACTTCAGGCCAGAAAATTCGACCCAAGACTTTGCTTCATAAATATACACGTCAATTCAGAATTATACCGCGACAGGATGACGTCACGCCTCTAGGGTTGGCACAAGCACTCGCGCGTGTTTCGCCACACTTGTCGTCAAAGAACAAGGGCCGGATTTTCATATTATTAGCATAATCCACGGCCTCAAAATTCACAATCCCCCCCCTAATCATAACATTGGGTCCGTGTTTTATTGTTTTACTGGAGTTTTACGTACGAAGGAACAATGGGAGCTTGTTAATTGTAAAGTCAACGGTTTAATGTATGTAGGTGTTGGCATACGTTATAATGAAGTAGAATATGTGGAGTAATTTATGGTAGAGTTGTGCTGCAATGAGAGTTTGGATATTTTGATGGTGTGGTTTATGAGAGGGCTGAACTGGGTGAGGAAGTCGGGAAAGTGGCTGTTGACTACCTCGTAATTATTTTAGCTATAACTTGCTTGATTGTCAAAACAATTTACATTAATGTAAACAAAGTAAAAGGAATGTGTTAGGATTGTAGTAGATAGGGTTTTGTTACCCAACGGGGTCCTGTCCTGGCTAACATAGCCAGTCTAACTCTGGGCGGAGTTAGGCTGACTATGTTAACCAGGACCCCCACGCACAACGGACAAAATGGGCGTCTAAGTGCGGACAACGGCTAAGTCCCTGTACTACTACTACTACTACTCCACGGGAAAAGGCATGAGATGTATGTATGTGAATTCTTGTAAGTGCGCATTTTTTTTTAGTTTTCCTAAAATACCCTAACAAACAAAGGAGCTGCCCAGGGGTCCTGGATCCTGCCCCGGTTGAGGATAAAGTCGAAAGTGTTACCTCGCCCCTGGGAATTCAGGGCAGGGAAGGAACAGGGGTGGGTTTTAGTCAGTAAGAGTCTGACACGCCCTTCCGCTCCACCCAAGAGCGGGAGATTTAATTGGAGGACTTTTCACATCCCAAAAAAAAAAGGCGTCGTGGATAAATTCGAAACAGAGTTACCGCGCCCCTGGGCACTCAGGCAGGGAAGAAATAGGGGTAGGTTTTAGTTAGTGAAAGTCTGACACGCTCTCCCGCTCCGCAACTCATAATTTGACTACAAACAAAAAAAAAATACAAACAAAGGAGAATTATTAGAAATTACGAGATTCAATATCTTAGCAACCCATGTTTAAATTTTTTACCCTACCTAATAATAGTACAAAATCCGAGCTGCCTCTTACTCGTCACCCGTCACTGACTAATATCATACCACCGAAATCAGAAACGTCAATTTCACGCTACGGATACCCTCCACATTATTAATTTCGGGACACCCCACCGAACAACATCAAAACAAAAAGAAAAAAAAAAAAACAAGAGAAAAAAGCGCGTTCTAAATTACAATTTGACTCAATTTATACAAATTACAAAGTATGAGAATTTTGCACCCTAACCCTTTCGATGATAAAGGCTGAAATTATCGCGGACCCATTATAATATAACCAACCCTTGTCAAGACCACTTTGACAAATTAAAAAGCACGCTACGCAAATAAAATTGGCCGGTGTGCCAATTTGTAATTTGCAATAGTGACAACCCTAGTGATCTTATCGTGTTGGATTAATAATACATTAAAGTGGTAACTTGCATGTTTGTTTTTGGTTTGACATATTTTAAAATGGCGTGTGATAATTTTCTTTTGGCTACTTGGTTATCAAGAAAATCTTCGCCACTTTTGTGAGCGCCAAACCAACGTACCAACTAAGTATCACGCAGAAATTATATGCAACACCCTATGTTCTAGAACTTATACAATCTTATTCATAAAACTAGCTAACCATATTATGTTTAGTTTAAATATTGATTAGCGGATTCTCAATTTAAATTCTACATAGATCATTTATATTCTACATAGATAATTTTAAAAATTTGCTAGTCAGTGTTTAAACTGATCACATGGTTATTTTTTTTTTATAAATAAGGCCTAGAATGACTGGCATTTAAAAAAGATGTGAAGTCCTGAGAATGTTTCGCCATTTTTCTCAGTGATGGTCAGATAGGAAATGTTGACTCTAATTAGCTTTTTAGGGTTCCGAAAGTCCGAACAAAAAAATAAACCCTTATCCCTAATAGCATTTATTGATGGCATTTGGTTAGGCCAACAATAAATGATATTAGAGATAGAATCACCAGTGTGTCTGTCTGTCCGTCTGTCACAGCCAATTTGCTCCGAATCTGTTTAACCAATAAAGTTGAAATTTAGTACACACATGAAATATCTGTGACCCAAACTCGAACTTTTGCGGTGCAAATCACGATATGAAAAAAAACTTTTCAAACTGTTTCTGTGATACATATCAAATGAAAGGGGTTATTGTAAGGATTTCAAAATGTTTTTTTCGTAATTTAAAAATATATAGTTATTTAAGAAAATAGATAAAAAATTACCATTCCGTCTCCTTATCTCCGGGCCTAAAATTTTAAAAGAATATCTACTTCTCTCTTTTTTTCCATCTCTCCTTTTGCAGGTATGTTGTAAGAGATTTCTTTAGAAATAAGCATTACCTTTTTTTTATGGGGGTGGGAAATCATTCTATGACTTCTTCCGCTCTAGGGTGGAGCGGAAGGGCGTGTCAGACTCTTACTGACTAAAACCCACCCCTGTTCCACCCTGCCTTGGGTGCCCGGGGGCGAGGTAACTCTTTCGAATTTATCCTCCACCCCCGGGCAGGCATCGGCCGTGGCAGGCCCCGTCCTTTGCTGACAACTCTTTGAGGAGCGCGTGGAACACTACGCGCCGTCGACTCTCGGGCCTGGTGCTGATCGGACGGCGAGTTACCCACTACTCGCCGTCCGCAGGCCCGGGTCTACGGGGGCCGGAGATCGTCTCGCGGCGCCGGAAGCCCCTGGCGTCTCCTGCGGCGGCAGCATTACCTTTGTACCTATTTCTCTGTTTCCTTCTTCTTGTCTATTATTATGTGTGTATCTACATTAATTGTTAAATAAATAAAATAAAGAAATACAGAATGTAGTTCTTTACTTATACGAATAGATTACAGAAAATCCTATAGGAAGTACAGGTATATAGTTTAAACCTGAATAAAATATGTTTTTTTGCGTGCGAGTACGACTCACACTTGGCCAGTTTTTTTTTTAAAGATTTTACATGAGTGATAAAAATTTTAAGAGTGATTTTGATATCCTATTTAGGTGCAATTCATAACTCTGTTGCATACAGTCACATCAAGATTTGTTCGATAAATATTTTAGGCCAAAATAATTTCAAGACGATGGGCAGGCGAGGAAATTATCAAAAACGTTAATAATTATGCCTCAAGCCTTGAATTTTAAAGCCCGTGTAATAAACAATACATGCATAGTGTAAAATTATCTCTATTTGTGCTCATGTGAATATCCAAGGACCGCTATCAAAATATTAAATATTCATGTATTTTTAGGGTTCGGTACCCAAAGGGTAAAACGGGACTTTATTACTAAGACTCCGCTGTCCGTCTGTCTGTCTGTCCGTCTGTCTGTCTGTCCGTCTGCCACCAGGTTGTATCTCATGAACCGTGATAGTTAAACAGTTGAAATTTTCACAGATGATGTTTTTCTGTTCCCGCTATAACAACAAATGCTAAAAAACAGAATGAAATATATTTAGGTGGGGCTCCCATACAACAGACATGATTTTTTCCCCGATTTTATAGATTTAATTTAATTACTTTATTTTCAAGGTTTTCCATTTTGTTGAAACTTATGATTGGCTAACTTCTGCAAAACTTATGTGAGAGCCCTGGCACCCATAACACAAGTTTAATCTTAGCTTGGAAGTCAGTGGACTGAATCTAGTGCCCACGTACAATTTGAAAGCCTCATTAATTGTAATTGTATGCTAAGTAATTGTATAATAATAATTTATGGCGTGAGCAAAAAAATAACAACACCGCTTTGGATATTAATAATACCTAATATAGAAATAAACAGTAGAAAAAATATTACAAGAGCGTATTCGCGCAGAGGTTTGATTGTCAGTACCTGAACTATTACTGTATAGTTCACTTATTGAGCAATCAAAATCAGTAATATGTGTGTAATTAAATTAATATGTTGTATGTGGTCTTTTTAATTGTACGTGTTTTTATTATTATAATATTATGTAAAATGTGTGTGCTACATGCACCTTTGTTGTTCGAAATAAACGTTATTATTATTTTATAGATGTACGGAACCCTTCGTGCGCGAGTACGACTCGCTCTTGGCCGGTTTTTTTAGTGTCCTCCGTAAATAGAGGATACAGAAATGCTTTGCATTCGTTAGTAATGCAATATCGATGCTTTTGAATATTCAGCTTCGTATTGAATTGGAGCCAATTCGCTCTCTATTTTAGCTCGAAATTGTTAGTTTTATAAAAATTCTGTCGTTATTTTTCTATTTTCTCTAAATAAGTTACTGTCACAATTTTATTTGTGGAAATAAGTTTATTGTTTTTCCAATAATATGCAAAAAAAGTTTGTGAGTAAACGACTAAATCCACATCTTTTAAAACAAAGTCCCCCACAGCGTCTGTCTGTCTGTTTGCGATAAACTCAAAAACACTGAATGGATTTTCAAGCAGTTTTCACCAAAGAGGATATGGGTAAAAAGGGGGTGACTACAGAGATGACGACTAATAGAGGAGTATGGAAGAAAAAAACATGTTGCGCCGACCCCAAATAAACTGGGATAAGGGCAGGAGAATGATGATGACAGAGTTTCCGTACCTCACGATACAGGGGTGGGTCGCTAGTTCATGAATAATTAGCTTCTTTCTTCTGTATCGCGTTTTGGCATTTTTAACCGACTTTCGAAAAAGGAGGAGGTTCTATGTTCGTCTGTATGTATGTTTTTTTTTATGTATGTCCGCCGATTTCTCCGTCAGTTGTGAACCGATTTTCAAAATTCAAAAATTTATCCGATTGAATATACTCCCGAGGTGGTCCCATATACATTTTATCGAAATTGCTTTAGCGCTTTTTGAGAAACTAAACAAAAACGAAAAATACATACCTAGATTTTTTTTATGATGTTTTGGTGTTCTCCAATTACGAGTATGTTTTAAATTCCACGTGCCATTTTATTGGGGTTTTTAGTTTTGCGGTATAACAACTAAAAAGTGAAAAATAAAAAACATTTTTACAAAAAAAAAAAACAACCGACTTCCAAAAAAAAATACACTAAAAATGAAAATGTAACTTTAATTTCGGAAGTCGGTGCTTGTATTTTATTTCTTCGTTATTTGACACCGACTCGAAGTCGGTTGTTTTATTTTTTGTAAAAACGTCTTTGTTACACGATTTATTTATAGACGAGAAAATTATGCAGATTTCATTAGCTTTCAATTAAGCAAAATAACTTTCTACTTAAGCCCTGCCTATAAGCAACACATCACACCTACTTACTTTCATTCTCACACAAGTATGCCAATAATTCACAACTACCTAACACACAAAACATAAATTTTCACTTCCAACGTTCATACCCATAAGATGTACATACGACCACACATCAAACTACACATCTCCTGTATAACCTGACCTCTAAGTGTACGCAAAGCGTTGTAATACAAGGTCATGTTAAATTAGTTTTAATACCTTGATAGGTTGTTGAGTGTACACCTTCACAACACATACTAACGATGGTAAATTAAACCAAGTATTATGGGGGATGGGTCGTCAGACGTATTTATGGCAAGTGCTCTTAACAATTAGTAATATAATATAGCTGGGAACTATAGTAATTGTACACCCTGTTGTAGATCATTTTGATATTTTAGTACGTGCTTTTGTTAGAGGGTCTTGTTATTGCTTAGGTACTAACCTTTAGCCCGCGGCTCCACTCACGTAGTTAATTCCACAGGAACCGTATTTGTTTTTGGATAAAAAGCCGACACGGTTGGCGCAGTGATTGAGCGTTCGGCTGCTGCGCTGCGTGTCGCGGGTTCGATCAACGCATGGAAGAAATGTTTCTATGGCCTACTTGTTCCTGGTCTGGGTGTCTTGTGTATGTGAGCTTATATGTTTGTGAACGGACCCACGACACAGTAGTAAATCCCAGTGTGGGGTAACGTTTATAAAATAAAACGTTGACTTCCCATACCTACTCATTTTGATCTGCTGATGATAACTTTGTACGGATAGTCAATTTTTTTTTCGGGTATTGACTTTGTCTTACTCGAACAAAGATTTTCATTTCCATGGCCAGAGGCAGTGTCTAAAAATATAAGCACCTATTTTCGATACACCCTGTATATAACAAACAAACCATCGCATTCTACCGCTTCAAAATATGAGCACCAATTTTCATTGTACCCTGTATATTACGAACATACCATTGCATTCTACCTCTTCAAAATATGAGCACATATTTTCGTTGCACCCTGTATATAACAAACAAACCATCGCATTCTACCGCTTCAAAATATGAGCACCTGTTTTTGTTATAGCCTGTATATGACGAACATACCATTGCATTCTACCTATTCAAAATATGAGCACCTATTTTCGTTATACCCTGTATATGACGAACATACCATCGCATTCTACCTCTTCAAAATATGAGCACCTATTTTCGTTACACCCTGTATATGACGAACAAACCATCGCATTCTACCTCTTCAAAATATGAGCACATATTTTCGTTGCACCCTGTATATAACAAACAAACCATCGCATTCTATCGCTTCAAAATATGAGCACCTGTTTTCGTTATAGCCTGTATATGACGAACATACCATTGCATTCTACCTATTCAAAATATGAGCACCTATTTTCGTTATACCCTGTATATGACGAACATACCATCGCATTCTACCTCTTCAAAATATGAGCACCTATTTTCGTTACACCCTGTATATGACGAACAAACCATCGCATTCTACCTCTTCAAAATATGAGCACCTCTTTTCTTTACACCCTGTATATGACAAACAAACAAACAAACCATCGCATTCTACCTCTTCAAAATATGAGCACCTGTTTTCGTTACATTCTGTATATGACGAACAAAGCATCGCATTCTGCCTCTTCAAAATATGAGCACCTATTTTCGTTACACCCTGTATATGACGAAGATACCATTGCATTCTACCTCTTCAAAATATGAGTACCTATTTTCGTTACAGCCTGTATATGACGAACATACCATTGCATTCTACCTCTTCAAAATATGAGCAAATATTTTCATTGCAGCCTGTATATAACGAACAAACCATCGCATTCTACCTCTTCAAAATATGAGCACCTGTTTTCGTTACATCCTGTATATGACGAACATACCATCGCATTCTACCTCTTCAAAATATTAATTTAGAACCAAAGCATAGGAAGAGATATCGTAATTAGCATCAATCCTACTAAAATTACAAATGTGACAGTTTTTAAGTTTGTACGTTTGTGTTTCAATCACGCAAAAACGGCTGAAGGGATTTGAATGAAATTTTGCAGACAGATAGATTTTAGCCTGGATTGAATGATAAATGATTTTATTCTTGTAAGTAGGTTTTAACAACACTTTTACACGTCAACATTTTTTTTTTGGCTAAATGTAGCCGGTGTTTCCTAGCTGACTACCCTTTCTTTTTTTTTTTTGGGTTGGTGGGAAATCATCCTATGACTTCTCCCGCACTGGGTGGAGCGGGAGGGCGTGTTAGACTCTTACTGACTAAAACCCACCCCTGTTCCTTCCCTGCCTGAGTGCCCAGGAGTACGGTAACTCATTTTCAGAATTTATCCGCTACCCCTAGGCATAATAACATTGGCCCACACTAGGAAGTACTCCTGTATCGTGGGTGCGTTCACAAACATGTATACTCACATACACAAGACACCGAGACCCGGAACAACTTCGTAGGTCATACAAAATTTGTTCCGTGCGAGAATATAACCCCCGACACTTAGCGCAGCAGCCGATCACTCAACCACTGCGCCAACCGTGTCGTCAGCTGACTACCCTGAGAAGAAACACCGAAACAAACTCAAAGGTCAAAGATTAAAGCATAGACTACTTTTTACCACGCGTGCGTAGCCGCTGGCAGAGGCTAGTAGTATATATAAATATTTCTGTAAGCTGTGGTTACCTATAATTGAGTATGCATCACACGATATTGTGTGCTAAGTTTATAACTTAATGATACTGTAATGTGTATTCGTCGGTAAGCCTTAAATAAATAAATTTCAGAATTCTCATTTCGCCGGGTATAATATTTACTAACACAAATGTTTGAAAATAATTTATTTAGTATTAAGACCTAAGTATCTTTCTTTTGAAAATAATATATTAGGAAACTTATTATTTCTGGAATATGAACTTCCACGTGTCCTTTCTTACACGTGTCCATACACGTGGAGCCCATCCGTCTGAATAAGACAATTTAGTGTGACAGTTTCGTACAAACGTGGAAATACAAAAAGGTTTTGCATTTTCAATACAAAATTATGTGAAATGAAAATTAATCTGCCTATTTTGCCTAGTGTTCAAAAGAGTCATCTGAAATGCAAAGTTAACTAAAGAAACCCGGGTGGGTTTTAGTCAGTAAGGGTTTGACACGCTCTCGACGTCATCTGAAGATTTCCCATCCTCGAGAAATAAAAACCAGCCAAGTTCGAGTCGGCCTCACACACGAAGGGTTCCATACCATAAACTAAAAAATACGTTTCTAGAAACGTATCTTTTTTGAGAGATGATCACACAAATTTATTTTCATTATTGGAACGAAGTTCCTTATCGCGCGTTGTGAAAGGGGGCTAGACGGAAAAAATTCTTACGAAAAAAGTTGTCACGACGCTTTTTGCTGTAGTAAGCTATTGTAAGCTGTGCGGCGTCGCATGTTTCTCTGTCTGTCTCTCTCTCTCTCTTATAGAAAGCAAGCCAGATATTGCTAAAGAGTTGAGTTGCTGAGCTGAGCTGAGCTGAGCTGAGCTGAGCTGAGCTGAGCTGAGCTGTGCTGAGCTGAGCTGAGCTGAGCTGAGCTGAGCTGAGCTGAGCTGAGCTGTGCTGAGCTGAGCTGAGCTGAGCTGAGCTGAGCTGAGCTTAGCTGATCTGAGCTGAGCTGAGCTGAGCTGCGATGAGATGAGATGAAATGAGATGATGAAGTATAACTTCTTACGTGCGTCCGTGTGTGCGTAGTTACTCGTAATAATAAAAAAAATATTATGAATTAAAAAAAAAAAAAATTATATTACAATTCCTTCACTAATTAATCGAAAGGAACTTCGTTCCATCCGGGTGTCCCTTGACACCTCTCAAGTTTTTGTTGTTATAGCGACAACAGAAATACACATGCACAGAAAATTTCAACTGTCTACCTATTACGGATCAAGATATACAGCCCGCTGACAGACAGCTGCCGCTGTCCGTCTGTACGCCCTTTGGGTACGGAACTAAAAACTATGTTGTGATCGGCTTCCAGCCTAACCAGATACTGCGAAATTCCAGTATGTTAAATGGAGAAACGTGGTCGCTCACAGCGGGCCTCATCAGAAGGCTTACAGTCAGCCAAAGGGCAATGGAGAGGGCAAAGCTCTGAGTTTCCTTGCGTGGTAGAATCAGAAATGATGATATCCGCAAGAGAACTAAGGTCACCGACATAGCCCTGAGAATCGCCAAACTGAAGTGGCAGTGGGCAGGGCACATTGCTCGCAGAACAGATGGTCGATGGGGCCGAAAAGTTCTGGAATGGCGACCGCGTACTGGAAGACGCAGCATTGGAAGCCCTCCCACAAGGTGGACCGATGACCTGGTGAGGGTCGCGGGTAGCCGATGGATGCGAGACGCACAGGACCGATCATTGTGGCGACACTTGGGGGAGGCCTATGTCCAGCAATGGACGTATTTCGGCTGAAATGATGATGATGATGAAATGTAGAAACTGCCTAACTGGCCTCTACAACTCAGTTACTAATCACTGTGTGATAATAGGGATGTTTCTTGGGCATAAATAATTATCCTAACCATTCTCATCAGGATGGCTAGGATAGGAGGTATATTTTAAGACTAAACCACTGCTTAGCCAAGCTCTTACAAATGGTTTCCCTCATTCATCTTAAACTGAATAAAAAAGAAAAAGGCCGTCATAGGGACTGCCGACAGAAGTGAAAACTGCGCGTCGTCAGTCTGGCGCAACTCGTCACTAGCATGTCGGTGCCGCGAACCCATAACTTTTACGCCTTTCATTTTTTTTTTTTATGGGTGTGGGAAAACATCCAATGACTTCCCCCGCTCTATGGTGGAGCGGAAGGGCGTGTCAGACTCTTACTGACTAAAACCCACCCCTGTTCCTCCCTGCCCTGAATGCCCAGGGACGAGGTACTTTCGAATTTATCTTCAACCCCTAGGCAGGCAAAAATCACTCAACGCAGCTTAAAAAAGTTTTTACTTCAAAAAAATATTTCACACAGACAAAACAGTTCCTCCCTACATTTCTACTTAGATACATAACGACACAAACCCGTAAGAACATTCCCCGCCATTACCCCCAACGTATAAAACTACAAACTAAATAAGTACAAAAGTGCGGGTAGTCAGCAGTTCAGCACATCATTTGCGCAGCGCCTCACGACAGTTAAATACAGAAGACCTGCTCTATACAAGCGAAAACAGGCGTACGCATACATATACGTTAGATCGTGGTGCGGAGGAATGAAGAAAATGCCGTGAGGAAAGTCTTGTGTATGGATGTAAGAGCAGGGGAAGGCCAAAAAACGATGGATGGACTGTGTGAAAGAGGATATGGGTAAAAAGGAGGGTGACTACAGAAATGACGATAGAGGAGTATGGAAGAAAAAGACATTTGGCGCCGACTCCAAATAAATTGGGGTAAGGGCAGGAGCAAGAGCAGTGGTGGCCCAGTGGTATTGGCCGCGACTTACAAGTTGTAGGTCGTGAGTTCAAACCCAGGCAGGCGCTTTACTTTGTGTAAATAATTTCATCACCACTGCTCTCATAACGGTGAAGGAAAACATCGTGAGGAAACCGGCATGTCCTAGAACCAAAAATTTGAAGACTTGTGACATCCACCAATCCGCATTGGGCCCGCGTGGTGGATTACGGCACACACCCGCTCACAGAGAGGAGGCCTGTGCCCCAGCAGTGGGGTCATCAAAAGGCTGATGATGAAGGGCAGGCAAATTATTGGCAAATAAATGATTTCTATTTCTATTACGGTTGTATATGCGTAAGTTTTTCGACCATAGCAAGCCCAAGACTTTTAGCATAGGAGATAGAGTGCTTTTTGCGTTCGGTTTTTTTTTTTGTGGGGTGGGAAATGATCAAATGACATCTCCCGCTCTGGGTGGAGCGGGAGGACGTGTCAGACTCTTACTGAATAAATCCCACCCCTGTTCCTTCCCTGCCTGAGTGCCCAGGGATGCGGTAACTCATGTTAAGAATTTATCCATATCCATAAATACCCACTGCTCGCCGTCTGCAGGCCCGGGTCTACGGTGGCCGGAGATCGTCTCGCGACGTCCTACGCCCAGTGCCTCTCCTGCGGTGGTAGCGGCCGGCAATTTTCCAAATTTCCCAAATAAAAAAAAAAGGCGATTAAGTACAGTTTTCACAAATGGTTATCGTTTAATGGTTATCTACCTCTTTCTCTCTCTCTTCTTTTTTCAATTCTCTATTCGTTTTTCCTTCTTCTTGTCTGTTTATTATATTTATGTGTATTAATTGTTAAATAAATAAATGAATACCAGAAGTGCGTTTACACTCACTGTACGTGAAGCGTATTCACCCGAGGCATAGAGTGGGCCCTCTGCACCTATCTCCTCCGTGGCAACGCATTCACTACTCATATCTCATTAACACCACCAGCATTCATAGCTGGATGTAAAACTTGAAGCTCATGTTTGTAACATTTAACTGCATAAAATCGTGTGTGGTTGAAATAGTTATTTTATGTAGGGATAGAGTTTCCTAGGAACTGTATGTGGGGCAAACGAAAAGTTTTATGGTGAAATATATACACAGACAAACATATAAACTCTCGAAAAACATAACCCTACTTCTTGGCCAGTCGGGTAAAAAGAATGAACATTTCCTAAAACGAAACAGCATAATTACGAGTTACCATTCGCACACAATCCTTCATATCATCAAGCTAAACACATTTACACACGATCAACTTCCCTGCACTTCGCACCTTACCGACACATCCAATTACTAGAACTAGGTTGTAAATCTTTACGCAGCTCAAAGGAGATGGAACCTTGTCTCGGTAAACTGGCACAGTCGTTTCCTTGCGGGGAAAACTTAAGGAAGTGGCTTAAGGCTGGGTGTATACGTGTTTCAGTTTAGAAAGAGAAATTCTAGGTCTGTATTTTGTCTGGAATGTTTATTTAGTGTCACAGTTCAGTTAATCAGAGTAGGTATATTGTCCCCGAAAGAGTCAAATCGTGAATTATAATAAATAATACTATTAAAAGTCTTTGTTGCACACCTTATGGGATCCATAAAATATAAAAAAAAATTACAAACATGATGAATTTAATAAAAACAATCAATTATGTTTAAAAAACAACGAGTCATAATTCAATAACTTAGGTTAAAAGTCAATAAATGCAGTTAAAAAAACTGCTTACTGGTGTTTGTATTTTATTTCTTTGTTATTTGACACCGACTTCCGAAATTAAAGTTATTTTTTAATTTTTAGTGTATTTTCTTTTTTGGAAGTAGGTTGTTTTTTTTTTGGAAAAAAGTTTTTTATTTTTCACTTTTTAGCTGTTATACACCAGAACTAAAAACCTCAATAACATGGAAAGTGCATGGAATAGCAATTTCGATACAATTTATATGGGACCACCTCGGAAGTATATTCTTTCGGATAAAAAAATAATTTTGAAAATCGATCCACAACTGACAGAGAAATCGGTGGACAAACATAAAAAAAGAAAAAAAAACATACTATGTCAAGAAATCTTAGAAGTTTTGACCCATTTGGGCGATTTTCGATTAAGCTGAAATTTTGCGTACATTTTAGTTTGGATGACAGTGGTGCTGATTATCTTCTTTAACAACTTAACTAAATTGAGAAAATCGCTATCTTTTACTAAAAGGCAGTGCGAGAAAAGGACGGCTATAATAGCTATGAACTAAGTTAGAGATGTCAAACTAGTTTACGCCTTGCGCTTCAATCGACATGTTTTTTCGTGTACTTTTAATTTGTATGAAAACATTAGTTCAACTAAATTTGACAGCTCTAATTTACGTCCGTCTCTTTCTTGTTTTATTAAAGAGAAAAAGAAAGGAATAGCCTAAATTAAGTTTAGTTTGTGCACAACTGAATCCGAACCATGGTTAGCTAAGTGACGTCATTCTAAATTCAATATGGCGAACTCCCCAAGTTGGCGGATTAGTTATTTTGTATGTATTTCCATGATAACATGAAAGGGTTTTCTGTGAAGATAAGTTTGTTTTTTTAGTTTTATTAAACTACAGAAAATTATTTACCGCACACGCTCACTCTACACTTAAACCTCTCATACATGCACTACACCACAGATTATATAATACTAGCGTACAGATGCCTCATCCCATACAAAGAAACGATACCGCCGTAACTACGGGTTTTCGTCAAGCACAAGTAACTTTGATCTTCGTTCGGGCCCGTCCTCTAAACCTCGCTAGATGGTGTTAGCAGCGACGGCTTGCAAGCTGAATTAATGTACTTAAAGACCTATATTTTCTCACACATTGAGGAATTATTTTATAGTATTTTTGGCACTTCATATCAGTTTTACTGTATCAAAATGTGTCACTATTAAATTTTAAAGAGGCGAATGGATAAACTCTAAAACTTCAAACAGTGCCATCTATTGGTACAAGAAATATAGATGTCTAAGGATTCGTTCCAATAATCGTCTAAATTTGAATTACAAGCCAATTATTTCACAATTTTATACTTAGGGCAGTTTATTTAATAAGACAGTACAGTTTTTACCATATTTATTTTCAAATTATTAATATTACTTAAACTTCAATAAGAAATCGATGCATATTACGCCATCTATTGAGATTTATTTGAACTAAATTTTCTTTGTTCGAGATGAGACCCCGTGACTACACATACAAAAAAAACTCTACAAGCAGAACATTACACACTCATTTTTAAGTTTAATTAAGGTTATAATTTCGATTCTGACTATTTAATTTGAATTAATTTTATTTTATTGTTTAATTTATATTCACTTTTTGTTTAAATTTATATTTTTTTTTAAATTTTATTTTATTTATTGTCCTTATTTAATTTATTTATTTACTTGCAAATAATATTTTATTTTTTTTTAAATTTATTAATTTACTTTCAATTCTTAATTGGAACGCTGTCGTCTCCTTCCTGGAGGTGGACGTTAATAGCTGCAACACAGTTTCTGACTAATGCGGCTATTTTCGTACACAATAATTTATTAAATGTGTTTTCGTCCCAATAAAGATTACTATTATTATTTAAAACACTTTTATTAGCTTTATCTGTAACTAACCAACTAACTACATAATTATTTAAACAAATCTTAGAAGTTAAATTTGTATCACTTTACGGTTATCGATTAAGCTGAAATTTAGCGACCATGTTTAATTTGGATGACAATTGCATGGTTTGCTAAGTGACGTCATTCTTTATCCAATATGGCGGACTAGTAATTTTTATGTCTTCTCATGATAAATGAACACGAAAATCAAAATAAGTAGTTTTTTTGAAATACAGAACTTTACTACTGATTAAATTTTTTAATATTATTATTCAAAGGATCAGTGGTGGCCAGTGGTACTGGCCATGACTTACAAGTTGTAGGTCGTGAGTTCAAACTCAGACAAGCGATTTACTTTGTGTAAATTATTTCATCACCACTGCTCTTAAAACGGTGAAGGAAAACATCCTAGAACCAACAATTTGAAGACATGTGACATCTACCAATCCGCATTGAACCCACGTGATGGGTTACCGCCCACACCCTCTCACAGAGAGGAGGTCTGTGCCCCAGCAGTGGGGATATTAAAAAGGCTGATGATGACGATTCAAAGGAAAGATGCACATACTCGTAGGTAATTACACAGAAGAAAATCCTCCCAAAACTTCTGCGAAAAACATTTTCTTCATGGTGACTATGATAGATGGTCTATTAAATAACAGACAAGGCAGTACACGATCCCCTGTATCCATCTTCATACAATTTCTCTTAAAATATGTCACTCTTAGTAACATGAGTCTCCAGCCTTACATTATTCGCGCTCTGAATACAAATTACCGTGTCACAGAGTGTTGCCAGGCAGATTAAGTGGAGAAGTGACGCCGAGTTAACGAATCATATTAACACTAGGCAAGTTTTCTTGATGAAGGTTTCAGTATTCTTAGTTAACCGTGTTCATCATCACTTTCTTTTCAGACGAAAGGTGTCCATGGCTGGACATAAGCTTCCTTGTAGTGACACCGGTTCTGTGCTCAGAATCTGTCATTTAAAGGTAGAAAGTAGGATGGCATTATTTATTACTAACACTACGCCCGTGACTACGTCCGCGTGAATTAAAAAAAAAAACTTGAGAGGTGTCAAGGGACACCCGGATGGAACGAAGTTCCTTTCGATTAATTAGTGAAGGAATTGTAATATAATTTTATTTATTTTTAATTTATAATATTTTTTTTATTATTAACTACGCACACACGCACGCACGTAAGAAGTTATACTTCATCATCTCATCTCATCTCATCGCAGCTCAGCTCAGCTCATCGCAGCTCAGCTCAGCTCAGCTCAGCTCAGATCAGCTAAGCTCAGCTCAGCTCAGCTCAGCTCAGCTCAGCTCAGCTCAGCTCAGCTCAACTCAACTCTTTAGCAATAACAACAACTAACAAAAGTAATTGTAATAAAATTTTATTTTTTTTAATAATGCTTGATCTGCTTGCAAACTTTGTACCTACCCACCAAAAATACAAGAAGTTTTTATTAGATTGTTTTTCCAACACAATCTTTTTGGATGGACAGCCTCATTAGTGTCGTGACAACTTTTCGTAAGAATTTTTTCCGTCTAGCCCCCTTTCACAACGCGCGATAAGGAACTTCGTTCCAATATAGCCTTTCAACTTCCTCGCCCATGTTACTAGGGGTCGGCGAAACACGTTTTTTTTTCTCCCATTCTGTCCTTTCAGCCGTCATGCAATCCCTAACTCCATTTTCTTTGATATCACTTCTCACACAATCCATCCATCTTTTCTTTGGCCTTCCTGTTCCACTCCATCCATCAAAATTTATATTCATTACTCTTTTAGTTACATATGTTTCATTCCTCCTCTTCACATGACCATACCAAGATAAGCGGTTCCCTTTCAACTTTTCTGTGACTGGCGCCACTTTTAAACTACCTCTAATGTACTCATTCCTCACTTTATGCATTCTCGTTACTCCACACATCCATCTCAACATTCTCATCTCCGCCACATGCAGTCTTTTCTCATCCGTATTTTTCACAGCCCAACATTCTGACCCATACAGTACGACAGGTCTAATCACGGACATATAGATTTTCCCTTTAACTTAAGGGGCATCCGTCGGTCGCAAGTTGTTCCAGTGACCTGTCGCCATTTCATACATCCTGAGTTTCCTGGTAACTCAACCTGGAGGTCTTTAAGCCAAGAGTGAATAGGTTACTTCTACGCAAGCGTGCTCCAACGTCGACCACATCATCGCTTACCATCAGGTGAGATGGTTGAGATGGATGGAGAAGCCTATCAAAGATGAAATAGAATTACTAACAATGTTTTCAACTCCCTTTGCTCAGTCAGGCTAAATCTCGTTTATTAATCAAAAATAGCAATGCTGATCCCGGTACAATATGTTTTTACACGGGTGCTGTGAGTGCCATCACAAACCGATGACCAAATATCACTTTTGAAGGAACAAAAGAGAATCAGAACAATTGAACCAATCTTAAAGAGCAAAGAAAGACTACGTAAGCATTTTAGGCATACCCCGCAAACTCTGCAAAAATATCCAAACGTCTCTGAGAATAGAATAAATTGCCCCAATTTCCCAGAACTACCTACCCAAAGAAAATCAATGAAAAATGTAGTAGGGGAAAGTAATAAAACATTCATATATTCAACCGCCCCATTCCTAAATTAACTTTTGAATTCGTCAAACGCGTAGGGTTGCCCTCATTAGCACATAAAACAAACCAGTCGACAATCAGACGAGACAATATTAGTGCCCCCCAATAATCGGAAGGAACACAGCCCTGACTACAAACATTTGTCTGAAGCGCCTCAGGGCTGTCACAGTACAAAATTACATCCATTTATATGCAGATGTTGGAGGAATTAAGTCGGCACGTTTGACTCGATGCAAATAACTCTTGGAAATTAAGCCATCGATAACCAACCCTATCCTGGTCTAATGTTAATAGGAGCAATCAGAAATAATTTTTCAAGTGGTGAAATTTAATTCGGAATTCTTGATGAGTGACATTAGGGGAATGGCTTCAGTTCTAGGTGGGTAGTTATTCTCGTGTCTGATGAAGGAATTCATTTACGAACGAAGCATTTTCAACACTATTAGGAAACTTAGTTTGAATATTTATTGAAGTAAAAGTTCCTTCGACGCTTTGGGCGATTTTTGGTAGGGGCAAAATTTTGTGTGTGTACATGTATCATTTGTGTGTTGGACTCTTCTGGAGGGTAAAGTTTTGTGGGTTCGCGTTACTGACATGCTGTAGTAGCAGTAAATGAAGGTTATTTGACCACGTGAAAGGGTTAATTTGTGTATACTGTGCATTGTTGAAGTTGTGGTTTAAAAAAAACAACATTATTTTAATTTGTCACTGCTGTCGGCAGTCCCCGTGACTGATCATCCTCATTTCAGCCAAAAGACGTCCACTGCTGGACATAGGCATAGGCCTCCCCAAAATGCTGTGCGTTTCGCATCCAAGACTTTTTTGAAATATTACATTTTTTGATGCGTGAAGCACAGTACCGATCAACTTTGGGAGGGACCTATGTCCGGAGCGGACATTCTTTGGTTGAAATGTAGATCATGATGGTGAAATTCTTGTAAAAAATGTTCTTGTCAAACTCACAAATATATAGGGTGAATAGCTACTTCTAGGCAAGCGTGCTCCATCTTCGACCACATCATCGCTTACCATCAGGTGAGATAGTGGTCAAACGCGTGACTATCAATAATAAAAAAAGAATTTATCGATAGATTATTAGATTCAAGCCCAAAGTATTTATTTTCAAGTGGTATTTGAATGTTTTTTATTAATTTACAGTCAATCTATGAAGCTCCTTGTTCAGACACAGATTACTTTCGAAGAAGTCTTTAAAATGTTTTGGTAATAAACAGGAATATTGAGTAATTATCCAAAACAACCGGCAAAGTGCGTATCGTACTTCTCACATTTAGGGTTCCGTACCAAATGAGGTAATAATCAAAGAAAAAATCTGATTTATCATATTGGTATTCGTTAGTAAAATATCCGTGAACGTTCTCACCAAATTTCAAGTTCATAGGTCAATCATCAGTCTCCTTCCCTTATCCCAATATATTTAGGGTCGTCACAACATGTCTTTTTCTTCCATACTCCTCTATTAGTCGTCATCTCTGTAGTCACCCTCTTTTTACCCATATCCCCTTTCACACAGTCCAACCATCGTTTCTTTGGCCTTCCTCTACTCTTATAACCATCCACATCCACACACAAGACTTTCCCCACGACATTTTCTTCATTCCTCCGCATCACACGCCCATACCCATACGTTTAAAAAAAATATATATATATATATATATATAAAAAAAAAAAAATACTACGACAACCGATTTCCACACAACTTTCAAGTTCATATGTCAATTGGAAGTTAAAAAATTCTTCGGAACAAATATGACAGACGAAGGACAGATAGACGGGCAGCATGACACAGGAGTGTCAGCAATAGAGCTCCGTTTGGACTCAAAAACAAACTAATTTCACACTATTGCCACCTCTGACCATTACTATCCACTTAAAGCTTAGTTCCCCACCCCGGAAAACAAAACAAATGCAAGGGGGAAAGGAAAATGATTACTATTGATATATTTCAGCGTTGCCTCCACGTATGATAAATGGCTGCTACGTCATGCCGGCTGGCTGTTAATTACTTTATTGTATTGAGGGATTGTTATGTTCTATCCATGTAGTGTATGGGATACACTATGGAAAGGTTTGGTCAAGAATACCTATATTAACTTTTTGCCTAATTTTGACAGGAGGGTCACAATGTAAGAATGCACCTGCCACCTATAAATTAGCTTATGTGCTATTTCATACTACATCTCTGTGCCAAATTTCATCCAGATCCGTTCAGTAGTTTTTGCGTGAATGAGTAACAAACATCCTTACATACAAACTTTCACATCATCATCATCAATACAAATAAATAGAATTGAAGTGTCTGTTTGTAATATCAAAATAATAGGTTTTAGGGTTCCGTACCCGAAGGGTCCAAACGGAGCCCTATTGTTGTTACTTACGTGCCCGTCTCTCTGTCTGTCCATCCGTCCGTCATCTATCACAAAATTTTGTTACGATGATTTTTTTATAAGTTCATGCAGTTATTTGCACAATACATATGCCTAAAAAACAGTTTTTAAAATTTTTAGGGCTCCGTACCAGAAGGGTCCAAACAGAGCCCTATTGCTTTCACTCACGTGTCCGTCTGTCCGTCTGTCCGTCACACAGGTTTTACAGCCAAACGGTTAGAGCTACAGTCTTCTCACGGTATAAGTATCTTGTTGACCCAAGGCCATACAAATAGTCAAAAATAGATTTTATACTGAACCCTAAATGTGCGAAGCCCGACACGCACTTTGCCGGTTTTTTGTATGTCTGTCCGTTTGTTCCGACTAATCTTCGAAACGGCTGGACCGATTCTGATAAGATTTTATTTGATATAGAAAAAAAAACAGTCACTCCGGGAGTACCTACAGAAGTGAAAACTTGAACAAAATCCGCGTCGGTGTCGGTTTTCACTTCAAATGAAAACAATCCGCTACGAGTACTACGACCTGCCCGGGGGTGGAGGATAAATTCGAAAGAGTTACCTCGCCCCCGGGCACTCGAGGCAGGGAGGAACAGGGGTGGGTTTTAGTCAGTAAGAGTCTGACACACCCTTCCGCTCCACCCTAGAGCGGAAGAAGTCATTGGATGATTTCCCACCCCCCAAAAAAAAAAAAAAAAAAAAAAAAAAAAAAAAAAAAAAAAAAAAAAAAAAAAAAAAAAAAAAAAAAAACGAGTACTACGACGGTCGGTGATAGTGACGCGCGAGTTCAATAGTTTTTCCCATCTCTAAAATGCCTTTTTCACTTTAAAAAAAAAGTTCGCTGACGAAGGAGTAACTTAGGCTAATAAATTTCAACGCGGGAAGCCGCTGGCTGAAGTAAGTTTATAATAGTATAGGCCAGTAGGATTATCCTAAAAAACACGGACAAAGTAACAACAAGAAATAACTGACAGCTTCAAATGGTGATCGCTCCGAGCCAAACCAACGCACCCTGGATGTAAACAGGCTGTTCTCACGACGAATGAGTGGTCCAGGCTTAGTTAATTACAGCGTTCGTTGTCTTAATTACGTTGTTGTATTGGAGATGGTGATCCTTTCTCTTAGCCGTAGTGATCAATCAAACTGTTTGTCCTAAACGAATTCTCTGTGTGACCAAACAGCTTTGAAATCAACCTACACAAATCCGGATAAGTGCGTGTTAGAATTCACACATTCAGGGTTCCGTACCAAATGGAAAATATCAAAGAAAAAAATTGATTTATAGATGTGAGTAAAATATAACGTATTATTAAACATAATCACCAAATTTCAAGTGCATGGGACAATGGGAAGTTAAAAAAATCTTCGGAACAAAATTTTGTGACAGACGACGGACACGTGAGTGACAGCAATAGTAGGGCTCCGTTTGGACCCTTGGGGTACGGAACCCAAAAACAAAGGATTATTGAGTGTATGCATAGGTCTGCCTTATTTCACACTATCTACCTTTTTCCGAGTTTTTGTTGCCGTCGCCTATCCCACAGGAATCTTAAATTTTTCGGGTTTTACTTAGCGTCCTGCCCCCCTAGCCATATTACATTTCTATTATCGTTTACGCTAACGCTTAGAACGAAATGTATGGCAATGACATTACCTGCGATAAGTCACGTGACACTTATCTACGCAGGGGGCTTAGACAAAGTAACAATTTAAAAACGATAACGAAGTTAGAAAAGACTAAAATGTATGAGATTGACATAAACCGCGCTAAGTCACGTGGTCAGTCGACATCGTTATCGCAAGTTGGTAGACAATGTTATAATTCGTAACGAAACCATAAAGTAACGAATTGCTATCGTGTTTATCCCATACAAATGCGTAGACAAGCAGCGCTTTCAGAGTTCGCCTTCGCCTCGATCGTGATCGCCAAAAAAGATAACGAAGGAACGCTAACGCTAGGAAATGTTTATCGATATCTCAGAGACGATGACGAATTTAGATATCGTTTCGCTACGAAGCGATGTTACTTTGTCTACAGGCCCAGGTAATGTCATTGCCATACATTTTGTTCTAAGCGTTAGCGTGAACGATAATAGAAATGTAATATGGTTAGAGGGGCTGGCATTTTCGTATTCGAATCAGTAGGAGTCGAATCACCTTTTAATGAGTACACCTATTAGTTTATATAATATTATATTTATTAACCCCGGACGCAAAAAGAGGGGTGTTATAAGTTTGACCGCTATGTGTGTGTGTCTGTGGCACCGTAACTCTTAAACGGGTGAACAAATTTGAATGTGTGTTTTTTTTTTATTTGAAAGCAGGTTTTCTAGGGATAGTCCTTAGACATGTTTTATTAAAATCAGTTCAGCGGTTTCAAGTTCAGGCTCTTTTGTGTTTTTTAACTGTTCGCTTTTCTTTTTTGTGTTAGGGGTTTTTTTTTAATTTTTAATATCTTGTATAAGTTTAAATTAACCCGCGAGTACCTACTCGAACGTTACTTAACTCAGGAATATAACTTAAATATTTCTGCTGTTAAAATACATTTACTAAAAGTAACAAAAACACATAGCATGAATTCTAACGGTAACTAAAAATTGAGAACGTTTACAGGTCTTAATAAATCACCCACAGAGTTAGAAAAGTAAAATATAAACGTCATAATTTGAATTGCTAACATTTCAGGAACACAATAACGTAACGTCATGTGTTAGACATCCGCATTTGACCTGTAAACCTGCCTACCCCCTAAACTCCCATTCTGCCATGACAAATGACCAGCCAGTGCGCAACGCCTGTTAATTACATCACTGTATATTAAGGGCAGGCCAGAAATGCTCCGCGTACCTTCACACCGAGAGGAATCCTTCGCAGAATGATTAATGCGAGAGATGACATTTTTGAGCCCAAATGGAGCCTCAATGGGCATTAAATGGTGCCGGGTAAAAGTTTTGTTTAGGATTTACGTGGCAGATGTTTGGAGTTTAAGACAATTGAGGGTTGTGGCTTTTTGAAGGAATTTTATTTTGAAAGAATTTTGATAGATAAGGTATCATTAATTTAATCAATATTGAATGCTTTCTTTGTAATATTGTGTCCATCCGGACTCGTTAGGAATAGGCACAGGTGGCAAAGCATCGTAAAGAGAACGACTTCGCGTCGGGGGAATCACAACCCTCAGTAATGAGGAACATGACGCGAGGAGGGGGGATCAGGACTCATTTATCGACTCACAACGGCCATACTCGTCTCTGGGACGAATCTGTCACATACCAAGGGCCCAATTCTGTAAAATAACTAACTTGTCAATAGTGTGTCGGTAGTGTGTCAGTGGTGTATCAATAGAATAGTCATTGACATTTGGTATTCTACAAATTATTTCTGGTCATTGACTTGCCACTGTAGTGCCATTGAAACGCCATAATAAAACTATTGTAATGATGATGGTAGTCTGGCCTACTATAATATTTCGATATCATTTTGAAGTTTTTGCAGAAACCAAATTTGCAACAGTGGCAAAATAATAGCTGTTGTGTTTCGATAGAGTGTCGATGGTGTGTTGCTTAACTCAAAGTTACAGAATTGGGCCCCAGCTTGATACGCTTGAGTAAATTGAAAAACGAGCCAAGAGGATTATCGGAAATATTGTACTCATCGAGTCGTAGCTCCAAGGTCTGTAGCATCAACGCCGAGTTCCATTGGTTACGATTTGGGAAGTGTGCGTCAGAATCGCTTAATTTAATTCCGCCTAGCCCGTTCCATCATCGGACCACAAGACATACGACGATGCGCCTCCACGGTGGACGTGAGCCCACACGCACAAAACGTTTTGGGAACACATTCATTATGCATAAAGTTAAGGAGTGAAATTCCCTGCCAGAGTCTGTGTTTCCTGATAGCTACAACCTGGGCACGGGTCTATTAATAAGCATCTCTCTGTCATAGGAGTCACAGACAGTCCACTCTGCAGAGCCTGCATGGAGGAGGACGAGACAGCAGTTCATCTGTTACTAAGCTGCCCAGTAGTCGCTGCATACACGGCAAAACACTTCGGACACCTAGGTAACCTAAACGAGATAGTCAGTAACACCAGGGCGATCCTGGCCTTCCTCGAGGAGCTGGGGTGGATCGAATGACAATGCTATCCCATCTGTACGCAAAATACGCGCCTTGAGCGTGGAGTTGCGGAAACCGGCCCGCCATACATACATACATACATACATACATACATACATACATAGCTACATAGCTACAATCTGGGGGTCTGGTCTGGGCCTGGGAGTTAAGAGTGAATAAGTTACTTCTAAGCGAGCGTGCTCCATCGTCGAGCACATCATAACTTACCACCAAGTGAGATCGTGGTCAAACGCGAGCCAATATCAATAAACCATAATCACACTTAATATTATAAAGGCAAAAGTATGTGAGTGTGTGTGTTTGTTACTTTTTCACGCTCAAACGGCTGGACCGATTTGGATGAAATTTGGTGCGGAGATAGCTTATACCCTGTGTTTGCGACCACGGCTGTCAAGGATCCGACTTGAAGAGACAAGAGTGTGGAAGCGTGCTTGTTGGATCCCCGGCACCAACCAGATCACAAACTTGTCTGCAAGTACGCAGAGCTAAATAATAATTTACAAACGTTTTGAACAACTTGCCCAAGGTTTCCGAAGTCTTCGTCCATGGAGCAATCTGGGTAAATGTGTGTATGTCAGAGTTAAATGGGAAGTGTAGTGCTTGTCAGTAGGTATACCAACTCCAAAGGTGACTTCAAAAGGGCGCCGTGATTCGACAAGCGCGTAGACTCTCGCAAACCAAGCAAACTTCCAAGTATCTTCCAAAATAACCCAATTTACCACTACACCAAATGGGGTTTCAATCAAATTTAGTTCAATAGCAAACAATTAGGTTCAAAACCAACAGATTCGGCCAGAATTAATTGCAAGCCACCAAATTATATTTCCATCACGTTTTTGACTGCGCTCAAAGCAACAAGACAGATGACAGGAAAAAGTCATAGAGTATAAAAAGAAAGGGTGTGACAGCCAAGACTGCGTTCGGAAATGCAGTCGGACCAAATACCCTGAATTAACATATAGGCTACTTTTTATCCCAGTCTACACGAGTGTAACCACGGGGCGCAGCTAGTAATATTATAAACATGAAATTTTGGATGGGTGTATGTATGTTTGCTCCTCTTTGAAGCAAAAACTACTGAACTGATTTTGATAAAACATTACAGTAATATAGCTTATACATCAGATTAACATATAGGCTTTAATTTATAATGGGATAGAAAAATAAACTCTAAAAAAACACATGTTAATCATGACATAGACAATAATTTTACTAAACGTTTAACTACTTGTATGTTGGGGTGGGAGCAGTGGTGGCCCAGTGGAATTGGCCGCGAATTACAAGTTGTAGGTCGTGAGTTGAAACCCAGGCAGGCGCTTTACTTTGTGTAAATTATTTCATCACCACTGCTATGTGTGGTGTTACGCGCATGGATAGAATTAGGAATGAGTATATAAGAGGAAGTCTGAAAGTGGCACCGCTGACTGAAAAGTTGTGTGGAAATCGGTTGTCGTGGTATGGGCAAGTGATGCGCAGGAATGAAGAAAATGTCGTGAGGAAAATCTTGTGTATGGATGTGAATGGCTATAAGAGTAGGGGAAGGCCAAAGAAACGATGGTTGGACTGTGTGAAAGAGGATATGGGTAAAAAGGGGGTGACTACAGAGATGGCGAATAATAGAGGAGTATGGAAGAAAAAGACATGTTGCGCCGACCCCAAATAAATTGGGATAAGGGCAGGAGAATGATGATGATGCTCTCAAAACGGTGAAGGAAAACATCGTAAGGAAACCGGCATGTGACATCCACCAACCCGCATTGGACCCGCGTGGTGGATTACGGCCCACACCCTCTCACAGAGAGGAGGTCTGTGCCCCAGCAGTGGGGACATTAAAAGGATGATGATGATGTTGGCGTCGGCTTCTTATCTAATCGGATGCAGTTAATAGATTTATACTAAGTTTTTCATATGGAGAAACTGCTTAAGTGACCTCTACGACCCAGAGATTAGGTAACCTTAGCAAGACTGGTGTCTGATTCTCTGGCTATTACGGGTGTAATGCGTAAATAAATAATGATGTCTTAACGAATGAAAAACTCGAGCGTGTTCTAACGTTTTAACCAACTTCGCAACAAAGGAGGAGGTTCTATGTTCGACAGTATGTGATTTTTAGGGTTCCGAAAGTCCGAATGAAAAAACCGAACCCGTATAAGATCACTCGTGTGTCTGTCTGCTTTTTGAAAAAATCAACAAAAACAAAAAAAAAATTGGTACAGACAGATGACGCTTGGTTTTCTCCAATTTTTTTCAAATTCTTTTTATTTTACAATTAATTTTAACATTTATTTTAGTTCTAGGGTGCAGCTAAAAAGTGAAAAATAAAAAAAAATAATTACCAAAAATACAAATGACTTCCAAAAAATAAAATACTAAAAATTAAAAAATAACTTTAATTTCGGAAGTTCGAACAACGAAGAAACAAAATACAAACACCGACTTCTGAAATTTAAGTTATTTATAATTTTTTTGTGTATTTTCATTTTTGGAAGTCGGTTGCATTTTTTGTAAAAAAGTTTTCTAAATACCTGCTGGTCTTTTAACCACCACAATTTATCAACCCTACCCACAAGTCTGGCATTAAATTACTTTTTTCTGTCCTCAAAGACACACCCTTTTTACCTTCATCCATCTTCAAGGGAACACATCCAAATTAATACGCTGGAAAATCCCTAAAGGATGAAAAATTCTCATTTTAAAATAAACATCCTTTTCGAAGTAGAAGTACGTATGAGCAAACTCATCAGATTACATTCGTTTCAGCTCGGTGCTCTGGAGATGGGAGGAACCTACGTCGACTCAGCGTATGTCAACCAATACCAGTGTTATCAAAGGCTAGTACACACACGCGCGGCTTATGTTACGCACGTATGAACTCGGGCGAATATTACGTCGACGGTTTCACTGGACTTAATTAAAACCGAACATGCAAAGATTATGGGAACTCTTGTAGGCACAAAACCAACAAGGGGACTTACAAGAGTACAAGAGCACAAGAGGGGGAGAGGGGGGAGAGGGGGGGAGGGGGTGTACAAGAGTACAAGAGCACAAGAGGGGGAGAGGGGGGGGAGGGGGTGTACAAGAGTACAAGAGCACAAGAGGGGAGAGGGGGGGGAGGGGGTGTACAAGAGTACAAGAGCACAAGAGGGGGAGAGAGGGGGAGAGGGGGGGGAAGGGGTGTACAAGAGTACAAGAGCACAAGAGGGGGAGAGGGGGGAGAGGGGGGGGGGAGGGGGTGTACAAGAGTACAAGAGCACAAGAGGGGGAGAGGGAGGGTGAGGGGGGGAGGGGGTGTACAAGAGTACAAGAGCACAAGAGGGGGAGACGGGGGGGAGAGAGGGGGAGAGGGGGGGGAGGGGGTGTACAAGAGTTAGTGAACATTTTTGTGGTTGCTGATTGATAGTTTTGGTATCAATCAAGAAAATAGGGTATTTTACTAAAAAAATCTAATTACTCCGTCAGTTAAATAACCAAAAAATATTGGACACGGTTTTTGCTTTACCAAACCAATAACAAATGACAAAGATAAAACGCGTCTAAGTCCAGGAGTCGGGCTCGTTACGTCACTTTGGTGGTAAAAGTGTCACGCCGCGTTACGTCACGAGAAATTTCAACGCACTGTATCGCCCTCATTTTTAGGGTTCCGTTCCGAAAGGGTAAAAAGGGACCCTATCACCTTAGTAATAGTTAGTAAAAGACCATTTCCTTTCTAATGCTTTTCTGTTTCTACACAGGTACTCTTATCTCTTCCTTCTACGTAATTGACAAGAATGAAACAGAAAAAAACACACACACACATTATTATTAGTAGTATAGTATTGTATTGGAAATATAATTTATATAAAATGTTGATGTTCAGTTTTACTCGTATTTATTATCAGTATACCGCAGACTATCCCCTTTTTGAATTAAGATTATTCAGTCCATCCAAAGGTTGTCTGGTAGATATCGATAGATATCGATAGATAAATATCGATAAGACCGCCACTGTACCCATAGATTTAAGTTCATTTATAATGTTTTGGTGTACAATAAAATATTATTCTATTTAGGGATTGCAATCCCGCAACTCAGTGAAACAACTTAATTTTTGCGCCCAATAAACATATTTTGTTAGTGTTTGTTTTTTGTTCTAAAGTAACAAAAATCAGTAATGTTTATATTAAAGTAAACATTAAAAAAAACTGCCAAATAAGTTTTAACAGGTTAGTCTAACAACCGGACGTGCCTAAAATATTGTAGACTGTTTGGCTAATTTAAAATGCATTTTTACTATAAAATTAAATCTTTCTTCAAAATTAAAATTAAACATTTGGCGCTATTTTTCCAATTGCAAACCCTAATTCTATTCTATTTCTAAAACTTATTTGTCCCCTCTATCCCCACATAATCATCATACGCAATGATAAAGCCAGCGTTCATTTAATAAGTGCTTCATCTAAGCACGCTAGCCGCGGGCGATCGGACGTCCGCTAACAAAATTGTGTCTTTGGCACATAGCACACAATTCCCTGTGTATGAGGTAGTGGTACGTACCCACAGGACTGGGGTTGGCGTTTATTTGCTTGGGGTACTGTTTTAATAATGTTGTTGTTTTTCCTTTTGGTCTTTTGGAAGTGTAGAGGATGTGTACTGTGAGTGTAAAATTGTTATGACTAACCTGGTTGACGACTAAAAAAATTAATTAGTCTGTCAGTTAGATTCAATCACCTACTGTATCACAGTATGGCACATATAAAAACCTTCTGATTCAAATAGAATGTGCTCAAAGGGTGATTCTAAAGGTTATGCATTTTAAGCGTAGAAACTATCTAACCACCCTGCTGTACTCTGAAACCCAAGTCCTCACTGTGCGACAACTCTTCATTTTGCGTGAAGTCTTACACCGTCACTCCATCTTACCTCTCGACCCAAATATCTTTCTAAGACGTCGTGGCCGTCCAGTCTGTTAAACCGTTCAATGTCGTTCCACTTTTGCTAGTTGCCATTACTCAGTCCTAAGTCCTAATAGATAAACAAATAAAATAAATTAAGTAGGTATAAAAAAATGTTATACCTACTTAATTTATTTTATTTGTTTATCTATTTATGTATTATAGTTTATACATAAAACATAAACAAAAGCTGAAAGAAGCATCAAAGCGTTTTAGAGCGTTTTCCTTTGGAAGCCTAATTAACGCAGGAGAGAGGAATGTTCTTTACGAAAACGTACATTAAAGGACACAGAAATACCTATTTTTCTCGTGCTCTTAAAAAAAGTAGTAAAAGGCTCAGAATTAATTTCTAATGCTCTTTTTAAAACAATTGCCCACTGCAGTCGCAGGCGTAAGGCAGTTGCCCGCCGCCAGCGAGGAAGCGACTAACTATCGGCTATTTTGACGCCCAAGAAACGTACAATAAAAAACGAAAGAGATATATATATTAATAGTTGCTCGCTGACTTTCACATTGCCGGCGAGGACTCGCTCCACAAGTTTGTCGCTGAGTGACAAGATCTATCAAAGCCTACTCGCTCAGCGACACTCGCTTAGTGATCCTCGCTTTGCGGTCAGAACTCACGACGAGAGACCAACGCGAGCGAGTGGCCCGTCGCACTCGAATATTTTCTTAAAGTCGAACGACAAAACTATCGGAACTACCACTCGCTACTCGCTGCTTGCCAACTTATTTTCAGTTTAAAGCTCTACTCGCTACTCGCTCATCGTTAGTGATGGGACAAGTCCCTAAAGCCTGCAACCAAAACCCGAAAACAAAAACACATCAGATCAAAATATCCAACGTTCGTACCGTAGCAATAAAATAATCTAACATGACGTTTGTGACAGATGAACATATTCGTGGATTACACAATAATATACATAATACATATCCACACAATAATATGGTCATCTCGTGAACAGAGATTTATTGTCGCATGTATAGAGACTGACGTAGTGGAATATTCATCGAGATTTCATCTCATATGAGGCTGATTGAATACGAATTGATATTGGGTGAGTGGATTTCCTGTTTTGTTTGGATTGTAAAAGAAAAACGGAGTTCGTTGACCGCTTATCGCTGAAGGTTATACAATCCTGCTGGTTAGTTTTAGTATTATCAAGAGAGTAAATGGTCTAGCGCTTTGCATAAAAGTAAAATTGAACCTTTTTTGTCTCGAAGCAGATTGAGTTTCTGACTACAGTATTGTGAAAAAGTTAGCTATTCATGGTGGGTGCCACTTTATATTTAGTTGTACCAGTGACTATCACAGGTCACAGGAACCTTATAGTAAGTACACCAGGTTAAGGAGTATTTAATAATATCCTATGTAACTAAGCCTTTTGTTTTCAGGGATGGAACTCATCAAATACCTTCTCCCGCTCTGGGTGGAGCGGGAGGACGTGTCAGACTTTTACTGACTAAAACCCACCCGTTTTATTTGTTGCCTGTGCCAGCACCGCGGTGACTCTTTCAAATACTCCCATCACCTTCGCAGGGATCGGTCCTAGCGGGCCCCTTCAATATGTGTTTAGTCAACTTCGTAAAATTAAAAATTTGGTGAAATAAAAAACTTTTTTACAAAAAATGCAAACACTGATTTCCGAAATTAAAGTTATTTTGCAATTTTTAGAAGTCCGTTTCATTTTTAGTAAAAAAGTTTATTATTTTTAATTTTTTTGTTTGTAGGTACCCCAGAAGTAAAACTAAATAATAAATTTATTCCCGAATGGATAACCCTAATAACATGGAATTTGAACATAATTGGAGACAACCAAAACGTCATCTGTGTACCTATGCATATTTTTTGTTTATGTTGATTTTTTCAAAAAGTGCTGAATTAATTTCGATAAAATTATATTACCTCTGAAGTATGGCCTAAAAAACAAAAACGGAACTATCAAAATCTATTCACAAGTGGCGGAGAAATCGCGTAACATACATACAAAAAAAAATTAAAAAACATATAGACGAATTGAGAACTTCCTCCTTTTGGAAGTCGGAAAATCGAAATCAAAATCAAAATAAATAATCATCAGTCATACTTTAAAGATTTAAATAGTCACGACTATTAATTATCAAACTTGTTCTCTTCATGATCACAATTTCTTCAAATATTGAATCCACATCCAACCACCAACGCTAACAATTTCCCTCAAGATTATAACAAAATTGAATCAAGATAAAATGAAAATCGAACACGACGTATTTCCTCCGTTTCAAAGGACGAAATGCCAGTAACACACAGGGTACAGGGACCAGTCCCCTGGCACATCAAAAAGCCCAGGGGAGGCCGCGTGACTTTGGAATGCATTCATTAAGATGCATTGTGTTCATGCCCCATGCCCAGACACCCAGCAAAAATGCACACGGCATGCAAGGGGCACGGGCAAAATTAAAGTGATGCGCTGTCCTTAAATTTCCTTTGAGTTTAGTCTTGTTTTTTGTTTTAAGGGCTGCGCTTTTGTCGTTCTACCTGTTCTACCCTAAGGGCCGATTTCACCATTCGCTCTATAAACTAAGTTTTACTGAACTAAGCTTAGCGTAAAAAATACCAAAAAACCATAAAATTTACTATACTATTTGTATAGTAAATTAACCTTAAAAGATACACATAATTATGCTGTCGTGGAATTTATTTAGAACTTTAAAAGGAGAACAATTTCGTAATACATAATTTGCGTTACTTTAACCGTTTACGCAGCGCACGCGACTGAAGCTCTCAAAAGGAGGAGGATTTTTTCCGTTTTTGCCACATTTTTCATTGTCGCTTCGCTCCTGTTGGTCGCAGCGTGATGTTATATAGTCTGCCTCGATAAATGGACTACTCGACACTAAAATAATTTTTCAATTCGATCCAGAAGTTCCTGAGATTAGCGCGTTCAACCAAACAAACTCTTCAGCTTTATGACAGCGGCTAAACGAGTTTAAGCGAGCTTAAACGTCGAAAACTGGGCGATTAGAATTGGTGAAATCGGCTTGAAGTGTTTTGCCCGTGAAAATTGCATTCCTACATTCAATTAAAACTTGATTTAAAAATTAAATCACATGAAACATTGTTTAGGTTGAAAGGAACCTCCATGTTTGAAATTATGAACATACTGGCTTCTGCCACCGGCTTCACCCGTGTCAAATTAGTACTTCCCGCCATTATAATTTATAGCGTAAATGTTATTCTGATATTATTGTTTTATCAAAATCCGTTTAGTGGTTTTTGTGTGAAAAAGTAACAAACATTCATACATCTTGTTAGCAATGGCCCAAAAGGCTAGTATCCATTGTGTTTTTTTACAATGGATACTAGCCTTTTGGGCCATTGCTAACACATCTATTCATACATCCATCCTCACAAACTTTCATAACTGACTGCTGGGATGAAAAGTATCCTTTGTAATTATTCTAGTCATAGGTAGCAAAACCGTGTGCCAAGTTAAAAAAAAAACAGTTCAGGGCAACAAGCAAATGGACACACTTTCACTGTAATTATAAAACTAGTATGGAACATTTACAAATTACTCATTTACATTCAGTGTATATACCGCCTTACTGTATTATTGTTATTTTCAGTGATAAAAAATAAACAGTTTCATTTATTGGTTTTCAAGGTAACTATTACAGGATATCTATACAGGGTGTAACGGAAAGGTGTGCTCATTTAAGAACTGCATCTGCCCATCGATATGAACAACTTTCTTCAGTGAAGAAATTATCAATTTTTTTTAGCCTCCCATATATACCTAAATGTTGATCAGACGGTGATAACTTTGTATGAAAAGTTCAATTTTTTTTTTGGAATTTTCTGTTTTTTCTTAGAGAAAGTTGTTCATTTCCATGGGCAGAACCGATTCTTAAACATGACCACACCTTTCCGTTACACCCCGTATAAATAAAAATCAATTGCCGAATGTATGCATCACTTCAGAACAGTTTTTGTTTTATTTTTGATAGGCACGCGTTTTAGAACTATCACCACCACCACCTACACCTATTTGGCTGATTTTTTTTTTTGTGTTTGTAATTGTCAAGATAAGGTTTGTATGAAAGAAAATTTTGAGAAATCGAAAAAAAATTACATCCGTGCGAAGCTAGGGTTGGTCGCTAGTTTTAACGCACAAAGAGGAAACGCACTTTTGAGACTGCTGAAAACAAGCAATAATTTAAAAGGATGCAGAACACAACATTTTACAAGAACGTGTGCATATTCATAGAACATTTTCCTTTCGCTATGAAAACATGACTGCCTGCCTACCTTTACAGTTAATCATCTTTTTTTCTGTCTGGCATCTTAATTAGTTTTTTCCAGGCTCTGTCTACCGTTCATAAATATATTTATTTATTTATTTATTTATTTATTTGGATAACCAACAACTGTTTACACAATACATTTACAATATACTCTTTTGTAATATGTTCATTCGTTAGTGTAACAATTAATTAAAGGTTAACACCGCATGCACTATTTAAGGTTATACATTATTATTATTATTATTAAGATTACAACAATAAATTTCATATGTTTGACAACAATTGATAGTAACAGCAAGAATAAAATAAAATACAATTGGAAGATTAATAATTAAAATTACATTATAACACGCAACAGGCAAAATCAAAATCATTAAAATTAAAATTACAATTAAAATAGATTTAATTGGAGAGGACAATACCACAATTATATCATTATCATAAATCTAATACTTATATCTCAGCACATAAAAATTTAAATTACAATTAAAATAAATTAAATGGAGGACAAAATATCGTAAACATAAATCCAATATACATTTTAACATTAAGTGCGAAGAGCAACAGAGATCACTGAAACTGAGAATAATGCTGGACAACTATTTTTTTAAATTTATTCAGGATGTCATGGTGAATATCTAAAAGATCACAGCAATTGTTGAGCATTCTAGACAGGCGTGGAATCGGAGAGTTTGTACCCAGAACGGTTCTGCGTAGGGGTGGGTGTAGAGGTTTGATGGGATTGCGTGGAAATCGGGATGGGGCACGAAACTTTAAGAGACTCAGTAGATTAGGAGATATATTGCAAGATTGCACTATGAAGACTTGATATTTTTATTATTTTCTTACTGTCTGCTCACATAATTTTCATTTTATTGAAGCAAGAAATAACGCATTGAAGAATCATGTAAAGCCTCCGATTTTAAGACATTTTTTAAAATTTATTATTGTATAGCGAGACGGCTCGGCTCCGGATGGATAATATATTTTTCATCAACACAAAAACCTTCCAAAAATAAAAAACTGTCCACGTTTATCGCTCTTTCTATAAGTGGAAAACGCATTAAAAACCGTTGCGTAGTTTAGGAGGAATTAACGGAGAAACAGACAGACGCGGAGAGGGTCTTTGATTATACTATGTAGAGATATGTTTGCTAAAAAAAAATACACAAAAAAAATACAACTTACGAGTACTTCTAAAAAAATTGCAAAATAACCTCGAAGTCGGTTGTATTTAACACTTTTTAGTTGTTTTACATCATAATTCATCATCAGCCTTTTTAATGTCCCCACTGCTGGGGCACAGGCCTCCTCTCTGTGAGAGGGTGCGGGCTGTAATCCACCACGCGGGCCCAATGCGGATTGATGTCCATCTCTTCGAATTTTTGATTCTAGGACATATCGGTTTCCTCACGATGTTTTCCTTCACCGCGCTGAGAGCAGTGGTAATGAAATAATTTACACAAAGTAAAATGTCTGCCTGCGTTTGAACTCACGACCTACACGACTACTACTTGTAAGTCGCGGCTAATTCCACTGGGACACCACTGTTTTTTTACATCATAATTATCTAAAACTAAATAGTAAAGTTATGCTAGAATTGATAGCGCCTAAAAAATGGAATTTCACCAATTATGTTATACCCTGTAATTTATAGTTTACCCTGGTAAACTGTACAAATCTGTGTACCCCTTTAGAGCGTATCAGCGTTATGTTATTCTATAAAGTGGAGTACACAATAAACAGACACGCGATTGCAGCAATGCCGGAGAGTTTACTATCATTTTTTGAATGAATGGAATTCCCATTGACTATCTCCGAAGTTGTTCATCAGATCTAAAAATCAAATTTAAATGCGACCACTTATGATCCCTTTCAAACATTAAAAAGAATATTTCAAATCGATCCAAACGCCTTCGAGTAATCGGGGAACATACATAAAAAATAATATCTTCCGACGAATTGTTAACCTCCTCCTTTATGAAGTTCGGTTAAAATCAACATTAACAACATTTTGTACCAATTAAATGTAGAAAATATGGTCTTTCTTGCCATTTTTTTGACACGATACGTTAAGGTAAGCTAGATTTTTAGTTCCGTACCCTATGGGTCCAAACGGAGCCCTATTGTTGTCACGTATTCGTCTGTCCGTCTGTCTGTCTGTTAGTCGTCTGTCACAAAATTTTGATCCTTGACAATTTGAAAGGTGATAATATTTATTAATACGTATATTTTACTAGCAAATAAAAATATATTGATAATTAGATTTACTGTTTGAAATTCCCTTACGGAACCTTAAATGTGTGAAGTTCGGCACGCACTTGGCCGGGTTTTTATCTTGTAAATTACATCACAAAGTGCCCGTTAATGTTCTAATTGAAATAAAATATTAGACTTTGAATGTGTGTGTTAGTCTCATCACCGTAAAATAAAGAGAACATAAATAAAATATTATTCTTCCTGTATCACGCTCAACTAGGGGTTATATTTACCCGAATTATGCGGGTAATTATTTCCCCTGGGACATGAATACAAAATTGCATTTCTACGTTACTTGATCACATCTTATCGGAAAAACGGAGGGCTCTCATCTTTATAGACGGGAAATCATGCATAAAAAGAATATGAGTAAGTAATCTCTTTTTATCCGACTTTGGTGAGCAATTACTTCAGTTGATTTAACAAAATATGTCTAGTGACCAATAAGATTTATATAGGGTTGCCAGTGATTCAACGTTCAATGAAAAACGCGAAGAATTTCTAAATCTTAATCATGCAAAAATTAGTTTTAGGTTTTCAGAAGGGATCAGTTTTAAACCGACTTTCGAAAAAGGAGGAGGTTCTATGTTTGACTGTATGTTTTTTTTCTTTTTATGTATGTCCGCCGATTTCTCCGTCAAGGTCCCATATAAATTTTATCGAAATTGTTTCAGCGCTTTTTGAAAAACTGAACAAAAACGAAAAATACGTATACCTAGATGACGTTTTTGTTTTCCCCAATTACGAGTATGTTTAAATTCCACGTTCCATGTTATTGGGGTTTTTAGTCCTGGGGTATAACAACTAAAAAGTGTAAAAAAATAACTTTAATTTCGGAAGTCGGTAGTTGTATTTTATTTTTTCGTTATTTGACACCCGACTTCCGAAATTAAAGTTATTTTTTAAATTTTTAGTGTATTTTCTTTTTTGGAAGTCGATGGTTTATTTTGTAAAAAAGTTTTATGTCAGCAAATCATCATCATCATTTTAGCCGAAAGACGTCAACTGCTGCACATAGGCCTCTCCTAAGTGTCGCCAGAACGACCGGTCGTGTGAGTCTTGCATCCATTGGATTCCCATGACCCTCACCAGGTCATCGGTCCACCTTGTGGGAGGCCTTCCAACGCTGCGTCTTTCGGTACAAAGCACACATAGTAACAGCTGTTTAGCTTATTTTAAATAGAATTGCAAATGCACAAATAATGTCAACTATCGAACTTATATCTATATTAGTCACTAGCACTTCGGCCGCGACTTCGTCCGTGTGGGTTTCAAAAATTTATAGCATATGACACTCACAAATAACGTGGCTTTCTATTGGTGAAAGAATTTTCAAAATAGGTTCAGCAGATCTGGAGATTACCCCCTACATCCTCACAAACTTTACCACTTTATAATATTTTATTAGTAATTATCTCGTTAAAAAAACCAGGCACATTTTTTTTGTACAAAAACAACCACGTAACGGAGACTCGTACGGCGCGTAGTGTTCCACGCGCGCCTCAAAGAGATGATTGTCAGCCACCACTGACGGGGCCCATCGTGGCCGGTGCCTGCATGCCTAGGGGTAGCGGATAAATTCGTAACAGAGTTACCGCTCCCCTGGGCACTCAAGCGGGGAAGGAACAGGGGTGGGTTTTAGTCAGTAAGAGTCTGACATGCCCTCCCGCTCCACTTAGAGCAAGAGATGTCATTGGATGATTTCCCACACCACAAAAAAATAATATGTATAAATGACGTTTTAGTTTCCTCCAATTACGAGTATGTTTAAATTCTACGTCCCATGTTATTGGTGTTTTTAGTTCTGGGGTATATAACAACTAAAAAGTGAAAAAATAAAAAAACTTTTTAGAAAAAAAAAAAAAACTTGAGAGGTGTCAAGGGACACCCGGATGGAACGAAGTTACTTTCGATTAATTAGTGAAGGAATTGTAATATAATTTTATTTTTTTTTAATTTATAATATTTTTTTTATTATTAACTACGCACACACGCACGCACGTAAGAAGTTATACTTCATCATCTCATCTCATCTCATCTCATCTCATCTCATCTCATCTCATCGCAGCTCAGCTCAGCTCAGATCAGCTAAGCTCAGCTCAGCTAAGCTCAGCTCAGCTCAGCTCAGCTCAGCTCAGCTCAGCTCAGCTCAGCTCAGCTCAGCTAAGCTCAGCTTCTGCTTGCAAACTTTGTACCTACCCACCAAAAATACAAGAAGTTTTTATTAGATTGTTTTTCCAACACAATCTTTTTGGATGGACAGCCTCATTAGTGTCGTGACAACTTTTCGTAAGAATTTTTTCCGTCTAGCCCCCTTTAACAACGCGCGATAAGGAACTTCGTTCCAAAAACGGAGACTCGTAATAAATGTAACCATGTATATAATCCTGCCATATGAAAATGTAACGAACTCAATGTGAGCAGTGCACACGTCTGTGTCGCTAGTAATGAAAATCATATTTACACAAAACCGTACGAGCATGGGGTTTTGGGATCAGAATCCACAGCTAAGCGATTAATGTAGCTTCAGTTTCATTTGATATTTTCTAATTATGAAATGATTGAAGCAAAACCTTTGCGAAACCATGAATATTGTTCCTAAAAATACATTAAAACAACTTTTAACAGACTTCGCAAAAAGGAGGAGGTTCTATGTTCGACTGTATGTATATGTATATTTTTTTATGTATGTCCGCCGATTTCTCTGTCAGCTGTAGACCGATTTTCAAAATTCTTTTTTAAGCCGAAAGAGTACTCCAGAGGTCGTCCCATGTAAATATTAATTGCTTTAGCGCTTTTTGAAAAAATCAACAAAAACAAAAAATGTGTTTACGTAGATGACGTTTTGGTCTCCTCCAATTACGAGTATGTTCAAATTCCGTGTTCCATGTGTATTGGGGTTATCAATTCGGACGTAACATTAATATTTAGTTTTAGTTCTGGGATATAACAACCGAAAAGTGAAAAATGTTTTTTTTTTTTACAAAAAATACAACCGACTTCCAAAAAAGAAAATACACTTAAAATTGAAAAATAACTTTAATTTCGGAAGTCGGTGTCAATTAACGAAGAAATAAAATACTGTTACGAGCTGGGTATGGGATAAATTATTTTACACCAATTAATTAACCAAATATTCTTTATTAACTCAACAACTTATTTACACAAACACTAATTCACTAATAATCACTATTCTCTTCGTAATCGCTTGTATTCGCATCCGTTCGCATCCGTAGTCGAAATCAGACTGCCTCATTCGCCCGCCGTCCGGCCTATTTATACGGTCATGGAAGTTTCCAGAACATTGTCGAACTATCCTATAGTGGATTATTCTAGAAACATCTATGAACTTCTACACAGTACCACAATGGAATGTTCTCGAACCTAGTGGAAACTTCTGGAAACTTCGACCACATTCTCGAACGTTCCAGTGTAATACGGTCGACATAACAATACAAACACCGACTTCCGGTTGTATTTTTTATATAAAAGTTTTTTTGGGGGCTGAGTCAGTAGGAGAATACCCACAGCTCATGTGTAGACAGATGACACTAACTGGTGATAGTTTTCGACAGATAGCTTGTGATCTCTAAGTCAAGAGTGAATAAGTTACTTCTAGGCAAGCGTGCTCCAACTTCAACAACATCATCACTTACCATCAGTTGAGATACCACTATCTCTTAACCACTCATACGCAAACTTATTAAAAGCAAAAATAACTCGGAAAATACTTGTAAACTAAGCACTAGGGTTGTTCCCTCCAAATGGCATGGTCTTTTTAGTTGTTTTGACTTGAAACAATGTGACCAGGATTTCTTATCATTAAATTACATTTTGGGGAGTGTGCGACGGAATTGCATGATTTGATTCCGCCAAGCCCGTTTCATCTAAGGACCACAAGACGTACGGCGAAGTGCCACAGGTTCATGGTGGACATCCCATCCATACGCACAAAGCGTTTTGAGAAAACATTCATTGCACGTACAGCTAGAGAGTGGAATTCTCTACCGGAGTCTGTGTTTCCTGTAAGATACAACCTGGGAGTCTTTAAGTCAAGAGTGAATAGGTTACTTCTAGGCAAGCGTGCTCCATCTTCGACCACATCATCGCTTACCATCAGGTGAGATAGTGGTCAAACGCGAGCCTATCAAACATAAAAAAAAAAAAAATGACGCCACCGGCTGTCGCTGAAAACCAGCGCTGAGGCTCTGTCTCGCATAGAGTCACAGCACTAAGCTGAGCGATGGTCGTTTTGCGTGGATGTGACGCATATTTTCCCCCAGCTTTTCTTTTTTTTGTTGTGTTTCTCTGTCTTTTGCGTCATGTTTATCGTAAATAAACGTATTTTCTTTCTTTTAAATGTACTGATTCACTTCAGTGCAACGAGAAAGTACATATTATTTGGGTTACTATAAAAACAACACTTTTTGAGACACGAATGAAGTTACAACGGCTGGACTATCTAATGTGTATGGGTTGTTAGTGGTTATAGGGACGATGAGAGTATCTTATTATTGCTTAAATTTTATTCTAACTGTGTGTTGTTACAAGCTTCCATTGCTTGCACTGTTCGCATGTTTGTAAGTGGTTCGTCAGGTGACAATACATTTTTATGATAAGCATTACCTGAATTCACATTCAGGACTATCTTCAGATATAGGAACTCTAAATTCTCAACAGCACGGACACGAAATTTTGTGAATAATTATATTTAATTGAGATAGCTGTTATAAAAGCTTGTTTATAAAAATGTTTTTTTTTTTTAACTTTTAACTTCATCATCATTCTCCTGCCCTTATCCCAATTTATTTGAGGTCGGTGCAACATGTCTTTTTCTTCCATACTCCTCTATTAATCGTCATCTCTGCAGTCACCCCCTTTTTACTCATATCCTCTTTCACACAGTCCAACCATCGTTTCTTTGACCTTCCCCTACTCTTATAGCCATCCACGTCCATACAATTAACTATAAACTTATTACTTATAAATATTCAACCGTTATTATAATAAGTTTAGGTGATGTTTTACTTTGCCTTTACAAAAAAATAGCTGAAGATTTTTTTTCTGTTTGCCAACATCTCATTTGCTAGCTTCATCATCGCATATCAGTGACTATAGCCATGTTCTTTCACTAGCAAAGCGTAGTGAAACTATTTTACAAAAATCCTCGACTAAGAGCAGTACTGATGCTGTTTTATGCGTTTTCACTGAGCTTTAAATGTTGACAAAGGCATACCTACTCGACAGTCTTTTCCGTACAGATTTTCTGTACCACTGCAGATAAATGTGAGTTATGCGTTTGCTGTTTTTTTGAAAAGAAAACAATTTTCAGCGAAGATTTTTTTAATTTGCGGAGTGTTTGTTAAGGAATTGCTTCGTTAATGTAGTTGTGCTGACATTGTGGGGTTAATTTTTCTGGTTGCTTCCTTGTTTTTCCTCCGGTCTTTAGTTGGTTATGTTTAAATTAGCGGAGGTTTTAGCGTGTGTTATATTATTGTTTTCAGTAATCTCTTTTTTTCACATCTCAAAATATGTTCTTTTTACAAGCCTTTATTTAATTTGCACTTTTTGTATGTTTGTAAGTTGTCCGTGAAAATTTACAAACCATTTTTCGACTATTTATTGATATTCGATTGAGCTGAAAGAATCATGCCCACTTTCCATACATTGATTGACCTGTCACTTGATTTGTTTTACAAGTCGTGTCTACTTACAACTAGTGTTGTATAAAAACAATTATTGTTTATATTAACACAATAACTTATCACCTTTTCATTTAGAGGCCAGGGAAAAATGCTATTAGGTAAATAAGTTTTTGAGGTTAAAACAGTTGTCAGATAAGGTTTGGTTGCTCGTTTTGGTGTTTACTGTAAGTGCAGCAAGCAATTGTTATACAAATGAGTAAATAAATAACCTCAAAAACTATACGATAATTAAAATAAATAATCGTCAAACAAATGACAGCTTCTCATTTTTTTTCTTTTGTTCCTTGCGGAACAGGCTAAGGTCAAAGACTATGCTGCTTAGTCATCAGTTAGTTCGTATTTTTTCCCTAATTAGAATCCAGATGTATGTAGCACATCGTTCACTGAACGTTGCGGTTAAAGAAGTTCGTTTTACGCGTAATCTGTCAACTATACACTTATTTTTCTTTAAAGTCCTAAAGTCCTAAAAGTCTATTGAGTGTGATAAACATAGTAACATATATTTTTCCCAGCCTTTATTAGAAAATTCAGTTAAGCGATACGAAACAGGCAAAAAAATGCATTTTTTAAGATATTTTACATCACTAGACGCGGGAGAAAATTTTCAGGTCAAGACTGGACATGATTCTTTTGCATACACCTTTAGTTCTGGTGACAATGCATTTAACAGCACGGACACGAAATTTTGTGTAAACATTTAATTGTTATAAACTTATTCATCTAAAATTCCACCAAACAATATATCAAAACATCAAGACTAAGAACCTGGATGACTAAGCTTTGCTCGGTTTTTCTTTTGGTAAATCGTGTAAATGACGTTTTCTAAAAATGAAACCTAGCTAGATCGATGAAACCCCCTGCATACTAAATTTCATGAAAATCGTTGCAGCCGTTTCCGAGATTCAGATTATATAAATACATATTTTATACAAGAATTGCTCGTTTAAAGGTATTAGATAGATAATCTCAAGTTAGGGCAGAATTAAATCATAACCTTCGTTTTAATATTCGATTACATTCGCTGGCTAACTAATACCTGCAAATTCTGATCACCCATACTAGTACAACCTACTTACATAGTTCTCAACTAAAACCATCAACTTTAACAAAACGGATACCAAATACTCCAAAGAGCTTTCCAAACTCCTAATCTTCGAACTCGAACGCTCACAATTTAAATAAATCACTCCGTTGCGTTGATTCGAATCGTTCTATCGTTGCACCCATTCCGTCACTGGGGACTTAGCGCCCCAAAATTCTCGTTGCGGCCATTTTTACCTGTCTGTCAAGTTACAAAGGGATGCACGCGTTAGACAATGTAATCGGATAAACTGACAGATGGTACTTTTTTTATATGTGTTTCGTAATTTGCCTATCAGATGTTTGTAGGTTTTTGGACATATCGGAGTTCGATTTTCAATTTATCTGATAAAATAGAAGATGGAGCACGCTTGCCTAGAAGTAACCTATTCATTCTTGACTTAAAGATCCCCAGGTTGTAGCTATCAGGAAACACAGACTCTGGCAGGGAATTCCAATCCTTTGCTTTTGTGTTGCCGCAACGTTTTGAGCGTGCGAGTGGGATGTCTTCCGTGTACCGGTGACGCATCGCCGTACGTCTAGTGATCCGATGATGGATAATGAACTTGGCGGAATTAAACTATGCAGTTCCAACGCACACTCCTCAAAATGTAACCGATAGAAAACTGACTGGCTAGCGATTCGGCGTCGATGCTCAAGACGTTGGAGCTTTGACTCGTCGAGCTTAGCTAGCCTTTCTTAAAAATAAAACGATACCATCATCTTTTTAAAACACTTCTGTAATCCAGCTCAAATAATAATGATGGAGGAGGCCCACGCCAAGAGGCATACTGCACTCAGGGATATAATTTAATGAAAATATCACATATAAAACAAATTAAAAAAAAACCTGGTTCAGAATAAAGGGCTTATTATATTATACTAGCTGACCCAGCAAACGAAGGTGGTTGAAAAATACTTTACAACCTATTCTCATACCTACCAAATATACAAAAAAAAAAACATTTAAAACGGTCGAGCCGTTTCGGAGGAGTGCAACTACAAACACCGTGACACGAGATTTTTATATATTAGATAATCCGGCTCAAAGGATCATCCACCTAACAAAGATTGGACACACAAGCGTAACCAGACTGAAGAAATAAATCCAAGCAATTGGTGTTCGAATATTACAACACAGATGTTTAAACTTATTTATTTTAAACACGTTTAAATCCAGTTCTCATTCCTCACCTGAACCATGAGACAAGATTTGACTTATTCAGAAAGCCATGTATAAGTTTAGAACCAAACTCGTTCCTGTCTCAAAACATAAACACACGAGACTGGTTTGCATAGCTTTGATAAAAATCTAGAGCAGAATATATTTTGATCCAGTTTGGAATTCTGTTCAACGTTCGCACAAAAAGCGTTGGAAAAACAGCCAGTCGGAAACGTATATCCTACAGCAAAAATATTTTCAATGTCTGTAAAATAAGAATACACGATTTATTTTTCAAAACGAAATCCTTGCTAAACTAAAATCCTTGGTACATTGCAAAGCTAAAGCAAAAGATCAGTTTTGTTTATATTGCGGCGTTGATAAATGTGTAGACCCGACTCTACAACACTATGACTACGATAATGTCTACTGTTTTTGTCTTTAAAGTTCTGAGCTGTTATGAGTTACTAATTTAGTCCATAGATAAGACTTTTGTTGGCTCTTCTCCAAAAAGCCTTCTATTTATGTATTGCAATTGCATACCAGTTAATACCCTCGATATTAGGTTATCATCATTACTTTAATACCATGAAACTGTCCACCATTAAACTACTGATGATTTCATAAAGCCGTCGGTGAGCCTCCCACCTGGACACCTTGCCATGGTCTACCTGGAAAACTTAAAACAGACTGCGCACTCAGGTCGGCTGCAGAAAAGACAATCTCAACAGGTAGGGGTTCTTAGACGGTTCCGATCTTCAGTGTTTATGCAGTGTCTCTCCGCAGACCATGTCCCACCTTCCATGTTCCACCACATTACCTGTTCACGTATGGATCTGATGACAGCATCGGCGGACGGCATTGCCGTGACCGAAAACTGAACCAGGCAAGAGATTTAATTAAGCAAATACTCTATTTATGCTATCGACACGCTAAGAAGATTAAACGGACATACATCACAAGATATAGTCAGCCCTAATTTGAAAGGCAGGGTTCCTAATCAGGGTCGCGGATAAATTCCAAACAGAGCGCACCTGGGCACTAAGGTGAGGAAGGAACAGGGGTGGGTTTTAGTCAGTAAAAGTCTGACACGCCCTCCCACTCCACCCAAAGCGGGAGAAGTCATTGAATGATTTCCCATCCCACAAAAAATAAAAAGGGTTCATAATCTAAGTTATATATACCACCATTTATGTATAAATAAATGTAACATTTATGTTTTGTGCCAATAAAACATTTTACTTATGTATTGGACGATGAAACGTAAACTGCAAGACATAGGCATCCCCCAAGCCCCGAATATGTTATAATACTTGTGTTAAAATTTGAGCTTAAAACAACTGACCCCATAAACCCAATAGTTACCAAACAATGACGAATCAAAGATATCACAACACCATTGTTCTTTATTGCATCACAACGCCCACGAACACCTACGTGGCGACCAGTTTATTGTACCATATCACTACTTTAATATATTATACGAACAGTTAGACAGATAAAGAAACTTTTATGAGGTTGAAGAGGAAGAATTACCGATCAGGGAATTAGGGAGGATAAAATATGTGCCACCTACGCAGTAGTCTTTGGAAAGGTCAAGTGTGTGGTACTCGCAAGCACGTGTATGACCAGATGTAGGTAAGAAGTATAAAGAAAAGAAGAAAATAATAAATATTAATAGATAAAGCAGCACGTGGAATAGATAAGTGGTATAAGTATCACGATGAAGGCTCCAAAGTGGTGGCAGGATGTGCTCGATTCGCTGAATTGGGCTTCTATTTATTTGAATATATATTTTACCACCGATAGCCTCGCGTTTGACTACTATCTCACCTGATGGTAAGCGATGATGTGGTCGAAGATGGAGCACATACAATTTACTTTCCATGCCAATTATTTAATTTATTAATCTGAAAATGCAACACGAGATGTTTATTTTTAGGGTACCGTACCCTAAGAGTCTAAACGGAGCCTGTTGCTGTCACTCACGTGTCCATCTGTCCGTCTGTCCGCCTGTCTGTCACAAATTTTTGTTCCGAGGATTTTTTTTAGTTTCTGATGGACATAAGGTGATAATGATTATTATTACGAGATTTTAACAACAAATAACAAAATATTGATTTCCCTCATTTATGGTACGGAACCAGTTTTTTTTTTTGGCGGGTTGGGAAATCATCCAATGACATCAGGGTGTGTCAGACTCTTACTGACTAAAACCCACCCCTATTCCTTCCCTGCCTGAGTGCCCAGGGGTGCGGTAGTTCATGTTTGGCTGACAATCACCATTGAGGCGCGCGTGGGACACTAAGCGCCGTCGACTCACGGGCCTCGGCGAGCTACCCACTGCTCGCCGTCCGCAGGCCCGGGTCTACGGTGGCCAGAGATCATCTCGCGACGTCCTACGCCCAGTGCCTCTCCTGCGGTGGTAGCGGCCGGGGCCGTGAGGGGCACTCCGTTGAGCTTCCCTCACGCGTCCCGCCTCCGCCTTCGCGAGCATTACTGCTTCGCAGAAGGAGGAGACTGCTTCCCATTCCCTCTCGCTCCGTACCATGGCCTGAACCAGGGCCGGGCGCGAGAGGTCGCCGCCACCTATGGTACGGAACCCTAAATGTGCGAAGTCCAACACGCACTTGGCCGTTTATTATTAAAAATATTTATATTTTGTTCATTGAATATAGTATTTTATGTTCACTTTATATTAACTCGTCAGTCAAGGTTCATATCAGACATTGAAAAGTGGAATGAGGGAAGAAATACCTTTACCCTCTTTAGGGTCCCGTACCCGAAAGGTCCAAACGGGGCCCTATTGCTGTCACTCACGTATCCGTCTCTCCGTCTCTCCGTCTGTTCGTCGGTCATCTGTCACAAAATTTTATTTCGAAGAATTTTTAACTTACCTTCGACCTATGAACTGAAATTTGGTGATAATGTTAATGATTACTTACGTATACTTTACTAACAAATAAGTACCAATTTATTGATAAATCAGATTTTTTCTTTGAAAATCCCTCATTTGATACGGAATCACAGCTCTGTGCAACAACTACTGCACTTTGAAAGAACTTAACAAGGCAAATGCTAACGCTCTCGACGTGGCAAAATTTTGATCAATAGATATTTAATTTTGGAATCATCGATACGACGAAGAACAAGATCCCACCCATTAGTACCTACGTCCCCGTGTGACAATATTCGACTTTCACGTGGGAGAACCAATAGGCAAAAGCTATAGTGTCTAAAATTTATAAGGTACGACCTTATTCAGTAGTACCTACGTCCCCATGTGACACTTTTCGAATTTCACGTGGGACAACCCGCAGGCAAATCTATGGTGTCTAAAATTAATAAGATATGACCTTATTAATTAGTATCTACGTCCCTCTGTGTCAATTTTTGAATGTCACGTGGAAGAACCCGCAGGCAAATGCTATGGTGTCTAAATTTAATAAGATAAGACCTTATTCATTAGTACCTACATCACCGTGTGACAATTATTTTCGAATTTCACGTCGGAGAACCCGCAGGCAAAAGCTATAGTATCTAAAATTAACAAGATACGACCTTATTCATTAGCCTATTCCTATCCCACGTCATCCACGTCGAATGGGACAATCCCAATAGGACCATTAGTACGTAACTTAGTGCCAATTCAAATAGGTTCGTTAGTAACTTGAATATGATCATAAATCATTCTAGTGTAAATGAAGTGACTCTATAGCGGATAATGTCACGTTTTATGAAGACAGTGCCATTTCTATTTGTAGCTGTTGAAGTTTAATTAATGTTGGAAAATAGATACAGGGTGTTCTGCCAGGGTTTCGAGAGTGATCGAAGTAATCACCGTAGTTCTGGCATAGACAACTGAAGGAACATGGCGTGAGTTTTTAACGGCAACTTCAAAAAGGAGGAGGTTCTCAATTCGTCGGAACCTTTTTTTTTTATGTATGTTCCCCGATTACTCGAAGATGGCTGGACCGATTTAGATTTTTTTTTTGTTTGAAAGTGTATACTTACTTCCCAGGTGGTCCCATATAAATTTTATCGAAATTGCTTCAGCGCTTTTTTAAAAACTGAACAAAAACGATAATATATATACATAAATGACGTTTTAGTTTCCTCCAATTACGAGTATGTTTAAATTCTACGTTCCATGTTATTGGTGTTTTTAGTTCTGGGGTATATAACAACTAAAAAGTGAAAAAATAAAAAAAAACTTTTTACAAAAAAAACAACCGACTTCTCCGGCAGTAGGTGTCAAATAACGAAGAAATAAAATACAAACACCGACTTCCGATATTAAAGTTATTTTTAAATTTTTAGAAGTCGGTTGTTTGTTTTTTTTTGTAAAAATGTTTTTTATAGTCAGGTTAAGTCTGACACGCCTTCCCGCAGCATACTGAGCTTTTGGTCCCGGGTATCATTTGAAGATCTTTGACAGTCGTTACGGCTAGTCAGAAGTTAGAAAATCTTAAATTAGTCTTGGCAAGTTGCTGGATTGTAGAGGTAGATAAGGACAAGACCATATTCAGTAGCTAGAGGTTGATAAGGACCAAGACCGGGTCAAAGATTAGAAATATCAGCAATAATTGACGAGGCCCAATGCTTGCCAGGGTCGCGGGATTATTCGAGAGAGTCACCACAAGGACTCTTACGAACAATCCCGCAAACAAGTTGCTCTGGTAGGTAAAGAGCAACTGACGGAACACGCGTGGGTTTTAGTCAGTAAAAGTCCAATACACCTTCCCGCGGCATACTGAGCTTTTAGTCCCGGATATAATTTGAAAATCTTTGACAATCGTTACGGCTAGTCAGAAGTCAGAAAATCTGAAATCAGTTTTGCCAAGGGGTATCGTGTTAACCAGTTGCTGGAGTGTAGAAGTCGACAAGGATGAGGCCAAACCCAGTAGCTGGAGGTCGATAAGGAACAGGACCGGGTCGACAGCGCGTTGTGTTCCACGCGCGCCTCAAAAAGATATCAGCAATAATTGACAGGACCCGATGCCTGCCAGGGCCGCGGGATTGTTCGAGAGAGTCACCATAAGGACTCTTTCGAACAATCCCGCTAACAAGTTGCTCTGGAAAGTACAGGGCAACTGAAGGAACACGAGTGCGTTTTAGTCAGCAAGAGTCTGACACTCTCTTCCGCTCCCACTCAAGTTATTTGATGTTTTTTTACCCTTAAAAAAAAAAGATAAAAAAACTGGTCATGTGCGTGTCGGATTTCGCACATTAAGGGTTCCGTACCAAATATTGGTATTTGTTAGTAAAGTATACGTAATCATAAACGTTACCACGAAATTTCAAGTTCATAGGTCCATGCGAAGTTAAAAAACTCTTCGTAACATAATTTTGTGACAGACAGACGGACACGTGAGTGACAACAATATGGCTCCGTTTAGCCCCTTTGGGTACAGAACCCTAAAAAGATAGGCAGTCGTATTCAGTGTTACATAGATCAGAAAAGGCTGGGCAGATTCAATAGATTCTAATTAGATTTTGAAACCCTCAGTAATTGGAATGAAAGGGACACGCGCACTTCAACTCGAAAAGAAACATCAAAATAATATCAAACGGGAACATAAAACATTTTGTCCCAAATAACATCTGTGGCTAATGCATTATTTTATAAAAGCCAAAGTGAGGGGAAAACTCATTTGGAATTTGACTCTTAGAAAAGGAACGAAAGATTCTCGTTTGTTTAAAAAGAAATCTTGACGGCACTTGGACAAATTAAAAACTTTTCCGACGAAAAAATGCTAACAACAAAAAAAACTTTTATTTGAAAGAGGAAGAAAAAGTCAAACGATGTACTAAAGCTTTTGAGGACCTCAAATTGTCTCGAGTTTTAAGGATTTAAGGATTTTTTTTTGGAACAATATTGAGGAAAATCAGGCGAAAACGGTTAAATAATGAAAATGGCATATGGCTTCGGAAAAATCCACTTTGTGTTTTACTGTGGTTTTTTCGAAAGGTAAGAAAAGTTTGTTTTTATAGGGTGCCGAATGTTCAAATGAAAAAAACGGAACCTATATAGCATCACTTGTCTGTCTGTCTGTCACAGCCAATTTGCACCAAATCGATTGAGTTGATTTTTCACGAATATAAAGGTTGTAACGGAAAGGTGTGGTAATATTTTAAGAGCCAGTTCTGCCCATGGAAATGAACAACTTTCTTTAAGAAAAAAATATATACTTGCCAAAAAAAAAAAAAACTTTCCATACAAAGTTATCATCAGCTGATGAATATTTGTATGGGAGGTAAATTTTTTTTTATAATTTCCTAGGATTTTCTTGAAGAAAGTTGTTCATATCGATGGGCAGGATATGCAGTTCTTAAAATATGACCACACTTTTCCGTTACAGCCTGTATAACGTAAGTATATGAATTTAAAAATGATAAAATCAAGTTTTTTAACTTTACCGTGCGACATATAAAATAAAAGATCATATTGTGAGGGTCTCAAATGTATTTTATAGTAAATAGTTTTAAAGATATTTAAGAAAATAGTTGGAAATCGAACACCCCCATTCACTCCGAAACTACTGAGTCTAAAATTTAAAAAAACACAGAATGTAGTTCAGTTATAGTTTATAGATTACAGAACAACCTAGAAGAAGTGTACGGTTTAAAAAAAAAATATTCGGCACGCAACTCGGGCTCGCACTTGGCCGGGTTTTAGGGTTCCGTACCCGAAAGGTCCAAACGGAGCCCTATTGTTGTCACTCACATGTCCGTCTGTCTGTCTGTCCGTCCGTCGTCTGTCACAAAATTTTGTTACGAAGAATTTTTTAACTGCCCATTTGGAATTTGAAATTTGGTGTTAATGTCTATTATTACGTATACTTTACTAATAAATACCAATATTTGGTACGGAACCCTTAATGTGCGAAATCCGACACGCACTTGGTCACTTTTTTACTCTTGTCCGATGACAATAGTAAAAAAAGTGATCACGAGATTACAACAGTAATAACGATTATAATACGATTATTACAATAGTTATTACTGTTGTAATCTTGTGATTCTTTGCTAAAATAATTCCCAAACAAAATTCGTTATCGTAGCTAACTGAAATAATACTTTAATAGCTAAAAGAGAAAAAAGGTCTTTTGTGACTAAAAGGTAAGTTGAACCTGAGGCTTTTTCTAAATTTTCACGTACTAAACAAAATTCTCCACAACATTTTTCAACGCAAGAAAACTGCTGAGTAAAATAAACTACCTAGCAACGTACCTATTAAGTACACTTTATTTTATTATCAAAGTACATTCCCCTAGCGGTGCGGGCAAGTTCTAAGTACGGGGAGCAGGGAGGAAGCCGGGGTCATATCGACATACGTTTACGGGCAATATCCGAGTCGCTTTCTTCAAGTTGCCCATTACGAACGCTCCAAAGATTAAGTGGCGCAGATGCGAGGAACTAACAAAAAGAGGAGGGAAAAGAAATAAAGAATTGTTAGGAAATACAAGAATGGGAATGCAATAAGTAGTTTTATGGGGACTGCTGGCTTAATAAAGGAATGTCTCCTACATTCCTTTAAACCCCGGGTTGGGTTTAACCTTTAAACCCCGAGCGGCTCTCATGTGTGCCGCTAGTTTTCCGCTAGTTTGCCTTGCCAACAAAATTGCCAAAAACCCGATTCACGCGTTTTAAACCGCTATTATTACTATTAGCCAAGGTCTTTAGACCTGTGACAAGGTTCATACACCCGGAACCTGACAAAGTCTGTAGTTACACGATGGCCGCCTGTCAACGGGGACAAACGTGACGCGTCTCGGGTTAGTTTGTTTATGGGAAGGTTTTTTTAGCTTTAATTTATGTATAATTTTCACTATTAAAGGTATGATTTTAATTCGTTTATTTGTGAGAATAAATAGAGCGAATGATAGCGTCACTGTTGTTATATGAAAATTAAAATAAAATACGTGTTGCATCAACTGCAAGTATAATGAGACGAGAGCAGGATGATTATAATTTAATAATAGTAATAAGAGCATGTTTGGTCCTCTTTACAAAACACACAATCACACCACAAACCAGACCACACACCACAACAAAAACACCTATCCACACACACCACACAATCCTCAACTGTCAAATTCTTGCCTCACAGCGACTTACGAAAGATAGGCAGTAAACTTTACCTCCAGAACTTATTTACCTACAAATATAAACTCTAAGGTTTTACGAAGGGGAAATACGCGGGCAGAGCGTGGTTCACGGTAACCATCTAGTTATAGGCACCCTCGGCACCGCGCCGATAACCAACGCCGAAGTGAATGGCCGCTTTTATTACGTTACTATTGCCTGATGCCTGACTCACTGTGTATTGTGAGTCTTACATGAATGGGACGATGACTTAGAATATGTTTTTTTTTTACAGTCATACTGAAGGAAACCAAGTTTTTTTTTTATAAAGTATAAGTAATTGGTAAGTACCTTATAAAAAGTGATAGCGTGACGGCTGACAGGACAGGACAGGCCCTAGTTTATCACTTGCGGCTTCGAATCACAGCCCTTTGATAGATTCTATCGTTGCACGTGTAAGCAGGCACACCGGTTATGTCATCATTTTCCCGCCCTTATCCCAATTAACTATTACCATTTAATTATTTATTTGGGGTCGGCGCAACATGTCTTTTTCATCCATACTCCTTTATTAGTCGTCATCTCTGTAGTCACCCCCTTTTTACCCATATCCTCTTTCACACAGTCCAACCATTGTTTCTTTGGCCGTCCCGTACTCCTATAACCATCTACATCCATACACAAGACTTTCCTCACGACATTTTCTTCATTCCTCCGCATCACATGCGTTATGCATGGAAGCTTATTTAATTTGGTTTAGTGTTTATGCTTGAGTTCATTTTTAATGGCATAATTGAGTGTGCTAGCTAACAAGTGGCGGATTATTTAATTTTATGATTATATTTTAGACGGTATATATTTATTTTTCTGTTTTACGTACGTTACATACACATATGTTAATATTCTTGCATATATTTATATAGATTCAAGTTCTTCAAACTTAACAGACAGATGTGTTGCTGGGGAGTTTGTTGGCCACTTCTTCTTAACAGCTAAAACACTAAGAAGCGGGCGGGCGTTTTTGGGGGAATGTCTTTATGTAGAACTTTGACGTTCAAAAAATGCTGACTCTCAGCCTAGTTTGAATAAATGACTTGTGATTTTGACAGACTGGAAGAAAAAAACGTGTTGCGCCGAACCTAAGTAACAGGATAAGGGCAGGACGATAATGATGGTAAGTAATAAAAAATTAAAGTTTTGCAAAATTTTACATTAGAAAACACAAAATTATCACCATCATTTCAGCCGAAAGACGTCCACAGCTGGACATAGGCCTCCCCGAAATGTCACCACAACTGCTTGGTCCATGGTCTATTGATTAGAAACGTTTCTAATTAACAGCTTATTTACTACTAAAAAATTATGCTATTGAAACACTGAAGTCAATTATATTTCTAAATGTATCAAAAGTATCAAACTATGCATTTCACTAAAGTAGTTTGAATTCATGAAAGCCATTTATTTGAGTTTATGATTTCAGTCCTGTATTTTCTTTTATTCATCCGAATAGTTGGCACCCAATAGAATTTCACGTTCAATCAAGCAATTCAATATGTAGTAAGCCTTTCAATTTTCAGGTTCTACCATCAAAATGTTATTTCCTTTGAAGACTGAATGAAACAGTTATTTTTTTTAAAATAAACTCCTCAGTTAACCTTTGAGGAACTTCAGAATTCCTTTTGCCTTACGTTCAGCCAGACCAACACAAGATCCAGCCAGTACAAGCTAATCTTTTTTCAATTCCAAATTTAAAAATCGACCACAGAGAAGCAAACATTCGAAATTAGAAAACTTGGCGCGGCCAATCGACGCTCTCGCGAGTTAGGTGCGCCGCACACCAGCGCCCACTTTGTGCAAGTGCAGCCCTCACGGGTCGAACCGGTCGCCCGGGCGACGAGCTCGGCCCGGGCCGCCGCCGGGGAGCAAACGAACCCTCATAACACCCCCCCGCCCCCACAACAACACGCCAAAACCAACCTTACCACACCAACAAGAAGGTCACAATCACTTTGAAAGCTTCGCCGCAAAGTAGAATTAGCGATTTGTATGCTATGCAACACGGAATAGGGTCTGCTTTTCGAACGCTAATTCAGTTATCGCTAAGTACAGGCATGTTCGTGTGATTTTGTGCTCAGTTTCGTTGGTTTAAAGTTGAAAATTGTGTGGGGGTATGCGGTGCGTGCGATACGGTCTAAAGGGGGGTAGCTAGGGGTGTCCCCTCATTCATAATCACAGGGATGTCGAACGCTCAGGTGGTTAAGGTAGCAGATTTATCGTTTCTAGGTGAGATGGTCCGCCGCTGAATAATCTGTATTGTTTATAAAGCTCGCGTATTGTTTTATTACGGCGATTAATATGTCTGAAGTTCACAGGAGCGTCATATGACGCGTTTTTGTTGAGCTTTGTTTCAGCTGCAGTATAAAGGGAGAGTCGGAGTACAATGACTTATATTAATTGTATAATTAAACAATTTAAGTGATAACGTTTATACACGCACGCAATTTCGTTGAACATAAACGTTTCAATATGAAAAAAAAATGTTAATAGCAAGTTTTATAAAGCCTTGGGCCCGGCTTCTCAATTGAGAGTTATGAGTTAAACTCTACTTTTATGCTAAAGTTAACCAGGTTTTCCGGCTAAAGTGGACTTTCAGTTACGGCACCGTTAGCGCAGTGGTTGAGCGGTGGTCTGCTGTGCTGCGTGTCGCGGGTTCGATTCCCGTAAGGAACAAAGATTTAAATGGCCTACAGATAGTTGTTCCGAGTCTGGGTGGCTTTTGTTTGTTAGTTTAAATATTCGTGAACGCACCTACGATAAATCGTAAGGACAAAATTTTAAAAAAAAATCGAGGGAAACTGTATGGAAGAAGATTTTTTTTTTCCAACTGTGAAATACCTTAAGGCGCTATTAACTGCCATCGACCTTGAGTGGTTAGCTTACGTGTTCTGTGCTGAGCTCACGAAACACGTCGTACGTCCGTCCATCCAGTAATGGGACTCGCCTATCAAGGAGCGCTATCCGAAATTAGACACATTTTTTTACATAAAACAACAGGTAGCTATACTATATACTAAAACACGTATACTAAAATATAAATAATTAAATGATCTTTAAAATGATGAAGGTTTCATAAAATTACATTTTATAATTTTTGCATGATTTTAATTTTTTTTATCCGCGTAAGACATAACTTTACAAATTAATTACACTATGTTATAAAAATATAGTTTCAAATATTCACATCAAATTACGAAGGAAATTATCTAGAGTAACATTTTTTTTCAAAGAAATAAACCTGTTCGATAAGACGTAATATTTAATTAAAAATCATTAGAAGTCGTATAACTGCGCCTTAAATAGAAAGCAAAGTTTTCTGAATACCTTACCTTACTAGCAATTACTATTTCCTACAAATAGTACCTCGTAGGCACTTTACTAGCCATAAAAGATCCCTCTATAGCTGCACTTAATCTCTGGACTGGACTTACCTGAAACAAAGGAAACATAATGTTAATGAACGCATTACCAGCTAATCAAGATAAACGAGCTATTTCTTCGTTTTTGCTATTTTCACCTTATTGAGTGAGAAAGATTAGCACCTTATGCAATGTATCGATATTTAGAGCTGGTGTTTACAAGCTTTTTTAACCGACTTCAAAAAGAAGAGGTTATTATTTCGGATGTTTATATAAGTATATATATATATATATATATATATTTTATGTATGTTCGGGCATAACTTCAGGTTAAGCTACGCTTGCCGGGGTTAGTCCGTGGATGGGTGACCATCTTTACATACCGAGACTCCTTCGTGCCTCGGCAAGCACGTTAAGCCGTTAGTCGCGGCTGTGAATCGTGGATCTTTGACAGTCGTTACGGGTCGTCAGAAGCCCGAAAGTCTGACAACCAGTATTACCTGGGGTATCGTATTACCCAGTAACTGGGTTGTGGAGGTCAGATAGGCAGTCGCTCCATGTAAAACACTGGTATTCAGCTGCATCCGGTTAGACTGGAAGCCGACCCCAAGATAGTTGGGAAAAGGCTAGGCGGATTGATTTGTTCGGGAATAACTTCGTCATAAATAGACGGATTTGCAAAATATTTTTTTTGTTCGCAAGGGGTTTATTGAACTTATGGTTTTCGTATGTAAGTTGTCGACTAGTTTTTAATTTCCGGTTGAGCTGAAATTTGGAATACTTATGTACCTAATTGAACTGATTTAATAATGGCGCCGAGATGTAAGGACTGCTCTCTGATGGCAAACGGTAGGACAGTTAAATTTGGGCTAGTATGTTTTATTATCATGAGTACTTTGCTATTCTTTCCAAAGCATGTTTTTTTGATGTGTAATATCTTTTATTTATTTACTAGCTGACCCAGTGAACTTCGGACCGCCTCAGAATCTATATAATAAACATAATATCCGTTCCAAACAAAATGTATATGAGAATAAATTTTCTTAAAAAATTTTTTTGTCGTGAATTTATCCAAGAAATCAAAGATCAAGAAAATCGATCCAGCCGTTCTTAAGTTATAAATGGTGTAACTAGCCCGACTTTGTTTTATATATATAGAAAGATAGATAGATTATAATATATAATAAATTATTATATATTCACACAAATAAAAAAATGTAATCATTAAAATAATAAATATTTTAATTATTATATTAATTTAATATAAATTAATATAATTATTATTATTATTTGCCTTTTTTTAATGTAAAATGATGTAACAAAAAGTGTACTTTATTTATTTTATTCTATAAATATTTTAATTATTAATATATTTTATTATTATTAATTTATATTAAATTAATATAATAATAAAATAATTAATAATAATAAGGTAATAAGTGTACAAAAAGTACACTTTTTGTTACATCATTTTACATTAAAAAAAGGAAACTTAAAACTAAAACACATACAAAAGGCGGCCTTATCACACTCCGCGATCTCTACCAGACTACCTAGAATGGACAGTAGTTGCCTGGACATGACATGGGCCTGTGATTGGTGTGACAAAACCGATATTAAAAATGCAATATTAAACAATAGATAGAAAAACATTTTTCCCCTTGCTTTCCTGCAAATTGTGGGAGTGATTTCATGAAATGGGACGGAATTGTGTAACAGGAAGCCGTGGAAGCGCGCGCTATTTGATTTAACCAAGGTAGAGTGCGCACACGATAAGTCTGCGGGCGGTCGAAATCGGAACTAAACGCATTAATTTCATTTTTCAGGACAGAATGTTAATGTTGCTTATTACCAGGGTGAGATGTCAAATGTTACACATCATATGCGACCACTGTAAAGCTCGCTCGTTTTTATTTAAATTACTTTTAATTTTTCATTAAATTGAGTATTTTGGCGTTATGAACGTGTTCGTAAAAAAATTTGACAGTTTTTCAGACGTAAGTGGAGAATGACAAATACTCAACTTCAAATTAATTGTTAATTCATAAATTGGAAGCTAATATCAAAGACCACAATATGATCGTGATTAGGAATTAGATAGGTTTTAAAGCATCGTTTTTTTTTGAGCAAAATAAACACAACGTTTTTTTTTCTGAAAATTACCAAATTATTGAAGAAAGAAAGAAGAAATAAACAATATGATTTTGCTTAAAAATTAACCCTTATTGTTAGTGTCAGTAATTCTAATATTTTAGTAGGTATAGACAAGTTTAATCAAATAAAAAATATGAGTATAAAATAAAAAAAAGCAGGTGTAAGTCGTGGTTGTGGCAAGAAGGCTCCACAGGACGGCGTTGATTTTCAGTGGTCACCTATTGATAAGTTAATAAATCTGGAATCAAAAAGATTGCAGGAATGATACGGTTAATATTATAATATCGCCGAAATTAAAAGTTACTAATACCCATTCGTTACCCAGATGCTTTTACTACAGATAGTGTCCAACACTAGTAACGGGTACTCGGAAAACTTCAAAGAACCCATTAATAACAGACAGAAGACATCAAACAACAGCAGTTCAGAGCCTCCAATTGAAGCCTACACGCAGAGTTTTTACGACACCCGGTTACGACCTGAGTGGCGAGGAAACTCGCAGACTGCCTATTAAAGTCTATCCTAGAATCTCATAAAGTCATACTAACACCCCATTTTCACCACACATAACCTTTATCATTAATAAAATAAGGCCCATTTTCGGATAACAAAACGAAAGGAAAGTTTCCTCCAGTTTTCTCCCGCATTCGCCATTTTGTTCCTCGTAAAAAGTTAATGGCATTTCTGTAATTTTGCGGCTAGCAACAAGTAAAATTAAACGTATAATTACTTGAGAACGATTCCTTGCGTTATGGTGTTACATAAAATTCTATGTGATATTAAAGTAATAAAAGAAACTCTTAGTTTGCCACAGAAATAACTTTGGTTCAGATTTTATGTAGTCTCTAAACTTCCAAACCCTACACACTCGTTTTTGGAGATAAAAACGAAAAACCGAAAAGAAAAAGGGTTAAAGTAGGTATTGAGATAGACCTAATGTCTGAATTATTCGCCTGGAACATTCGATAAAACTTCAAGAGACAAAAAAACCTTCTTAAGTACTATATAAATAAAGTTTGAATAGCCTAGGTCCTAGTATTCACAACTTCTATAACAATGAAACCTAAACAGATAAAAAAACTCATACACACATATACAGGGTGTAACAGAACCGTGTGCTCATATTTTAAGAACCGGTTCTGCCCATGAAAATAAAAAAATATCTTAAAAATAATAGAAAATCCTAAAACAAATATTGGACTTTCCATGCAAAGTTATCATCAGCTGATCAATATTTGTATGGGAGATAAACATTTTTTTTTGAGAATTGCCTCTAGTTTTCTAGAAGACAGTTGTTCATATCGATGGGCAGATACAGTTCTTAAAACATGACCACACCTTTCCGTTACACCTGTATACAGATCTGTGGTATACACACAGATCTGTATATACATAGTAAATGTATCTCAGCGTGACGATCACGCAAGTTCAGTGTTTTTCCCCATCCCAAAACTACTTGAGCATACATACACATCTGTATATTTGTATCTGAGCGTAACGGTCACAAAGAAGGTTTCGCTTCGAAAATGGAGACAGCTAAATCCAAGAAACAGACGAAATATCACGTAAAATTTCTACATAGCACAGCATATGTATAACCCCAATCGATTTATCCAACAAAATCACAACTTGGACATCGATCAGGGCGCTCCAAAAGTAAGTAAGCCGGAGACGTTACGAGCGAGGTCTAGGAAACACAACGCGACGGGCTGACCAATTACGGTCATTTGTTACAATGTCCGAGTGAGCTGTATCGCTGCTACACACTCCAGATTCGGTGGGGTTTTACGTGCTGGGTATGTTTGTGGGATTTATACTTTGTATTTTCTAGTTAAGTGGAGGGTGAGAATCTGTAAGCTAATTTTAATCCTTTTTGATTATAACTAATAATAAAATAACAAAGAAAAAAGCATTTAAATCACTATGGCTTTTCGAAAAAAGAACAATGTTTTGTACCTACCAGTTTTTTCAGGTATTGCTGTCACTCACGTGTCCGTCTGTCCGTCCGTTGTCTGTCACAAAATTTTGTTCCGAAGAATTTTTTAATTTTCCATTGACTTAAGAATTTAAAATTTGGTGATAATATTTATTACTACGTATATTTTACAAAAAAAAAAAACAAAATATTGATTGCCGTCATATGGTACCTACGGAACCCTAAATATGCGAAGTGCGACTCGCACTTGACCGGTTTTTAATTTTATTCCCGCGATACGGCCCATTATGGACTCAGTGTGGAAACAAACCATATAGATACATACATAGAACATAATATTTATATCTGAAAAAAAAAATCGTTTATCTTTCAATTACTTAGAACCTAAATACGAGTTGTATTTAGAAGAATGTTTAATTTTTCAGGATCTTAACACTATATAAAATTCATTAGAATCTAGAATGGCTTTTGTTACAATCTAGTGAACAAATTTACAAAGTAGGTAACATAGTGCCGATTCTCTTGTTCAATAACTAAACTAAAATTAGAGAATTGCCATCTTTTACTAAAAGGCAGTGCGAAGGCTATAGCTTTGAACTAAGTTAGAAATGACAAACTAGTTCACGCCTTGCGCTTTACCGTGTTTTTAGTCGACATGTTTTTACGTGTACCCTTAATTTGTATGGAAATATTAGTTCAACTAAATTTGACAGTTCTAATTTACGTCCGTCTCTTTCTTGTTTTATTAGAGAGAAAAAGTAAGCAATAGACCAAAATAAGTTTAGTTTGTGCACAACAGAATAGACAACAGTATCGTCCGAAACTAAACTTGGCACTTGGCAGTAACGTGTTGGATTTAAATATCCCACGTCCCACGGGCTGACCGATGACGGCCATTTGTTGGAATGACTGAGTGAATTGTGTATCACTGCAACACATTGCTTTCAGGCCTGGTTTTATGTTGTAAGAGAACAGTTTGTAGATAGAGCCATTAAAAGCAGACTTTTACCTACTTATACACAGCTTAAACATTTGAATGGAATACACTTGATTTATAATTTTTAAATAAATTCAAAATTAAGGTGGTTCTCAACTCGAGTGTTACGTACCCGAAGGGTAACCAGCGGTACCCTATTACAAACTCCATCCGTCTGTCCATCGGTCAGCGAGCTGTATGTCAGAATCCGTAATAGGTTTTTTTTTTTGGGGGCGGGGGGGGAGGGGTTGGGAAATCGTCCAATGACTTCTCCCGCTCTGGGTGGAGCGAGAGGGCGTGTCAGACTCTTACTGACTAAAACCCACCCCTGTTCCTTCCCTGCCTGAGTGCCCAGGGGTGCAGTAACTCATTTTCAGAATTTATCCGCTACCCCTAGGCATGCAGGCACCGGCCACGATGGGCCCCGTCAGTGGCGGCTGACACTTATCAGTATATACAGGGCAGGCATCGGCCATGACGGGCTCCGTCCTTATTGCTGACAATTCTTTGAGGCGCGCGTGGAACACTACGCGCCGTCGACTCACGGGCCTGGTGCTGATCGGACGGCGAGCTACCCACTGCTCGCCGTCCGCAGGCCCGGGATCCGTAATAGGTACAGTTGAAATTTGCCATAATGTGTATTTTCTGTTGTCGCTAAAACAATTAATAATAAAAATTAAAGAGGGTTCCCTTACTAGAAACACATTTTATTTGGCTTTTTCTGCTTGATCTTAATAATGGCAACATGTAGACGCGTATAATCTTGTGCGATGGTACGGAACCCTTTATGCGCGGGTCCGAGTCGGACTTGGCCGGTTTTTTTTCTTTTTCACAATATGGCGTCTGGTTGTCGCCATATTGTATTTTGATTTCTCCCATGTCTTTAGTAGTCCGCTGACAGACAGACGGACGGACGGACGGACGTACAGCGAAGGCTTAGTAATAAGGTCCCGTTGGCTACCCTTCGGGTACGTAACCCAAAAATTGAATTCTATATTAAGTGCGGTATCAAAAAAAAGGGTTCGAGGACACGATTCCAAAAATATAACTCACTAAAATGTAGAAAAACAAAATATTTTCAAAAAACCCGACCGTAAAAAACCACAAAAAGTTCCAAACAAGTCACTTTTCAAGCAGTTTGATGCAGTTGGTGGCATGAAATCAATAATTGAACTAAAATAACTGCCACCAACCGCATTAGACTGCTTGAAAAGTGACTTGTTTGGAACTTTTTAGTTGTTTTGTACAGTCGGTTTTTTACTTTTTTTTTGGGTGGTAAAACATCAAATAACTTCTCCCGTTCTGGGTGGAGCGGGAGGACGTGACAGACTCTTACTAACTAAAACCTACCCATGTTCCTTCAGTTGGCTGTGCCAGGGGCGCGACCCACGCAGTCCGTTACACCCCGTGTTTGCTATTACCATGCTGCAGACACTCACAAACAGCAAAAAGCAAAAGCCACTTAAAATCTAAATTATTGTTTCAAGTCAAAAATGACCTTCCCAAATCTTATACACATCGTTTGTTCGCCAGTACAAACTCTAAATCGAATTATCTTTTCTTAGGTACACTTTAGTCCCTCTCAAGCCAACTCTTGACACAGAATAAGGCACAACTCTCCCCTCCCAATCCCCTCTTAGTATACGTCTTTCAACTGATTTTTCAGACTGCGTTAAGCGAGGAAACTTTTACGAGGTCATGAGCGTTAAAACTCACCGTCAAGAATGGAAAATCCAAGTTGAAAACATTATGAAAAGTAGTGGAACTCCCCCTTAAATGCTTGCCTTGAATTTAATTTAAATGAATTTTCGTTTGAAACTGTGAATAAATGTCTAGTGATGTACAACCTTACGGAAGCGTTGATCTCTTTAGGGTTCGAAACCCGAAGGGTCCAAACGGAGCCCTATTGCTGTCACTCACGTGTCCGTCTGTCCGTCTGTCTGTCGTCTGTCACAAAAATTTTTTTACGAAGATTTTTTTTAACTTCTCATGGACCTAATGTTTATTATTACGTATATTTTACTGGTGAGCAGTGGTGGAAACGGCCGCGACTTACAAATGTTAGGTCCTGAGTTCAAACCCAGGCAGGCGCTTTACTTTGTGTAAATTATTTCATCACCACTGCTCTCAAAACGGTGAAGGAAAACATCGTGAGGAAACACGCATGTCCTAGAACCAAAAATTGGAAGACATGTGACATCCACCAACCCGCACTGGGCCCGCGTGGTGGATTACGGTCCACACCCTCTCACAGAGAGGAGATCTGTGCCCCAGCAGTGGGAACATTAAAAGGCTGATGATGATGATGATGATGATGATGATGATGATGATGATGATATCGGTCAACAGCACAGAAACGAAATTTTTCGTATGAATTCAAAAGCTTGTTTAATTTTTTTTTGTGAAAAATAATGGTGCCGATTCTCTTGTTGAATATCTAAACTAAAATTAGAGAATCGCTATCTTTTACTAAACGGCAGTGCGAGAAAAGGACGGCTATAGCTATGAACTAAGTTTTACAGTGTTTTTAGTCGATATGTTTTTACGTGTACCCTAAATTTGTATGGTAATTGGTTCAACTAAATTTGACAGCTCTAATTTACGTCCGTCTCTTTCTTGTTTTATTAGAGAGAAAAAGACAGTAATAGCCTAAATTAATTTTAGTTTGTGCATAACAGAATCGACACCAATGTCTAGTTGACAAACTAAAACCTTTATAATGGACTGGCCATTTTATGAAACATAAATCAAAACTTCTTTATTTCATTGTCAGTGCCTCATTTTTAGGGTTCTGTACCCTGTGGGTCCAAACGGAGCCCTATTGTTGTCACTCACGTGTCCGCCTATCTCTTTGTCCGTCTGTCTATCACAAAAATTACGAGTCTCATGTTCCGTGTTTTCGGGTACGGAATCCTAAAAAGCGTGGCAATGGTTTTCTTTCACCGACAGTACGTGTAAGCAATATTGTTAAGTTCTTCTGTTGTTCTGCGAGTCACTTTAATGTACTTTTCATAGCGAAAGATATTTCTTTTAAGTTTGATTGATTACCCTAGTTATATCAGTCTAGACTCAGACAAGGCATTACATAGATTAGATGTCTGTGTTTTTTGGTATCTAAGATTGATGTTGACAGCAACCATAAACTATCTTTTAAACTTAAGTAATACCTTGGTGGGCTCGTTTAATATTTAACTTCGAATAAAAGAAAATTAATAGGTATTTAACTTTGAGTAAGGGAAAATTATTAAGGCTGATTATGCTTTAACAGCCTTTTAATTTTCTCACTGTTGGGACTTATGCCTCTTCTCTGCGAGGTGGAGTGGATTGTAATCCACCACGCGGGCCCAGTGCGGATTGGTAGATGACACGTGTCTTCGAATTTTTGATTCTAGGACATGTCGGTTTCCTCACGATGTTTTCCTTCACCGTTTTGAGAGCAGTGATGATGAAATAATTTACACTAATTAAAGCGCCTGGCTTCGTTTGACCCCACGACCTACAACCTTGAATATCTCTGAAATTTGAATATAATTTAAAATAAATGTTTAATATTCAAACTATAATGATTAAAAAACTTCTTTACAAAAATACAACCGACTTCCAAAAAAGAACCTAAAATGTATACATATTTTTTGTTTTTGTTATTTTTTTTTTTCAAAAAACGCTGAAGCAATTTCGATAAAAAATTTATGGAACCACCTCTGGAGTATATACTCTTTCAGATAAAAGAAGAATTTTGAAAATCGATTCATAAATGACAGGGAAATCGATGGACATAAGTAAAAAAACATACATACAGTCGAACATAGCGCCTTCTCCTTTTTTCGAAGTCGGTTGAGAAAATATTTTTAAAAAACCCGACTGTAAAAAAACGTCTAAATAGTTCCAAACAAGTCACTTTTCAAGCAGTCTGATGCAGTTGGTGGCATGAAATCAACAAATGAACTAAAGTAACTGCCACCAGCTGTATCAGACTGCTTGAAAAATGACTTGTTTGGAACTTTTTAGTTGTTTTTTACAGTAGGGTTTTTTTTAAGTTTTTTAATTCAAACATATTGGAGTTGCCCAAGCGTGTAAATAGCTGTGGTTCTCTGCAGGGTGCAGGACATTGTTACGGCCAAAACACTTGGATTGAATGTTGGCCCAAAATTGCCTATATTTGTCTGTATAACTTCAAGTTGGGAGTGGTTGGCAGTAGACGGCGCATGTGTCCTAACTCTAAGCGAGTAAACAAAGCGGTACCTGACTCTTCCTTCGGCAGCCTCGCAGGATCCCAACGAGTGGCCACTCGATTCTCTTCACACCAACACTCCTGGTTATTCTTGTTCACTAGTTACACGGACGCGGTAAATATGGGGTTATTTATTATTCCCGGAAAATCCCCAAAGTTTACGGGATATTACTCGGGATTTTAGTGTATTTGCGGGGACGATGTTAATAAGACATTAATTTAGTCTGCGGTGAGATGCGTACTGCCTCGCGGCGTAAGGCGCACTAACTTCGACTGCTGCACTTTTGATTGCCTATGGCTCCTGTAAGGCCGGCTACACACTTTGCATCACATGCTAAAACAGGACACACACACGTCGTGATACCATACCCCATCCAACTTGCAGAGTGGCGGCAACTCGCCACACCACATATCGTGTCTGTGATATTGACCATTGAAGAGTTTCTCTATTCTATTCAAGTCATGCTTACCATAAAAATGCATTGTTATCGGAATTGCACCAGCTTGTAAAAAATCAACTTCGTAGGATAAGAGGAAGTAGTTCTAGTTGCTGAACTAGGTAACTCTTTACCAAATAAACATAGCAAGTAAAATATCGGGTGTAAAAGACAGTTTCCGATGCCGAAAGCCACATTTTCTACCCATTATTTTGGTATTTTTTTTTCCCACTAGGCCATACCTGAGAATCCACTGGTTCTAGAAAGGTATTGAAGGTCAAAGTCGCAATTTTTTTCTTACTGTTTTATGAAAATGAATTCCAAGTGTTATTAAGTACTACTGCCCCCCGGGTTGAGGATAAATTCGAAACTTAGTTACCTCGCCCCCGAGCACTAAGGGCAGGAAGGAACAGGGGTGAGTTTCAGTCAGTAAGAGTCTGACACGCCCTCCCACTCCACCCAGAGCGGAAGAAGTCATTGGATGATTTCCCACCCCAAAAAAAAAAGTGTTATTACTAAACTTTTTTCCAAACAAACATTACCTGAAATTTCGATTTTTGTTTTCGAAATTACGCATTTGCAGTAACAAAAACGCAATGAATATCAAACGTACCCGACAAATACCTACGTGGCTTAGAGCGAAGGGGCGGGGTTTAACTCCATTTGCCTGGGTTAGCGTTACATTGCATGCAATAAAAAATAGTTTTATTTTTCATACCTAAAAATAAAATTCGTTTCCCAGCAATAATTTTTACGCTAAGTTACTTTATTAGACGTACAGTATACGTAGTTAACAGCTTTGTGATGTTTCTTTTTACACCGTGTTTAAGCTTGAAATAAAATAACATTTAAAGAGATATTATTGCGGCAACATACAGACAGACAATGATAGTTGTTACTTGACATAACCAAGATGTCTAAATCCTCCGTTAAAGACAGATCTCCACCGTATGCTCCACCGTGTCCTTTGGGCGATCCACACATTTGTATGCATCCCTAATATTCGAAAGCCGATTTTATATTTTGCTCGTATTTACGTTTTCAGTAAACCACACCATAATTAATTATTTAACTCTCCATTAAAATCAATAATTAAGTGATGAAAACATAAAATGTATTCGCTTTTATCAAAAACCAATATCGTAGTCATCGCATAAAGTAATGACCACAGCTGTAATTACTGGCTTCCATTATAAACCGCTTCAAAGAACGATTCGAGGGTAGTAATTGGCATAATTACCACATTTACACACACACACACATTTACACATTTAGCTACAGACAGATGATTGCTGAATTGTTTTATTTATTTGCATGCTATATTGCTCTATTTTGGATAACTAGCAATGTGGCTTTCGGAAAACCCCATTATTTTAAGGCGCAATTATATGCCAACGACCTTGAGAGGTTAGCTTGCGTGTTCTATCCTGAGCTCACGCAACGCGTCGTACGTCCACCCAGTAATAGGACTCGCCCATCAAGGAGCGCTGTCCGAAATTAAACGCATTATTAATTTATTATACATAAAAAATCAGATATTAGACTAAAACACGTATACTAGAAGATAAATAATTAAATTATCTTTAAAATGGTGAAGGTTTCATAAAAATTCGCTTTATAGTTTTTGCGTGATTCTCAATTTTTTATCCGCGTTAGACATAACTTTACAAATTAATTACGCCATGTTATTAAAATATAATTTAAAATATTTACACAGCAAATTACAAAAAATATAGTCTAGAGTAACACATATATTTTTGAAGAAATAAAACCAGTGGTTTAGACGTGATGTTCAATTTAAAATCATTAGAAGTCGTATAGGTAATTGGACCAGTGGCGAACAGGATCCCAAAAAAAAAAACAAAAAAAATACCTGACACTTGACTTTGTCAACCGAATATATATTCAACTTACCTCAACTATCGAGAAGTAACGATAATTCCACAATAGGGAATATGCATGCCATTTTACTTATTTTTGCTGCCATTGTTTTTGCTGCATATTAACGATCTGCTAAAAGCCGGTACCTTTGGGTGTCCTTACAGGCTGTCTCAGAATGGGGCGATGCCAATCTGGTCAAGTTCAATACTGCTAAGACCCAGGCGTGTCTTTTTTCCGCTAAGAGGAGCCAATTTCACCCAGCTCCATCTTTCCGAGGTGTAACCGTGCCGATAACCGACCAACTTGATCTTCTTGGTGTTACTCTAACATCTACTCTCAATTTTGGTCCCTTCATAGAGGCTAAGGCTCAAGTAGCTGCCAAAAAGTTGGGGATCCTCGCAAAGGTGAGACGGTACTTCACGCCGGAACACTGCTCCAACTCTATCAAGCACAAGTTCGATCGTGTATGGAGTACTGTTCTCATCTTTGGGACGGATCTGCCAGATACCAGCTTGATGCCCTTCAGTCGATTGAGAAGCGAGCCAAGTGGATCATCGGCAATGATAGGCTCGTTGAGTCGAAGCTCCAAAGTCTTGAGCATAGACGCCGAGTTGCTAGCCTGTCGGTTTTCTATCGGTTGCATTTTGGGGAGTGTGCGACGGAATTGCATAATTTGATTCCGCCAAGCCCGTTTCATCAACGGACCACAAGACGTACGGCGAAGTGCCACCGGTTTATGGTGGACATCCCATCCATACGAAACAGCGTTTTGAGAACACATTCATTGTGCGTACAGCTAGGGAGTGGAATTCCCTACCGGAGTCTGTGTTTCCTGATAGCTACAACCTGGGAGTCTTTAAGTGAAGAGTCAATAGGTTACTTCTAAGCAAGCGTGCTCCATCTTCGACCACATCATCGCTTAACATCAGATGAGATAGTGGTCAAACGCGTGCCTATCAACAATAAAAAAAAAATTGCTGAATTGACTGCAAAAAAATCTTAGAAGTTAATTTCGACCCACTTCCCGTTTTCGATTGAGCTGAAATTTTCCATACATGTTTAGTTTGGATGACAAAGCACAGTGAGGCTAGATTTTTTCTTAAATATCCGCAAAATGATAACCCTGCAGAAAACTAGCTCATGATTGTTCAGAGTTCATGTGTCGGGCCGTTTGACTTCTATATTAGGCCTGCAGAGGTCGCTAATGCCGTCATTGCCATTCCGCTCACGTGCTCAGCCTTACGCTCGTCGCGGGAATTCCGCTTATTATGCGAACGCCGCGCACCTCGGCACATCACTTTGTATTTAGATAATTTACGCCTAAAAATGTTATGGTATGCGTTCTTGGAGGAATATGGTTGGGATATTAGTTTGGCAAAATAGAATTTCGTTTTGTGTTGAGTTGATAGTCAATAGTCTTTTGAAATCAATCTTAAGAAGATTTTGAAAGCTGAGATAAATACTTAGCACTTTTTTTGGCTTAATGGTATCCCTGTTACAGTGACGTACTTTACTATTAAACTAGGGACCTAATTTAGAAAAAAGTTAACAATATAATTTGTTACCCGACTGTCCCAGAAGCAAGGTAAAGTTTTTTTTATTAAAACACTGATTAGCATGTTTTTTAATCAACTTCAAAATGGAGGAGGTTAACAATTCGGATGTTTATATATATATATATGTTTATTTTTATATATGTTCGGGCATAACTTCGTCATATACAGGCTGTAACGGAAAGGTGTGGTCATATTTTAAGAATTGCATCTGCCCATCGCTATGAACAACATTCTTCAAGAAAACCTGAGGAAATTCTCAATATTTTTTTTTACCTCCCATACAATATTGATTAGCTGATGAATATCCATGGGCAGAACCGGTTCTTAAAATATGACCACACCTTTCCGTTACACCCTGCATAAAGACGGATTTATAAAATTCTTTTTTTTGTTCGATAGAGGTTTTTTTAATCAACAACCCAATTGTAGAATAAACGCTAGAACATAAAAATATTATCAAAGCCAAAATACGTGACAAGAAACAAACGTCTACGTACCAATCTCCGCTTAAGAATGCGATACTTTGACTTTCGGCTTTGAAAAACTAAAACGTTGAAAACCGTAACTATAGAAAAAAAAACACCCAATTATTCAATACTAAATAAACCATACCAACTTAGTTAACAATCTCAACTAATCTCCAAGCTCCCTTAATAAAGACGAACAATATAATTAAGCAGCTGTACATGTAGAATTAACATACCATACCAACAGACCATTTTATCTTGACATTTCATAGAGGCGCTGATGGCTAAGGCGGTCGCGGATAAATTCGGAACAGAGTTACCACGTTACCCACGTCTTGTCCACGTTACCCTCGTTACCCAATTTTATATAAACAGATTAGTTGAAAATAATACTCACTAATAACGCTCTGGGTCGAGCGGGAGGGCGTGTCAGACTTTTACTGACTAAAACCCACCTCTGTTCCTTCCTTGCCTGAGTGCCCCCCTGGGCACTCAGGCAAGGAAGGAACAGAGGTGTTTATATAAAATTCAAAGTCCTAACTGACTGACTGATATACCAACGCACAGCCTAAACCGCTGGTCCTAGAGACATGAAATTTGGAGGGTGTGTTCTTTGTGAAGAGGAGGTATCCATTAAGAAAGGGTTTTAAGAAATTCAACCCTTAAAGGGGTGAAAAAGGGGTTGAAAGTTTACAACGGGGAAAGTACTAATTCCAAGCTAGTCTAACATAAATAGCCTGTTTTGTCCCACTGCTGGGCAAAGGCCTCCCTCTCCCTTTTCCATGTAACTCTGTCCTTTTCTAGTACGGAATAGTCTTTTTGGTAGGAATCGAGCTCGTCCCGCCACCTTTGCCTCGGTCATTCATCATTTATCGAAATAAATGCAGAGGCTTAGATATACCGCAAAAACATTTCGAAGATAAAAGTCCGAAGTAACACCCGGAGCAATTACTAGACTCCAAGCTGTTACTGACAATTTCCTAGTGGGAAACCCAATAACACAAATCTTCTGCTAACCCGGGGTTTTAGCTCAGACTCATCAATCAAGCTTGCGAATAGTTGACCTTAGAAATAGTCACTTCAAAATCAGTTCATTAAAATTTAGTTCCATATTTAGCCGTGGGTCAAGCGAAACTGGTCGGCCAGTGTGTGAAACCGAGCGAAAAATGCGAAATAAAGGGTGAAAGTTTGACGTTACGGGTTCCGTCGTTAATCTTTTTTGATGATGTAATGTGTCTTCATGGTTGTCTGACTTCGGGATCAGGATTATCATGGTGGTAAATAAAATGAGGAATAACAATGAATGTGTATGAATTTTACAAGGGTTGTTCACAATCATGTTTTATTTTTACTTTAGTGTTTTTTAGGACAAGCCACGTGCCCGACCGATATCTCGGCAAAATTTTCTAACTTCCATAAAAAGTATTTTTCCTCTTCTATAACCCTTTAAAGGATGATCGATTTATCAAAAATCCTTCTTCCGTATTAAAAGGAACTCATGTGCAAGATTTCACATTTCTAGACTTAGTGGTTTGGGCTATGCTTTAGATCTACCAGTGCAGAAACGACGACACTCGCTCGATGTCGAAGATGTCCTGCCACACTTCGAAGCCTGACAAAAAAGTGGAGAGAGCATCTCCTTCAAGCTCTCTCAGGTGCTGACAGGGGACGGTTGCTTCGGTAAGTATTGAATAAGATTGGGCGAGAGGCTACGGTAATTTGCCGCCTTTGTGACAGCGACTTGGATTCGGCACAGCACACGCTCGAAGAGTGCCTGGTCTTCTGAGCGGCGGGTCCCGGTCGCCACCTGCATCATTTAATACAGGCGGGACTTTGGAATCGCGGGCACTCATAGTGGGGTCTCTGTTCACCCACAAAGTGATACCACGGAAGACTGCACACTGATTGTGCAGCCTTTTTGGCGCAGTCGTGAGGCACACGCTATGCTATTTTTTTTTTTACTTTTGGATTGTCAGTTTTTTGTAATTATCACTTTTTATTTATAATTGTTCCTTTTTTTAGTTTTAGGTCATTTGCGTGAACGTTACTGTAGCCAAATAAATATTTTTCTTTTTCTTTCTTTCAGAGATTTCGTGGCTAAAGTAATAACAGCCGCACGGGTATCGCCATAAGGTTAAGCTACGTTTGCTGGGGTTGGTCCATGGATGGGTGACCATCTTTACATACCGAGACTCCTCCGTGCCTCGGAAAGCACGTTAAGCCGTTGGTCCCGGCTGTCAATTGTGGATCTTTGACAGTCGTTGCGGGTCGTCAGAAGCCCGAAAGTCTGACATCCAGTCTTACCAAGGGGTATCGTATTACCCAGTAACTGGGTTGTGGAGGTCAGATAGGCAGTCGCTCCATGTAAAACACTGGTATTCAGCTGCATCCGGTTAGACAGGAAGCCGACCCCAAGATAGTTGGGAAAAGGCTAGGCGGACGATTTCTTTCTTTCAGAATCAGGTGCACATCGAAGCTCATCTCTTAACAGTCTCCTCAGAGATGTGCCTGATCAACGAGGTGATTTTAGTGAGTTAAGAATCTCACTCTCCCCACATTTTCCCAAAAATCCGCTTTAAAGGTTTTACCACTAGAACAGAAAAAATTGGTTTTACTTTTGTTTATGGCCTTTTTAAGCAAAAAATTCTTCTGAATTTTCTCATAATCCAGTCTTAATTTTCTCTTAGCATTATAAAAGAAAAGTAATTTCTCATGTTCTAACATTTTAATTTATGCAAATGCTTTACGTAACATTTCAATAACTATCTAGAGAATAATAATTATAATCTGACAGCTTAAGTTTACTTAAATTGGCTAGACAAAGGCCATTTTACTTAGATTTAGATCTAGAATTATTTATGTTGTTAATTAAGATTTCAAATAATTCACATTGCTTGAGGCATATCGGTTTTAGTTGATCGTAGGTATATGAATAAAAAACTTTTTTACAATAAAATAGAACCGACTTCCAAAAAAAGATGAAAATAAATTTAAATTCGGAAGTTTTGTGTCTTCGTTTCTTGACACCGACTTCCGCAATTAAAGTTATTTTCATCTTTTTTTGGAAGTCGGTTCTATTTTTTTGTAAAAAAGTTTTTTATTTTTTACTTTTTAGTTGTGGTTCCCCATTAAACTGTTTTAACAATTCATAGACATACGATCGCAGCAATCGCAGTTGATTTGCTGTCAATTTTTGAAGAGTTCCGTTGTTTGTCTCCGAAACCAATCATCAGATCTATATGAAATTTAAATGGGACTATTTCGGAACAAACCCCTTTCGAACAAATAAATAATTTTGCAAATCCGTCTATAAATGACGGAGTTATGCCCGAATATACATAAAAAAAAAATACAAACATCCGAATTGAAAACCTCCTTCTTTTTGAAGTCGGTTAAAAACAAGACATGCTGCTAATTTGTGATGGAATAATTAAAATTGACATTAGTTTTGAAAGAAAACCGATTTTAATATTAATCTTATTTCTTATCACCTCAAGATGTAATGAAAAGAAGCTGAGAAATATTCTTTACCAACATTTTTCCATTCGAGCCAAATTCCCAACCGTCAGATTCGACAGTTTGACAGATATTCAATGCCGAAACCGTCAAATCTACAAATTCCCAACACGCAGTTATATTTCCCTATCAACATTATTTCTGACAAGCCAAAGCAACCTTCCTTACTCTTGCTCCCTTGTTTCCTTCAAATCTGCATATTAATATTTAAGCCCAGAATAATCAAAGTAGCACCATCTGCACCAGACAGGCAGACAAACCACAGGTGAAAAGGGGTCTCCTTTCACTGAACCCTGAAAACACAAAGTCCCCCTCCTCCCCTTTAGAAAGTGGCGTGCGACGTGTTATGTCATGCCATAATCAAACGTCACGTGACAAGGGGATGTGACACCCCGCCTCTCCTCTCGTCTCCGCAAACATTCGTGTTGCCACCTACCAGGGATTAAGAACTGTTTGTTCGTCATTCGATGGATGAAATGCTATTTTTTTATTGGGGAACTTTGGATGGATTTGTGTATAAGGTGTGGTGCGATTTTGTTAATTTAATTTTGAGAAATTCTTTTTAGCTTATTATCCTTTCTCTCTCAATAATAAACAACCGTTAATTGTTTTTGTGTCCAGGCAAGAATTCAACTATTAAAGTATTAACTGTTTAATTTGGGAACACTGAGGAAAAACTATTGTTTTCTTGTTATTATCAGTAATTGCTTTATATGAAATAGATTTTTCTCCCTTTTGCTTATCGACTTATAAAAATAACTGCAGATGCAGTTGATGGTCGTTATTTCAATTCGATTATTGCGTTCATGCCATCAACTGTATCAGACTGCTTGAAAAGTGACTTGTTTGGAACTGTTTAGATGTTTTATACAGTCGGGTTTTTAGAAAATATATTTTTTTATTTTCTACATTTTTTTGGAATCACCTCTTCGAACCCTCTATTTTGATACCCCACTTAATATAGTTCGTCGACTTTATTTTTTTTCCTTTTTCACAACATGGCGTCTGTTTGTCGCCATATTATATTTTGACTACTGTCATGTCTTTAGTAGCACTCGCAAGATTAAGACGAATCAATTGACGTAAGAATTATCAAAACCGGCCCACGCGTTCGGTCTTTAAAGCGCCACAAAGGAACAAACATACGTATGTACGAGTATGTTTAATTACACACAGGCTGATTAACACATTACCCTCCCTTGCGTCGCACAGTCGGGTAAAATTGATTATCATGACTCAGTTTTATGATCTAGTAGTAAAGAAAAAGCTCCACATGCCAGAAAAAAAATCCCTCCCTATAGACGTTCGTCTACCTCTGAGTGGGTAACCCCAGTTCAACTAGATGTTTGTACTGCATTAAACATTCTTTGTCGGAAATAATGAATGAGTTGCGCAAACTTGGCCGCCGAGCGAATATTAACCAATGTTGATCTTGCTTCTTTGCTCTTTTGGTACCGCACTTTTTTAGGGCGACTTGGGAAAATAACATTATTACGTCACGTCTGTGAAAGGGAGGCGAAGATATTGAAGTCTAAATACTTATAAGTGTGCTGTAAACCTCCTTAGTTCGAGATTTATAGACGACTAGCTTCAGCCAGCAGATTCGCCTGCTTGAAATTATACTTCCCCCATTATAAATGACTAGCTGTGCCCGCGGTTTCAGCCGCGTTTATGTATCTTTATAATCTATCTCTGCTCCAAACTTCATCCAGATCCGTGCAGGCGTTCTGGCGTGATTGAGTAACAAACAGGAGGCCTCAGTCCCTTTTGGTACAACGATTTTCTTTTCTTTTTTGTTGTGTAAGTTTTATTTTTGTTTTATGTAATGTTGTGCCAATAAACGCAATTTTCTTTACTTTCTTCTTTCTTTCAAAATTCAAACATTCATCCATCCAAACTTTCGCATTAATACTAATAGTACGACAGGAAGTAGGATTGCAAGATTGAGTGCAAATATGGTGCTGTTCCACTAACGATGGGATACCTGAGACTGTGTGCCCTTATCCCTGCATATTTCCGGCGTTGATATACACCACTGCTAGCTCAGTTGGCAAGCCGTAGTATTAGCTAAGTTTTGGAACGTCTCAATTTAGAATGACATCTTCATTCTAAGAAGAAGTGTGGAAAGGAGTTAAGGAATTGAAAAAAAAAAAAAATTCCAAAAAACCAGACCTAAAAATCATCTAAAAAGTTCCAAATAAGTCTCTTTTCAAGCAGTCTGCTGCAGTGGGTGGCAGTTTTTTTAGTTCAATTATTGCTTTCTTGCCACTAACTGCATCGCAGTCGGGTTTTTTGAATTTTTTTTTCTACATTCCTGTGAGTTATATTTTTGGAATCGCCTCCTCGAATCCTTTATTTTGATACCCCACTTAATATAGTTCGTCGACTTTAATTTTATTCATTTTCACAATCTGGTTGTCGCTATATTGTATTTTGGTAACTGTCATGTCTCTAGTAGCACTCGCAAGAATAAAGACGAACCAAATGGTGTAAGATTTATCAAAATCGACCCACGCATTTAGTCTCTATAGTGCCACAAAGGAACAAACATACATACATAGGCTGATAAACACATTACCCTCCCTTGCGTCACGCAGTCGGGTAATAAAAAAGCTAAGCGGGATACTCTGTCTTAATATTTATCAGCCCGTAGACTTTTGAAAATATCCGAAGGAGAACCAAAGCCACCGACTTAAGGGTCTACTAACGGTCCAGTGGCTCATTGAATAAGAAATTGTAGCATAGCACAGAAAATAAATATTACAAAATCCAACTTCACGTTTGTGACAAAGAGGATAAAGCATTTTTACGTTGTTAAAACAGGTCTCAAAATGTTTCGTATCCAAAGTACTAGGCAAAAGTGTCAGAAACGGCCGTTTTTGGACAAGGTAGTCCGATGAACAGCTAGCCATTTTACTTTTTTATTGTCGTTTACGCTAACGCTTAGTACAAAATGTATGGCAATGACATTACCAGCGTAGATAAATGTCACGTGACTTATCGCAGGTAATGTCATTGCCATACATTTTGTACTAAGCGTTAGCGTAAACGATAATAGAAAAGTAATATGGCTAGGGGGGAGGGGGGCTGGTGAGTGTCGCAGGAATTTGATGAATGCGAGCGCATATGACCAGTAGTTGTGGTGACACTTGGGAGAGGCCTGTGTCCAGCAGTGGACGTCTTTCGGTTGAAATGATGATGATGATGTTGAGACTTTTTGGTTTGCTACTGAAAATGGGCTTCTCTTTTACAAACATAGGTCTACGGAAGATTCCACACGTAAGAGAGAAAGAAAGAAAAACAAACGCGAAATTGTTTTACAGAAGCCTAAAAACTAAACAAGTGTATATTATACAGGGTGTAAAAAGACATATCACAGAGCCGTTAACGTCTAACAAAGTAGTTTTACGCAAAAATTATTACTGGGAAACGACTTTTATTTTTAGGTATGAAAAATAAAAATATTTTTTATTCCCCGCAATTTAACAAGAACACCGGCACGAAGAGTTCAACCCCGCCCCTTTGCTCTAAGCCACGTAGGTACTTACTTGTCGGATATGTTTGATATTCATTGCGTTTTCGTAACTGCAAATTCGTAATAATTTCGAAAAAAAAAAATCGAAAATTCAGGTAATGTTTGTTTGGAAAAAAGTTTAGTAATAACACTTAGAATTTATTTTCGTATAGAAGTAAAAAAAAAATCCGACTTTGACCTTTAATATCTCCAGAACCAGTGGTTTCCCAGGTATGGTCTAGTGGAAGAAAATGATTCAAATAATGGGTAAAATATGTGGCTTTCGGCTTCGGAAACTGTCTTTTTACACCCGATACAGAGTACATTTCTAAACATGAAATTTGAAGGAAATAATATGCGTCACTACCACGCAAAACGGATAACGCTCAGCATACTGCCGCGGCACGAATCAACGGCGCTGGGCCCTAATTCTATAACTTGCCATCGATACTCTATCGACACACAACATACTTACATTATTTTGCCACTGTTGCAAATTTGCTATTCAGCAAAAACTTTTAAATGATATTAACATATTATAGTAGACCAGACTACCAATTATTACAATAGACTTATTATGGCGTTTCAATGGCACTACAGTGGCAAATCAATGACCATAAATAATTTATAGAATACCAAATGTCAATGACTATTCTATTGAGACACCACTGACACACTACCGACACACTATTAACAAGTTAGTTATTTTACAGAATTGGGCTCCTGGTCTTCAGCGTTTGCATGTCACTGTCTCAGAACAATAAATAAAACATCAGTAATTACTTATTGTTCCGAGGCACAGAACAAATTTTATCCACGTTTGTTCAGAAAAATGCTACCACTTATTTAAAATTAACTAACTCACAACTTTCTTGACCCAAATAACTACCAGTCACAGAGATTACACTTTAAAACCTAGCGCCAAGAAAAGCGAAAACTTCATCGGCACCACCTCGGAACCAACAGTTTCTGGCCTGAAGCCAAAAATATAACAAACCTTTAAGATATTTTCTGATCGGGGAAGACACGACCCGAATTTAACGGCCATTCAACACATAAACAAACCAGTTAAAGTAACATAAAGTTAAAAATAGGCCAAGTGCGAGTCGGATTCGCACATGAAGGGTTCCGTACCATCGTAGAAGATTATCCGCGTCATTATTAAGATCTAGCAAAAAATACCAACAAAAACACGTTTCTAGTAGGGCTCTTTAATTTTAACTTATTTTAATTTTTATTATTAGTTGTTAGCGGCAACAGAAATACACGTTCTGTGAAAATTTCAACTGTCTACCAATTACGGATCATGATATACAGCCCGCTGACAGACAGACGCACTGACAGCGGTAGCTTAACTAGTGGTCCCATTGGTTTCCCTTGGGGTACGGAACCCTAAAGAAAAAAAAAACATGAATGATATTATATATTCAGAACAGTCGACGGATAGCACTAGAAGTAAATGCTGAATTCTAGTAAAATTGTTATCCTGTCGCTTAGTGTATTTTAATACCAATCTTATATTTTATATTAACACGTTTTTACTACCTTCCCTGATACTCGTACTATGTCAAAAATCTTAGAAGTTAAATTTGACCAACTGCCCGGTTTCCGATTAAGTTGAAATTTCCCATATTATGTTAACCTTTTTTAGGGTTCCGTACCCGGAGGGTCCAAACGGAACCCTATTGCTCTCACTCACGTGTCAGTCTGTCTGTCCATCGTCTGTCACAAAATTTTGTTCCGAAGATGTTTTAACTTCCCATTGACCGAACTTGAAATTTGGTGAGAATGTTTATTATTACGTATATTTTATTAACAAATACCAATAAATGATGTGTTCGTCTGTCCGTCCGTCATCTGTTTTTTTTTTTTGGGACTTCTCCCGCTCTGAAGGGCGTGTTAGAGTTTATATTTATGTATAATCTATATCACCCTGACTATCATTACGAATCGATGACACCTCTTCATCAAAACCAATACTGCCCCTTTTGGCTTTCCCGTGGTCGGGTAAAAAGTCCCATTCATAGAAATCGTTTCATGACATTACAACTTCCGTTCATCAATTAATTAATACCTTACATTGATTTGATTTCTATTATCAGTAACACATAAAGGCAAGGGTCGATTAAAGGGACAAGCCTGTTTTAGAAGATCCTTATCGAGACTTAGGGGTCCGCGGATCGTTCAGTAAAGAGATTACTTGCGTAAACAGCTTTGCCAATTTGGATTATACTTTCTTTCTGTGAATGGTTATTTATTTTGGCTTTGTGCCTCTTATTATTTGGAAGGTGAGCTGACGATCTTTATTTATTTTTTGTTTGTTTAAGAAGCTTTTGGAGTGGAGGGTGATGGCGATTGGGGTTTTGTTCGCAGTGAGAGCGAAGCGTTTAGGGACTAATTATTTTGGACTTAAGCTTAGGCTTAAAATGTGGTATTCCATAGAAATAAAATTTTTAATAAAGAATGTTTTTATTATTGAACTAGCACTTTGTTCGCGGCTTCGCTCCCGTGACCTTTCCCGCGGGAACTGTTACTTTTCCCGGGATAAAAAGTAGCCTATGTTACTCGCTGATAATATAGCTTTCTATTGGAGAAAAACTGGTTAAAATCGGTCCAGTAGTTTTTAAGTTTATTCGTTACATACAAAAATACGAATCTTTCCTCTTTATAATATTATATAGTGTTAATAATCATTAATTTAATGATTAGTTTCAGCCGTTCAGGATTTTTTTAAGTTTTAGGCAAGCGTTAGATTTTACCTGAACTGGGGGCTGAGACAAATTACTTTTATATTAGCGTTCACGCCGACGCTTAGTAAAAAATGTATGACAATGACATTACCTGCGGAGAGAACAGTCACGTCACTCACGTCCAGTAATGTCATTGCCATACATTTTGTACTAAACGTTAGCGTGAACGCTAACAAAAAGATAATTTGTCTCAAGCAACCGGTCATATAAAATTATGTACCTAATATTTTACATATTTAAATTCCCAAACTTACAAAAAGTAACGGATTATGTGATTTAAAATCATCTTTGTGTATGTCGTTAAAAACATATTATTTTTCTACGGAACCACAGCCAAAATAACAGAAGGTACTTCTTTTCATGAAGACATAATACTTGTGTTTTCTACGAATCGCCAAAAAATACATCTCCTTTACACAAAGCAATCTAAGTAAAAGTTACTTAACGGTTTTTTGTTTTACATTTATTTACATAAGCTTAGCTTCGAGAGAGATTCGGTGCTGAGATCAAAACAGTAAGTATGTACTTAGTTCTACTTTATATTTCTGTCACGTGAATCTTGATCACACTTATTTGGAATTTTACTTAAATTTATATTTCTATGGGAATTGTGGAAAAGTTCTGGTGATTGTGATATATTTATTATCTAAAAATTTGCTGCCTTTAAATAAGGTAACAAGATTTGTTGCTTCTAAAAAACCGGCCAAGTGCGTGTCGGGCTTCGCACATTTAGGGTTCCGTACCAAATTTATTTTTGAGTATTTGTATGGCTTTGGGTCAACAAGGTGCTTATAGTGTGAAAATTGGAAGACTGCAGCCCCAACCATTTGGCTGTAAAACATGTGTGATAGACGACAGAAAGACAGACGGACAGACGGACACGTCATCATCTGCTTAGCCTTTCCCCAACTCTCTTGGGGTCGGCTTCCAGTCTAACCGGATGCAGCTGAATACCAGTATTTTACATGTAACGACTGCCTATCTGACCACCACAACCCAGTTACTGGGTAATACGATATCCCTTGGTAAGACTGGTTGTCAGACTTTCGCGCTTCTGACAACCTGTAACAACTGTCAAAGATCCTCGATTGACAGCCGGGCCCAACGGCTTAACGTGATTTCCGAGGCACGGCGGAGTCTCGGTATGAAAAGATGGTCACCCATCCATGGACCAACCCCGGCAAGCGTAGCTTAACCTGATGGATCGACCTGTGTGGCCGTTTGGACCCCTCGTGTAGGGAACCCTAAAAACTGTGGGTGAAATACCACAATAGTATACAGAAGTGAGTAGTCATATTTTAAACACTGCTTTCTGTCCATAGAAATGGACGACTTTCTTCAAGAAATTAAAAGTTGATTTAAAAAACCGGCCAATTGCGTGTCGGACTTCGCACATTTAGGGTTCCGTACCATATGAGGGAAATCAATATTTTGGTATTTGTTAGTAAAATATACGTAATAATAAACATTATCAAAAAATTTCAAGTTTATACGTCAATAAGAAGTTAAAAAATTCTTCGAAACAAAATTTTGTGACAGGCGACGGACAGACAGACAGACGGACACGTGAGTGACAGCAACAGGGCTCCGTTTGGACACTTCGGGTACGGAACACTAAAAAGTGGGACTTCCCGTACGAATTTTAATCGGCTGATGATTACTTTGTACGGTAAATCTCATTATTTTTAATGGAAATTGACTATTGCTTCCTTAAAGAAAGTTGCATCAAAAAAATTACCACGCGCACGTTACATCCTGTAGTTAGTGATCTCCCTGCCAACTACAGCCTTTAGTAAATCTATTTTCAGCATTTAATGTAAAAGGCTGATGCAATTTAATGATACGACTTCATCATCATCATCATTCTCCTGCCCTTATCACAACTTATTAGAGGTCGGTGCAACATGAATGTCTTTTTCTTCCATACTTCCCTATTAGCCTTCATCTCTGTAGTCACCCCCTTTTCACCCATATCCTCTTTCAACACAGTCCATCCATCGTTTCTTTGGCCTTCTCCTACTCCTACAGCCATCCACATCCATACACAGATACGACTTCATACTGCCGAGAAAAGCTCAACAAAACCCTTTCAGTCTGCATTTTAGTTTGAAAACTACGGATAATCCAAAAATTCAATTTAAAATAGTACATATACTTAAAGCAAAATATTTCAGCCAGCCAAAGCACTAAAACGCCAGAGCACAAAGTCAAAATTATAGCTCAGCTTACAACTGCTACCTCTGAACAAAAGCGTACTGTTATACCGTATCATACAGGCTACAACACATATTACACCAAAAGTATTTCATACCAAAATTGCAGACGCAGTTACCGCAGTTTTCGAACAAGAAACTCAGACCACAGATTATATTTCATATAGAGACTTTACTCGGTATACTGACAAATATCGCCAACACACACATGAGCAATACCTTTTATATGAAGTTGAGCAGAGTCAAGCGAGCCCCCGTTATATCTCATACGAAATCGTGTAAAGGACAGGTACATATGTGTGAGTGTAAACAGCTCCAAAAGCATATAGTCAAGAATTGTTCAGTATGTTATTATTACCTCAGTTTCCAAACTAGACGCTCGCACCGCAGACATGGCTTAGGGGCACTCGTATAGAATATGATCCTTCATTTTAATTAAGAATTATTTACATTCTCCCTATATTTGTTGAACGATGCGTAAATATGGGTAAGTTCGTTTTAATGAAATTTTACTAAGTTTGTATCAATCGGATGGTGTGTGTTCGGTTTACATACGAACCTTAACCAGAGTAATGTGGTGAAAACTTTTCACCGATTCACACAAGTTTTACATTCTATATATAAAACTCATTAACCATATGTTTATTTTAAATATTGATTAGCGGATTCTATATCAAATTTCTCTATAGACAATTTTTTTATTACGATCTTGTTAATCAGTGTTCAAACCAGTCACATGGTTAAATAAACGGTATTTTTAGGGTTCCGAACCCGAAGGATCTCAACGGAGCCCTATTGCTTTCACTCAAATGTCCGTCTGTCCGTCTGTTTGTCTGTCCGTCGTCTGTGACAAAATTTTGTTCCGAAGAATTTTTTAACTTCCCATTGACCTATATTTTTGTTTGGTGAGAATGTTTATTACTCGTATTACGTATATTTTTACTAACAAATACCAATATTTGGCACGGAACCCCAAATGTGTGAAATCCGAAACGCATTTGGCCGGTTTTTTAGGGTTCCGTACCTGAAGGCTCCAAACGGAGCCCTATTGCTGTCACTCACGTGTCCGTCTGTCCGTCGTCTGTCACAAAATTTTGTTCCGAAGATTGTTTAACTTGCTATTGACCGAACTTGGTTATATTGTTTACTATTACGTATATTTTAATACCAATATATTGATAAATCAAATTTTTCAATTGATAATTCCCTCAGTTCAATAATTTCCTCGCTAACGCTTTGTAAAAAATGTATGGCAATGACATTACCTGCGGAGAGAACTGTCACGTGACTCACGTCCGGTAATGACACTGCCATACATTTTGTACTAAGCGTCAGCGTGAACGCTAACAGAAAAGTAATTTGTATCAAGCAACTGATCAACCGTCGCTATTTTCGTCACAGTAATTGAATAAAATGGCCACCAGATCAAAAACAATTTTCCATACAGCGTGACCACCATTCAATTACACAAACAAACATATGGAAATAATGCCAATTCCATATTGGAAATAAAAGAATAACAATGACGTGGAATAGGGGATCGCCGTGGGGGAGGAGAGGCGATTGGTTGTGGATGTTTCGCAAGTAAAATAAAAATATAACCGCGTATGAGAGAAACAGGGGGCTAAACATAAGTAGTGTTTTTATATGTTTATGTATGAGAGTGCTTATTCACGGTGTGATGGTTATTTATGGGTGGAAACGTAAGGATGAATATTAGCATTTATTATACATAATATCACGCTTGTACTCTTCAAGGGTTTAGGCAGAAGTGTTGTTTTATTAGAACACCCATACTTTGCGAGTTATTTTTAATTGAAGCTAATACCTATATGTGTAAACAAATCTTAGATATTAAGGGTCTACTAGCGACCAAGTGGCGCCCTCATTGAATAAAAAATCGTAGCATAGCCTAGAAAATAAATATTAAAGAATCCAACGTCACGTTTGTTACAAATAAGATAAAGTATTTTTACGTTGTTAAAACAGGTCTCATAATAATGTTTCGTATCCAAAGTAGTAGGCAATAGTGTCAGTAACGGCAGTTTTTGAATTAATAGAATTTGATGAATATACTAAAATAGAGTACGAACAGTGAAAGCAGAATCAAAATTTTTCGAAAATTAAACGATATATAACAATTTTAAACAAATATATCTGTCTCTCTCTCGGAAACGCTGTTTTCGTCAAAGAACTTCTCTTTCTAATTATCAACATTAAAGCTTTATAACTTCATCGCTGATGATGATATTTTAAAAATTCCTTCATATTTGTTCACTATAGTTAATAAGTCTTCAATTCAACAAATAAAAAATGTCATGCATATTCTCTATTCCTATTTCTAAAAAATATGATTCAAAATGACATAAAAGTGAACAAAATTAAACTAAAAATTTCGCCCTACTCAAAGAAGTTGAAAAAATTTAAATACCTTTTTCATTTTCTCCAACCCTTTCACCACAAACCGCTATAAAAGCACTTAATAAAACATTTACAGAGCAAATTAAAATTCAGTCACAAACACACCTAATACACGCCAACATTTAAAACTTAAACTACTCTACCCAATGCTCTTGACATCAAACGGAAAAATTCTTGTACCGACCCAAATAAGGATGCTTTTCCACTAGAAACGTGCGAGGTTAATAGCTGGGCGGTGCGCGAAAAATTATGCACCAGTGAGATCAGTTATTTTTCCTAACCTGGCTGGTGGAAAAAGACGAAGCTTTTGTATGTACCTACACGTACAGATACTATTATTATTTATTTAACAACTCATGTACATATATCGGGTGTAGAAAGACAGTTTCCGAAGCCGAAAGCCACTTATTCTAAGAACCTGGGAATCCACAGGTTCTGTAGATATTGAAGGTCAAAGTCACAATTTTTGTTTTTTTACGAAAATGAATTCCAAGTGTTACTAAACTTTTTTCCAATCAAATATTACCTGAATTTTCGAAATTCCAAATTTCGCATTTGCAGTTACAAAAACGCAATGAATATCAAACGTATCCGACAAGTACCTACGTGGCTCAGAGCGAAGGGTTTGGTCCACTTGCCTGGGTTCGCGTTTAACATTGCGCGCAGTAAAAAAATGATTTTTTGTCATACCTAAAAATAAAAGTCGTTTCCCAGCAATATTTTTTGCGCAAAATTATTAAATGTACAGTAAGCGTAGTTGACGGCTATGTGATGTGTCTTTTTACACCCTGTATATAATAAACACATAAGAAGGAGGAAACAGAATCACCTTTGTACCTAACAAAGGTGATTCTTATTCCTAATGAAATCTCTTCCAGCATAGCTGCGTTGGAGAGTTGGAAAAGTAGAAGAAGACACCATGTGTAAGAGTAATAGAAAAAAAAGCAACGAAATAATAGAATAAACAGTGTAAAGATACTATTTGTACATTTACTATTTATTTTACTAAAAAGAGAGAGATGCGACTGAGAAATCAGAGCGAGGAATGTGTGCAAGTGATGCGAGCGAGGAATGTGTGCGAAGGATGTTTGCGATGAGCGCGAGCGGCTATATAGCTGCGCGCTTGCGACCATCGCACCCCGCCACGCACAACTGAAAAGATTCCGCTTCGCATCCTCGCACCGCACAAACTCCTCACACAGCTTTGGTGGACACAATCACAATTTCTTACAACGCTGCCACACAACCTCGCACCGCCTAGCTACCTCGCACATTCTCTGCTGGAAAAGCACCCTAAATTGCGACCATTCAGTCGGCGAAAATAGTCGCAACTCCGAGCTGCGATAAAGAGGCGAAAAAAAATAATAGAAATAGCTCAGTCGTTTGGGAGAAATAACGGAATTGGTAAGGTATGAATGGTTAATACGGAAAGAGGGGGAAACTGGGAATTAATTTGCCGCGGTGAACACCATGGGTACGTTTTCCCATTGGGCTTCAGCATTATGTTCTTTTAGGCAATAAATGTTTCGAAGATATGTGTGAAGTTTACGTGTGTAAGTGTTTTTAGTGTTTATAGTCGCGTTAGGGTATATTTTGGGGTCTGGTGGGTACAATATTTTACTTATGGCCGAGTATAAAGTGGTTTTAAAAGCAACGGTGTTTTTTTATGATGTCTTGTAAACATAGCAACGTACGACGTCCTTCCATTCGCTTATGATAATTTGAGTTCATTTGAATTGGAAAACATCTTACTTAACAATTTTTTTTGACATATTTTAATAAGAAATATAATGATCAGAGTAGTTCGAGATATTTTTTGTACTTCCATACGTTGTCTTAATATGGACACTCCAGGAATCCCGGGATTTGAAATATATATTATTAAATAAGTTAGTTTACTTTGTAAAAAGCTATGTACGTCTTAAGGAATAATGAACGAACATGTGTACATAAGACGGACACGTTTCAGGTTAATAAAATAAAAAAAACTGATGCTTAGTTGACAACATCATCAGCCTTTTATTGTCCCCACTGCTGGGGCACAGGCCTCCTCTCTGTGAGAGGGTGTGGGCCGTAATCCACCACGCGGGCCCAGTGCGGGTTGGTGGATGTCACATGTCTTCGATTTTTTGGTTCTAGGACATGCCAGTTTTCTCACGATGTTTTCCTTCACCCACCACTGCTCTCATTTGACAACATCGTGCGCCAAGCTTTCTTTTATCTTAGTTAATAAAAAAACAAAATATTTTTTCGAATCCCGGAGTTTCTGCTAGAATCCCGGAGGGGGGGGGGGGGTTGATGTACATATTAACATCAACATTTGCGGTCATTGCACAAAAACAGCTTTACCAACTCCGATCACTGGAAATAGCAAAATTCATTATCAACTAACTATTAATAACCTAACTACGTACATATAAACAAAATCAGAATGCACTTAGGCGTCGAAGTACTCCTCCACATCGCTGTCATCAGGGCAAGCCGGAAACGTGCCCAAAAGACTGGCAGCATTGCCACGTTGAATGGCAATGCTATTTCTTTGAGCGAAGAACGAGCCAGCCGGGTCACGCAGTGTCAATCATTCAGCCAGAAATATCTTTGAAAAGATGACGTTAACTTAAAACTAAAATCAACGAAATACTTTCAGAGTTCTATCGTTACTATAAAGTACTTGTATTACAACTTTAATGGGACCTAAGATAATATCTCGGACATTCGTGACAACAGACACTTCCTCAGTACTTTGTTTGTAAGTGCACCTACTGAATGGCTCGTTTCCTCATTTAATTCATATTACTTCCACGCGATGAAAGACTGACACGCTATAATTTTTCATGTCTTTTAGTTCAACAATGCAGTTAAGAATATATAGGTAATATAAGGTTTTCGCGTATATATTTAGATCACACAAAGATGACAAACACGCGTTCAAGAAAGATAGTGGAACAGTTATGAAGTCGCCAGTGGTGACCCAGTGATAACCCAGGCAGACGCTTTACTTTGTCTAAATTTCAATTTCATCACCACTGCTCTAAAAACGGTGAAGGAAAACATGTAAGGAAACCGGCATGTCCTAGAACCAAAAAATTCGAAGACATGTGACATCCACAAACCAGCATAGGGCCTGCGTGGTGGATTAAGGCCTACCCTCTCACAGAGAGGAAGTCTGTGTCCCAGCATCATAATCTGCCTAGCCTTTTCGGGTCGGCTTCCAGTCTCACCGGATGCAGCTGAACCCCAGTATTTTACATGGAGCGACTGCCTATCTGACCTCCACCACCCAGTTACTGGGTAATACGATATCCCTTGGTAAGACTGGTTGTCAGACTTTCGGGCTTCTAACGACCCGTAACGACTGTCAAAGATCCACGATTGACAGCCGGGACCCAGCAATTGGAACATTAAAAGGTTAAGCTTATGCTTTATGCTAATGAAGTCTGATGCCTCTTTTACCTAAAGGTTACACTTACAGAAAGCAAGTAAACTACCTGCGTCTCTGGCCCTGTAGACAAAGTAACATCGCTTCGTAGCGAAACGATATCTAAATTCGTCATCGTCTCTGAGATATCGATAAACATTTCCTAGCGTTAGCGTTCCTTCGTTATCTTTTTTGGCGATCACGATCGAGGCGAAGGCGAACTCTGAAAGCGCTGCTTGTCTACGCATTTGTATGGGATAAACACGATAGCAATTCGTTTTTTTATGGTTTCGTTACGAATTATAACATTGTCTACCAACTTACGATGTCGACAGTCGACTGACCACGTGACTTAGCGCGGTTTATGTCAATCTCATACATTTTAGTCTTTTCTAACTTCGTTATCGTTTTTAAATTGTTACTTTGTCTAAGCCCCCTGATTACTCCCTTTTGAGTTAAGCCAGTAAGTACAGTACACCAAATGTACAATGATAGGTAACTCGCATTGTACAACCCTTGAGCTTGTCTAGCGTAGTTACAACAAAAAACGTGGCCAGTTTATATACTCGTATATTATACCTACTCATTATGTTACCGTTTTGTAGTTTACCATTTTAATAATGACTAGAATTAATAATTCCCAATTAATCTGCCTAGCCTTTGCCCAACTATCTTGGGGTCGGCTTCCAGTCTAACCAGATGCAGCTAAATACCAGTATTTTACATGGAGCGACTGCCTATCTGACCTCCACAACCTAGTTACTGGGTAATATGATATCTCTTGGTAAGACTGGTTGTCAGACTTTCGGGCTTCTGACGACCCATAACGACTGTCAAAGATCCACGATTGACAACCGGGACCAAAAGCTTAACGTGCTTTTCGAGTTACGGAAGAATTAGTACTTTCCCCCACAATAAGTTATAGCCTATGTGCTAAAAAATGCATCCATTCCAACTTTCGCATTCATAATATTAGTACGACTTACTATTAGTAGGACTTGCAGAATACCAGCGCTGTTGACTTTCGGTCCGTCCGAAGCCACAGTATTTTCGCTGAGCAATGACCATTTTTGTACGGATACGACGCATAGTTTCATTTATGCAATATTCCTTGTCTTTACGTTTGTATTATGTAATATAGGTTCCGTTTTGTTTGCTGTAGTGATCTCCTTCTTAATGTCATTGTACTAGGCTTTTGAAAATTAATGTGCGTTTTGTAATCTGTGCAAAATAAATATTTTTTCTTTCTTTCTTACACACTACTAAATTGGGGGTTTTTTACATAATCATTATAATAAACATCATTAAACTATAATTTCCGCCAATTAAACCTCAACGCTTGCAAAAGCGGGCAAACAAGCTCCATTTTAAAACTCTTTTAAAACAAGATAAATAATAAACAGAAGTGTTTACTCGCAATTAGTGCGTCTACTAAGAACCGGGCTTGTTTGTCTAGCAGAACAAACAAGTAATCAACCTATTTTATATTAATAAACAAGTTGAAATTACTTTACAGCCCTATCGTGGGACTTGATCAAAGAATAATTATTAGATTTTGAAAATTAATTAGTAAATAAAACAGTTTTAAAAATACAGGGTGTAACGGAAATGGGTCATATTTAAAATACTATTAAGGCGCAGTTATACGACTTCTTATGATTTTTAATTGAACATCACATCTAAACGACTAGTTTTATTTCGTTGAAAAAAAAATTGTTATTCTAGACAATTTCCGTCGTAATTTGATAAGTGAATATTTGAAAACATATTTTTATAACGTATTGTAATTAATTAGTAAATTTACGTCTAACGCGGTTAAAAAATTGAGAATCACGCAAAGACTATAAAACGTATTTTCACCATTTTAAAGATAATTTAATTATTTATATTTTAGTATAAGTTTTTTAGCATAATATCTGTTGTTTCATGTATAATAAATTAATAATGCGCTTAATTTCAGACAGCGCTCCTTGATGGGCGAGTCCTATTACTGGGTGGACGTATGACCCGTTACGTGAGCTCAGCACAGAACACGCAAGCTAACCACTCAAGGTTGGCAGTTAATAGCGCCTTAAGAAGCTCAACGACCTGACGAACAATACCTGCCAAGCAAAGTAAGATCATTTGGGTAGGCCGCATAAGGTACTCAAACTAAAATAAACCAATACCCAACTTTCAGAAAAGAAAATGTCAATCAAAACCCAGCATTCGCGAAAACTCTGAATCGATTTCGAAAATAATCTCGAACATTTGAGAAAAAGACTTCAATTGTCAAAGGACATTTTAATGTTGAAAAATCATTCTCTCCGAGATCTCATTTTACTAACGTTCGACTAGGCTGTTACAGCCTGCCATTTTTTATACACCTGCCAACAAAGACCCACTTTTCTTAGGTATATTTGTACAAAGACACATTTACAAACAAGCTGGAACACTTTGAACTCTACCTTCAAGCCATAAGGGTGAATCTTCTTTTACACAAGTGTCAGATAAACTTTGCAATTGTTGATGTATTAGGGAGGCCTCAAGATTGAAGATCGATTCGCTGTTGCGCACCTTCTGTGGCTTAAGTACAGGGGATTTTGATTTTAAAATGAGTTTAAAATGTTCGTCGGTGTATAATTAAATGCGAGGAGATTGCTTCGCTTTATGGCTATATTTGATGGGCAGAGCTCCTTGTTATAAAATTAATGTAGGCAATTTAAAACGATTACAAAGTTTTTGAGATTTTTTTATAGGTTTTTGCAACGAAATTTGGCCGGTTTTAAAACGTACGGGTTAGTTACATTAACCTACGTAAAACCGTGATAGTCTACCATCTAATCTAACCCCAGAATTCGACACAAAAATCAATCAAAACAAATAAATAATCAGCCTACAAAACTCACAGACATATCCATCCATCCATTTGAAAAAACGGAAAACATTCAATTCTGTCAAAAATTACCTCTCGCCCAATCAAATAGGAAGAACACACTCCGATTCACGCAGTTAAATCAGTCCGGTTTTTAAAAGTATTTTCCTATTTCAAATCATGGTAAATTACTTTTATCCCCGTTCGGGCACAGTCACAATAGGGGATGATTCCACTGCCCGAGGGGCACAAAGAGGACCTTTTTAAATCGCCGATAAGAGTTAATGAGGTTGAAAATCTAAAATTTATATTCAGAAAATGAATTCTTTGATGAAAGAAAGCGATAGCGCGGTGGGAATGATTTAATGTATTTATGTAAATGTAGTCTTTAAACCGAAAGCCCGAATACCGAATACTACGCGTGAATTTCGACGGTAGTTACGCACTTTATTTCGGTCTTTTGGGGTTCCCTGATATTCAGATTACGATGTGTCCCCCGGCTATCGAAAAAGCCACCCTACATTTTTACGTGGAGACAGGATTTTATTAGGTGGATTAACTACACCGTAATACCCGTCTACTGAAAACCTAGGAAAAAGAATTTGAAGTTTTTTTTAAAATTATTGTTTAAGAACTTTTAAAGATCGTCTCATTAGACGCCAGAGGGAAGACGTTGCCGTCGAGGTCTACTGCGGCGAAGATGGTGTGACGATCTGATCGTCTTTGTGAAGCAAATTTGGCCAGAGATGGCGCAAGTCAAAGTCAATACAGTCTTGAGCATAGACGTCGAGTTGATAGCCTGTCGGTTTTCTATCGGTTGCATTTTGGAGTTTGTGCGACGAAATTGCATAATTTAATTCCGCCAAGCCCGTTCCATCATCGGACCACAAGACGTACGGTGATGCGCCACCGGTACATGGTGGACATCCCACCCATAATCAAAAAACGTTTTGAGAACACATTAATTGTGCGTACAGCTAGGGAGTGGAATTCCCTGCCGGAGTCTGTGTTTCCTGATAGCTGCAACCTTGGAGTCTTAAAGTCAAGAGTGAATAGGTTACTTCTAGGCAAGCGTGCTCCATCTTCGACCACATCATCGCTTACCATCAGGTGAGATAGTGGTCAAACGCGTGCCTATCAACAGTAAAAAAAAATGTTTTGAGGGAGAGAGGAGAGGCCTTTGCCCAGCATTGGGACAGCATGTAGTCTATGAAAAAAAAAACAAAAACTGGCCAAGTGCGTGTCGGACTTTGCACATTTAAGGTTCCGTATCAAATGTATTTATAACAATTTGTATGGCTTTGGGTCAACAAGATGCTTATACTGCGAATATTTGTAGCTCCAAACTGTTTGGCTATAAAACTTATGTGACAGACGACGGACAGACAGACAGACGGACACGTGAGTGACAGCAATAGGGTTCCATTTGGACCCTTCGGGTACAGAACCCTAAAAAGAGACTTTTCGGTGGATATTTAAAAGACAAAGAAAGACAGACGAAAACCGTTGATTCAAGCCCATACGTCTGAGAAATAACCTAAAAATATTCCAAAATTAAGAAGAATCCCGAGCACTATACACGCCCCAATAAAAGAGCAGTACACACAAATAAATATTGATAGGTACACATTTTCATGAAAAAATATACGTATTTCATTTTTTATAACTCAATTTGTGAGAGATACGGTTTTTTCCAGCAATACTAATTGATTGATACTGAATAACGACGAGAGTGAATAAAAGAGTTTATAGGAATAAGTAGCGTTATCAAAAATATTCGCGCTCGTACGGAGGTACTCGTATGTTAAAAGAACGTTGACATTGTGAGCGATGGAGTGATGGAATATTTTATCCTGATTCGTTTATATTTTTTTATTTTTTTGGTATTACGTAAATATATAGTTCGACTCCTCCATGCCTCAGAAAGCACGTTAAGCCGTTGGTCCCGGCTGTCAATCGTGGATCTTTGACAGTCGTTACGGGTCATCAGAAGCCCGAAAGTCTGACAATCAGTCTTACCAAGGGGTATCGTATTACCCTGTAACTGTGTTGTGGAGGTCAGATAGGCAGTCGCTCCATGTAAAATACTGGTATTCAGCTGCATCCGGTTAGACTAGAAGCCGACCCCAAGATAGTTGGGAAAAGGCTAGGCAGGAAGATTGATAGTTCGAAGTTTCTTAATAATTTACAGCAATTCAAACACCAGCAACCAACTACAATAAATACATGTTATTAAAATAATAATAATAACAAAAATATACATAAATAATTACATTATATACATGTTTGAAAATTTGCTAGATTAATTTTACAACATTTTTTTTGTCTTAGAAACTGCGCGTAAACCTGTCAATTCCTAGATATAATAAACCCGGCAGCCCCTGTTTCCCTCTCGAAGCTAGATGACTGTAAATATTTCAGAAAAACGACTACAGTTAAAAGTTCGCCGGCGTCTTTTTTTTAAATTTAAAATATTCCGCCTCATTTTTATTTTCGTCGGACAGATTCTCTAAGGTAAATAGTTGAGACGTCTCTCTGGATGTATTTTCAGCGAAAAATTTATGCATGTTAGGCTTTGGTGCGATTGCAAGCGATTTGGCTTGTCAAATAAATTCGTGAAAAATATCAATGCTGCAAAAGTCGTAGCATACTCAAGTGGAAGTTCGAGTAGTTTTTAACCAACTTCGAAAAAGGAGGAGGTACTAATGTTCACCTGCATGATTTTTTTTTATGTATGTCCACCGATTTCTTTGTCAGTCGTGGACCAATTTTCAAAATTCTTTTTTTATCCGATAGAATATACTCTCGAAGTGGTCCCATATAAATTTTATCGAAATTGCTTCAGCGCTTTTAGAAAAACTGAACAAAAACGAAAAATACCGGTACCTAGATGACATTTTGGTTTTCTCAAATTACGAGTATGTTTAAATTCCACGTTCCATGGTATTGGGGTTTTTAGTGCTGGTGTTTAAAAACTAAAAAGTGAAAAACAAAAAACTTTTTTGCAAACAAAAACAAAACGACTTCAAAAAAAGAAATACACTAAAAATTAAAAAATAACTTTAATTTCGGAAGTCGGTGTTTGTATTTTATTTCTTTGTTATTTGACACCGACTTCCGAAATTAAAGATATTTTTTTTAATTTACAGTGTATTTTTTTTTTGGAAGTCGTTTGTCTAATAGAAACCTAGTAATAAGTATATAATATGGCTAAAGGTTCTTTCTTTTACCTATGATAAGCTCGCTTGACCACCATCTCACCTGATGGTAAGCGATGATGTGATCGACGTTGTAGTAACCTATTAACTCTGAACTTAAAGACCTCTAGATTGTAGGTATTAGGAAATACAAATTCCGGCAGGGAATTCCACTCCTTAGTTGTTCCCAAAACGTTATGTGCGTATGGGAAAGAAAGAAAATAATACTTAACTGCCGCTATATACTGAACGTCATTCTAGGCTACGGCAAAAGAAGGTTTACTACAACTTTTTGATGGCTCTTTTCATTAACATGAATCAAATTCAATATTTAATTTATTTTGCGCCAAAAGTTAACTAATTTTGAAAATACTAAAACAAAAATCCTAATTTTTTCGAATAATCAAGCCCGCTAATTGTACCGCTTATCGCTTTCTCTCAGACCTAGCTCTATTTGCATTTCACAAAGTATCTTTTATAGTCCTAAAATTATGAAAAGGACTGGCGTGTTATTCTTTTTTCAAGTAGGTACAGGACACGACTTCGCCTCGCTTCTCTAATATTTCCGCACAATGGGGTACTAAACTGTCCTTGTCTGCTTATGCACTATTCTTCTTTATCCAGCCGTTTTTCTGGTTAATTTAAATGCTGGTCCTAAGTACTTGAAAATTCTACAAGTGCTTTATTATCTGACTAGTTTAAAAGTGTTCATCGCGCGCGGGCTAGCAACGTCGCATTTCTAGAGGTGTTTTGTGATTATTTTAATACATAAAAAATGAAAGTACAAATTTTTTTTGGCCAATTAACTAGATCGTTGGTATTTATAAGCATGAAAAATTACATTACAGTATTTTTTTTTAACCGACTTCGAAAAAGGAGGAGGTTCTATGTTCGGCTGTATGAATGTTTTTTTTTATGTATGTCCACCGATTTCTGTGTCATTTTTGGACCGATTTTCAAAATTCTTTTTTTATCCGAAAGAATATATTCCCGAGGTGGTCCCATATAAATTTTATAAAAATTGCTTCAGCGGTTTTTGAAAAACTGAACAAAAACCAAAAATATGTATACCTAGATGACGGTGTGGTTTTCTCTATTACGAGTATGTTAAAATTCCACGTTCCATGTTATTGGGGTTTTGAATTCTGGGGAATAACAACTAAAAAGTGAAAAATAAAAAACATTTTTAAAATTTAAAAATAACTTTAATTTCGGAAGTCGGTGTCAAATAACGAAGAAATAAAACACAAACACCGACTTCCGAAATTAAAGTTATTATAAAATTGTAAGTGTATTTTTTTTTTTGGAAGTCGGTTGTTTTTTTGTGTAATAATGTTTTTTCTTTTTGCAGTCTTCTTCTTCTTTTAGTTTCGGTGGTACTTTTTGCAGTATTAACACGTATCACGATGAAATATTTTAGAGTAAATGTTAAAAATAATGATACAATATAACGATCTAGTTATTGACTGAGATAAAATTGTACTTTCATTTTAATTTAATAAAATAATCACAAAAAAACCTCTAGATAATAAGCATAATTATTATGCACTCTGCTTTACGCCTGTCTTTCAAAATGAAGAAAGTGAATAAAACTAGATCAACTGCTATGCTGCTTAAACGCAACAATTTTGAACCCAAGATCGAAGAACAAGTATTATAAAATCGAAACAAATGTAAATTGATCACACCAACACGCACCGCATTGTAAGCAAAATATCAACTTTATACTAAAAACTAAAGATGAAAAAAAAAAAATATTTTGCTTACAATGCGGTGCGTGTTTATACTAAAAACGCACGCCCAGTAATTTCTTTGCCATACATTTTGCACGAAGCGTTAGCGTTAACGTTTACAGAAATTTATTTTGACTAAGGGGGCAGATCCGTAAGTCGACGGCGCGTAGTGTTCCACGCGCGCCTCAAAGAGATGATTGTCCCATGAGGGGCCCATCGTGGCCGGTGCCTGCATGCCTAGGGGTAGCGGATAAATTCTTAACAGAGTTACCGCACCCCTGGGCACTCAGGCAGGGAAGGAACAGGGGTGGGTTTTAGTCAGTAAGAGTCTGACACACCCTCCCGCTCCACCCAGAGCGGGAGATGTCATTGGATGATTTCCCAATCCGCCAAAAAAAAATTATTTTAAACTAAAAGATATTATCTTCCATTTGACATGTAAGGTTGAGTATCCTAAACATCTCCACTCATTTTACCAGCTATTTCCAATAAAGAGTACACTAAAAATACCTGTTCTGAAGTATCGATAGTGTTCTTCTCTTTGGGGAGAACACTTTCATCACAACACTGCGAGCCGCGAATTTTACGCATTCCACTATTTATACATTACGGCAGAATCGGTGAGCTATCCAGGATTATAAAATTGTGGACTGTTCAACAAATGGTCCTTCAAAAACAGATCTCCTTGGTTGCAAAAAGTTATTTTAAAAAAATGTTTTGGGAGTACATTCATTGGCTATGGAGCGGAAGTCCCGGTTAGGGGCCTGTGTTTTCCTGATAGCTACAACTTGGGGGTTGGGCATTACGTCGAGAATTAATAGGTTACTTCTAGGCAAACGTGCTTCCATCGCTTAGGTGAGATTTTGGTCCAGCGCTAGCCTCTATCAATATTAGAAAAAATATCTTAGTAAATTAAATAATGAGTCAGTTTAGTCACATACAGCTTATAAATCTAAGTCAATTCAGATATAATTCCAGTTTAAATTTTTTCGGACTCAAAGGAAGAAAACCAAGAAAGAACATTAAATAATTTCACATACAAACCCCACAAATCCCTAAACTATAAAACATAAACCCTTAACCATAAAACTAACAAATTAACTGCCATTCTAAAAACCAATTCAACACATTACGACATTCCCACACTCCCTATCCGTCATTCGTTTAATCCAAGTAAATCCTCCAACTACAAAGAGCGGGGGACTCAAAGGCCTCCAGCCGATACGAAAAATCCGAGTTATAAAGATTTACTATTACCGCAGGGATGGATAATAATGGAATTTCAATCAGTTGTGGCGAACGCGGGGACGGGGAAAGGAGGGGGGAGGTTATTGCTGATTGGCTAAAACGTAGCTTTGACTGTTCAGGCTGAAAGTTGGACTTTTGATTAGTAATATCGGATTGGGAACAATAGGGCGTAATGAAGATGTATTTTGTAGTTCGATGGTTGGAATTAGGTGAATAGTTTGCATTCCGTTGGTTTATTTTTAAAAGCTCTTATACAGGGTGTAACGGAAAGGTGTGGTCATATTTTAAGAACTGCATCTGCCCATCGATATGAACAACTTTCTTCAAGAAAACCTGAGGAAATTCTAAATTTTTTTTTTTACTTCCCATATAAATATTGATCAGCTGATGATAACTTTGTAAGGAAAGTCCAATTTTTGTTTTTGGAATTTTCTATTTTTTCATAGAGAATGTTGTTCGTTTCCTTGGGCAGAACCTGTTCTTAAAATATGACCACACCTTTCTGTTACACGCTGTATAACTTGGCAATGATCATACGTAAGTTGTCCGCTTCGAAATTTGAAAACCATTTTTCGATTATCTGTTGGTTTCCGATAGAGCTGAAATTTGGAACATAAGTCCGGTGAAAATTCAATAATAAGATATCATCGAGCTGATCTGATGGTGGCGCCGAGATGTAGTGACTGGAAGTCCTTGATGGCAAATGGTAGGACAATTGAATTTGGGCTAGTGTGTTTTTTTTGGTGGGGTGGGAAATCATCCAATGACATCGTCCGCTCTAGGGTGGAGCGGAAGGGCCTGTCAGACTCTTACTGATTAAAACCCACCCCTGTTCCTTCCCTGCCCTGAGTGCCCAAGGGCGAGGTAACTCTGTTTCGAATTTATCCTCAACCCCTGGGCAGGGGCTAGTATGTTTTGTCATCATAATTACTTTTCAAGCTTTATTCCCTAGAAAAATTGTTTAAAAAAAAAAACTAATTCTAGTGTCAAGAACATTTTAATTTAAACATTGCTGGCTTAGTGTTTTTATTTTTTTTGTGAGGATGATTACGAAGTTCTCCTACTTCTTAAAAAAAATTGATACCAAATAACAGAGAATTATATTTATTTTGAAAAATTAAACTGAGCATAATTTCAATATTGCTCTGACAATAACCAGAAATGGACCCTTAACCCCGTTAAAAACATGATTTTATACGCAAACTAGCTCTTGCCAGCGGCTTCGCCCGCCTAGAAAATCGAAAATTATCCCAAAGGAACATGCTCCTGCGATAAAAAGTATCATTATGTGCTATTTCAGACTATAATCTATCTCTGTGCCAAATTTCATCCAGATCTGTTCAGCCGTTCTGGCGTGATTGAACAAATATCCATCCATCCATACAAACTTTCACATCTTTATATCTAAAAACGTCAGTGTCAAAAAACGAAGACACAAAACCTGGAACGCCGACTTTCGAAATTAAAGTTATATTGTTCTTTTTTGGAAGTCGGTTCTATTTTTTTGTAAAAAAGTTTTTTATTTTTCACATTTTAGTTGTGGCTCCCCATTAAACTGTGTTAACAATTCATAGACATACGATAGCAGCAATCGCGGTTGATTTGCTGTCAAATTTTGAAGAGTTCCGTTGTCTGTCTCCGAAACCCATCATCAGATCTATATGAAATTTAAATGAAACCATTTCGGAATAAACCCCTTTCGAAAAAAAAAAAAATTTGCAAATCCGTCAATACATGACGGAGTTATGCCCGAACATACATAAAAAATACAAACATCCCAATTGATAACCTTTTTCTTTTTGAAGTCGGTTAAAATAAAAATAAAAATAAAAATAAAAATAAAAATAAAAATAAAAATAAAAATAAAAATAAAAATAAAAATAAAAATAAAAATAAAAATAAAAATAAAAATAAAAATAAAAATAAAAATAAAAATAAAAATAAAATAAAAATATAAACATCCGAATTGATAACCTCCTTCTTTTTGAAGTCGGTTAATAAAACAAAGTCGGGTTAGTTACACCATTTATAACTCAAGACCGGCCGATTTCTATGATCTTTGATTTGTTGAATTCTTTTCCGCCTCGAATAGCAGAATACCTATTAAAACATCGGATAAAATCACGAAAAAACATTAATGATGAAAATTAATTATCTCACACATTTTTTATGGAACAGCTTTTTTGATGATATTTATTTATTTATTTATTTATGTACACTTCATGCAACTATAGTACAAAGGCGGACTTAATGCCTTAGGCATTCTCTACCAGTCAACCAAGGGTGGTGGAGAGATAATATGGCAGGTGCATAAAAAAAAACAAACAAAGCAACACCAAGTAGAAATATTGTTACGTCGACCGTATTACACTGGAACGTTCGAGAATGTGGTCGAAGTTTCCAGAAGTTTCCACTAGGTTCGAGAACATTCCATTGTGGTACTGTGTAGAAGTTCATAGATGTTTCTAGAATATTCCACTATAAGATAGTTCGACAATGTTCTGGAAACTTCCATGACCGTATAAATAGGCCGGACGGCGGGCGAGTGAGTCAGTCTGATTTCGACTACGGATGCGAACGGATGCGAATACAAGCGATTGCGAAGAGAATAGTGATTATTAGCGAATTAGTGTTTGTGTTTATAAGTTGTTGAGTTAATAAAGGATATTTGGTTAATTAATTGGTGTAAAATAATTTATCCCATACCCAGCTCGTAACAAATTGGTGTCAGAAGTGAGGGATAAATTATGCCAATTTTACCAAAGGACGACACGGACGGTATTCGTACAAGGAGTCAACGGCAGCAAGACATGGATCAGAGGCGGTTTGGAGATTCTCCGATACAGACGTCGGGTGGTGTTCAGCCTACGACAGAGCCAGTCGCTGGCCCATGTGAAGTTTCTTCAGCACCAGCGGTGCCAGACTTGTCTGCGCTAATGGCGCTGTTGCAGGAACAGGCTCACCGTCAAGAAGAGCAGGCCCGCCGCCAAGAAGAGCAGGCCCGCCGCCAAGAAGAGCAGGCCCGCCGCCAAGAAGAACAGGCCCGTCGAATGGAAGAGAAGCTTCGACAAGATAAAGAGGAGCAGGCCCGCCGCCAAGAAGAACAGGCCCGCCGCCAAGAAGAGCATGCCCGCCGCCAAGAAGAGCAGGCCCGCCGCCAAGAAGAGTTACAGGCCCGCCGCCAAGAAGAGCAGATGCTCCTCATTAAAGACCTTCACTCAACACTTGGCAAAGAGTTCAAGGTGATGAAGGAGCAGGTTCATCAGCATGAGAATCGCATCTCAGAAGCTGAAGTTCAGATTGCCGGGGTGAAAAAGGCTTTAGGTGAACTTAGGGCTGGAGACGGGGTTGTGCCTTCAGTGGTTCCTGCACCTTCGGCACGTGGATTTAAGGTGCCGCCATTCGACGGAACATCTTCATGGTCGGCCTACAAAATTCAATTTGAGGCCGTTATGAAAGCGAATGGGTGGACCAAAGACCAAGCTATGACCGCGCTCACCTTAGGCCTCCGAGACCAGGCCCTAACCATACTTGAGGCTCTTGGCAAGGATGTGACCTACGAACAACTGCTGGAAGCGTTAGAGTCCAGATACGGCGACGCTCACTTGGAGCACGTATTTCGCGCTAAGTTAAGGGATCGCGTTCAACGTAGTGCCGAGAACCTACAGCAGTGGGCCTTGGAAGTTGAAAAGTTGGTTCGGAAGGCTTACCAGTCTGCCCCTGCACTCATCAATGGCAATCTGGTACAGGCGTTCATCGACGGAATACGTGACTTGGAAGTTAGAGCCGCTGTAAGACTTGGGCATCATGAGACACTGAAGGACGCCTTGGCCCATGCCTTGGAAGTAGAGGCAGTGAGGCAAGACCATCGAACACACCGTATCAGGGAGGTTGTGGCATCACCTGTACGCGATCGTCCGCAAGGGTATAGCCCTAGGTGTTACACTTGTGGAGAAAGGGGTCATCTTCGGTCAAGCTGTCCAAAGCGAAGCACACTGAGAGAAAATCAATCCCAGCAAGATAGGGCGACTGATACGACTGCCCAGCAACAGCAGGGAAACGAGTAAACGCCAGGACTGAGGGGCGGGTGCTGGCTGGTATTGAAAGAGCCCCGAGGATCTCGATCTCACAGGCCCATGACGGAAACAGCCTGATCATCAAAGGCGAAGTCAACGGAAAACCATGCAAATTGACGTTGGATACTGGAGCTTCTCACACGGTCGTCAATTCTCATCTAGCAAGTCGGTTCCTTGGGGACTTCTTCAATAACCACGACCGTATACAATTACTGACAGCTACCGGTCAGCACATAATCGTCCGAGGCAGAAAGGAGGTGGAGTTAAAATTAGGTAACAAATTCTATCGGCATAATGTCATCGTGGCCGACATAGTGGACGATTGCATCCTGGGATTAGACTTCATGCGGAAACATCGTTGTGAGATCGACGTTGATCAAGGAGTATTGAAGTGTGGTACAGAGGAAATCTTCATGGAAGGTGCACCATCAGGAAAAGTTTTCCGCCTGAAATTTGACGTGTCAACACTTTTAGAAAACTGCGATTTAACGGAAGTAGAAATGGATAAAGCTAAGAAGATGTTACTTCAGTACGCCGACTCTTTCTCTACAAATGATGCTGACATAGGAAGAACAGGACTGGTTCAGCACAAAATTAATACTGGCAACGAGTTACCAATCCGTCAACGACCAAGAAGACTGCCGGTTGCACGTGAAAAGGAAGTGGAAATGATGATTGAGGGCATGGTAAAGGATGGTGTTATAGAGCCTTCATCGAGTCCATGGTGTTCTCCTGTGGTCCTGGTGAAGAAAAAGGACGGCAACACACGCTTTTGTGTGGACTATCGACGATTGAACGACGTCACGAAAAAGGACAGTTACCCACTGCCTAGGATCGACGACACATTGGATACACTGAGTGGAATGAGGTGGTTCACCACGCTAGACCTGAAAAGTGGCTACTGGCAAGTGGAAATAGACCCTAAGGATAAGGAGAAAACTGCATTCTCAACAGGAAAGGGGCTATGGCAGTTAAAAAGTTATGCCATTCGGATTGTGCAATGCTCCTGCGACATTTGAAAGGCTAATGGAGCAAGTACTTGCTGGATTGATCGGAGACGCATGTCTTGTCTATTTAGATGACATCATTATCGTGGGCCGTACATTTGGAGATCATCTTCAAAACCTCAATCGAGTGTTGTCAAAAATCCGGACGGCAAATCTTAAGTTAAGTCCGAAAAAGTGCTCATTTTTCAGACGACAAGTTAACTTTTTAGGACACATAGTTTCGGAGGAAGGTGTCCAGACAGATCCGGAGAAAATCGTCGCCGTCAAGGATTGGCCAGTTCCGAAAGACAAGACGCAGGTCAGAGCATTTCTGGGTTTGTGCTCCTACTATCGACGGTTTGTCAAAAATTTTGCCGACATTGCAAAACCTCTACACAAACTCACTGAGGAAAAGCAGCAATTCTGTTGGGACGAGAACTGTAACATCGCATTTCAGGAATTAAAGAAACGTCTGTGCAATACACCTATTCTGGGATATCCTGACACTGAAAATGACTTCATAGTTGACACAGACGCAAGTAATACTGGAATTGGAGGCGTGTTGTCTCAACGGAAAGGAAACCAAGAAGTTGTTATAGCTTACTACAGCAAATCTTTATCCAAACCGGAAAGAAATTACTGCGTTACGAGACGGGAGCTACTCGCCGTAGTAAGGACATTGCAGCACTTCAGTAAATATTTGCTTGGACGGAAATTCCAATTGCGAACTGACCATGCTGCATTAAAGTGGTTATTGCAATTCAAGAATCCAGAAGGACAAGTGGCAAGATGGATCGAACTACTACAAGAGTTTGACTTCGTTACTGAACATCGTAGTGGGAGAACTCATGGTAACGCAGATGCACTGTCTAGAAGACCTTGCCCAGAAGATTGTAAGCACTGTACCAAGCAAGAGACTAAGGAGGCAGTGCCCGTGAGGATGCTAAGAATGGATCTCAGCAATGAATGGAAGGAAACCCTACAGCTTGCTCAGCAAAATGACACGGACCTCAAACCGATCTTTGAGTGGATTAAAGCTGGTGCTCCGAAGCCCAAGTGGAGTGATGTTGCGGCGTTAAGTTCCATCACAAAGAGTTATTGGGCACAATGGAACAGCTTGGTTATCCAGGATGAAGTCTTGTGCCGTAAATGGGAAAACGCTCGAGGAGACAACTGTCATCTACAAATTGTTGTCCCCAAAGCCAAAGTACCTGATGTTTTACGGCTCTACCATGATGGATGTTCAGGAGGACATATGGGGGTAAAAAGAACTCTACTGAAGATACGAGAGCGATTTTACTGGATTCACTGTCGAGAGGATGTTGAGGACTGGTGCCGCAAATGTACCAGTTGTGCGGCTGTGAAAGGACCCCAGACACGCAGCAGAGGTGCTTTACAATTATACAACGTGGGAGCCCCCTGGGAACGGATAGCACTAGACGTTGCAGGACCATTTCCGGAAAGTGAAAACGGAAACAAGTACTTCATGGTTGTCATGGATTACTTCACAAAGTGGCCAGAAGTCTTCGCCATTCCCAACCAAGAAGCAACAACAGTCGCAGATAAATTGGTTCAGGAAGTCTTCTGTCGTTTTGGAGTACCCTTAGAAATTCACAGCGACCAAGGAAGGAATTTTGAATCACAAGTTTTCCAGGAGACTTGTCGACTGATGGGTACTCACAAGACCAGAACCACTTCTTACCATCCGCAATCTGATGGAATGGTAGAACGTTTCAACCAAACGTTGGAGAGATATCTGGCAAAAGTTGTGGAAAGCAGGCAAAGGGATTGGGACAAGCACATACAGCCATTTCTTCTGTCCTACCGTAGTGCAGTTCACGAAAGTACGACTGTGACACCAGCCTTCGCGAACTTTGGAAGGGAATTACGGTTGCCTGCAGATTTAATCACCGGAACCCCCCCTGATGCCCCACGCAGTGTAACCGATTATGCGAATGACTTGCGTAACAAGTTGAACGATGTATATGAGCATATCAGACAATCCGGCCAACAAATGTCTGATAAGATGAAGACCCGATACGACCGGAAGGCAAACCATAGAGGTTTTGACGAGGGTTCACTGGTGTGGTTGCATAACCCAGTGCGCAGCAAAGGGAAGTCTCCCAAATTGCAAGCAAAATGGGATGGACCATACCGAATCGTGACCAGGATCAACGATGTTACCTACCGAATACAGAAGGGTCCACGAGGTGCGCCTAAGATAGTCCATGTAGACCGATTGGCGCGATACTACGGGACTAATGATGCTCGGGACGAGCATGTCTAAGGAGGGGGCAGTGTTACGTCGACCGTATTACACTGGAACGTTCGAGAATGTGGTCGAAGTTTCCAGAAGTTTCCACTAGGTTCGAGAACATTCCATTGTGGTACTGTGTAGAAGTTCATAGATGTTTCTAGAATATTCCACTATAAGATAGTTCGACAATGTTCTGGAAACTTCCATGACCGTATAAATAGGCCGGACGGCGGGCGAGTGAGTCAGTCTGATTTCGACTACGGATGCGAATACAAGCGATTACGAAGGGAATAGTGATTATTAGCGATTTAGTGTTTGTGTAAATAAGTTGTTGAGTTAATAAAGAATATTTGGTTAATTAATTGGTGTAAAATAATTTATCCCATACCCAGCTCGTAACAATATTAAAAAACAAACACATTCAAACAGATACATTTTTGATTCTGAGGCGGTACGAAGTTCGGTAGGTTGGTTAGTTTATAATATTAGTAGGGTTTGTAATTAATATCTATTAATAAGATAAGCAGAAAAAACACCAGTAAAATTTTAGGGTTCCATACTTGAAGGGTCCAAACGGAGCCCTATTGCTGTCACTCACGTGTTCGTCTGTCACAAAATTTTGTTCCAAAGAATGTTTTAACTTCCCATTGACCTTGAACATATTTAATTATAAACTTGAAATTTGGTGATAATGGTGCCGATTCTCCTAATAATTACTAAACTAACATTAGAGAATCGCTGTCTTTTACTAAAAGGCAGTGCGAGAAAAGGACGGCTATAGCTATGAACTTAGTTAGAGATGTCAAACTAGTTTACGCCTTGCGCATCACCGTGTTTTTAATCGACATGTTTTTTACGTGTACACTTAATTTGTATGGAAATATTAGTTCAACTAAATTTGACAGCTCTAATTTACGTCCGTCTCTATCTTGTTTTATTAGAGAGAAAAAGATAGGAATAGCTTAAATTTTTTTAGTTCGTACAAAACAGAATCCGCACCAATGTCTACTATTACGTATATTTTACTAACAAATATTGATAAATCTGATTTTTTCTTTGATAGTTCCCTTATTTGGTACGGAACCCTGCGAAGTCTGACACGCACTTGGCCGGTTTTCTTTTAATGTCTACCTACAAATTTCCCCTCTCACTAAATCGTAATTACTCGTAACTCATCATAATCAAGGCTCCCGCCAAAATCATAAAGCAGCAATGTAAATCAGAGGCTGATAACTCACCGGAACACAGAAATGCTATTTAAACTTTTTTATGTCTCACTTGGTATAGGAAAGGTGGCCACCAACTTTCTTATTAAAGTATTATGGTCTGACGTCAGGTGGAGTAGGGTCACCACGTTCGAAGAAAATGTTGGTGACGGTGAGGTTTTAAATAGGAAATTTATTTACGAGTAACTGTGATAGAAAAAGTTTTGTATTGAAAAAAAAAGATACTTCTAGGCAAGCATGCTCCATCTTCGAGAGTGAATAGGGTACTCCCTATTCACTCTCGACTTAAAGACTCCCAGGTTGTAGCTATCAGGAAACACAGACTCCTGCAGGGAAAATCATACACAAAATTCGTGTCAGTGATGTTGATCATTGAAGAGTTCCTCTGTCTGGAGCGAACCCTGAATGTCGATTCAGGTCATGCTTACCATAAAAATGCATTGTCATCGGAGCTGAACCAACTTGTACAAAAATATCTATAATCCATTGGATAAGAGGAAGTGTTTCTAATTCAGCTTGCAATATTGGACTAGAACAAACAAACATTGCAAGTTAAAACCTGTAAAAATACAACAATTTTTTCAGTTGATGTACAACTGTAACAAATATGTAAGTATATGTCAAATGTTTCAGTTGATGTACAACTGTAACAAATATGTAAGTAAATGTCAAATGTTTCAGTTGATGTACAACTGTAACAAATATATAAGTAAATGTCAAATGTTTCAGTTGATGTACAAGTGTAACAAATATGTAAGTAAATGTCAAATGTTTCAGTTGATGTACAACTGTAACAAATATGTAAGTATATGTCAAATGTTTCAGTTGATGTACAACTGTAACAAATATGTAAGTAAATGTCAAATGTTTCAGTTGATGTACAACTGTAACAAATATATAAGTAAATGTCAAATGTTTCAGTTGATGTACAAGTGTAACAAATATGTAAGTATATGTCAAATGTTTCAGTTGATGTACAACTGTAACAAATATGTAAGTATATGTCAAATGTTTCAGTTGATGTACAACTGTAACAAATATGTAAGTAAATGTCAAATGTTTCAGTTGATGTACAACTGTAACAAATATGTAAGTAAATGTCAAATGTTTCAGTTGATGTACAACTGTAACAAATATATAAGTAAATGTCAAATGTTTCAGTTGATGTACAAGTGTAACAAATATGTAAGTATATGTCAAATGTTTCAGTTGGTGTACAACTGTAACAAATATGTAAGTAAATGTCAAATGTTTCAGTTGATGTACAACTGTAACAAATATGTAAGTATATGTCAAATGTTTCAGTTGATGTACAACTGTAACAAATATATAAGTAAATGTCAAATGTTTCAGTTGATGTACAACTGTAACAAATATGTACCAAAACGTCAAATGTTTCAGTTGATGTACAACTGTAACAAATATGTAAGTAAATGTCAAATGTTTCAGTTGATGTACAAGTGTAACAAATATGTAAGTATATGTCAAATGTTTCAGTTGATGTACAACTGTAACAAATATGTAACTGAATGTCAAATGTTTCAGTTGATGTACAAGTGTAACAAATATGTACGTAAATGTCAAATGTTTCAGTTGATGTACAACTGTAACAAATATGTAAGTAAATATCAAATGTTTCAGTTGATGTACAACTGTAACAAATATGTAAGTAAATGTCAAATGTTTCAGTTGATGTACAACTGTAACAAATATGTAAGTAAATGTCAAATATTTCAGTTGATGTACAACTGTAACAAATATGTAAGTAAATGTCAAATGTTTCAGTTGATGTACAACTGTAACAAATATGTAAGTAAATGTCAAATGTTTCAGTTGATGTAAAACTGTAACAAATATGTAAGTAAATGTCAAATGTTTCAGTTGATGTACAACTGTAACAAATATATAAGTAAACGCCAAATGTTTCAGTTGATGTACAACTGTAACAAATATGTAAGTAAATGTCAAATGTTTCAGTTGATGTACAACTGTAACAAATATGTAAGTAAATGTCAAATGTTTCAGTTGATGTACAACTGTAACAAATATGTAAGTAAATGGCAAATATTTCAGTTATTTGTACAACTGTAACAAATATGTAAGTAAATGTCAAATGTTTCAGTTGATGTACAACTGTTACAAATATTATTTATTTATTTATTTAACAATTTATGTACACACAAGATAACTATAGATAAACAACATAATAAAAATTAGCACAAAGGTAAAGGGGTAAGGGGGTAGGTGGTAATATGTATTATTGTCTAGCTTTATAAGCCTGGAGCTAGCTTCTGCCAGCGGCTTCGCCCGCGTGGAATTAGTACTTCCCCCGTTATAAACTTTCAACCCCTTTTTCACCCCTTAAAGGGTAGAATTTCGAAAAACCCTTTTTAGTGGATACCTACTCTTTACATTTCAATGGAGGGTGTGTTCTTTGTGGTCGTGTCTCTAGGACCAGCGGTTTTAGCTGTGCGTTGATATATCAGTCAGTCATCACTGACTGTGAGGACTTTGAATTTTATATTTACAAATACTTAGTGCGTCCTACAGCTAAGGAGTGGAATTCCGTGTCGAAGTCTGTTATCTTTTTTTTTGGTAGCTATATTCCAGGGGTACTTAAAAGTTAGTTTCAGGCAAACGAGTCCAATCGTCAACCAAATTCTCGCTTACTATCATGTGTGAAATGCGATAAAATCATTATTTAAAAAAAAATATAGTTTTATCTAGACGTTAACAATGAATACCTAAGTAAAGCAGCATTCTCTAAACAATATCGGTACTAAAATCCATTGATAGTACCAACATTTCCCATATTCTCATTTTACTACCACTATAGATGCTCTCATTCCTCTATGAAACCTAAGTGCTCAGCCCCACAGCACCGCAAACTTATCACGTCGTAAAACCACACCAAACTACGAGTTGTTTCACAGTGTGTGCATGTATAGTGTGGATAATATCCAAATCGTAGGATTATTGGCAAAATTGTTTGTTTTGCGAATAGTCTAGGGATAATAAAGAACGATTTTCATAAAAATTAGACTGTCTAGCCTATGTCCCGACTATTTTGGGGTCGATTTCCAGTCTACACGAATTTAATAATAGAGATTATATATAAATTATGATATTAGGTTCATTTTTTAGGGTTAAATACCCGAAGGGTTCAAACAGAACCCTATTGCTGTCACTCACGAGTCTATCGTCTGTTTTACTGCCAAACGGTTGGAGCTACAGTCTTCAAATTTTCTTGTTGACCCAAAACCATACAAATTATCAAAAATTGGTACGGAACCCTAAATATGCGAAGTCCGACACGCTATTGGCCGGTTTTTTTTTTTGTAATCATTATTATTACAAATTACCTTGTCTGTTTAAAATGATTCGAAACTTGAAAGCTGATAGGCAAATCTAAGAGTGAAATCATAACATCTTTTATTCTGGTCAGAACATGGCTTGAATGTAGCTGTTCACCAATCGGTGCGTTCGTCAGTGCATGAAGTGTACATCAGTCAAACAGCGTTCATATTATTCTTTATCTACTAGTTTTTGCTGCGGCTTCACCCGCGTGTAATTAGTGCTTAACCCATTATAAATTAACATTCGTCAGTGCATAAAGTGAATTATAAAGTATATTAATAATTATTATTTTTTAATATTTATAATTAATAATTTTTATTTTTATTAATTAATAAAATAAATAAATAAAAAATAAAAAAGCCTTTTATTTCTTACAGCTTATAAAACAAGAAGTTAGGTTAAATTAAGTTAATTTACTTACATACAATTAATAGTTTTGTTAGTAATTAAGTTTTGTTCCTAAATTTACTTGTGTTAGTTTTTCCTTAACCCTATACTATTACATTATTATTCTTCATTCTGTAAGAACTCCTTTGTAGGTGAAGGCCTCCAAAGCTATTTTAATTAAGTATTAGATTTAAAAAATTAATATAATAATAAATTTTAATTCATAATTTAACTACTTATACCTAATAATTATTAATTATAAGTGAATTATTATATATAAATTATCTTTTGCATTATAAATTAAAATTTGTCAGTGCATAAAGTGCCCATCAGATCAGTCAAACAGCGTTTATATTATTCTTTACCTACTAGCTTCTAATCTGTCAGCGGCTTCACCCGTATGTAATTAGTTCTTACCCCATTATAAATTAACGCCTATGTGCTATTCCAGACTATAACCTATGTCTATGCCAGATTTCATCCAGATCCTACAACCTTGGAGTCTGAATAGGTTACTTCTAGGCAAGCGTGCTCCATCTTCGACCACATCATCACTTACCATCAAGGAGAGATAGCGGTCAAACGCGTGCCTATAAATTGATAAAAAAAACATTCAGCCATCTATCCATCCATCCAAACTTCCTCATTTATAAAATTAGTAAGATTTGCGATTCACTCTAGCTGTTTTTTTTTACAAAAATCTTAATCTAAGCTCGAATGATTACGAGCATCTACTTTCTTCCCTAAGATTTAGTAAAAACCCTAGGACTTTCACGAAAAAACGATATTTGCAATTATCCTGCGACATCTATATTTCTCCTCAATGTAATCAAAATGGACTGGCGGGAGTCTCCACTGAAGAATTTCCAATAAACTCGTTGGAGCTTGGATGCCAGCAATGCCACTGGCTTGTGTTTTGTTTTCTTGAAATAATATTAAGATGGTTTATAAAGTTCCGTTTCCGAAGGGTAACCAACGGGACCCTATTAATAAGCCTCCGCTGTCCGTCCGTCCGTCTGTCTGTCAGCGGGCTGTGTCTCATGATTCGTAATAGGTAGACAGTTAAAATTTTCACAGAATGTGTATTTCTGGTGCCGCTACAACAACCAATAATTAAAAAATAAATAAATGTAAAGGGAGCTCCCCCTACTAGAAACGTTATTTTTCTGGCTTTTTTTGCTCGATCTTAATAATGGTACACGTGTATAATCTTGTACGATAGTACGGAACCCTTCATGCGCTAGTTCGACTTACACTTGGCCAGTTTTAAATTTTGTCCAATACTGGTATTCAGCTTTATTGGTTATATCCTTGTTTTTAATTTTAAGGGCGTGACATGGACTTCTTTTTTTTTTCATGACCTAAAGCGCAGTTGATCTCAGACTGCATTGAAAAGAAAGAGATGTGTGACGACACAATACTTGCAATTTATTGCAAAATAACTTTACACTTATAACGCATCACCACTGAGTGATGCGTTGAGCGATAAAATAGTAAAGCTTGAGCCTGCATCTTGAATCAAAACCAAGTTAATCAACAGGAAATTTCAAAAAATTCCTCAACCAAAAGCAACCATTTTTTATTTTCCACAAAGCACATAGCACCTTGTCTCCCCCGAACGGTATTCATTCGCGTCACCACAGTTATAACAATATATTCATTTGTATGTTCCTCCAGGAGATTAATCAAAAAGTTGTCACAAACATTTTACGGGAGAAAAACGGGACATTCTTTTATCCATTGTCTTCGTAATTTTGGTGATACCAGCCCTGCAACTTGAATATTCCATTAACGATGCGACACTGAGGATAAATTATTCGTTCCAAGTGAGAATTAGGTGAATACCATTCAGCGGTGATTAAACTTCCCTTTTTTAAAGTCGGATATTTGTCAAGATGAGGACGATGAGATGCTAAATTGTATTTATGAGAGTTTATGAGTTTTCTTTTAATGGCTTTGTGAAATTGTATGAAAAAGGCTAAAAAAAATCCTACTAAACGAATCTGGATGAAATTTAGCACAGGGATAGATTATAGTCTAGAATAGCATATAGGCTATAATTTACAGAAAGTACACATTCCACGCGGACGAAGTCGCCGGTAGAAGCTATTAAAAAAGATGGGTGGGAAGGATGTGAATGTATTTGTATCTAAAAAATATACCAATGTATAATCCTAAATCCTAGGAATGATCTCTGAGAGGCCAGAGTCTGCAGTGCTGGGGAGATTTATCCAGCTTCACGTGGCACGATGACACTTCATCGAAGGTCATTTTATTTATTTTTTGACATTCATGTATTATTTTAATTTATTTAATCATTTATGTACACACAGAGACACAGTAACAATAGACATCATTATAAATATAGTGCAAAGAAATATAGACAAAAGTGTGTAAGAAACAGAAAAAAGAATACGAGATGTCCTATACTAAGGTATCAAATAAACCTACACATATATTGTAAATATATATATACTTACATAAACATATACCTAATACTGTAAATAGATACATGACATACATATATATAAAAATTATTATAATAGAGAGGAAAGGTTTCCATTCTTCAATACAAATATTTTACATGGAGCGACGGAATGCCTATTTGACATCCACAACCCAGTAACACATAGCAGAGGTGGCCTAGTGGTATTGGCCGCGACTTACAAGTTGTAGGTCGTGAGTTCAAACCCAGGCAGGCAGGCTTTACTTTGTGTAAATTATTTCATTACCACTGCTCTCAAAACTGTAAAGGAAAACATCGTGAGGAAACCGGCATGTCCTAGAACCAAAAATTCTAAGACATGTGACATCTACCAATCCGCATAGGGCCCGCGTGGTGAATTATGTTCTACACCCTCTCACAGAGAGGAGGCATTTGCTCCAGCAGTGGGGGACATTAAAAAGGCTGATGATGACTCCAGTTACTGGTAACAATAATCCTTGGTATCACCAAGAATTACGCACCACTTAATCAGAATTTCCAAATAAATCGACTCAAATTCTCATTTTGCTAACAAAATCCTTTCTCCGAAAATCCACTAACAGTGCACTAAACAGCAAAGCTCGACACTAAACCGGTTACCCAAAACGCAAAACGTAAAATAGTACGTTAGAAACCCATTAAGAAATAACCGCAAGCATCTCGTATGCAGAGGGGGGGAATCACAGGATAATGTCATTCGAGTTCGGTTTCAATACACCTGCCGCGCAAAGGTTTCATTTTGTCGATCGTTATTTTGTGAACACTCGACATAATGTCATGCGAAATGGCTGTGACATTTTGTGTAGAGGGTGCAGTTTCGTATGTCAAAATGTTGAGTAAGGATTATTTTGTCTTTGTTATGTGCTAAGACAAGGATATTTAAACTATGTCTTGTTAAGTTGAAAATGGTTTTGTAATTTTTTGAGAGAAAATCAATCTTTAAGGCCGAGATATCACCTAAAGCGCGGTCACTCTCGGACTGCATATAAAAGAAAGAGATGCGCTATGACAAATGCTTGCAATTTATTGCAAAATATGAAGCATTCTATTGATTTACTTAAGATTTACTAATAAATTTATAAAAAATAATCCATCACTCGATGCAGTTTTTGCAGATGCAGCATTTGAAATTTTATGGTAGGTATATTTTTTATTATGATTATTATTGTTATCTCTCTTATTTATTAGGTAAGTACTCAGATAGTTTTTAAGCTCATATTAACAATATAAATGTAAATCTATACGAAATGGATCAATGGTAGTCTGAATAAAAAAATATTATTATATTATAATAAAGGGATAAACTGCTTTTAAAGATAATTAAGAGGTATGTTAGAAGATTGTTTTGATGAATTAAAGTATGTTAAATTATGTTTTGAGTTCCATCACTGCATGAAAATAGGACTTGAAAATATTGTTTTTTTTATTTGTCAAAATTATTTACGGTACGAGATACACTGCTTTAAAAAAACACGTTTTTGACCGTTTCTGAGAACCTCCGCCTTAAAGCAAGAGCGAACATCATATGGGCTCGCTCGTTCTATCATAGACTTCATCGCTTTCAATTAGGCGAGATCGAGGTCAAGAAGTGGCTTGTCACGAATTTACAAAATTCAAATTAAATGAAGAAGACATTCAGAAAAACATTCACTGTGCGTACAGCTAAGGAATGGAATTCCCTGCCGGGATCTGTGTTTTGGTCTGATATCTCCATCCTGGGGGTCTTTGAGTCAAGAGTGAATTGGTTACTTTTAGGCAAGCGTGCTCTGACGGGGCCCGTCATGGCCGATGCATGCATGCCAAGGGGTCGCGGGTAAATTCGTAACAGAGTTACCGCGCTCCTGGGCACTCAGGCATGGAAGGAACAGGGGTGGATTTTAATCAGTAGAAGTCTGATACGCCCGGAGCTCCACCCAGAGCGGAAGAAGTCATAGGATGGTTTCCCACCCTCAAAAAAAAAAGGCAAGCACTTCAACGTCAACCCCATATTCGCTTACCACCAGGTGAGATAGTGTTCGAGCACGAGCCTATCAAATTTAAAAAAAAAGTTAGTTTATAACTTAAACGTCATGATAATTATCATCATCATTTCAGGAGCTAGGCCTCGTGGAGGCGATCGGCGGCAGCGACCTCTCGCGCCCGGCCCTGGTCCAGGCCATGGTACAGGGCGAGAGGGAATGGGAAGCAGTCTCCTCCTTCTGCGAAGCATTACTGCTTGCAAAGGAGGAGGCGAAACTGGTAAGGGAGACTCAACGGAGTCGCCCTCACGCCCCCAGTAGCAGTCGAAGCAGGAGACGCCCTGGGCGTCGAGGGTCGCGAGACGATCTCCATCGAGTAATGAGTAGCTGGCCGTCCAATCAGCACCAGGCCCGAGAGTCGACGGCACGTTGTGTTCCACGCGCGCCTCAAAGAGATATCAGCAACAATTGACGGGGCCCGTCATGGCCGATGCATGCGTGCCAAGGGGTTGCGGATAAATTCGAAACAGAGTTACCGCGCCCTTGGGCACTCAGGTAAGGAAAGAACAGGGGTGGGTTTTAGTCAGTAAAAGTCTGACACGCCGTTTAATATTTTGACAAGTTAATTTAATTGTTATAAGCGCCAACATCTAGTCATTAAAATATAATAAACTAAATAGTGCTTGCAAGTTAAAATTTACGGCGTCTTCGTACATATTTCAAGAAAATCAATTATTTTTTCAGGCTACGATCTAAATTTTTTCCTCACAAATGAGGGAGTTTTTTAACGGCTAGTAATATAGCGATCGGTAGCTAACGAAAGTTTCAGCAGTCTCGACATTGATAGCGATCGCTACGTCCTAACGATCTGTCACTACATCGGAAAAATAATTGATGTTCTTGAAATATGTACAGAGACGACGTAATTTTTAACTTGCAAGCACTATTTTTCATGAAAACTGATCAACTGATCTGCTGGTCTTTGTACATATTTCAAGAAAATCAGTTATTTATCCGGCTGATTTAGCGATCGTTAGGGCATAGCGATCGCTATCAATGTCGAGACTGCAGGGCCTGGTAGGTACCTAAAGACCAAAAAACTCGCTACAAAAGGACCACATCCTATCGAGTGCCACCATAATACAGTACCACTAACATATGCAGAGGGGCTCCAGTACGAAACTTCGTTGGTATTTGTAAGATACGTTTTATCGCCATTTATAATTCAAACAGGACATTTGTACGGTACGCATTTTGAACTGTTTTGAACCGTCAAACTTTGACGAGGAGTTCAAGTTTTTAATTGAAATGGTCGAAAACGATTTTGTAATTTAATTTGGTAGAGAGTATTGGTATTTGAATAAGTTGCTACAGGCAGCGGGGCGATTTTTAACTAATTTGATATGGATTTTGCAGTTGTTTAAACATTAAAATAAAAATTGCTTATCTTATGAATTTCTTCTGTATCGTGGATGCGTTTACAAACACCCGGAACAACAATTTTTTGTCCATACAAATAGTTATTCCGGGAGTCGAACCCACGACACGCAGCGCAGCACCCAATCGCGGAGCCACTGCACTCACCATCATCTTCCTGCCCTTATCCCATGTTACTTGGGGTGCGCAACACGTTTGTTTCTTCCATTCTGTCTTGTCAGCCGTCACGCTATCACTAACTCCCTTTTCTTTCACGGCACCAAACTTGTCGTCTAAAACTTTGCCATAATATCCTTAAATATGTATATCTTTTTGGTCTTGTTATTATTTCTGTGCGTCTAAGATTAACGCTAGTGAAGCGGGGATGCAGCAGGCCACGAAAGAGATGGCGGGAAGAACTGGACTAGTTCCGTCCAAACTAGAAGGAAGACGTGTTGGCTCCCAGTGAGGTTTTTGCCCAGGTTTGGAATAGAGCAGGTTAGTTAACATTTTTATGTTTATGAAAAAACTTTTTTAGTAAAAATACAACCGACTTCCAAAAAAGAAAGTGTATTTTTTTTTTTGAAAGTCGGTTGTATTTTTGTAGAAATGCTTTTTATTTTTCACTTTTTAGTTGTTGTGCCCCACAACTAAAACTAAATATTAAAGTTATGCCCGAATTGATAAGTCCAATGACATGGTATTTGAACATATTGGAGGAAACGGAAACGTCATCTGTTTACACATATTTTTTTTATTTATGTTGATTATTTCAAAAATCACTGAATCACCTCAGGAGTATACTGTTTTGAACAAAAAAAAAATATTTTGAAAATCGGTTAACAATTGACAATAAATCAGTCGAACATAGAACCTCCTCCATTTTTTGAGGTCGGTTAAAAATATGATGATAATAATAATGTCTTAGTTGAAGCTGTCATTGCGTTATTAGATCAAAGGCCTGATACTCGTACAGAAGGCACTACTCCACGATACAGCTCGCCTTGTGAGGAGGTTCCTGTCTCTGGAGCCCTAACCACCGGTAGCTGGGTCCCTGCTCCCGACACCGGCAGACTTATATTTTTATATATTCGGTTTATAGAATTTAATTCTCATTAAGACAGTCGTCACTTACATGAGAACATTAAATCTTACTAATTATATTATATCAGTGCGGGTAGAAGAAAAACAAAAAGCAAAAAACAAAGCATGATCATATATTTAAAAAAGTACTTAAAAAAATAACGGAAATATCTTAGAATAAACAAGGAATTGTAGAATCCTAAATGTACTATCTTCCACAAATGCTATGAGGACATTAGATTACTTGAAGCAGTACCAAAGTGAACTCATTACAACATGTTACAAAACGCCAAATTTACAGAAAACCAGTTCATTGGCCTACTTTCTTTTGAAGGACGGTCACATTCAAGACTGGCCTTTCCTCGCTCCCATCATAAAAGCCCCATAGAACAGATACAATCTGCCCTCGGTCAGTCCACTTGCAGAAAAAAACCTGGCACTCCAGGAGTACCGTCAGAAGTGAATACTAAAAACTTGAACAAAAACCGACCAAGAGCGAGTTGGACTCGCACGCAAAGGGTTCCGAACGAATCGTCGTTTTTTTTTTCAGGTTTTCTTTAAAATTTCTAATAGGTTTTCCTATAATCAAGTAAAGAACTACGTTCAGTATCTTTTTCAAAATTCTAGGTCCAGTAGTTTCGGAGATAAGGGGGGTGAATGATAATTTTTCATGTATTTTCTGAAATAACTTAAAAAATATACATTTTAAAATTAAAAAATATATATATTTGAGACCCTTGCATCCCAGAAGCGACTTCCACATTCCAAATTTATTCATTTACGTTACACCTCCGTATTTGTGTCACCAATATACATGTGTGTACCAAATTTCAGCTTAGCCAGTTCAAAAGATTCGGAGCAAATTGACTGTGACAGATGGACAAACAGACAGACAGACACACGAGTGATACTATAAGGGTTCCGTTTTACATTCGGACTTTCGGAAACCGCTACGCGTCGTAGTACTTTCGTAGTAAATCGTGTAGCGGTGTCAGTGGCGTGCGAGTTCAATTGTTTTTTCCCATCTCAAAGCTGCCCAACGCGCCTAAAGAAGTTTTCACTTCAAAAAAACGTCCTGAATTCATAAACCAGTCTTCAGTACGACGGACAAAAACTCGTACAGGCACACATAATATATAAGTGTGAACCCGCTCCACCTGGCTCAAAGCCAACTAAAACTCCTAAAAATTTCAGTGCACAGCCGAAGAAAACCTTAAACTTTTATAGTGACCTAGAACAAGTTCCAGCTTGTCTTGTTTTGAAATTTCAGGCTGGATGTTTATGAATAAATTATTTTGAGGAAGGTGTGTTCAGTTTTATATCGAGTTGCTTTATTACTTTGTTTTAAGTGATACTAGTCCGGTCAATCTAGACCATAAAATGAGAGGGAAGCTGAAAATCAGTAAAATTGTTCAAAACATAATTATAAACTTTTTTTTTTTTTATGTTTGATAGGCTAATCATAATTATGTTTTGAACAATTTTACTGATTTTCAGCTTGTTGGGACTTTATGTACCTTCGAATGTCTAAATTGACCGGACTATACGTCTTTTTTAACCATTTTTCTGTTGAAAATAAGGTATACATGGACGCTGGAAAATGGAAAGGAATTTAGACCCATGTCCGCGGAATCACAATAGGTAAGAAAAGTTTTCACTAACCGACTTCAAAAAGCCGACCAATTGTGTGTCGGATTTCGTACATTTAGGGTTGTATTTTTGACTATTTATATGGCTTTGAGTCAACAAGATGCTTATACTTTAAAAAGAAGACTATAGCTCCAACCGTTTGGCTATAAAACCTGTGTGACAGGCGACGAACAAACGGACACGTGAGTGACAGCAATAGGGCACCGTTTGGACCCTTCGGGTACGGAACCCTAAAAAAGGAGGAGGTTCTATGTTCGACTGTATGTGTTTTTTTTTTTAGAATCTTCAACGGTGCTATAGATAAAAGGTACTATCACCACTGTTCTCTTAGTCTGTTTGGGGCTTAACTAGAATTAAAACAATGATAAGAAAATAACGAAGTAGTCATCCATCTGCTCGTAAGATTATTGAATAAAATTATACGGCCTATGAATTGGCAAGATCAAAACGATCAAATGAATTTGATATGTGTCACAGGTATATTATCATTGATATAATTCATTTCATTATATTACAAGCAGATCTCCCACTGGGTCTTAAACAAAGAATTATAGACATGAATATTCCCCACACTTACGTAAGTACTGTGGAAGAGCTCGTGGCTAAAGCACTAACAGCCACACGGGTCGATCCATTAAGTTAAGCTACGCTTGCCAGGGTTGGTATATGGATGGGTGACCATCTTTACAACATACCGGGACTCCTCCGTGCCTCGGAAAGCACGTTAAGCCGTTGGTCCCAGCTGTCAATCGTGGATCTTTGACAGTCGTTACGGGTCGTCAGAAGCCCGAAAGTCTGACAACCAGTCTTACCAATGGGCATCGTATTACCCAGTAACTGGGTTGTGGAGGTCAGATAGGCAGTCGCTCCATATAAAATACTGGCTGAATCCAGATAAACTGGAAGCCGACCCCAAGATATTTGGGAAAAAGGCTAAGCAGATTGATTTTGACTTACGTACTGTGCACAAACCTGGTCTTTGATACTTCAGCAGAGGTCTAAGCACAAGGTTGGCCAGCGAGCCATGGAGTGTAGTATCCTATACCAAAATAATGGACGTTGGCCAAATACCGCTAAGCTTAATTGAGATTGGGCTGGACATGTCTGCCGCATGTCAAACGAGAAATGGGCAAAAAGATCCACCGAATGGTGGCATTAAACGCCAGATGAAATCGCAACAGACCAAGGCGACGATGGTAGGACGAGCTCGACTCCGTCCGAAGGGACTGGCCCGTAAAAGCAAACGACAGAATTGTGTGGAAGAGAGAGAGGCCTTTTCCCAGCGGTGGGACAAAATAGGCTAGTTAGTAAATTTTATCATCATCAGCCTTTTAATGTCCCCACTGCTGCGGCACAGGCCTCCTCTCTGTGAGAAGGTGTGGGCCGTAATCCACCACGCGGGTGGATCTTATGTCTTCGAATTTTCGGTTCTAGGAAATTTATTGGCACGCGTTTGACCACTATCTCACCATACTTTACATAAAACAGTTTTCAATTCAAAAACGAACAGCACACATTGCCACGAAGAACCTATTAAAACCTCACACAGGAATATTAACTCCCACACAGAAACAGTCCAGCTGTATAGAACGTTCGACAAAACGAAAGTTACCCACAGTTTTCAGTTCTTGACATTTCCAATACTATCTTAAATAGCCACTTTTTCTCAAAGTCGATAAACCCAAAACTGTTGCAGGTCTAAAGAACGAACTCGCGCACGAGTATGCATTTCTGGAAATCTGCCAACATTACAGGGGCTTTAAAGAAGTCTAAGTTAACTTGCCGAGACATAACTTGTGAATTTTGTTTCGTATTTATTTTATTTTCTGCTTTGGTAATGGTTAAAATTCCAGCGTAAACGGCGTGGTTTTCAGTTTTGTTTTCATGCGCTTTACAGTTTTAATCGTTGTGTAGTTTTGAAGCCTATATTATGTATTTTTAACCCCCGGCCCCGACGCAAAAAGAAGAGGCGTGTTATAAGTTTGACCGCTATGTGTGTGTCCGTCAGTCTATGTATGTGTGTCTGTCTATGGCACCGTAGCTCTTTTATTTGAAAGCGATGGTTTTTAGACGTTTTTATTCAAATCGGTTCAGCTCTTTCAAGGTCATCAGCTCTTTTGTATTTTTTAAAAATTCGCTTTTTTTTAATTTTTTAATTAATTGGTATCTTGTTATTATTCGTTTCCTGTGACTCATCGTTTGTTTTTCAAATTAAGACCGATGCCTTAATAAGAAAAACAAACGATGAGTCAAAAAGGATCATAGCTTTTTTTTGGGTGGAGGAGCTTGTGTAATTGCACAAGCGAAAATACCAAAAATATGGTATAATTAGTTATTTAAAAAAATTGGTAATTTTCCTCTTTTTACCCAACTACTCAAAAAGAAAGCTAATGTTTTTCGAGAGTATGTATGTATGTCTATTTTTGGCACGCTCTGTGTGTGTCTGTCGGCTTGATGGATTTAGAACAAGTCACTTGTCAGGTAGTCTTGTCACGTTGCGGAGCCGGAGGTATGGTGTGACACGAAGAGGAGGGTCATAGAGGACGACCGCAGATGAGGAGGAGTTAGATGACGTAAGAGTGAAGATAAAACACACGACCAGTTAAGACGTATATTTTGTTATTTACAGTAGCCTTGAATATATGAAGCACTTATTAATCGTGCGTAAACCATACACTGAGAGTAGGTACATATTTAAATTGTATTACTGCACAACTCTTGGAGACTGGTAACTATCAGTTATTAAAGAGTAGAAAAGTGACAATGATAGAGAGGAGCTTAGTCTAGCTCGGCAGCTGAATTTGAACTGATTTTTAATATAAAAACAGAGGCTAGACAGAGAAGACAATTAATATTTAAATTTGAAATTTAAAAAGGTAGGAAAGAACGTAATTTGGAATAGAGGTCATAAAATAATCAAGGCTTTAACACTGTCTTGTCTTGTTACAGTCTAATGCAGTTGGCATGCAATCTATGTTTGAACTAAAATAACTGCCAACAACTGCATTAGACTGCTTGAAAAGTGACTAGTTTGGAACTTTTAGTTGTTTTTGTAGGCCGATTTTTTTTATTTTAAACACAATTTATTTATTTACTAACACTTCATGCAACACAAATGTACAAAGGCGGACTTAATGCCTTAGGCATTCTCTACCAGTCAACCAAGGGTGGTGGAGAGATAACATGGCAGGTGCATAAACTGAAAAAAAAATACTAAGACGAAAATAATTACAAAAGTAAACAACAACAACAAACAACAACAAACATCAACAACAACAAACAACAAACAAACACAACAAACAAACACAACAAACCACAGCAACAAACAACAACAACAACAACAATTATGACAAACAAAAAAAAATTGTCAAAATAACAAATTGTGTTGAAATTGTGTTGTGTTTGTGTTGTGTTGTTGTGTTGTGTTGTTGTGTTGTGTTGTGTGTGTTTTTTGTTATTGTTTTGTTGTGTGTTGTTCAATATTTTTTTTTAACAATTATGTTAGATGGAAAGCAAGCTTAACGCAAACGTGATCAGGAAATGCAGATGTTATAAATTCTAAATCATTGTAATAACCACCAAACATAACGACAACTAATTTAACAACAATAGCAGTAATCCTAGCCATGTGAAGTCAAACGTTAGCCATATATCTCGGACACAATGGACGTTGTCGAGGAATCGAATCTTGTCCGACACGATGGTTGGCTATCTGCCAACTCGTACAATTATCGCGTCGTCAATGATTTTACTAATTGGATTGGTTAGAGTTGAAGTTTTGGTGTCCCATATCGGTTAAAGAGTTGTGTCTTGTTTGGAAGACAGAAAAACATTAGGTCACGAACTGGATCAGAAAATAGTAAAAGCGTGATTGTATTAGAAAGTGATTCCTACTAATATTATAAAGGCGAAAGTTGGCCGGGCCTGCGGACGGCGAGTAGTGGGTAACTCGCCGTCCGATCAGCATCAGGCCCGAGAGTCGACGGCGCGCAGTGTTCCACGCGCGTCTCAAAGAGTTGTCAGCAAACATGACGGGGCCCGTCATGGCCGTTGCCTGCCCCGGGGTTGAGGATCAATTCGAAAGAGTTACCTCGCCCCTGGGCATTCAGGGCAGGGAAGGAACAGGGGTGGGTTGTAGTCAGTAAGAGTCTGACACACCCTTCCGCTCCATCCTAGAGCGGGAGATGTCATTGGATGATTTCCCACAGAAAAAAAAAAGCGATGGATACATGGGAAGGATGTTTGTTACTCAATCACGCCAAAACGGTTGAATAGATGTAGATGAAATTTGGCAAAGAGATAGATTATAGTCTGCAATAGCACATAGTCTGTATAATTTATGATGGGGAAAGTATTAATACGACGCGGGCGAAGCCGATCATAGAAGCTAGTGATACATACTTTGATAATTCGTTTAAAGCACAGAATACTGAAACTACTTATTTATTTTTGGAACGAAGTTACTTATCGCGCGTTGTGAAAGGGGGCTAGACGGAAAAAATTCTTACGAAAAGTTGTCACGACACTAATGAGGCTGTCCATCCAAAAAGATTGTGTTGGAAAAACAATCTAATAAAAACTTCTTGTATTTTTGGTGGGTAGGTACAAAGTTTGCAAGCAGATCAAGCATTATTGCTATAGTAAGCTATTGTAAGCTGTGCAGCGTCGCATGTTTCTCTGTCTGTCTCTCTCTCTCTTAAAGAAAGCAAGCCAGATATTGCTAAAGAGTTGAGTTGAGTTGAGCTAAGCTGAGCTGAGCTGAGCTGAGCTGAGCTGAGCTGAGCTGAGCTGAACTGAGCTGAGCTGAGCTGAGCTGAGCTGAGCTGAGCTGCGATGAGATGAGATGAGATGAGATGATGAAGTATAACTTCTTACGTGCGTGCGTGTGTGCGTAGTTAAATAATAAAAAAAATATTATAAATTAAAAAAATAAAATTATATTACAATTCCTTCACTAATTAATCGAAAGGAACTTCGTTCCATCCGGGTGTCCCTTGACACCACTCAAGTTTTTTTTTATTTAAATGTCATAATGTCCGTCCAATACCGCTACGAAAGCTTAGGTGATAATCGCTTATTTGATTGTTGAAATAGAATATTGATCATCCTTCACACAATTCCTTTATCCAATTTTCTCATCCATGGACTGCTAATGTGACTATTCCATTACCATCACTATTTGGCTTTACTAAGAACAATAAACTAGAAGGGTATACTAGATAACAGACTCCAACTGTGTTTCATGAACACATCCTTGTATTTTTACACGTTATAGAAGACTACGACCAGAACAAGGCCACGGTCAACGCCACAGGGAAGACCACCTACCGAGCAAAACTAATATAGTGACCAGCACTACTATTGACACAGATAATAAGAAATATATTGAGCATCTACATGTTTGCAGTTTTCAATTATCGGCAAGAAACGTGATGAGTCACTTTTATGAGAAAATAGCTACAATAAAACTGGATATAATTGGCTCGAGACGACAAAAAGAAATCTATCGAAAGCATACTATTCCATCAACGACTACTTAGAAGATAATAATAGTTGGTCGCTGTGTTGAACGCAAGACAATGTTACACTTGATGTTCTTTCTCCATATTTAGCTTATGGTTATAACAGATTATATGAGTTCATATAATAATTGTCTACCAAATTTAGTGTGATGGCCCTAGTTCATCACTTGTGGCTTCGAATCACAGCCCTTTGATAGTTTCAATCTTTGTTCTTGTAAGCAGGCACACCAGTTATGTATGGAGGCTTCTTTAATTTGGTTTAGTGTTTATGCTTGAGTTGGTTTTTAATGGCATGATTGAGTGTGCTAGCTGGCAAGTGGCGGATTATTTTATTTAATTTTATGATTATATTTTAGACGACATATATTTATTTTTCTGTTTTACATAATGTTAAGATTGTTGCTTAGAATTAAATAGATTCAAGTTCTTAAAACTTAACAGACAGATGTGTTGCTGGGGAGTTTGTTGGCCACTTCTTCTTCACAGCTAAAACACTAGGAAGTGGTGACGGGCAGGCGTTTTTTGGGGGACTGTCTTTATGTAGAACTTTGACGTTCAAAAAGTGCTGGTTCTCAGCCTAGTTTGAATAAATGACTTTTGATTTTGATTTTGATTTATCAAAAGTAAGCAGAGGTTTTTTTTCAATACATTACATGCATGCGGCTGAGATGAAAATGCTAAGAGCGATGTGTGGTGTTAAGCGCATGGATAGAATTAGGAATGAGTATATAGGGTGACTGGCACTTAGTGACCGATACTTAAACATGTGATTGTACTCATGATTACAATCAACTTTCTAAAGAAACTTTTTTTTTTATACGTATTCACTTTTTTCACAATAACAACAGTTTGAAATTCGCGCGCGCGTTATGGCAGTGACCGCCGCGATCAGCTGTTAGCACTAAGGCAAAGGGAGCGGTGCGGGCGGCGGGGGAGTGTGCGACGCTACTACTAGTACATTTGCCCTTTCCCGAGGTCAGACTATCAGCTGATAGATCGTGCCTACTTTAATGTTACGGCGTGCGCGCATAGTTTGTAGTAATGCGGACATGCGTTGCATCTAAAAAGTATTAGTCAAACACGCTGTCTTTGAAAATATTTTTTATTAATTTAGCAACAACCGAAACATGTAGGTACCTACACTGCTTAGGTACACCGAAAACGGCACGTGGTGCCCGGCCGAGCGGATATGCGAGCCATGCTCTGTACGATACGAGACCGCATCTAACAGCTGATTGCAGCGGTCACTGCCCTCGCGCGCGCGCGTATTTCAAACTGTTGTTATTGTGATAAAAGTGAATAAGTAAAAAAAAAGTTTCCTTGGGAAAGTTGTTTATAATCATGAATACAATCACGTGTTTAACTTTCGGTCACTAATTACCAGTCACCCTATATAAGAGGAAGTCTGAAAGTGGCACTGCTGACTGAAAAGTTGTGTGGAAATCGGTTATCGTGGTATGGGCATGTGATGCGGAGGAATGAAGAAAATGTCGTGAGGAAAGTCTTGTGTATGGATGTGGATGGCCATAAGAGTAGGGGAAGGCCAAAGAAACGATGGTTGGACTGTGTGAAAGAGGATATGGGTGAAAAGGGGGTGACTACAGAGATGACGACTAATAGAGGAGTATGGAAGAAAAAGACATGTTGCGCCGACCCCAAATAAATTGGGATAAGGGCAGGCGAATGATGAATAAACTAACATAACACTTGTCTAAAACCTATAAAGGTTTATGTGACAAAGTGGAGGAAGTAAGCTCACTCACAACATGTTACTTAAAAAAGGTAAACTTCTTTAAATGTGATGTTACCAGGAATATAATATTTTTTAACGGTACATTCATTAGAGGACAGATGATAGCTGAAAAGGAAGGAATATACATATAAAATAGACCATTAGTACATACATATTATAAAATAAAGTCCCCACAGCGGCTATATGTCTGTTTGTTCGCAATAAACTCAAAAACAACTGAATACAATTTTATGTGGCTGTCACCAATAGACAGAGTGATTCATGAGGCGTATAAATAGTACCCGTGCGAAGCTGCAGTGGGTCGCTAGTCTTTAATGAGATACCTTACCATCGACGCCGAGTTACTTGCCAATCGGTTACATTTCGGGGAGTGTGCATTAGAATCGCATATTTATTTAAATCCACCAACCCCTCTTCATCATCGCAACACTAGAAGTACGGCGATGCGCCACCGGTATAATCTGGTGGACATCCCAATACGCATAAAAAGTTTTGGGAATACATTCATTGTGCGTACAGCTAAGGAGTGTTATTCCTTGCCGGAGTGTGTGTTTCCTGATAGTTACAACTTGAGAATGTTTAAGTCAAGAGTGAATAGGTTACATATAGGCAAGCGTGCTCTAACGTCAACCACATCATCGCTTACAACCAGGTGAGATAGTGGTCAAGCGCCAGCGAGTATAATGATTAAAAACTTAAGGCGCTATTAGCTGCCTACCTTGAGTGGTTAGCTTGCGTGTTCTGCGCCGAGCTCACGCAACGCGTCGTATGTCTACCCAGTAATAGGACTCGCCCATCAAGGAGCGCTGTCCGAAATTAGACGCATTAATAATTTATTACACAAAAAATAACAAGTATTAAACTAAAACATTGAGACTAAATTTATAATTAAATGATCTTTAAAATGGTGGAGGTTTCATAAAAATACGCTTTATAGTTTTTGCGTGATTCTCAATTTTTTATCTGAGTTAGACATTACTTTACAAATTAATTATATTATGTTATAAAAATATAATTTCAAATATTCTTAGATCAAATTACGACGGAAATTGTCTAGAGTAACATATAATTTTTTCAAAGAAATAGGACAAGTCGTTTAGACGTGACGTTCAATTAAAAACCATTAAAAGTCGTTTAACTGCGCCTTAATATTATCATATTAATACAGAACTATTACAATTAACGAAATATTTTCGAATATTACTATAACAACATTTACTATGAACTTCCTTCAACATTTAAGTTTATATCACCCACATATTCCTAAAACAAAGGAATGATCCTGGCCTTCGTTTTGACATTATCCATTCGCCCTTTTAGACACCCACGGAAGAAACGAGGATAACTTATTTTCTTTATATTGCCCAAAAAGACTTAACCTTTTCATTATTTAACTAGACTACCATATCCCACTACTGGGTTAAGCCCACCCCCAAGTCCTCCCAGAAACTCTTCTCCCGTGCTTGCTCTAACCAGTCCGCGTCCAGGTCGTCTCGCCACCTCTTTATACTTTCACCCTACTCAATTACAATAAGCCCAAATCAAAATGACACTACCAAAATTCTTAAGGCGCTATTAACTGCCAATGACCTTGAGTGGTTAGCTTGCGTGTTCTGTGCTGAGCTCATGTAACGCGTCTTACGTCCACCCAGTAATAGGACTCGCCCATCAAGAGCGCTGTCCGAAATTAGACGCATTATTCATTTATTATTCATAAAACAACAGATATTAAACTAAAACGCTTAGACTAAATTATAAACAATTAAATGATCTTTAAAATGGTGAAAGTTTCATAAAAATACGCTTTATAATTTTTGCGTGATTCTCAATTTTTTATCCTCGTTAGATATAACTTTACAAATTAATTACAATAGGTTATAAAAATATAATTTCAAATATTCTTAGATCGAATTACGACGGAAATTGTCTAGAGTGACATATATTTTTTTCAAAGAAATGAGACAAGTCGTTTAGACGTGATGTTTAATTAAAAGTCGTATAACTGCGCCTTAATCCCCGAGTTCATTTCAATCAGCCAGTTCTCGTAATAAGCAGTTTCAATATCTAAAGTTCTTCAAAGGCCAGAAACAAATAGGTTGGCTTTTCAAAATCCCATCTTTAATTACAGGGAAATCAGGTGGCAGTTAAATGAACCACCCCCACCTGGGCTCTGCTGATAACACCTCGATATTTTATGCGTTTACTGCTCTAGAGAAAATGGAAGGAACTTTTATTTGCATAAAACTGTTTACACAGGACACACACAGGGTAACACACACTGTGTACACAGGGTAAGTAAGTAATGGTAAGTGCTTGTCGCGTTAGTTACGTGTAGACGTGCTGAATTAGTGTTTAGTAGTAGTGGAATAGGGATGTTTCGTGGGTATAAATATAATAATTCCATTTAGTTCGTAAGTTAGACTATCAAAAAATAAAAAAGTGTGTGTGTAATTATACGCACGTAAGAAGTTATACTTCTTTGGCGTAACAAGATAAGAAACCAAACTGTCACAATGTTTACAAAAGGAAAACAATCATTCTTCATGAAACACAGACCATAGCTAACTTCAGGGTGGTCGGTTCTAGCTAACTTCAACCTGTGAATTTTGTGTGACTGTGATGCGCGCGCATCTTAAAATTTCACTCTCATCATTTTTTCATAACGCGCCAAAAGAAGTATAACTTCAAAAACTTTTTTGCATAAAAATAGAACCGACTTCCAAAGAAAGTGCAAAATAACTTTAATTTCGGAAATCGGTGTTGCTGGTTTTGTGTCTTCGTTTTTTGACACCGCCTTCCGAAATAAAGTTATTTTGCACTTTTTTTGGAAGTGAACCGACTTCCAAAAAAAGTTCATTTCGGAACAAACCCCTTTCGAACAAAAAAAGAATTTTGTAAATCCGGAATTGATCACCTCCTTCTTTTTGAAGTCGGTTAAAAATATTGGACACATTTTTTATTTTTCCTAATTCTGCCTAGCCTTTTCCCAACTTTGTTGGGGTCGACTTCCAGTCTAACCAGATACAGCTGAATACCAGTATTTTACATGGAGCGACTGTCTATCTGACCTCCACAACCCAGTTACTGGGTAATACGATATTTATGTTATTATTTTTATATTATTTCATTTTTATTTTTAGCTTTACCAAATTACAAAAATAAAACGCATCAAAGTTCAGGAGTGGGGACTTGTTACGTCACTAAACGGTACAAATGTATAGTGATGTGACGTCACGCGAAACTTTAACGTACTGTATAGTCCTCATTTTCGGTTTACGTGACACAAGAAAAAATACTTGTCCATATTTTTTGGTAATCTTACTGACGGACTAATAAGATTTCACGATCGTCAAAACCATCAAATATTACACCATGCAAGACTACAAAAAAGGCAAGACTGCAAGTAGGCAAGACTGCAATAAGGCAAGATTGCAATAAGGCAAGACTGCAATAAGGTAAGACTGCAATAAGGCAAGACTGCAATAAGGCAAGACTGCAATAAGGCAAGACTGCAATAAGGCAAGACTGCAAGAAGGCAAGACTAGTGTCAGTTTTTCTGGCTTCTAACATAATAGTGTTTACCAGTTACAGTATTGTGGAGGTCAGATAAGCTTTCGCTCCATGTAAAATATCGGTTTTCAGGCGCCTTCGGTTAGACTGGAAACCGAACCGACGTAGTGGAGAAAAAGGCTCAGCAGAGATTTAGATCCAATTAACTTACTGATACAGTTATTCACTAATAACAAGTACTAAACTAGGCATACGCGACAGCAGGCAGCCTTTTATGAGAGAGAATTTAAACAAATTGTTCATGTTAGTGACTTTATTGTTATGGTATGTGATAAGGTGTTTAAGTAGCTAGTTAACTGATAACATTATAGCACCATGTGGGTTATCGAGGTCAGTATACATTAAATAATATCTGTATATATAAAATTCAAAGTCCTGACTGACTGACTGACTGATATATCAAATTATCAACGCACAGCCTAAACCGCTTGTCCTAAATCAATCTGCCTGGCCTTTTCTCAACTACCTTGGGGTCGGCTTCCAGACTAACCGGATGCAGCTGAAAATCAGTATTTTACATGGAGCGACTGCCTATCTGACCACCACAACCCAGTTACTGGGTAATACGATCCCCCTTGGTAAGACTGGTTGTCAGACTTTCGAGCTTTTGACGACCCGTAACGACTGTCAAAGATCCACGATTGACAGCCGGGCCGGGACCAAATGTGGATGGCTATAAGAGTAGAGGAAGGCCAAAGAAGCGATGGTTGGACTGTGTGAAAGAGGATATGGGTAAAAAATGGGTGACTATAGATATGACGACTAATAAAGGAGTATGGAAGAAAAAGATATGTTGCGCCGATCCTAAATAAATTGGGATAAGGGCAGGAGAATGATGATGAGATAGCAATAATCCTAACGAATTTTGTACTCGCCTCAACTTGCAATTGCAAGCGCGTTACGTCGGCCCCTTAATAAGAAGGTCTTCATTGATCAGAAACAAAAAATAAATTATGTTAAAAGATTTCTATCTCTATCCTAGAAACATGAAATTTGGAGGGTGTGTTCTTTGTGAAGAGTAAGGTATCCACTAATAAACTTTTGAAATTCAACCCTTAAAGGGGTGAAAAAGGGGTTGAAAGTTTATAACGGGGGAAGGACTAATTCCACGCGGGTGAAACCGCTGGCAGAACCTAGTTAGTATAACAGTAGGAGTCAAAAATCAAGCATGACAAAGCTCATAGCATTGGCATAATCAGTCTATAATGTTCCCACTGCTGGGACACAGGCCTACTCTCTGTGTGAGGGCGTGGGCCGTAATCCACCACGGGAACCCAAAGCAGGTTGGTGGATATCACCTCGATGTTTCCCGTCACCGTTTTGAGAGAAGTGATGAAAAACTGTACACAAAGTAAAGCGCCAGCTTGGGTTTGAACCCACAACCAACAATTTGCAAGTCGCGACCGTTACCACAGTGCTACCACTGCTCTCCGAAACGAAGTAATAGTTCGCAGTAATTAGTGACCGATACTTAAACACGAGCTGGAGCTCGTGGCTAAAGTAATAACAGCCGCACGGGTCGATCCATCAGGTTAAGCTACGCTTGCCGGGGTTGGTTCATGGATGGGTGATAATCTTTACATACCGAGACTACTCCGTGTCTCGGAAAGCACGTTAAGCTCTTGGTCCTGGCTGTCAATCGTGGATCTTTGACAGGCGTTACGGGTAGTTAGAAGTCCGAAAGTCTGACAACAGCCAGTAACTGGGTTGTGGAGGTCAGATACGCAGTCGCTCCATGTAAAATACTGGTATTCAGTCGAATCCGGTTAGACTGGAAGCCGACCCCAAGATAGTTGGGAAAAGGCTAGTCGGATTGATTTGACTTAAACACGTGATTGTATTCATGATAACAAACAACTTTCCCAAAGAAAGAACGGCGTCACGCGGCTAACAGCGGACAGCATACGGCTGTTGTGTTATCGTGATTAAAGTAAATAAGTATAAATACAGTGTTTCTTTGGGAAAGCTGTTTGTTATCATGAGTACAATCACGTGTTTAAGTATCGGTCACTAATTAACAGTCACCCTATACAAGGTTCTGAAAACTAAGTGGCAGTCTTATTTTAGAAACTCTCATAACACTATGAGTTATGACACTTTCAGTGCAACTCATGCTCCAATTTAGTCATACGAGTATTACCACATTTATTATAATGAAAAAACTAAAAATAAAGCATAAAACCGTTTCCTTATCTCTTCCAGCGCGCCAACATCTGTTTACCCAGCGGTTACCCAATTGGTGAGAATTGTTAATTTTAAATTCAGTCGGAAGCGCCTCCTCGAAGAAACTCAATTATCGCTGAGCCTACGAAAATAAACAGCGATCCAGGTATTTATAATGATACCAGTCGCCATTTTGTATAGAATTTGTAAAGAATAAAGCTGTAAGTTTTGTTAGTTTTATTAAATAAAATAGTTAAAAAAAACAGTTTTTTAAACAAGCTTTTATACCGGCTATCTCAATTAAATCTGTACACAAAATTTCGTGTCCGTGCTCTTGAGTATTGAAGAGTTCCTTATCTTTAGCTCCAACAGCTTGGTGGCTATCGTGGCCGGCAGATTCGACAGTCCAATGATGTGGCACCGGATGACCACTCATCGTGCGTCATTTTTGTACATCAATTGAGAGATCTTTTGTGTGTATGTGTGTATCCTTTTGTGTGTATCTTTTTGTTATGTGTATGCATGTGTGTGTAAAAAAATTGTAATTTTTAAATATGGAATTTTTCTGAAATAAATTTGGTTTATTATTATCTCGTTCATTTATTTTTACACATATTATTTACATTTTTAAATATTTTTAAAAGAAAACATGTTAAAAACATTTAAAAATGTTAAATTTTTTTTTTATTAAATTTAACTACATATGTAGGAGGTTTGGTCGATGTCGTCACAGAAGTGAAGGAAACTCGGAGATGACTTAAGACGTATATTTTAGCAGCAGGATTACAGTGTGTTTACAATGATACTTTGACTTTAAACTTTATATAAAATATAGGCGCAGGTCCACACAGCCGAGTCCGCTCGGACGAGAGCTGGGGACTTAGTCCTCTAAACCAAAAAAGTATACTGGCTCGGCTACTCCGCCAAACTATCATGGGTGTCCCGCGTGACCTTTCCCACAAGGACTAGATCCGCCGATGCACCTCGCTGATAGCAGGAGAAATAGCTTGATTTGCCTTACGATTCCCTTAGGGGGTCATTAGGCTACGGAGAGTCATAACACCGCGATTCAGAATCGTGACGTAGTCGTGCAGCGCCATCTAGTGTCAAGGTGCCATAATTAATCTGTCGAGGGTCACTAATTCACGGAGGATCTTAACACCGCGATCTAGAATCGTGACGTAGTCGTACAGCGCCATCTCGTAGCGTCCGGCGGGACTATTATGACATCGATGATCTAAAGTTATACCACTTGACAGGCTGTGTTAATATTAACTTTAAGTACGTGTGTTACAATCTCCCCCTCAGTCCTCGAAGACGTCCCGGCGAGAAGGACTGGATAATGGGTCACTATTGTTTCTTAGGACGTCCAAGTCCTCGTTTGGATCCAGGGAGAGGCGTGCTGACAACTCTCTCCTTTTTAAGTCGTCCTCTTCTTCGCAGGTGTTTCATGGCTTCCGTATTTTCAACCGGGGGATCATCTTCCTTCTTCCTCTGGACCAGAACTGCTCCAAGCGCGTAGCTACTGGCATCGGTCTTGAGGGTGTAGGGCTTTGTTTTATCGGCCTGCCGTAATACCGGGGCGGTTGTTAACCGAGTTTTAAGCGTGTTTCTTACATCCGATTGGACATTAACCGGGCAAAAGCTTAAGTTTGCCGATTGTGTTGAACGTTGTTTATTTGTGCAGCATGTTGGGCAACTACTGCGAACTACGCCAGGTGTACCACAGCCGTAACATGACACTCTGGGTGCGAACGGAGATGGATCCTGCGTAGATTTGGTAGGAGCTTCAGCCTTGGATGGGACCTCAGGAACCTTATCCGATTCAGATGCTTCTAACTCCTGTTGCTTCTTTTTCAGCTTTCTACACTGTTCGGTAGCATGGCCTAAGAAATGACAGAACTCGCACTTCACTTTCATTTTTGAGTTAGTTTTGGGCTTCTCATCTCTGCGTTTGTCTCCGTCATCCAACCTGTCTTTCCACATTTGTTCGACGCCCCGAGCAGCTTCTAGTAATTCGTCGTAACTTTTAACGGAGTTGCGTGGAATCTTGTCACGTATTCCGTGTTTCAGCTGACCGTATACCATGTGAAGTTGATGGGATTCCGGTATTTCAGGTTCCGGAAGTTGAGCGAACAGCATTCGCTTATGTGCCACGAAACTTTCAGTGGTCGTGTGGTCGTCTTGTGTTTCATGAACGATTTCTTGAAATAACACAAAGGCAGTTTTCCTTGGAGCAAAAGTATGGCGCAGACGTTCTTTAAAATCTGCCCATGTGGAGACATGTTTTTTTACTCCCTGCCACCACACTGCAGCTTCACCTTTGAGGAGCAGTGGTAATCCAGTGAGTGCTTCTGCATCACTTATATTTTCTATTTGTTTAAAAACTGTTACTGCCGCCAAAAATGCCTCCGTCACTTCGGTGTTCTTCGTCCCGTCGAATTTCGCTTTGCAGGTTGTGAAAGAACCGTGTCTTCCTGGTGAAAGTCTTGACAGCAGCGCCTCGAACTGAGCGTCAGTCACGGTCACCGACATGTCTGCTTTCCCTCTTGCAATTGTTGTCGTGATTCTTCCGGATCGTGTGACGTACTTCGGTTTTTCTTCGTGCCCCAACGTTGGGCGCCAGATTGTAGGAGGTTTGGTCGATGTCGTCACAGATGTGAAGGAAACTCGGAGATGACTTAAGACGTATATTTTAACAGCAGGATTACAGTGTTTTTTATAATGATGTTTTGACGTTAAAACTTTACATAAAATAGGCGCTGGTCCACACAACCGAGTCCGCTCGGACGAGGGCTGGGGACTTAGTCCTCTAATCCAAAAAAATACTATGGCTCGGCTACTCCGCCAAACTATCATGGGTGAATCGTGACGTAGTCGTGCAGCGCCATCTAGTGTCAAGGTGCCATAATTAATCTGTCGAGGGTCACTAATTCACGGAGGATCTTAACACCGCGATCTAGAATCGTGACGTAGTCGTACAGCGCCATCTCGTAGCGTCCGGCGGGACTATTATGACATCGATGATCTAAAGTTATACCACTTGACAGGCTGTGTTAATATTAACTTTAAGTACGTGTGTATTATTATTATTCCGTTTATTAATTTTTATAGACATATTATTTATATTTTTAAATATTTAAATATAAAGGATAGAAAAACATTTAAAAATATAAAAAATCGCCATCCCACCGGTATCGGGAACAGGGTCCAAGCTACCGGCGGTCAGGGCTCCAGAGAGAGGAACCGCCTGACAATGCGAGCCGTGTCCAGAAGTACTGCTTTCTGAATCAAGTCCTTGATCCAGCCGCCTAACGAGAGCCTCCTGAGGTGTTGGTAAAGGCTCGTGGCTATTAAGCCATTGGCTGACACGACTATCGGTACAATGATCGCTGAGTCCACATCCCACATGTCGACAACCTCGCGAGCCAAGTCAATATACTTGATTTGTTTATCTTTCTCAGCTTTCACGAGGTTCTCGTCATGTGGGACGGTAATGTGAACAATCATTGCACGCCTCTCGATTCGGTCCACCATTACTATATCAGGCTTATTGGGTACAATAGTCCTGTCAGTGATGATAGACCGATCCCAGTACAATGAGATATGACCATTATCGAGAACTTGGTCTTATTATTATTATTATTATCTGGAACTAATCTCGAATGTCGATTCAGGTCATGCTTATCATAAAAATGCATTGTCACCAGAACTAAAGGTGTATGCAAAAAATTTCAACTCAATCGGATACCAGGTAAAAGAAAATGGCTTTCAGAATTAACTACTGTAAATGTAATCCCGCCACACTATTCCCAAACCACTGTAACTCCTGTAAGCCAGAATCAACAGTGGCGACCACCAGAAAAAACGCCGAGGCAATGAAGCTCGACGAGTCCCAGAGAAACGACCCACTCCTATTACTCCTTCGCTGTTTCTTCTCTTCTGTCTTCAGTCTTTAAGACAAGACTGAATAGATTACTTCTAGGTAAGCGTGCTCCATCGTGGACCAGATCATCGCATACCATCAGGTGAGATAGTGGTAAAATTATTATTAAAAAATACAATACGCTAGTCTATTTTTAACCGACTTCCAAAAAGAGGAGGTTCTCAATTCGTCTGTATGTTTTGTTTTTTTTTTTTGTATGTATGTTACCCGATTTCTCCGTCAGTTGTGAACCATTTATCGAAATTGCTTCAGCGCTTTTTGAGAAACTGAACAAAAACGGAAAATACGTGTACCTCGATGACGTTTTGGTGTTCTCCAAATGTTTAAATTCCACGTTCCATTATATTGGGGTTTTTAGTTCTGGGGTATAACAACTAAAAAGTGAAAAATAAAAAACTTTTTTACAAAAAAAACAACCGACTTCCAAAAAAAAATACACTAAAAATTTATAAATAACTTTAATTTCGGAAGTCGGTGTCAAATAACGAAGAAGTAAAAATACAAACACCGACTTCCGAAATTAAAGTTATTTATAAATTTTTAGTGTATTTTTTTTTTGGAAGTTGGTTGTTTTTTTTGTAAAAAAAAGTTTTCTACTACAAACTGTTACAGTTTTGTGACATACTTGAACTTTTCCTTTTGCCTTATTCTAAGCAAAACATTTTCCCTAAATAAAGAAACCCAAAATCATAATTTCCGTTATCTACAATAACAATTTTATGGTGATTGCTGCATCTTTATAGGGCAGTCGTATTTTTATTATTCGACAATAAAATTATGTGAACGAACTGAATTGCACCCAGCGTAGGCCGGATATAAAAATATCAAGTACTTTGCGAATAAAAGTAAATCTTCCAAGTCCTTGAATGTAATGTTATGAAGACTGATTGTTCAAACATTTGTATGTAGAGGTATACTAGTAATTCGCCCTTGCTTCGTACGGGAGCAATCAATGATTGTTAAAATGTCGAGATTTTTGTTCTAGGTATTTCTAAGTAAAATATTAATCCTACTTAATATGTATATGCGAAAGTATGGATAGATGTTTGAGATCGGCTAAACGGATTTGGATAAAATTTGGCACAAAGACGGATTACAGTCTGGAATAGCACTTAAGCTAGAATTTATAATGGTGGAGGTATCCACCATTCACCACACCGAGGAAATCGCTGGCAAAAGCTGGTATATTATACATCTAAGCCTTCCGGAATAAATTCCCTAAATGACAATGGAAACCGCATTAAAATTAATTAAGCAGTTTAGAAGAACAACGCAGTCAAACATACAAATCATTTACACTTACAGATTAAGTGATTCAAGATGACACAAGAAGAGCGAATTTGTAATGATATGATGAACGCTTTGCCCATCAGTGAGACATTCTGGTCTAACAAAACAAAATTAATGAAGTAAAATCACAAAACATTTTGGAATAGATCTATATACTTAAAAGTAGCCCTTTCAGGCTCCATGTTTCACGTCAGCACGTGAATAGCTTATGCCGTGGTGAATAGATTAGCCATGCAGCAAGATTAGCAGTTGGTGTGACTGGCAGGGTACGCCGGACGTTGGGACTTAAATAGCTTCACACCTGATTGATGTATTGGAGTGACTGGAAGGACGAAAACTTGTAATCGTCTTCTAAAAGCTCTAGCAACTTTGACGCTTTTGTTATAAAAATAACATCCAACAGCATTGGCATCTGTATATGAGATTGGCTGAAACAAGCACAGCGAGAGGGGAACGAAAAAAAACGGTCAAGTGCGAGTCGGACTGCGCATGAAGGGTTCCGTTCCGTACTATCGTACAAGAGTATATGCGTCTACTTTTTGCCATTATTAAGATCGAGCAAAAAAAGCAAAAAAGAAAACACGTTTCTATGAGCCCACTTTAAAGGTCTACTACCAGCCAAGTGGCGCCCTCATTGAATAAAAAATCGTAGCATAGCATTGAAAATAAATATTAAAGAATCCACCGTCACGTTTGTTACAAATAGGACAAAGTATTTTTACGTAGTTAAAACAGGTCTCAGAGTGTTTCGTATCCAAAGTAGTAGGCAAAAGTGTCAGAAACGGCCGTTTTTGGTACTTTTGCCTATAAGCATCCTACTATTATTATAAATGCAAAAGTTTGTATGTTTTTGTTCATTCATCAAGCAAAAACGGCTGAAGAGATTTGAATGAAATTTTGCAAACAGATAGATTATAGCCTGGATTAAAACATAGGCTACTTTTTACTATGCGTGCGAAGCCGCTCGCAAAAGCTAGTATTTTAATAAAGTAACTTCTTTTTTTTTTTTTTTTGGGGCGTGGAAACAAAAACTCAAACGCAAACTTTTCTTTTCCTCCCCCTAATCTCAAAACTAGAACACACCACAAAATCTTCCATCCAAACCTGACAAGGGCTCCATAAATCCATCTCTAATGGAATCCCGGCCCAAGATTGTTTCCTATAATAACTCCTTGGCTACCACGACAGAGGTGGGCTTCATAATTATGAGCTCGAGCACAAATCCGATTTAGAATTCTGTTGGAAAATTAATATTTAAAGGCGTTCTATTGTTTGCAGGAATATGCTTTTAATGTCAGATTTAGGTAAACTGGTAATCTTGACTGAGGTCTGGTGCGGTGACAAGATGAAAATAACATTAGACAAAATTTAATAGAGATCTACTATTAGCAAAGAGGTTGTGGCTAAAGTAATAACAGGCCCATGGGTCGATCCATCAGGTTAATTACCCGGGCCTGCGGACGGCGAGTTAGTGGGTAGCTCGCCGTCCAATCAGAACCAGGCCCGAGATTCGACGGCGCGTAGTATTCCACGCGCGCCATAAAGAGTTTTCAGCAATCATGACATCTCCCGCTCCACCTAGAGCGGGAGATGTCATTGGATGATATTCCACCACCAAAAAAAAAAAACTTGAGAGGTGTCAAGGGACACCCGGATGGAACGAAGTAACAGCTCCGCTAGATTTAACACACGAAATTGGTTAGATAATGCTTGATCTGCTTGCAAACTTTGTACCTACCCACCAAAAATACAAGAAGTTTTTATTAGATTGTTTTTCCAACACAATCTTTTTGGATGGACAGCCTCATTAGTGTCGTGACAACTTTTCGTAAGAATTTTTTTTATTAGATTGTTTTTCCAACACAATCTTTTTGGATGGACAGCCTCATTAGTGTCGTGACAACTTTTCGTAAGAATTTTTTCCGTCTAGCACCCTTTCACAACGCGCGATAAGGAACTTCGTTCCAAAAACAACAGGTTAATTAGGATAATACTAAAGCTTCAGTGAAGAGCATAGAGTGAGACAGGCGGTGGAGAACGTTCTAGCTATCCACTTAAAAAAAAAACCAACCTCTCAGGCCCCGGACGCGTCACGTTTCGGCATCTGTCAGTCCCCGTTGACAGGCGGCCATCGTGTAACTACAGACTTTGACAGGTTCCGGGTGTATGAACCTTGTAACAGGTCTAAAGATCTTGGCTAATTGTGATAATAGCGGTTTAAAACGCGTGAATCGGGTTTTTGACAATTTTTTTGGCAAGGCAAACTAGCGGAAAACTAGCGGCACACATGTGCGCCACCGGGGTTATAAATGGAACAAGATGGACTTCAAATAAAAAGTCCTGGCTGGAGGCTTTAATAATTTAGAGCCTTCACAGGCAAGCTCGGTTAAGCAGACGACAGCCTCCTAGGCTGACCTGCAAGACGTCACTCAAAAAAAAAAAAAAAAATTCAAATAAAAGGTGGTGATCTTCACTATAGTAAAATTTGGCTTCAATGGATTAAAAGTCTTATCAGTTTTCAGGGTTCCGTACCCGAAGGATAAAACGGAGCCCTATTGTTGTCACTCACGTGCCCGTCTGTCTGTCTGTCCGTCCGTAGTCTGCCACAAAATTGTGTTACGAAGAATTTTTTAACTTCCTATTGAGCTATGAACTTGAAATTTGGTGATAATTTTTATTATTACCTATACTTTGCTAAAAAATACTAATATTTGGTACGGAACCCTTAATGTGCGAAATACGATACGCAATTGGCTAGTTTTTTTATTAGTCACGTATTTATTTCGAAACCTCTTTATCAGTCCGTTTCTATGGCAAATTTAAATGGTCAACTTTGAATTCTTAATAATTCGTCTCTTTATCTCAATAACACTTTCTCAATTAGAATTATTACCCGACTAACGCAGAGATAATTTTTTTTCGAGAGTACATGCTTTGGTCTATTTCTAGCACGCCTTGTACCTTAAACAGCTAGATTTAACAAATAAGGTATTAGATTGGGTTTGACTGTTGTTACTGTTTACCCCGAAGGAAAGGTTATAGTCTTTTGACCATATTGCCTAGTCTTACGTCCTTAATTTCTTTTATTTTTTTCATTGAATGCAGATGTAACATTCTAATAATTTTTGCAGTATTTGGCAACAAATGTGTCGAGTTAGCCTTCCCGGCAAACTTCGCTGAGGTAGTCAATACTACAATAAAATTCCCAGCTCCATTTTACCGAGATCGCGCCTGTTTCAATGATTCCACATATTGTCCAGTTGCGTAGACACTTGAGACACAAAACTACACTAATTTTACATCACAATATCCACTAGGAATCAATAAGCGAATAATTAAAACAGCCACTGAACGTCACTCGAGGAAATCCCGGCAAAAACTCCTGGGTTTGACTATCAAAGTGACATAGACTACAAACATTTCAAAAAAAGAACAAAATGGCGGCCGTCATTGGGTTAGTGAGGTTTGTGACATGGTTATCTACTTAGATAATGGCTATGACAACGTATATTTAACACTTATTCCTTCAAATTAAATAGCATAGCATCTGAGTCTACTTCAGCTTGTTGATAGTAATAACTCTGGACGTCAGTGATAAAGGTGCCTGATGTAATTGGGAAGCGTCTGGGTTGCCAGAGAGCAAAATTCAGAGATGAATATTCCTAGTTTCCAGCGGGTGTGATTGTATTAGATTTAGTAACCTGATTGAGGGGTAAATAACGTTAAAATTGTGGTGTCGTAATACAGCTTAGCAGAAGTGCAAGCTGTTTTAGTGTTATTTTGACGAAGGCTAAAATATTTTCTTCTACTATTTTGGTTACCGGTTTCCATAGGTGTTCGTAGTTCGTCATAATTGAAGTAACCAAAATACAATTTGACACATAATTAAGATGAAGGAGCACGCTACAAATCAAAATTTCGTAACCCCAAAAGCCCCTATTTCAAAACATGAATAAATAATCCAGCAATCTCAATTTTCTAATCTGGCAACATCTACAACGATCGTTCCGCTCAGATTTGTCGCAGCCATCTTGGATGATGGATGTCCTATACCGGTAGTGTCGCCATCCAATTAATTGCTAAACTTTGACAGTTTGATAAATAAGCTTGAAACCCAGATTTTTTCGATATACTCGTAAATAGAAATTAAATTAGTAAAATATTCTGCGGTTAGAACATATTTGTTTGAAAATTAATTAATCAATCAAACTCGGTGTGTGGCAATTTTGTTCAGCTTTGTTTAATTTATTGTTGTTTAATTGGAAACATTTTCAATTATTTTCCGTTTATATATATTACTCATTGTTATTTGAGTTTGCTTACTCGTAATTTCTGTACTTTCAAAACAGACAGAAACTTTGATATAAGTTAGTTTAATTCTACTGAATACACACAAGCTAATATTGATATCAAAATCCTTATTTCAGGGTAATCCCGAGAAAGTACCTATGAGATAGGAGGCAGCTGAAAAATCAAATAAAGTCATGTAAAGCAAATCTTCTAAGGTCCTGGCAATAGATAATGGAGAAGATGGAAACAACAGACTCAAAGAAGTTACTGAGAAGGTTATCTGGCAGATATCGCTGTCAGCGATAAGACCGCTATAATATTATACCCATAGATTTAAGTTTGTGTATAAATTTGTGTTACTTTTTGGTGTACAATAAAGTTTATAGTCTATCTATTCTATTCTGTTTCCAGAAACCCGTGACTACATGAACACAGAACTTAAATTCACAGATTTTAAAGTGGGACTCCACGCCTCGTTTGTCGAACAGATAGTCAATAGGGCGGAAAAGTTCTGGAGTAGCGACCGCGTACCGGTATACGCAGTGTTGGAAGGCCTCCTACAAGGTAGACCGATGATCTGGTGAGGGTCCGCGGATAGCCGATAGATACGAGACACACAGGACCGGCTATTGTGGTGACACTTGGGGAAGACCTATGCCCAGCTGTGGACGTCTTTCGGCTGAAATGATGATGTTGATGATGACGCCTTGTAACCCAAACACATTAGTGATCCGTACCGATAATCCCCCCCAATTCTAATACCAATGATACCGCGAACACAAAACCTAACGCTCCAATTACTCACAACAATACAAAATTAGAACAACACAAAACCATTAATATCCATAATTATCGGAATCCGACACCACACCAAATACATCACAGGAAACCGCCGTACAAGCTTAAAATCATTAAAATCCCATACTGGACACTCATTACGGAACATATCCGATATTAGGGCTCCATAAGATAGTAAGTATAGGAGTTGGATATGCACTTAAGTCGTTTTAAAATGGTGCGTCGCCACCGGTAGGAAGGCGATTTAAGTTTATTAGTTGTGTCTATAAAAGGGGCAGGGGTCGTAAACTCGCATCGGGAGGGGTATGCAACATTGTTTTTAATACTTTCCGATAGGGTTTAAGTTATGAACGCACAGATTATACGTATTATCATGTCACGTTGTGGATGGACGGAGGAGTGATACGATGAGGAAGAGAGTAGAGGAGGATCGTAGAGGAGGAGTTGGATGAATATAAACACACAACGGATTAAGATGTATATTTTAATATTTACAGAAGGCTAGGATTATATGAAGCACTCATTAATCGTATACACTGTGACTAGGTAGGTACATATTTAAATTGTATTATTGCTAGGACACATGCCTGAATCTACCTAGTTATAAAAGCTGCACTTCACTGTTCTAGAGAACTCTTGCAAACTGGTAACTGATAACTGTCAGTTGCTGAAGAAAATGACAATAATAAAGGGGAGCTTCCAGCTCGGCAGCTGAATCTGAACTCATTTCATTTTTTTAAATGAAAAACAAGAGTCTAGACAGACCCGGGCCTGCAGTCGGCGAGTAGTGTTCCACGCGCATCTCATAGTGATGATTGTAAGCCACCACTGAAGGGACCCATCATGGCTGGTGCCTGCATGCCTAGGGGTAGCGGATAAATTCGTAACAGAGTTACCGCTCCCCTGAACACTCAGGCAGGGAAGGAACAGGGGTGGGTTTTAGTCAGTAAGAGTCTGACACGCCCTCCCGCTCCATCCAGAGCGGGAGAAGTCGTTGGATGATTTCCCATCCCACAAAAAAAAAGAGTCTAGACAGAGAAGGGAAGTAATATTTAAATTTAAAACTAGATACGAAAGAACGTAATTTGGAATGGTGATCAGAAAAACAACAAGGTTTGGTGCCTTGTTACAAGCATAATCAACCTTATAATTTTGCCATTGTTGGGACTCAGGCTTCCTCTCAAGGAGAGGGGGCCATAATCCACCACGCGAACCCAGTGCGGGTTTGTGGATGTCTCATGTCTTCGAATTTTTGTTTGTAGGTCAAGCCAGTTTCCTCATTAAATCAAAATCAATAAAAAAAAATATTCCAACTAGGCTAAGAGCCAGTTTATGAACGTCAAAGTTCTACATAAAAACAGTCCCCCATGAACGCCCGCCCGTCACATTATACGTATGAATGACCTTGCGAATGGCCACGGTGTGATTTACACGGTTAACCTTTTAAAGAAGTAGAGCATGAAGATTATAAGATACAAATTAATGTATTTGGCATGTTGTTCTTAATTCGTTAAAAAAGGTCATAAGAATTTGTCTCTTCACCTTTGGACTCGTAACTGTTTTAGGTTTAATTTAGGTACGAGGCACATCTAACTGCCTTTTGTAATACTATCTACAGAAATATAACATTTTACCATTTTCTTGCAAATACTGTAAGATGCAATTTTCTAATAGCTTTTTGCAACACAGGAAGCAATCTAAAACTTTGTCACCGCTTCAATCTTATCACTTGCACCACAAATATCCCAACTCCTACTACAACATCTGGCGTGCACTTTGCAATTAATTCTAGACTTTGTTGCATCGCAATAAAAGCTATCACAACTGCAACAGCAACTTTGTATGGCTTTAACGTGTCACATCCGTTGGTACGCTCATTGTATGTATTTTTAATAAGACATTGATTTTCTGTATGAACTTACTTTTAACTGAGCTGTTCTGATAGGAACTGTAGCAGCAGGAATATTTATGGTCTAACCAATTACTGTATCCATATTTTATAATTATAATATATACGTACTACATATATATGCTCACACAAAATCTTAAAAGATGGGGCGGGTTTGTAATTTTTAGGGTTCTGTAACCGAAGGGTCCAAACGGAGCCCTATTGCTGTCACTCACGTGTCCGTCTGTCCGTCGTCTGTCAAGCAGGTTTTTCAGCCCAACGGTTGGAGCTACAGTCTTCAAATTTTCAAAATACATTTGGTACGGAACGCTAAATGTGCCAAGTCCGACACGCACATCACCGGTTTTTATGTTTTTTTGTGCTCTGATAGGCCCGCTAAAGACCTAACAGGTTCTATTAACAATGCAAAGGAATCTAGCCAGAGCTTAGCATAAATTAATCAGACTACAACGTTCCCACTGCTGGGACACAGGCCTCCTCTCTGTGAGAGTGAGTGGGTAATAATCCACCACCCGAGTCCAGAGCGAGATGGTGAATTTATATAATTAAACTTCGATAATTGCCAGTCTGTCAAGATAGATAGCTCTCAAAACGGTGAAGGAAAACATCGTGTGGAAACCGGCATGTCCTAGAACCAAAAATTCAAAGACATATGACATCCACCAATCCGCATTGGGCCCGCGTGGTGGATTACGGCCCACGCCCTCTCACAGAGAGGAGGCCTGTGCCCCAGCAGTAGGGACATTAAAAGGCTGATGATGATGATGAAGATAGAAGATAGTTTGTCGACATTATATGAATTATTATTTTTAAATAAGTGACATTTTATGATTGTTTCTAATTTTTTTTTTTTTTTTTTTTTTTTTGACTTTGCCAATTTAATTTGTATGTAATCTATCTGTATGTAATAATGAAATTGTGTGTTGTGTTTTGTCTTAATTTTATTTATTTTTCTAATAATTTTTAATTAATGTACCTAATGCTGTTATATGATCCAAGAAGTTGATTGAAATAAAGGAATTGAATTGAATTGAATTGAATTGAATTAATTTTTAACCCCCGACGCAAAAGAGGGGTTTTATAAGTTTGAACGCTATTAGTGGGTGTCTGTCTGTCTATGTGACTGTCTGTGGCAATGCAGTTTTTTTTTCAATTTTTTGTGACGCTTACATTGCTAATTGGAAGTAAAAGACAGAATAGTGCAAACCTTCTACTTTGCTGTGCCCGACAGGGTCCATATTGATATTTTATTATGTTATACCACCTATTTAACACATATGGAATGCAATAAAGTATTGAGTATTGAGTATTGAGATTTCACAAAATAGAATCCTTTGTGAAATCTCGTTTGCTGTAAGCAGCATTGGTTCGTTCCTGTTATTTACATTCTATATACAGGATGTAACGGAAAGGTGTGGTCATATTTTAAGAGCCGGTTCTGCTCATGGAAATGAACAGCTTTCTCTAAGAAAAAATAGAAAATTCCAAAACAAAAATTGGACTTTTCATACAAAGTTATCATCAGCTGATCAATATTTGAATGGGAGGTAAAAAAAAAATTTAGAATTTCCTCGGATTTTCTTGAAGAAAGTTGTTTATATCGATGGGCAGATGCTGACTGACTGACTGACTGACACGTCAACGCACAGCCGAAACTACTGGGAATAGGAACGTGCAATTTACGTTACATACTTACTTTTTACCTACGACTAAAAATAGGCACAACTCCCAACAAATCAATACTATACGAAGCTCCTTTTAAAATAAAGCAATTTCACACAAGCTCCTTACTGAAATCGTTCACGTAACGTCCCAACAGAATGTTTGTCACTTCGGTCTGCTGTAATCTCCGCCGGATTAAGAGGGGTGAGTGCAGCCGCGTTTTAAACCCCCCTTGAATAATTAACTGCGGAAATGTAAATCTTAATGTTTGAGGTCTCGGTACGTTTTTGAGAGAATCTCGTGAAATTTGCCAGATGACGAATTTTTGTACTGTTTTTTGGGAGTGAAAGGTTTGCTGTTTAAATGTGTTCTTTGAACGGTGTAGACTTGGTAGAGTATTTCAGCGTCTTTTGAACTATGCTGTGAATAGTTTTTATAAATACGAAATGTTGTTCCTTGCATACGAAAGGATAATTTAGAACACAGTTAAATAAGCCTGAGTTAAGCACCCGTTACATGAATTAATCTAGATTCAATCATTGGGTTTGACTACCGAAGAGAGTAATTTTATGAATTTGCAAAAATATAATTAGGTAGAACTGTGAGGACGGGGACATGAATAGCTCAGCAACGTTACTCCTAGTTTATGTGTTCTTATTTTGCGTGTATTACTGATAACAGAAACACCGGAGCGAAATATGCAATATATTATGCAATATTGTTGATACAAGCGAGTGACTGCTTCGGAGGTTCTCTCTTGAATCCCTAACACACTGTTCCTACACTTATACTGTTCTAATTTTGCATTACCTTTTAAATGTATATTTCACCGACCAGCCAGTCTCCTGATAAGATTGGTATTCTTGAGACGTCGCAGTACCTAAATACTTCAAAGGCACATGAGTAGTTACTGCAGACACGTAAAACAACATAACAGAATAACACTAGCGCACACTAAAAAGATACAGAAATTCTCTTTGTCGCAAGCACTACGTAACATTACTCAGCGAAAACATGCTTCTCGAATATCACAGCAGTAATTCGGGAAATATATCACGGAAAACAAAAGCAGAACGAAATATGTTAATACACCACACAGTACATACAATACATTATGATGTACATGTTAGTTAAAAGCATTAAAACATTTACAGACAAATGTAGCAACGAGACAACAAAGACAGGTTCAAGACAATGAATGATTGCGACGTGCGTTTAGACGTGACGATTAAAAGTCGTGTCGGAGTCGTGACGGACGGCTTATGTATGAACTAGCGACCCAGGCTCCGCACGATTACAAAATAATACACACAAACCTTCCTCGTTTATCTTTCTTTCTATTAGAAAAAACCGCATTAAAAGCCGTTGCATGGTTTAGGAGGAGTTAGCGGACACACCGACGAACAGACAGACGCAGAAAGCGACTTTGATTTATATGTTCTATGTAGAGAAGACGTATTGGAATGTGTGGATGGCGTGGGATTATTCGTCGAGTGTGAGATTTGTTGTGACTTATGGTAGCGTCTGAAGTGTTGACGCTACTCTTTTTGAATTATCAAACAATCCAATGTAGGAACTAGCTCAAAAGGACATGGTAAGATACTTTGTAATGGATGAGACTAGTATATCTAGGGATGTATTGTTTGGTAAGTCTTTCAGCGTGCAAATCGATATCAATCGGCTGCCATTCTATCATTACATAACCGGTATAAATTATCCAGACCTAATTGCTAACATCCAAGGTTTCAAGGCGTGTAGGAACGGTCATAAGTGTTAAAAGTTTACACTTGGAATAACGACTAAAGAAGACATCGAGAGGAAACCAGCTTGCCCTAGAACTAAAATTCGAAGTCATGTTACAGTACAGCTACCAATCCTCACAGGGCGTGGTGGATTACAGCACAATCTCTCTCACATAGAGGATGCCGTGTGTGGGTAACATTATAGACTGATTATGATGCTTAGAATCATTTTTCATTCTCCTGCCCTTTTCCCAATTTATTTGGGGTTGGCGCAACATGTCTTTTTCTTCCATACTTAGTCGTCATCTCTGCAGTCACCCCCTTTTTATACATATCCTCTTTCACACAGTCCAACCATCGTTTCTTTGGCCTTCTGCTACTCTTATAGCCATCCACATCCATACACAAGACTTTCCTCACGACATTTTCTTCATTCCTCCGCATCACATGCCCATACCACGACAACCGATTTCCACACAACTTTTCAGTCAGCGGTGCCACTTCCTCTTATATACTCATTCCTAATTCTATGCATGCGCGTAACACCACATATCACTCTTAGCATTCTCATCTCAGCCGCATGCAATAGCTTTTCATTCATTCCTTTTGTGGCCCAACATTCTGAGCCATACAAGACAGCAGGTCTGACCATTGTTTTATAAATCTTCCCCTTAAGTTTCTGATTATGATGCTTAGAATATGAATTGATAACTGCTGTACCTACCTATAACCCGGAAGTTGTTTTTACATAACCAGGAAACCGAAACTAGCACTGTCAACGAGGTTGCCAACTCTGCGCAAACAACTACACTGCAGCATAATGACCTATTCTATATTAATGAAAATCGTATCGCATCCGTCCCGGCCACCGAAACCGCATTACATCCCCGCACTTGGTGTTAGTTAGTGAATCACGTCACTGTAACGGCCAATTGTGGGCAAATTGTGTCCGACTCATAAATAAAGCGCTGACTAAACTGTCCCGCTAATACGAGCGCTGTAAATAGCCGCTGTTTATCCGCAGTTAATCATGTGTTTGTGACACGCGATGTGATATTTGCATATGTGCTGTCATTATTAATTCGCCATGTGCTTGACTGAAATGTGGTTAAAAAAAAAGAAGAAACGATTTCCTGATTTGGTAATCTCTGTTGCAAATACAGCATAGTATGAGATACAAGCAAAATTCATTATCATTATCCACATTCCGACTTCACCAACAGATGGGCTTTTCTTCACTTCATCAATCTCCACGCCAACCTCATCCAGATCCAGAGAGAAATCCTTGGACGCCACTGCTTAAGTCTTAGTCAGGCAGTGCCTTATGATTACTTGAATTTACTGACAGATCAATCAAGCCTAAATATGTGAATTGTAGCACCCACCTCTAATTTGGCTTAAGGCGCTATTAGCTGCCAATGACCTTGATTATTAGCTTGCATGTTCTGTACTGAGCTCACGTAACGCATCGTACGTCCACCCAGGAATAGGTCTCGCCCATCAAGGAGCGCTGTCCGAAATTAGATGCATAATTAATTTATTACTCATTAAAGAATAGATATTAAAATAAAACACTGAGACTAAATTATAAATAATTAAATGATCTTTAAAATGGTAAAGGTTTCATAAGAATACACTTTACAGTTTTTACATGATTCTCAATTTTTTATCCGCGTTAGACGTAACTTTACAAATTAATTACACTATGTTATTAAAACATAATTTCAAATGTTCTCAGATCAAATTACGACAGAAATTGTCTAGAGTAATATATATTTTTTTCAGAGAAATAAAAGTAGTCGTTTAGACGTGATGTTCAATTAAAAACCATTAAAAGTCGTATAACTGCGCCTTAAGGGTTTAAAGTAATGACACCTTCACCATTATTTCATACTTATTTTAATTGACGATTCGCAAGTAATCAATGTGTATTTTCCTTTACACATGCTTCGTCAAAACGTTAAGCATTCAACAGTGAGTGTGGCCAAGATTTACACTGTATACTAAGAAGAACAATGTGACTTAAGTTTTTGGCAAAACGCACAGAGTTGAACGCGGTTGCTAAGTTCGTACGCCTTTTTTCAAGGTGGGAGATCATCAAATAACTTCTCCCGCTCTGGGTAGAGTGGGGAGGGCGTATCAGACTCTTACTGACTAAAACCTACCCTTGTCCCTTCAGTTGGCTGTGCCAGGGCCGCGGTGACGGCCCTTCGATACATGAACAGAAAACAACGCACAAGATCTATCTATCTGGATTTGGTGGATTTGGTTTCCGCACTTGGTTCCTGGCGGACCATTATACGAGAGCCGTAGCGGCTCGACCCACCTCTCTCCAGAAGTAGATTAGACCTCCCAATTTATTCAGGGCATCTATGAGGGAATTCGGCGTTCCTAAAGTTTGTATGCGAATATCGGTGACGCTCTTGCACTCAAGGAGCAAGTGCGCAACGGTTTTCTCCGTCTCTATGCATGCTCTGCACAGAGGACTATTCATTTTGCGTGCTGTGTGGAAGTCCCCACCTCCAGGCTCAGACTAACTCTGTCCAGTCGTAGAAGGCTTCTGGTTAGGGTTTTGTTCAGGGATGGGATCGCTTCCTGCAACCCGGTAGCACAATACACATTGTTTTGAGCCCTGAGCACCTCATACATCATTCCTCTTTGGCCTACATCAATGTTTCCCAATCTGATGCCCGCGGGCATGTCCCGAGTAGTCCGCGGAAGAAAAGCATATACCTAATATAAAAATAGTTTTTCTTGCAACTAAATGTCTTGTCCTTTCTATAAAATTCTAATAACTGGACGAGTAAAGACGTCAATGAAATCGAACATTTTTTTATTTGATCGTTAAATTTACCTAAGGGTCCGCTATTAAGGGGCCTTTTACAGTCCACTAGCGCCGCCAATCGAAAAAATGTCATAACTCGTTTAGCTAAATCGTGCATTTGTAACAAAAACGGCCGTTTATGTTTTGAATGCACGATTTAGCTAAACAGCTATATTTCAAGTGTTGATAAGGTGTTATACAATTACGTTATTGCCTTTTCCACACTAATAATAGAACATATTTTGTATTTTTGATTCTATTTACGAGTTATGACATTTTTTCGATTGGCGGCGCTAGCGGACTGTAAGAGGCCTCTTAAAAAAAGTTGAGAAAGACTGCCCTACATTAAACTTCTAATAAAACCGCATAAGAAAAACTTGTCAGTAATTACATTTCAATTTATCAGATCGTGACGTGAGTTCCCAATAACCATAACTATAATAATCCATTATAATCTCGGTACACATAATCAAAATCCATAATAAATGAATGCAGCAACTATCAGAGATGATCTGTATGGTAGTAATCTGTTAAGCTCATCTATATACTGGACTATCCGATCAAAGTTAAGACGGAATCGATGTAACGGTAAATAAATAATTATGGTAAATAATAATAATAAAGCACCTGCCCATAGAAATGAACAAATTTCTTCAAGAAAGTAATCGACAATTCTGAAAACACGGCAAGTGCGTGTCGGACTCGCGCACAAAGGGTTCCGTACCATTATCTATAAAAACGGCATAAAAAAATCACGTTTGTTGTACGGGAGCCCCCTTAAATTTATTTTATTCTGTTTTTAACCGACTTCAAAAAGAAGGAGGTTATCAATTCGGATGTTTGTATTTTTTTTATGTATATTCGGGCATAACTCCGTCATATACAGGTTGTAACGGAAAGGTGTGGTCATATTTTAAGAATCGGTTCTGCCCATGGAAATGAATAACTTTCTCTAAGAAAAAATAGAAAAATCCCAAAAAAAAAGTTGGACTTTCCATACAAAGTTATCATCAGCTGATCAATATTTGTATGGGCGGTAATAATTTTTTTTGAGAATTTCCTCATGTTTTATTGAAGAAAGTTGTTCATACCGATGGGCAGATGCAGTTCTTAAAATATGACCACACCTTTCTGTTACACCCTGTATATTGACGGATTTGCAAAATTCATTCGAAAGGGTTTGTTCCGAAATGGTCCCATTTAAATTTCATATAGATCTGATGATGGGTTTCGGAGACAGACAACAACAGAACTCTTCAAAAATTGACAGCAAATCAACCGCGATTGCTGCGATCGTATGTCTATGAATTTAACACAGTTTAATGGGGAACCACAACTAAAAAGTTACAAATAAAAAGCTATTTTACAAAAAAATAGAACCGACTTCCAAAAAAAGTGCAAAATAACTTCAATTTCGGAAGTCGGTGTCAAAGAACGAAGACACAAAACCAGGAACACTGACTTCCGAAATTGAAGTTATTTTGCACTTTTTTTGGAAGTCTGTTCTATTTTTTTGTAAAAAAGTTTTTTATTTAGTACTTATTTGTTGTTATAGCGGCAACAGAAATACATCATCAGTGAACATTTCAACTGTCTATCACGGTTCATGAGATACAGCCTGGTGACAGACGGACAGACAAATAGACGGACGGATGGACAGCGGAGTCTTAGTAATAGGGCCCCGTTTTACCCTATGGGTACGGAACCCTAAAAAAATGGATTTACCGGGAGGTTAAAATTTTTTTTAGTTTTTAAATTTTTGAGAGACATAACTCTAAAAAAAATCATCAAAAACATCTCACATGCCCAATATTTGTAGATAGAGATAGATAGAGTTTTCAGCTCCATAACACTTAACCTTGTTGATACAGTTACCACAACAAAATCTAACAAAACCATCACAGTTTCATTTGATACTCGCTGCATAGCCCTCAAGAAAGTGCTTCATTTAACTATTTATCCACTCTATCCTGTACTTACTTCTGTATGTTTGTTAATAAGTTATGCCTCAACGGCTGAACATATTTTTAATATAATTTGATGGAACATGGTTATGTCAAAATCTGTCTAAGTTATGGCGTTGATACCCCATATTCTAGATTAAGACATTTTTTGATTGACATATTTTTTGTGGCGAGACGTTCTGGACGCGTACCGCTAGGGCTAGTTTGACGAAGCACGAGAGAAGAGTGCCTGGCAGGACATGAGGGAGCTCTGGAGTGGAACAGTGTAAAACAGTAAAAAAAAAACAAAATTGTCGCGGCATTCATCACCATCATCATCATTTCAGCCAAAAGCCGTCCACGGCTGGACATAGGCCTCCCCCAAGTGTCGCCACAATGACCGGTCCTGTGCATCTCGCATCCATCGGTTACCCGCGACCCTCACCAGGTCATCGGTCCAACTTGTTGGAGGCCTTCCAACACTGTCTTCCGGTACGCGGTCGCCACTCCAGAACTTTGGACCCATCTTGGCGATTCTTCCGGCTATGTCGGTAACCTTGGTTCTCTTGCGGATGTCATCATTCCTGATTCGATCACGCAAGGAAACTCCGAACATAGTCTTCTCCATTGCCCTTTGGGTGACTTTAAGCCTTCTGATGAGGCCCATGTTGAGGGCCACAACGGCAATAATTTACGTGTGATAAATTTCGACTTTCTCGCGGGCAAAGCCGGTGGTCAAAGGCTAGTCTTTAATATTGTTTTAATGGAAGCGCGAGACGAAACGGAATGTATGCTTTTAACGTGATAACGATCAAGCAACGGGCCTTTAAGTAATTGTTGGCTATTGCATGTTGGTGTACTCGTATGTGAGTGGTGGTACGTGTGAATAGTAATTTGTTATGTGTTGAGTTCGATATGTAGAACGGGGTTTGATGAAATATTGTTTAACAACAAAAAAAAACTCAAACAAGTACGCATCGGTCTTTGCACATTTAGGGTTCCGTACCAAATGTATTCAAGGCTATTTCTATGGCTTTGGGTCAACAAGATGCTTGTACAGTGAAAATTTGTAGCTTCAACCGATTGGCTGTAAAGCCTGTGTGACGACGGACAGACAGACAGACGGACATGTGAGTGACAGCAATAGGGCTCTGATTAGAGGTTTAAAGAATTTATTCCTCATAAGAACTTAAATAATAACAGTTCACTTAAAATGAGGTACAAAGTGCTTATATCTAAATAATAATATAAATTAAATTTTGACTCTGGGGTGTTGGCGACATTATAGGGTACATACATGTTTTTTCAGTTTTCTTTTAAATATGTTTAAGCTATCACATTTCTTTAAATCCTCCGGTAAATCATTGAACAGTCGTGCTCCCTCAACCAATATTGTTTTTTTGCCGTAATTAGTCCGTGCACGTGCAGTCATTAACTGAAACTTGTTTTTACTTCTTGTGTTGTACGTTATTGGTTTTTTATGTAGTTGTATGTTTGATTGTACGGAAACCTAAACCCCTTTTACAGCCGGTCGGAGCAACAGTCTTCATAGCTTCACATTATAAGCATCTTTTTGACCAAAAGCCATACTAACAGTCAAAAATACATTTGGTTCGGAATCCTAAATTTGCGAAGTCCGACGCACTTGGCCGGTTTTTTCTAATTTGAAAGCAGGTTTTCTAGCGATGGTTCTTAGACGTTTTTTTTTTTTAATTTTAAAACCGGTTTTCTAGCGATGGTTCTTAGACGTTTTTTTTTAAAATTTGAAAACAGGTTTTCTAGCGATGGTTCTTAGACGTGTTTTTTTAATTTGAAAACAGGTTTCCTAGCGATGGTTCTTAGACATATATTTTCAATTTGAAAGCAGGTTTTCTAGCGATGGTTCTTAGACATATTTTTTTCAATTTGAAAGCAGGTTTGCTAGCGATGGTTCTTAGACATATTTTTTTAAATTTGAAAGCAGGTTTTCTAGCGATGGTTCTTAGACATTTTTTTTTTAATTTGAAAGCAGGTTTTCTAGCGATGGTTCTTAGACATATTTTTTTAAATTTGAAAGCAGGTTTTCTAGCGATGGTTCTTAGACATATTTTTTTAAATTTGAAAGCAGGTTTTCTAGCGATGGTTCATAGACATATTTTTTTTAATTTGAAAGCAGGTTTTCTAGCAAGGTCATTCATCAGCTCGTTTGTGTTTTTTAAATGTTCCCTTTTCTTATAACCCTGGCAGGCCCTGCGCGCGTCAAATTTCAACATCTGTCAAGCTCCGTTGACAGTCGGCCATCGTGTAACTACAGACTCTGTCATGTTCCGGGTGTGTAAACCTTGCCACATGTCTAAAGACCTTGGGTAACAGTAATAATAGCGGTTTAAAACGCGTGTATCAGGTTCTTGGCAATTTTTTTGGCAAGGCAAACGGAATTTTCCCACTGGCACTCCGGCGTGCCGCTAGAAACTGAAATGAAGCGTTGGAAATTTTTGCAATTTTTAATTTAATTTACCAAAATCCAGCCAAGTCGTCATTACTGCGTTAGCATTTACCTCGTCAAGGTCTTTCTAAGTGCAGGTGCTGTTGAGACAAGAGGTGAGACATTGTGACGTCACTAGCCAATGTCGCATTCAACCATCCACCTTACAAATAATGTTTAAACAGGGCTCAGAAACCAATGCACATCACCCGGAAAACCGACTGCCGACGTACAAGTCAAAGGGGCGCATGACGCCTTGGGCCTTGGGTCTACTACCCGCAGTAGTAGGAAAAAGTACCAAAAACGGCCGTTTTTGACACTTTTGCCTACTACTTTGGATACGAAACATTTTGAGACCTGTTTTAACAACGTAAGAATACTTTATCCTCTTTGTAACAAACGTGACGATGGACTCTTTAATATTTATTTTCTATGCTATGCTACGATTTTTTATTCAATGACACCACTTGGTCGGTTTAAATAGGGTCTTAAAGCGCTCCATCCCAGACCACATGCTACCTCTATCTCAAGATTTTTGTGTATCGTGGGAACCCGATCCCGGATGAGCTAATTATCGATGGGTTATTAGCGCCCCTAAATTGATGGCGAGATGAAATTTGAGAGGATACTCTAACAAACACTTCTGGAGTTATTTAAATAGATGGGTCGGATGAAAGCGTTGATTAGAAACAATTATTTAATTGAATATTTTTTTTATGATTCCGAGTGAATTAAACCATAACCCTTGGTCATGGCATCGTATCACCATACAAAATCAGATATTAAGATTTTAATACTGGACTTAGCAGGTTATGGAATCAATCTGCCTAGCCTTTTCCCAACTACCTTGGGGACCGGCTTCTAGTCAAACCGGATGCAGCTGAATACCAGTATTTTACATGGAGCGACTGCCTTTCTGACCTTCACAACCAAGTTACTGGATAATACGGTACCCCTTGGTAAGACTGGTTGTCAGACTTTCGGGCTTCTGACGACCCGTAACGACTGTCAAAGATCCACGATTGACAGCCGGGACCAACAGCTTAACGTGCTTGGAGTCTCAGTATGTAAAGATTGTCACCCATCCACGCACCAAGCCCGGCAAGCGTAGCTTAACCTGATGGATCGATGCGTGCGGCTGTTATTACTTTAGCCACGAGCTCCTCAGCTTTAGCAGGTTATAGGAACAGGTAATAAATGAGCCAATGATAGCATTGAAGACGATAAGAAACTCAAGACAAATGGACATTTTTTCAGCGACAACAATTTTCAAAAGTTCAAAATGTATGTGATTAACATACTCGTATTACTAAGATTTTTGGCGGAATTTTTCCTAGTGAAGTTCAGTGGCTGTTTTAATTATTCGAAAATTGATTCGTAGTGGATATTGTGATGTGAAATTGATGCAATTTCATATCTTAAATGTCACCACCCCTGAAAAACTTGTCGAGAAGACAAATTGCTCCCAAATACTGCCAGAACATTAGAATTTGCTACATCCGCATTCTAATGGAAAACCAAAGTGACTGTATAATGTATCAAAAAATCGGGCAAGTGCGTCGGACTTAGCACATTTAGGATTCCGTACCAAATGTATTTTTGACTATTTGTACGGCTTTGGATCAACAAGATGCTTATACTGTAAAAATTTGAAGATTGTAGCTCCAACCAGACGGCGGATAGACGACGGACAGTCAGACAGACGGACACCTAACTGACAACATCAGGCTCCGTTTGGACCCTTCAGTTGCGGAACCCAAAAACGGAATACTTTCTTGACTTGACACTAGCTACATGCACAAAGCCAAAAAAAAATTGTTTTACCGAAATATCACATGATCAATACTAAACATTTCGGACGAATGACAATCGTTTGTACTCTAGTCCAAGGAATCAAAAATAAAAACAAGAGGTAGCTTAGTTACTGCTGGGTAGGCCCGACCTCCCACAAGGTGGACCGATGACCTGGTGAGCGTCGCGGGTAGCCGATGGATGCGAGACGCACAGGACCGATCATTGTGGCGACACTTGGGGGAGGCCTGTGTCCAGCAGTGGACGTCTTTCGGCTGAAATGATGATGATGATGATGATGAGGCCCGGCAAAAGTCTAGCAGCTCCATAGACATAATATAATTATGTAAGTAAGTACAAAATTAGTTGTTGTCTCTTAAACTCAGATCTGGACAAAATAGACCCATTTTACTAAAAAAATCTAATTAGTTCGTCAGTTAAATAACCAAAAAATATTGTACACGTATTTTTTGCTTTACCGAAACAATAAAAAAAAACTTTTTACGTCGGTGTTTGTATTTTATTTCTTCCTTATTTGACACCGACTACCGAAATTAAAGTTATTTTTAAATTTTTAGAGTAATTTTTTTTTTCGAAGTCGGTTGTTTTTTTTGTAAAAAGTTTTTTATTTTTCACTTTTTAGTCGTTATACCCCAGAACTAAAAACTCCAATAACATGGAACGTGGAATTTAAACATTTGGAGAACACCAAAACGTCATTGAGGTATGTGTATTTTTCGTTATTGTTCAGTTTCTCAAAAAGGGCTAAAGCAATTTCGATAATAATTATATGGGACCATCTCGGGACTTACATAAAAAAAAAAACACATACAGTCGAACATAGAACCTCCTCCTTTTTCGAAAGTCGGTTAATGACAAATATAAAACGCATCAAAGTTGAGAAGTGGCTCGTTACGTCACCTTGGTGGTAAAAAGTGTCGCGCAGTGTGACGTCACGCGAAATTTCAACGCACTGTATCGCCCTCATTTTTTTTTTACGTGACAAAAGAAAAAATACTTGTCCAATATTTTTTGGTTGTTTAACTAATGAACTAATTCGTTTTTAACCGACTTCAAAAATGAGGAGGTTCTCAATTCATCTGTACGTTTTTTTTATTTTTGTATGTTTGTTACGTGATATCTCCGCCATTTGGGAATACATTTTGATGATTCTTTTTTTTTTTGGTAGGTCGTACTTCAGAGGCATCCAGTCCCATATAAATTTTATCGAAATTGATTCAGCACTTTTTGAAAAAATCAACATAAACAAAAAATATGAAAACACAGATGACGTTTTGGTTGTCTCCAAATGTTCAAATTCCATGTCATTAGGGTTATCCATTCGGGCATAACTTTAATACTTAGTTTTACTTCTGGGGTATAACAACTAAAAAGTGAAAAATATAACTTTTTTACAAAAAATACAACCTACTTCAAAAAAACACACATCACATTGCAAAATAACTTTAATTTCGGAAGTCGGTGTCAAATAACGAAGAAACAAAAAAATACAAACACAGACTTCCGAAATGAAAGTTATTTTGCAATTTTTAGAAGTCGGTTGTATTTTTTGTAAATTACCCTATTCCATGTAATAAGTTTGCGTTCCTGATGAGGAAAACTACCTCACCTAATTGTGTGGAGTTGTGAAGGACCTACATCACCGATTGATCGACTGTGTTCGATATGAGTCTGACAGAAACGATCTCTTTGGGGTCTTGAGTTTGACTTGATGTAGGCACATTCAACAAAATTCTGTCTTAACCAAATGGTGATGATGGAAAGTCTTTTCAGGTTCATGGCCCAAATGTAATTGCATTGCAGCAGTATTTATTTACTTTATAAAAGTCCCTGATCAAATGAAGAATTTAAAAAAATAGACGATCAATGACATATGAAAATAATCTTTTTTCAAAAAAATAGAACCGACTTTAAAAAAAAGTGCAAAATAACTTTAATTTCGGTAGTCGGTGTTTCTGGTTTTGTTTCTTCGTTTTTTTTCATACCGACCTCCGAAATTAAAGTTATTTCGCACTTTTTTTGAGAAGTCGGTTCAATTTTTTTTGTAAAAAAGTTTTTATTTTTACGTTTTAGTTGTGGTTCCCCATTAAATTGTGATAACACTGCATTGATATAAAATCGCAGCAATCGCAGTTGATTTGCTGTCATTTTATGAAGAGTTCCGTTGTCTGTCTCCGAAACTCATCATCAGATTTATATGAAATTTAAATGGGACCATTTCGGAATTAACCCCTTTCGAACAAAAAAAGAATTTTGCAAATCCGTCTATACAGGGTGTAACGGAAAGGTGTGGTCATATTTTAAGAACCGGTTCTGCCCATGGCAATGAACAACTTTCTCTAACAAAAAATGGAAAATTCACAAAAAAAAATTGGACTTTCCATACAAAGTTATCATCGGCTGATCAATATTTGTATAGGAGGTAAAAAATAAAAATTGAGATTTTCTTCAGGTTTTCTTGAATAAAGTTGTTCATATCGATGGGCAGATGCAGTTCCGCGTCAAGTCCCACATTAGCAGACACAATTAAAAACCTATTGGCCTGTTGGTCTAGTGGTTAGTGACCCTGACTGCTATGCCGGAGGTCGTGGGTTCGATTCCCACCCAGGACAAATGTTTGTGTAATGAGCACGATCATTTGTTCTGTGTCTGGGTGTAATTTATCTATAATATGTATGTATTTAGAAATATATAAGTATGTTTATCAGTTGTCTAGTACCCATAATACAAGCTCTGCTTAGCTTGGGACTAGATGGCGTTGTGTGATAGTTGTGGAACATTATTTATTTATTTATTTATTATTATTTATTTATTTATTATTTATTATTATTATCATTTGTTCTGTGTCTGGGTGTAATTTATCTATAATGTTTATGTATTTAGAAATATATAAGTATGTTTATCAGTTGTCTAGTACCCATAATACAAGCTCTGCTTAGCTTGGGACTAGATGGCGTTGTGTGATAGTTGTGGAATATTATTATATTATTATTATTGTTAGTGACGACGCAGGGGCCTGACGCGTTAAAATATGACTACACCTTACCGTTACACCCAGTATATGACGGAGTTATGCCCGAACATACTTAAAAAAAAAAATACAAACCTCCTCCTTTTTGAGGTCGGTTAAAAAACATGGCGCCCTGATACGACAATCAAGATTGACGGCCCATACTAATTTATAGTGTAGGATAATTAAGGTTATATTGGTATTTGACAGCTCGACCTGGTTATCCAAGTAGGTCGAACGATTAGACTTTACGATTGATGTAAAGTTTAGTTTTATGGGGACACCTGGCCGGGTGATTTTGTTGTTCCGTCAATAAAGAGAACGGCCGTAAATTAGTTATTGTGATGGATCAGTTAGACGTAAGTGTGCTGTAAAGATTGTTTCTTGTTTAAGGTTTATGGTGTAATCATTTGTTTTGTTGTTTCTTAAGTGAAAGCGTCTGGTTTTTAGGGGTGGTTAATTACACAATACTCCTCTTGCGTTTCTATTAATCCGTCACACGCCCACTTAGCAGATACAATACATTTTAATTGTTATCTGCACATCTGGTGTGCAATCGACGTACATGCAGTTGTAATGTATTCACATTCGGCAATTGTTTTGATGAGAAGTAAGAAAGTCTCAAGGGGAAGAGGGGGGGGGGGGGGGGGTAAGGGGGATGGGGATATAGGGATAGAGGTTTCTATGGGTATATGCCACCCGAAGTAAAGTTATTATTATTATTATAAGGGGAATGATTGATTTTCATCTATTTTCTGAAATAACTTTAAAACTGTGTTGTTTATTATAACATAACTTTGGTGTGATTGTGTAGCGTCTTTAAGAAATCCAAGAAAAAACGCAACAAAAAAGTATCATGTAATTTAAAGATGGAATCATACAAATTGAAGTCAGTAGCAAAGTATTCAAATAAATAAAAATAAGTAACAATATGCAGTCTGAAAAAAAAATATCCGAAAACCATACGACGTAAAAACCTGTAAAAAAATCCAAACAGATAACAAAACCAAGGGTAACCTAAAAACACAAAATCCACTTACCGCTTGTATGAAGAAGTCCTCATGCAAGACGCTGACAATCCCGAAGTTGGTGAACTTGAAGACTCGGTCCATGATCCACATGAGGTTGGGCAGCACGCCGGGCCGGGGGTTCCAAGCCGCCATCAGTATAGGCACGTCGGCTGTGCTCTGGTGGTTGGCTAAGACCAGGGTTCGTCTCCCGTTGCAGGCTGCTGGCTCGTCCCCGGTTTCTATTACTGTGGAAGAAGATTGAATGTTAAAATGGAGATAGATAGTGGATGTACGTTAAGAGCTGTCTGGGTCTGATAATCTATGTCTATACGAACGAATAAACAAAAGTGAATAACATCATCATTCTCCTGCCCTTATCCCAATTTATTTGGGGTCAGCGCAACATGTCTTTTTCTTCCATACTCCTCTATTAGTCGTCATCTCTGTAGTCACTCCCTTTTTACCCATATCCTCTTTCACACAGTCAAACCATCGTTTCTTTGGCCTTCCTCTACTCTTATAGCCATTCACATTCATAAATCCAAACAAAAGTGAATAACAATAATGAATAATAATTAAAAAAATGGTTTTCACAATGTTACTAACTAAATAAATGTAATAATTTAAAAAAAAAACAATATAATTGTTAAATTCAATTCTGTATTAATAAAACAGTAGTTGTCTTCCTCATCTCTCCTACTTGATCTATGCTGTGCCCGACAGGGTCCATAATTGTGACTAATATAATAATTTCCCTACCAACTATATACAGTATGGTACGCAATAAATGAGATTTAAACACTGATAAATAAAATAGATAAGACAGGCATAGCTCAGCAGTGACGGCAGTCGGGACGATGATGATGAATAATTTTTCATAACTACGGTAAAACGGTTTTAGAAAAGAAAGTTTACAATTGCTATCTGACCAGATAATGCAGACGCAATTTTGTGTGTATAGAAAGAGTGGAATAATTGTAATAAAAAGAAATATCTTACAAAGGCTAAAATATCATAACACACAAAACAAAGTCGCTAGCTATCAGCAGTCATCCTTAAAATACAAAATAAAGTCGCTGATAAAGTCGAATTGTTACCATGAACCGTGCGATTGACTATACAGACGGAGTTCCTTTCAATGTGCAAATATATATGAAGTATACTTTCATCTTTTACTGTTTTCCTCCAACCAATTAATATTACCGTAAGCTAATTAGAGAAAAGACTGAACTCTTAATAACAAATATACCATCCGGGATCAGAGTCCCACTCTAAAACCATAACAGCATAGTCTGAAGACTTTAAGGACTGATAGTTGGAGCGTCGCGTAAATACAAACTACACTGAAATATTTATTTGCCCCGAGACCGTTTAGATGCTGCCTCGTGTTTGCCGAACGTGACATATAAGAAGATGGATATTGATTCTGCTATACGTATGGTTTGTCTAAGAATTTGGTGGCTCGGTTATGCGGATAAGAAAATGTGGAAGCATTTTTCTGGATACGTGTTCGAGTGGCGTCGAACTACAAAGTAGGCGTGGGTTATGCTCATGATGGAACTTATTTATCACTTGGGGTTCAAGAAATAAACGTTAGCGATAAGGGAGATGAATTTCATTGGAATATACCTGCACTTTCTTTAGCTAGATGAAAAATTGTGCCATGGAAAGTTATAGAATGTCGAAGACAAGATAAATTCCACCAACATGCACAAAACGTTTTGGAAACACATTCTTGTGCGTACGGCTAAGTAGTTGGAATAGGGTAGTTTCCTAGGGATGCGGTGATCTCCTTCTGTGAGAATGTCATCTCGCAGAAGGAGGCTGCGGAAAGGGAGAGGGAGATGACTAGTGCACTCCCTTCCCGAACCAGGTGCACCGGCGTCGGAGAAGGGCGGACAACGCCCTCTTCCAGCCCACCTAAAAAGGGTCTAGGGCCGACGGATTCGGGGACGTCCATTGGCCCATCAACCGAGACCCGAGATGGGGGCGCGTAGTGCTCCACGCGCGCCTCTTAGACGTAAAGGGGAGTTAAGATCTCACTCCCCACCACGGGATGAGGCCCGCAGACAGCGGCCCGGTACTAGTCCGGGGCAGCAGAAGTCCCATTCGCACCCGCAGCCCCCTAGTCAAGTATATGAGGGAACACCGGAGTGGTTTTTAGTCAGTAAGAGTCTAAAAAAAGGGTAGTTTCCTAAAAAAGAACAAATTAGTCAGTCAGTTAGATTAGCAAAAAATATTCGACACGTATTTTCTCTTTTCTTTTGTCCCGTAAACAAAAAATGAGGACGACACAGTGCGTTGAAATTTCGCATGACATCGCGGTGTACGACACTTTTTACCACAAAGTGACGTAACGAGCCTCCACTAATGAACTTTGATGCGTTTTATCTTTCTCATTTTTTAATGGTTTAGTAAAGCTAAAAAATAAAATACTGGTATTCAGCTGCATCTGGTTTGACTGGAAGCTGACCCGAAGATAGTAGGGAAAAAAAAATATCTGTACAATGTTTTTTGATAATTTAACTTACAAACTAAATGGAGTTATTATTATCATACGCAGGAAACTATCTTATTCCCTGTCGGAGTCAGTGTTTCCTGATAGCTACAACCTTTTTTTATGGGGTGGGCAATCATCCAATAACATCTCCCGCTCTGGGTGGAGCTGACTCTTACTGACTAAAGCCCACCCCTGTTCCTTCCCTGTCCTGAATGCCCAGGGGCGCGGTTACTCTGTTTTGAATTTATCCACAACCCATGGGCAGGATCGGCCATGACCCCCCGTCATGTTTTGCTGACAACTCTTGTTCAACTCTCTGAGGCGCGCGTGGAACACTACGCGCCGTCGACTCTCGGGCCTGGTGCTGATCAGACGGCGAGCTACTCACTACTCGCCATCCGCAGTCCCGGGAGCTACAACCCTAGACTATGAAAGGTTATACACGGAACGTCACTGGACATTGAATGAAGCAGCATCGTTAAAATGTGTAAGTGACCTTAACGAACGTAACGATGACGTATCGGCTTTTCATTTTGTCTATGTGAGCTTATTTCGCGTGCACAGATACAAGCCGGCTTCTCATTCTGGTATTTCGGATTGCTGGATTTTGACACTCCGTTTATAACCTTTCATAGTTTAAGGCTACTACCTGGGGGTCTTTAAGGCCCTTCTCGCGGTCCAGTGGCGCCCTCATTGAATAAAAAATCGTAGCATAGCACAGAAAATAAATATTAAAAAATCCAACTTCACGTTTGTTACAAAGAGGATAAAGAATTTTTATTCTTCTATTCTTATTTTATTTTTCGTGCTCCATCGTCGACCACGTCATAACTTACCATCAGGTGAAATTGTGGTCAAGCGCTAGGGCTATAATGATAAATAAATATTATTCTGTAGATTAACAAAAAACCTAAGAACCCATAATTTTTTTTTCGTCTCTTCTCAGCCAACGTCATTTGACACCCGTATCATGAAAATTCATACAAACTACCCTCTTTGGGAGTCCACCATCTTAGAAAGTCTGCCATATTGGATTTAGAATGACGTCACTTAACTAAACAGACATTGGCACGGATTCTCTTGTTCAATATCTAAACTAAAATTAGAGAATTGCTATCTTTTACTAAAAGGCAGTGCGAGAAAAGGACGGCTATAGCTATGCAATAAGTTAGAGATGTCAAACTAGTTTACGCCTTGCGCTTCGCCGTGTTTTTAGACGAAATGTTTTTACGTGTACCCTTAATTTGTATGGAAATATTAGTTCAAACTAAATTTGACAGCTCTAATTTACGTCCGTCTCTTTCTTGTTTTATTAGAGAGAAAAAGATAGCAATAGCCTAAATTAAGTTTAGTTTGTGCACAATAGAATCAACACCATTGTCATCCAAATTAAACATGTACGCGAAATTTCAGCTTAATCGGCAACCGGGAAGTGGGTCAAATATAACTTCTAAGATTTGTTTACGTAGTTAGTTACAAGTGAACCTAATAGTGTTTTAAAAATATATACATATATGTCGGATCCGGTAGTCAAATTAGCAACAAAACAAAGTACGCCACCTAGCGGCAAATATAAACACTACAGTTGGCGGGCTTTGACAGAGTCGACGCGTTTCCATTAGACTTCGAGGTTGGGGAAGACTCGCCTAGTCGTGCAGTCTTAGCCTGGGAGTCACTGAGTGAACGCATCAGAACTGCCCTACGTTTTGTTTGTACTAGTACCTATTTTTAACCGACTTCCAAAAGGAGGAGGTTATCAATTCGGATGTTTGTATTTTTTTTTTTTTTCAAAAGAGATTTGTTCCGAATTGGTCCCATTTAAATTTCATATAGATCTGATGATCGGTTTCGGAGACAGACTACGGAACTCTTCAAAAATTGACAGCAAATCAACCGCGATTGCTGCGATCGTATGTCTATCAATTGCTAACACAATTTAATGGAGAACCGAAACTAAAAAGTGAAAAATAAAAAACTGTTTTACAAAAAAATGGAACCGACTTCCAAAAAAACTTTAATTTCGGAAGTCGGTGTCAAAAAATGAAGACACAAAACCAAACTCCGACTTCCGAAATTAAAGTTTTTTTGGAAGTCGGTTCCATTTTTTTGTAAAAAAAAAAATTATAAAGTACCAAGTCTATAAGTTTCAAATTAATTAAAGTGAATAATTGCTTTGCCGTTATTATTTATTTCACAATATACCTACACAGACCCACCTGATGCCTGATTGTAGCTCGATACATCCTGGTGATCCGACATATATACAGAGTGTAACGGAAAGGTGTGGTCATATTTTTAGAACTGCATCTGCCCATCGATATGAACAACTTTTTTCAAGAAAATCCGAGGAAATTAAAAAAAAAAATTTTTACCTCCCATACAAATATTGATCATCTGATGATAACTTTGTATGAAAAGTCCAATTTTTTTTTTGGGAATTTTCTATTTTTTCTTGGAGAAACTTTATCATTTCCATGTGCAGAACCGGCTCTTAAAATATGACCACACCTTTCCGTTACACCCTGTATAAAAGCAGATAAGCCTCCGAATGTTTGGACAAAGAATAAAAATATACTCGCAAAGTCCAAACAAAGGTTCCAGCTATCTTTGTGCGTCCACCTACTTCCACAACACAAGTACCCTCCAAACTTCTAACATACTTAACATCAAACGCTCAATTGCCTTCAGTATCTCAAAATCTTCGCAAAAAGAATCAGGCATTTCCATCCCTACTTAAAATAAATAATGGCTTTCGTATTAAGATTCAAATTACAGTATATCTACTTAAACACCCCTCCCGGAACCCCCTTATAAGACCCACCCTTCTATCAGACTGAAGGAAAAAATCCTACCTCAGTAAAAATTATTAACATTTTCATGAATTTGTAATTCTGTTTGCTTGAGACGCAGTGATCTACGAGCCACGTTTCCTTGAGGTTACCAGAATTAAAAATGTATTAGTGTTGCCTTTTTGGAGGGAATTTTAATTTTTGAGTTGGTATTGTTTTTTCTTCTTGAAGCATGGTGTAGAATAATACTGCTTTTTGCGAAGTATTAAAAAAAATGGCCAAGAGCGAGTCGGAATCGCGCGCAAAGGATTTCGAGGACACCGAAGGATCTTTAAGATCTTATCCTGAAATGGAGACAATTTCAATTTGCATATACTTCCAAATCATATTTTTTTCAGGTTTAAACTATATAGAAGTTCTTATAGGTTTTCCTGTAATCTATAAATAAAGAACTACATTCTGTATTTTTTTCATAATTTTGCGCCCAGTAGTTTCGGAGATAAGTCATTTTTCGTCTATTTTCTCAAATAACATAAATTTTGGAATTATGTAAAAAATATATTTGAAATCCTAACAAAAGCCCTTTAATTTAATTTGTAGCAGATTACAGTTCCAAAAACTTTTTATTTAATTTTCTGATTTGCACCCCCAAAGTGTGTTACCACCCCCACCCATATTCCAAATTAATTTATTTACGTTACACGTTCGCGTTTGGGTCACAGATCTATACTCATGTGTGTAACAAATTTCAATTCAATCAGTTGAGTAGATTCGGAATAAATTGGCTGTAACAGACGGACGGACAGAGAGGCAGACGCACGAGAGATCCTACAAGAGTTCCATTTTTACATTCGGATGTTCGTAACCCTAAAAACAAAAAAAAAAAACCCTACCAACTGTATATCGACAATATTCAGTTTATTCCAGTTTATTGAAAGTCCTTTTACTATAGCTTTTGCTGAGACCAATTTCTAGCTCTACGACCTACGTGGCAAAAATGTATTTTTTTTGGGTTATTTCAATTTATTTTTCCCAAACTTTTACCCTGCTGTGTGGGACTGATATTAAATTAAATTCTTTCTAACCTCGGCGTTACTCCATGCTTCTCCTGATGTACCTATAGATGATATTCAGATACGTCTTCCTCACACCAATTCATCATTATTCATCTCCATTACCCACCTCCTTGAAATACATCACATTAAAACTCTATTCATCTTTCCACCTATAAATTGGCAATACATTACAAAAAGCGCTATATTAATTCTTCAAAGTCAACTGCTGGCAACATTAGTCCCTTGGGCGTTGCAGCGAACGCAAAGTAAAGACGGTGGTTAAAAGAAAACCCTTCATTAGTTGCCTTTATTAACTCGTGATATTGTACGAAGGATGAATGGTCAGAATGGATGAGATAGTTAGCTGTAAATTAATAGGAAGACCTTGGATTTTTTTAGGGTTCCGTACCCGAAGGGTAACCAACGGGACTCTTTTACTAAGCCTCCGTTGTCCGTCCGTCCGTCTGTCTATCTGTCAGCGGGCTGTATCTCATGATCCGTAATAGTTAGACAGTTGAATTTTTCACAGAATGTGTATTTCTGTTGCCGCTATAACAACAAAAAATAAATTAAAAATTAAAGGGGGTTTCCCTATTAGAAACGCGCGAGTCCGCGAGTTATTGGGGAAAACTAGACAAGGCCCCAGGACCTTGTGTGTCTAAGCATTTGAGTTTTTTTTTAAATTTTTCCAGAATTCATTCTTTTAAAATGCTAATTGAAAACTTGAATTTTCTCAAAACTCATGTGTTTCCACCTAGGCCTCCTCAGGTACTTAATTATTGCATATAGGTCACACTACCGCGGCCTGCCGGGTACCAATAACCCTAATATACGGTATACCCAATTTTGATATATTACTATAGATTCCATGATATCCTACTAATATCATAAATGTGAAGGTTTGTGAGGATTTATAGATGTATCGATGTTTGTTACTCTTTCAAGCAAAAACTACTGAAAGATTTTGATGATACCCGTACTTTACAGTAATATTGCTTATAGATTATTTATAACGTGGGCAGGCACCAATACCACGCGGGCGAAGTCGCTGGCAGAAGCTAGTTATATATAAAATGAGACAGATACTCGTATGTTACTAGCCCGCATTGTTAATACGCGACCAGATTTTAAATGTCGGTAACCTTGGGTACAATATCGTCGTATATAATTGAATTATTAGCACTAAACCGATTTAAAATATTTTTACTGTTTCAGAAGATACCGCATCCAACCTCCACAAACTTCGGGTACACAGACATCCCTGGGGCGGGTTGCCGAGTAATTACCAAAGAAGATATAGTCGTATTGCCGACGTAGCGAGCCCACAAAGAAATATCTTAGTCTTGGTGCTATACCTACTTATAGCTACGTTTGTGCTCCTTTTGATTTAAGTGAGCTTTGTACTTTCTCTAGCCGATGATAATATTGGCACTAAAGTCTATCTGTGTATATAGTAATCTTTTGAGAAAAGGGTACACAAATAAAAGTACGGTCCTTATAATTCTCTTGCCAAAGAATGAGTGACACCTGCCCCCCTCCCTACCCATATTACTTTTCTATTATCGTGTACTCTAACGCTTAGTACAAAATGTATGGCAATGACATTTACCTGCGTAGAGAAGTGTCACGTGACTTATCGCAGGTTATGTCATCGCCATACATTTTGTACTCGGACGGCGAGTAATGGGTAGCACGCCGTCCGATCAGCACTAGGCCCGAGAGTCAACGGCGCGTAGTGTTCCACGCGCGCCTCAAAGAGTTGTCAGCAATTATGATGGGGCCCGTCATGGCCGATGCCTGCCTAGGGGTTGAGGATAAATTCGAAAGAGTTACCTCGCCCCTGGGCATTCAGGGCAGGGAGCAACAGGGGTGGGTTTTAGTCAGTAAGAGTCTGACACGCCCTTCCGCTCCACCCTAGAGCGGGAGAAGTCAATGTATGATTTCCCACACCCCAAAGAAAAAACGATAACAGAAAAGTAATAAGGCTAGGGGAGCTGAGGCTTTAGAAAAATGACATTCTGTCAGCGCTAACGTGATGATAGCGATTGTCAAGAAGTCAGAAATGTATGGGTTTGACATGCATTACCGAAATGTCATGTAGTCAACACCAACCTTTTGACATTTAGAGAATCAAATCAGAATAAAGTTTATCTATAGCCTCAGAGCTGTTAAAATTATGTCCGATTGGACTTCGCAACAAAAAAGACCTAGAGGAAGACCCAGAGGAATTTTGTCGAAAAAGATTTGAGGCAAAAAGGCAGGAACACATCTTGACGAAGAGAGACCAGCCCCCCTAGCCATATTACATTTCTATTATCGTTTACGCTAGCGCTTAGAACAAAATGTATGGCAATGACATTACCTGCGATAAGTCACGTGACACTTATCTACGCAGATAATGTCATTGCCATACATTTTGTTCTAAGCGTTAGCGTAAACGATAATAGAAATGCAACATGGCTAGGGGGGCAGAGACAGAGCGTAATGGAAGAAGATCGTAGAGGAGGCCAAGATACAAAGGGTTGTAGCACCGAAGGAAGAAGAATTATCTTGCCTAAGGGCAATCCTTCCCAATTCAAGGGTCGATGCCACATGTCCTCTTCCATGATTCTCTATTACGAGCCACCTTGACAGCAGTCACCTTTTCTATACAGTTATAATGTGTCAAACAATCCATTCATTGTTCTTTTAGCGAAATAATCAGCCCATACCTAATGTTCGCACTGCTGGGACATATGCCTTTTTGCTATGAGAGGGTGTGCGTAATCCACCACGCGGACCCAATGCGAGTTGGCGGATATCACATGTCTTCGAAGTTTTGGTTATGGGCATGCCGGTTTTCTCACGATGTTTTCCTTCACTTTTTAGAGCTGTGATGACGAAATAATTTACTACTGGGCCACCTCTGCTATTCTGTTTTTTTTTTTTTTGACTTCGCACGGTTTGTGCATTTAGTCAGTGTGAAGTTAAGAAAGTATTTAGTTTTAGATACAGAGTTCTGTCACTTTTTTCCTACAAGAATGCAGATTTAACACATTCTAATATTTTTGCAGTATTTGGCAGCAAATGAGTTGTGTCAGCCTTCTCGGCAAGCATCGCTGGGGTAGTCAATACTGTGGCGATTGTATATACTGCATAAGTCTGCGTGTGGGTACAGGCCTTCAGCTGGCAGTTCAGAATATTGAGGAGTCGTTCGAATATAAAAGGAATAGGCATCACGTTTGTTTTAGGAATTAGTTCTGCTCGCCTGGCCGAAGTGGGCACTTGTATTATTCTGATTGGAGTAATATAGTTATCAAGAGTGCCCTATCCCTCTTTCCTTCCTTACACTCCACATATAAGCCAGTCACTCTTATACACCACACTCTCGCATGCAGCGAGTGAGACCTGTAGCTACTGGAGCACCCCTAGAACCCTGCGGGCCCTACAAAACTACGAAAAAATTCTGAGCTTTACTTCACCGAGATCGCACCTGTTTCAATGATTCCACAAATTGTCCAGTTGCGAAGACACTTAAGACACAAAACTACATCAATTTTACATCACACTAGGAATCTATTTGCGAATAATTACATACACTTTTTTAACGCCACCAAAACACAGACATGTCTTTTTACCGCAAAAAGGAATCGTTTCTTCCAAACTCCTACTTTTCGGGGTACATCTGTTCCTGTAACTGATCGGCTTGAGCTTCTAGGCAAGGAGTTGTAATCCAGTCTCAACTTCAGCGCCACCACTGAGTACAAAGCTCGAATTGCGGCAAAAAAGTTGGGCATCCTAAATAGAGTAAGGCGATACTTCATGCCTGGACAGCTTTTAACCCTTTACAAAGCACAAGTTCGATCCTGCATGAAGTATTGCAGCCACCTTTGGGATGGCTCAGCTAAATACCAACTTGCTGCACTTGACTCGGTGGAACGCAAAGCTAAGAGGCTCATTGGTGATGTACAACTGGTGGATTGGCATCCACCAGTTGTAGATCACCAATGAGCTGTTAAGCTTGGCAGCTTAACAGCTTGGCTCATCGCCGCAAGGTTGTCTGCTTGTCGGTCTTCTACAGGATGTACTTCGGAGAGTGTGCCCAAGAACTCCACGACCTCATCCCACCGGCCTCCTTCTACCATCGGACTTCTAGACACACGGCAGGCTACCATCCCTACCTTGTCGCTATTTCACCAATTCGCACTAAGCATTTCCAAGCGTCTTTTATAATGCGCACAGCAAAGGAGTGGAACTCTCTGCCTGCGTCTGTGTTTGCGAACGCATACAACCCTAATCTCTTCACAGTTAGAGTGAAAAGGCTTCTTCTGGGTAAGCCAGCTCCATCGTCGACTCTGTCTCTGTGACATCTGACTAGACTAGAGTCAAGAGCAAACCCAACTCAAATAAAAAAATAAAATAAAACAGCTACCTACTGAAGTTACTCGAAAAAATCCCGCCAAAAAAATCGTGCTCTCGTGTTGTTTTAGTCGTCTCCAATTCCCGCCAAAAAAAGTCTCCTCTGTTGTTGTTTTAGTCTTCTCCTATTCCCGCCAAAAAACCTGTTCTGTTGTTGTTTTAGTCTTTTCCTAGTCTTTTAGCCATCCACAATCATGCTCAAAACATTTCGCGTCCTCACAACATTTTACAAAAATATTGTAAAACTATTTACTAAGTAAATAGATACCACCAGATCTCAGTTTTACTGAGCCTTTCAATGTTCCATCTCATATTTAAGTATTTAATTAACAGCATTCCAATCGTGTAAACCAAGGTTCGTGTTAAGTAGGTACGTAAGATTATAATTGAATGAAACGTCGACATCCGATATGTGCACAGATTATAAACAAACAATCAGCTCAGTAACAAGGAAATGCCTATTCTTCCCAATGAAAAAATCACTTGAAAACGATGATCAAACAAGAATTTATGAATGAATCAATGATATCGGATATTATGCTGATACTCAGAATTTAAACAAACAATTAATCTAAAAGGTAGGTACTGAGAAAATGTTTGTTCTACTCAATGTAATTGGTAGGCACTGTGATGTCTAAGTAAGTCACATGAAAAACGAACCTTGTCAGCAGACAAGCTGTTCGGTCAAACATACTATTAAAGGATGGTGCAAGGATTTTAATTAGAATAAAAAATGTTTATTTATTTTATGGCAGTCAGTTGTGAGTCGTCGATGGAAACAGTAAAGATATTTTGAAAATAGCATAGGTACACATTACATACATTTTGGGTATCATTATCGCTAAATGCCTATGCCTATAGAAACGCAAGGCCGGTCGATGTGACGACGCCCGAAGGAGACATACCTTCGTCAGCAGTGGACAATTTAATAAATGATGAAATGATGTCTATTAAATTATTAGTGAAGTTTTATCATAACAAAATTAAAATACATTCTCACCAATCATAAATAACAATTTCAGAAACTACTATCATAGCAATCCTGCAGAGAACACCAACCTTCTCACTTCTCTTTCATATTCTACAGCGTTAATGCAGAGTTGAATTTAAATACGAAAGGATAGCCGTAATTAAGCATCTCGAGGCGTTTGCCTAAGTAATTGGGGGTATTGCAACCCGGGATTTGAGGCGGAGCCGCGGGTAAGACGGGTTTCATTACCTATTGTAATGTACACGGGAATTTAATAAAATCGTTACTGTGTTTAGCTTTGTTGTTGTCAGCGACGACCGTGTTTTGTTTTAATTTTGGTGTCGAATTGCTGGTGTTCGGGCTTTGTTTACATGAAAATGTCTTTTTACCCGACTAACTCAGAGATGGGTCATGTTTTTTAGTACAGATTAAGGATTTGCATTTGTGAAAGATGATTTAGGTTGTGGTTAAACACTGGGTTGTGGTATATTCTTAAAAGCTTGAGGCACAGAAGTATAGTAAGTACCTAACCTGCACCGGGTAGGGCCTCAAGCTTTTCAGACTATAGGTAAGTATCTACACGCCAAATACTTACTAGAATTTATTTTTAACTTTTTAGTTCATTGTCCCTGATAAAAGCTTGTTTTTAAAAATATTTTTTAAGCTATTGCATAGCTTCTACCGCGGGCCTTGAGCGTGGATACCGAATCCAGAAATTCCGTAACGAAAATAACCTAACACCCCCCACTCCGACCGGCACAGCGGTGATACTTTTTAGTTTTGCCATCTATAGATGAATAGCAGAACTTTTGACTTTTGATGATATTATTGTGTTGTTGATATTGATGATGATGATGATGATGATGACGATGATGGTGATGATGATGATGATGATGATGATGATGAAGGTGATGGTGATGGTGATGATGATGATGATGATGATGATGACGATGATGACGATGATGATGATGATGATGATGATATTTATCTTGTTACGCCAAAGAAGTGTAACTTCTTACGTGCGTACTGAAGTACACACACACATAAATAAAATAAATAAATAATTATAATTGCATAAGTTGATAAAAAATGCTATGCTAGCTTTACCGCGGCAGTCTCCGAGTGCCACACGTCTTTTTTTTACTTTTAATTTATTTTCTACTAATATTATAAATGCGAAAATTTGGATGGATGGATGTTTAATTATTATTGTTACTCAAACACTTTAGAACGGCTGAAAGGATCTGTACAGTGCTTGAGATAAATTACTTTTCTGTTAGCGTTCACGCGGACGCTTAGTACAAAATGTATGGCAATGACATTACTGGACGCGAGTCACGTGACAGTTCTCTCTGTAGGTAATGTCATTGCCATAAGTACATTTTTTACTAACCTACCCCTTCCCCGAAAAGTAATTAGTCTCACTCCCCTGAACGGTTAGATTATAGTCTGGAATAGCACATAGGCTTTAATTTATAATGGGAGAAGTATTAATTTCACGCGGGCGAAGCCGATGGCAGAATTGCTGTCAATTATAAAAAAGAGACATTTGCAAAAGCCTTCATTACCGCGGACGAAAAACGCTAGTTTTTCAGATCAAGTCTGCAATAGTAGACCTAAATTTCAACTCACCTTAGGGAAGGTAACAATGTCTAAACAAAAATGAAAACACAAGCAAAAACTATCCAAAAAACATTCACAAAACGCAAACCTTCGGCAAAAGATACCGATCTCCTATCAAACGGTTTTCTTTCCCATTTTTACAATAGCCTATATCTTTCATCTCTCTCTGTCCCAAAACTCGTTAGGAAAACGAGTCTTAAAGGAATTCGCATGACAATGGGACTGGAAACAAAGATGATTGGGTCATAGAGGTCAAGGTGGAACGTGGCCAGTAGGGGGTAGGCTGTAGGTCAGGATATAATGTCAAGGATGGTTTAAAAACAAGAGGGATATTCCTTATAAACAAAACAGTTTTTTGTATGTTTGTTATCTATGCGTTCCTAAGTCATAGATCAGATTGTGATGAATCTTTGGTAAGGTCTTTGCAAGCCGCAAGGTTTTCTGGCCAAAAAAATCTATAATTTTATTTATTTATTCAAAATCTGTACGAACGTTAACTTACATAAAGTCTGCCAAACTGCATAACACTTTGTCGGCAGTTTCTCGTCTCACAATAGATTACAAATATGGAATTTAGAAAATGAATGTGCTTGTGTAAATAACTTAATTGCCAAGTAAAAAACTTTATTATACAGGGTGTAACGGAAAGGTGTGGTCATATTTTAAGAACTGCATCTGCCCATCGATATGAACAACTTTCTTCAAGAAAACCTGAGGAAATACTCAAAATTTTTTTTTGCCTCCCATACGTATATTGATCAGCTGATGATAACTTTGCATGGAAAGTCCAATTTTTTTATTGGGAATTTTCAGTTTTTTCTTTTCTTTCTTGTTCATATCCATGGGCAGAAGCGGTTCCTAAAATATGATAACCTTTCCGTTACATCCTGTACAGTCGTGATAAAAAGAAAAAAACACATGTAGGAGAAAAGGAAAGAAACCTAGAAATAAATGTTACGTACAATATCTAATTAAAGAGAAGAGGAAAAATAAGGGTTGAGGATAAATTCGAAACAGAGTTACCTCGCCCCTGGGCACTCAGGGCAGGGAAAGAACAGGGGTGGGTTTTAGTTAGTAAGAGTCTGACACGCCCTCCCGCTCCACCCAGAACGGGAGAAGTCATTGGATGATTTCCCACCCCACAAAAAAAAAGCTAGTAGGTTATAAATAACACTTTTACACGATAATATTTATTGTCAGTTTAAGCAAGATGAGGCCATTGTTTCCTCACTGACTACCCTGAGAAGAAACACCGAAACCAACTCAGACGTGCATCTAATAGGCCACAAGCACGTGTGGGAACCAAATACATATATGTTCAAATCAATAAAATCTATGTTCAAATCAATGAAATCTATGTTCAAATCAGTGAAATCTGTATATTTATCTGTATGTTTAAATCAATAAAATATAGGTTCAAATCAATAATATCACCAGTAAAATAAAGTGACTGATATGTTTTCAGGAAAATCAAATTTCTCTCCGTTGTGAATTTATTTAGATTTTTGAGAATCGGATAATTAGTAGATAATTTCTAAAACAAGAGTATTTAAAGTTACATTAAATCGGTTAAAATTGGATTAGATGAAGCAAAACTGTCTGAACTCGCATTAGCAAAAGGTGAGAATTTTCATTAGAGGAGCCAGTGAAAATAAATCTGAAGCACTTGTAATTTTATTGCCCAGCTTAAAAAGAAAGCCAAGCCATTCAGACCTCTAAAGTAGAACCTAAGTATAAGTGGAAAAGCTCTACCACTCACAGACCCTTTTTAGAAGTCTTAAACTCAAGAACATAAAGGTAGGTCAAAGGAAAACAAGTTTATTTTGTGAAATACTCAGTGCCGGATTAGCCACCTAGCAAGAGTAGCAAATGCTTTTGGCCCCGTAAATTGGGGGGCCCCGCTTGGACGTACAAAAATAAGTTAGGCTACCTATAGGTATGTACCTTACGAAATGTAACCAAATCCGTATTATCCAATACTAAAAACCTGCCTCAATTCAATCATAATAATCATAAATCATTTATTTGCCAATAACGTAGGTAAACAGATAAGATGTTAATTTTAAGGATAGTCCCGATACATTTTGCCTTACGGCATGCAAAAATTATTTAACACAATACATCCACCAAGATTTATCATTTGTCAGGATTTGCATACAGATTATATTACCCTTATTATTATTGTGACTGTACTATTAAGTGAAGTAAGTAGTAAGTGAATTAGGTTTAAGTAAACCTTCTCATGAATCACTCAGTTTATTGGAGAAAACCGCATGAAAATGCATTCAATATTTTTTAAATTTATCGCGTACAGACGCGGTGGGGGACTTTGTTTTATAACATACTAGCGACCCGCCCCAGCTTCGCTCGGGTACAAATTATACATATAAACCTTCCTCTTCAACCACTCTATCTATTAAAAAAAACCGCATCAAAATCCGTTGCGTAGTTTTAAAGATTTAAGCATACATAGGGATATAGGGACAGAGAAAGCGACTTTGTTTTATACTATGTAGTGATTATTATATTGTAGTGATAACAATGTAGGCAACTGCCCGTAGACACACCGCTACCTGAGGGCCCCTAGGTCTTTAAAAAAATAAGTCCCCTTTATTTTGGGACAAGCCAGCCTCACTATTCCCAAACCACTGTAACTTCTGTAAGCCAGAATCAACAGTGGTGACCACCAGAAAAAACGCCGAGGCAATGAAGCTCGACGAGTCCCAGAGAAACGATTAAACTGTCTTGGCTCCCGCAACGAAATTAGAAAAGAACAGAGAACAGAAAGGGGCCCCTTAGTAAAATTTGCAACAGGCCCCGCGCTGGCTTAATCCAGCACTGGATATACATACTATATGTATTGTAGCAACCCAGGGTCGATCCCGTGACACAAAAGCATCGCTTTTATACGATACTACACATCATGTCAAGGTTGGTGCCATTTCCGGACTTGGGCGCATGACTTGGATATTTTGGAACCACTGCAATGTTTAAAAGCTTGTGTTTTAAGTTTGGTTTGAATTTAACAAATGGCTGGACTATAATACTGAAAGTATAGATTAACATGTTATGCAGGTTTGAATGCAATCGAACTTACAGCGAAAAAGCAAAATGGTGCACACAGCTAAGAAGTGCCGGGGTACATCATTGCTTACCATCAGATGAGGTAGTAATCAAGCGTGAGCTTATCGATGTTAAAAAAAATAACTTCAAAAATATTGTATGTATATAAATATTTTTGCTCGGCCAACGCTCATCCACGAGATTTCTTACTGTCTGTCTGCCTAGCTTTTTCCCAACAATCTTGGGGTCGGCTTCCAGTCTAACAGGATGCAGCTGAATACCAGTATTTTACATGGAGCGACTGTCTATCTGACCTCCACAACCCAGTAACTGGGTAATACAATACCCCTTGGTAAGATTGGTTGTCAGATTTTCGGGCTTCTGACGACCCGTAACGACTGTCAAAGATCAACGATTGACAGTCGAGACCAACGGCATAACGTGCTTTCCAAGGCACGGAGGAGTCTCGGTACGTAAAGATGGTCACTCATCAATGGACCAACCCCGGCAAGCATAGCTTAACCTGATAGATCGACCCATGTGGCTGTTATAACTTTAGCCACGAGCTCCTCCCGTGAGAGTTACATAAGATTGATTATTTCTTAACCCGTCATACGCCCAATTAGCAGACATAATAGATTTAAATTGTTATGTGCACTTTTCTTTTTTGCTTGCAATCAACATGTGAATAGTTAATTAGATCATATTTAGTTCTAATCGTTGCTGATTACAAACGTAAACCCAAGAAACATGATTAATTAAAAAAAAAGAATTCTATCGAATAGAAAACATAAAAAAAATACGGCAAAACATGAATTATGCTCGCATCTCTCAAAGATTGAATGGAACCCTCTAACGAATGAGTTGTGGATAATTGGAGTGCGCAGGAGAACCGGATTATACGAGCCTTTAAAACTGCGGTCTAGTTAAAAATGTTCAACCAATACACCAGCAAATGGTATTGGATTTGACGATTGAATGAGATCGTTGATTTTAATCTTAAAACATAATTGAACGAGAGGAGAACTGCAAAATGTTTGCTGCTACTGGAGAAATGAAAATACTTCCTCATTTTTTTCGACTACAATAAAAAGCTTCAATAACACAAAATTCACGATCCGCTTGTCATAGACGAATAGTTATTCGCATTAAAGAAAATTCAAATAGATTTTTATTAATATCTTCAATAAGTACTTAAAAGCTAAAAATAAACAATTACTAACAAGAATTTGCAGCATTTACACTTCAGCTCCACAAAAGAGACCATCTATCGAAAACGTTCAATTTCTAAAGAACTAACCCAGACTTCACCTTGATTACTTACTGGTTGAACTCTGTACGACATTACAACTCAATTCACCTACATTTCTTATCACCGCTCTTGAACTTACAATATTCTAAAATAAACAAACTCTTTAGAATACCTACTCGGGTACCCAGTACCTGGCTAACCCAGCAATCTTCAAGGCTACGTCACTGTAGCGACGCGGCACGCATACCTGCAGTGCTATCCAATGCATGCGACGACCTTGCACCAATAAGGTTACATGTAAGAAGGTTGACTCCACCAAAATTCGTGACGACCTGAATGAAATTAACTCAAACGAAGAGCTAAGTTTTCTAATTTCTTCAAACGTATACTTCGGAGAGTGTGCCCAAGTACTCCAGGACCTAATTCCATCGGCCCACTTCTACCATCGGATATCTAGACGCACTGCAAGCTACCATCGCTACCTTGTTAATATTCCATGGATTCGCACTAAGATTTCTAAACGTCTTTCATAATGCGCACAGCCAAGCAGTGGAACTCTCTATAACCTGCATCTGTGTTTCCGAATGCATACAACCCTAATCTGTTCAAAGTTAGAGGGAACAGGCTTCTTCTGGGTAAGCTCGCTCCATCGTCGGCTTTGTCTCTGTTACCTCTGACCTAGACTAAAGTCAAGAGCAAATACATCTAAAATTAAAATAAAAAATAAAAAACTTTTTTACAAAAAAATAGAATCGACTTCCAAAAAAGTGCAAAATAACTTTAATTTCGGCAGTCGGTGTTCCTGTTTTGTGTCTTCGTTTTTGACACCGACTTCCGAAATTAAAGTTATATTGCACTTTTTTGGAAGTCGGTTCTATTTTTTTGTAAAAAAGTTTTTTATTTTTCACTTTTTAGTTGTCCCAGTAAACTGTATTAACAATTCATAGACATACGATAGCAGCAATCGCGGTTAATTTGCTGTCAATTATTGAAGAGTTCCGTTGTCTGTCTCCGAAACCCATCATCAGATCTTTTTGAAATTTAAATGGGACTATTTCGGAATAAACCCCTTTCGAACAAAAAAATAATTTTGCAAATCCGTCAATATATGACGGAGTTATGCCCGAACATACATAAAAAAAAAAAAAAAAAATACAAACCTCCGAATTGATAACCTCCTCCTTTTTCGAAGTCGGTTAAAAATTACCTGCTATTGGCCACTCAGCCGGCCACGCCACGACGTTTGGAAAACGACTTGGTAAAATCAATAGGAATTGGTGCCGTATAAGTTACTTAGCCGCATGATCGAGTCGCAATCGAATCGAGTTTTTACATTATATATATAGGTACTTTTTTATGTCTTACGGCAGTCCACTAATCTGAGAGTGACCGAAAATCGAATACGGTAGTGTGTGAAGAAAGCAGTGGACTAGTATGATATACCAAGTGAACCTTCTGAAAATTTTCTGTACTTGCAATAGCGCGGCGAATTGTACCACAGTATTGTATGAATACGCCAGACATTGTCCAAATACCTTGCACGACACTGATGGCATTGTGATGCCTTACTTACTGAATTAATAGGATATAATATTACACAATAACTATTAAATATGATGCTACATGTGACCCAATTACGGAGGTAAAACAGTGTATTTTGTATTAGAAACAGTGATTTCCATTCCAGAGTGCATTAGAGGTAGTTTAAAAGTGGCGCCAGTCACAGAAAAGTTGAAAGACCGCTTATCTTGGTATGGTCATGTGAAGAGGAGGGATGTTACACATGTAACTAAAAGAGTTATGAATGTAAATGTAGATGGATGGAGAGGGAGAGGGAGACCAAAGAAAAGATGGATGGATTGTGTGAGGAGTGATATGAAAGAAAAGGGAGTTAGTGATAGCGTGACGACTTTTTTTTTTTTTTTTTTGTGGGGTGGGAAATCATCCTATGACTTCTCCCGCTCTGGGCGGAGCGGGAGGGCGTGTCAGACTCTTACTGACTAAAACCCACCCCTGTTCCTTCCTGCCTTTGAGTGCCCAGGGGCGAGGTAACTCTGTTTCGAATTTATCCTCAACCCCCGGGCAGGCATCGGCCATGACGGGCCCCGTCTCTTGCTGACAACTCTTTGAGGCGCGCGTGGAACACTACGCGCCGAGCGTGACGACTGACAGGACAGAATGGAAGAAAAAAACGTGTTGCGCCGAGCCCAAGTAACATGGGATAAGGGCAGGAAGATGATGATATGATTTCCATTCTAAACTTTTCCATTAAATTGTTGTAGGTTATCATGACCTTTTCTTTTTGTGTGGGAAATCATGAAATAACTTCTCCCGCTCTGTGTGGAGTGGCGTCTTACACGCTCTGTGTTAGATACTTACTGGCTAAAATCCACCTGTGTTCCTTCAGTTGCCTGTGCCAGGGTCGCGGGGGCTCATTCAAATACGCCCACGACCCTGCCAGGATGACCTTAATTCTGGTTTAGTGTAAAGCACAACAACTACTACAACCATACAAAACATGGCCCATATGCTGAAGTGATTCAAGCCCATACACCTGTAACAAGGCAGTGTTAAAGCCTTGTTTATTTTTTGACCTCTATTCCAAAATTACGTTTTTTTTTACCTTTTTTTAATTTCAAATTCAAAAATTACTTGTATGTCAATAGTCTGTTTTTATATTAAAAGTCAGTTCTAATTCTACAGCCGAGCTAGTAGAAGCTCCTCATTGTTATTTTTTGACTCTTCAAGTGTCAGTTACCAGTTTCCTAGAATTTTGCATTAATACAATTTAATTACTAGTCACAGTGTTTGTGTTCTTAATATTATATTAAAGCCCACTGTTGTAAATGTGTTATCTCGTCGTGTTATTATTTATTGAACTCCTCATCTACGGTCCTCCTACCCTACGACCTCCTCTACGTGTCACACCACCACTCCGGTCCTCTGCAACGTGACATCACCCTCCGTACCGTGACACACCTAGACTTTTGAGGACCTTATTAACGCCAGTGAAGATACTATTAACGTAGTTAATAGCAATCAATCTAGCAATCTGCCTAGCCTTTGCCCAACTATCTTGTGGTCAGCTTCCAATCTAACGGAATGCAGCTGAATACCAGTATTTTTCATGGAGCGACTGCCTATCTGACCTCCACAACCGAGTAACTTGGTAATACGATACCCCTTGGTAAGACTGATTGTCAGACTTTCGGGCTACTGACGACCCGTAACGACTGTCAAAGATGTCGATTGACAGCTGGGACCAACGGCTTAACGTGCTTTCCGAGGCACGGAAGAGTCTCGGTATGTAAAAATGGTCACCCATCCATGGACCAACCCTGGCAAGCGTAGCTTAACCTGATGGATCTACCCGTGCGGCTGTTATTACTTTAGTCACGAGCTCCTTAACGTAGTAAATAGCAAATTATCTAAAAAAAAAACCATCGACTCGAGAAGAAGAAGGAAAACTACAAACTTTAAATTAGCTCTGTTTTTTTATCGTTTATTGGCACGTGTTTGACCGCTATCTGTGGTAAGCGATGATGAGGTTGAAGATGGAGCACGCTTCCCTAGAAGTAACCCATTCACTCTTAACTTAAAGACTGCCAGGCTGTATTGAACTTTCACAACACCTCACTCCTCCCTCTTCATTTATTATAGAAACAGCGAGGAAAAGAAATCTCTACGCATGACTAACATTTATGACCATCGGGCACATTTTTGGAATCCAACCTTGCTACCATCCTTGCTGGCAGACCTATCTTATTACCATGACATTAAGCTGTTCTCGATGGGTACCGGTTCTCTCACAAGGAAGACCGATGACATGGTGAGGGCCGGACGAATACGACAGATTAGAGAAACACAGGACCGGTCGATGCGGCGACTCTTGGGTAAGGGCTCACGTCCAGAGATGGACGTCTTTGGCCTGATATGATGATGTCAATGATCGGTACGGGAGAAGAAGAAATCATAAAGGCATAACTGAGCTCTTGTGTTACATAATTACGTTCAACAGTCTACATGCAACTTAAGAAGCTAATATGGAAGAATCTGGATAAGGTGCGCAATGATATCAGGGACAGCTTAGAAATCGCGCCAATATCCGAAAAATTTACCGAAAACCGCCTCAGATGGTATGAACATGTTATTTGGACGAGCGAGGACCATGCGGTTAAAATAGCGCTAAACCTGCCAGAACAAGAAGGCAGAGGCCGCCCGCCATTAAGGCAGAGGTTCCCAAAAACGGTCAAAAAGGTGGTTTTTAAAGCAGTGTATCTCTTAAATCGTAAATAATTTTGACAAATAAAAAAATATGATATTTTCAAGTCCTATTTGCATAAATTGATGGAACTCAAAATATACTTTAAAGCATCAAAAAAATCTTCTAACATACCTCTTAATTATCTTTAAAACAGTTTATCCCTTCATTAGCAAATTATAATCATAATAAAAAATATACCATAAAATTTCAAATGCTAAACTGTATCCAGTGATGGATTATTTTTTATAAATTTATTAGTAAATCCTAAGTAAATCGATAAAAAACTTCATATTTTGCAATAAATTGCGAGCATTTTGTCGTAGCGCATCTCTTTCTTGTATATGCAGTCCGAGAGTGACCGCGCTTTAGGGATATCTCAGCCTTAACCTGGTGGTCTAAATTCGTGGGAGACCTCAAGTTGCCAATAGTGATGACTCCAGGGTAAAAAAAAAATATAATTTTATTCGGTTCGTCAGTTAGATTACCAAAAAATTATTCGGTTCGTCAGTTAGATTACCAAAAAATTATTCGGTTCGTCAGTTAGATTACCGAAAAATTATTCGGTTCGTCAATTAGATTACCAAAAAATATAGGATACGTATTTTTTGCTTTATCAAATAAATGAAAGATGACAAAGATAAAACGCATCAAACAATACAAAGTGTATCGAGGTGTGACGTCACGAGAAATTTCAAAGCACTGTATTGTCTTCATTTTTGGTTTACTAGACAAAAGACAAAATACGTGTCCAATATTTTTTGGTAATCTAACTAACCGACTAATTCGTTTTTTTAGAAAACTAGAATAGAATAGAATAGAATAGAATAGAATAGAATAGAATAGAATAGAATAGAATAGAATAGAATAGAATAGAATAGAATAGAATAGAATAGAATAGAATAGAATAGAATAGAATAGAATACCCTTTATTATGTACATCATATAAATTTCAATAAAAATATAAAGAAAACCGACTAGCCGATAACCCAGGATAGAATAACCTGGCTCAGAATAGTGAGGACACCTGACCCCAAATAATAGGAACAGGAGAGGTCAAAGAAGAAGAACGAGTATACAAATACTAAATAAAAAAAATAACAACGAAAGTGAAGTTCACCCACAAACAAATTAAACAATATTAACCCCACTAACCTACATCCATAAAATCTCCAAATTACCATTTAACAATTAGTTTAACGAGCAAAACAGTCACACATTAACCTTACTTCCTTACACCAATTACATACATGTATGACTCAATGAGAGGCGACAATTAAAAACTAATCTGAATACATTAGCAAACAATGAACCGTGTCTTTTGAATAAAATTTACATTGATGTAAAAGTACTGTTGACAAAATAGATTAGTTTGCAGACAACTTTTTTTTTAGGGTCAGAAGACATCATTACTTCTCTCTGGGTGGAAGCAAGAGGGCGTGTCTGACTCTTACTGACTAAAATCCACTCGTGTTCCTTCAGTTGCCTGTGCCAGGGCCGCGGTGTCTCTTTCAAACTTTCCCGCGCAACTGGCAGGCAGATAGCTAACCTCATCTTAGATAACAACCAAAATGAGGTGACAATGAAGATTTTTTTAATTGAGTTGCATCAGATGGCAGCACTGACACGTCAGGTGCAGACACCTGTCAAAACGTTTCAAATAATGTAAAAAACTGACATTAGTTAAGTTGACGTCAACGTCAAGGTTACGTCATTATGTTTCGTATTGGAGTAAAAGATCTGTCACCCTAGTAGCGCCGCTAAAGGCATAATTGTTTTTGAAAATGAAAAAGAAGGAAAAAGAAGATTTGCTGTAAATGATTTGGGATTCTATTCTCAACTATCATCAGAAGGATTCTGATGATAGTTGGATAACAACCAGTTATCATGGCGTGGGCATATAATGCTAACAAATAAGAAGTGTGATATAAGTAAAGATAAAATTATGAATTCCAAATAGAAGCAGATAAAAATATTGGTTTATTCAGAAGTCATAGTAACGAAAGTAAACACTGATATTATGGCTTATAAAAATATTTATTTAATAGAAGACGAAAAGAAGACGAAGATATGATAATAACAATATTTAAATTTCTAATCTTTCTCCCACAAGTAATATTATAGAAATGTATGGAAGAATACGATCCCAAATAATAGTCGTTACCCTAAATACTAGCGTAGAAATTGTTGCGTTGACTATACGTAGTACTATTGTATCGATGTAAGCAGAAGTCGTTATCTATAGCGATAGATCTCGTGATGATAACAATGATTTGACGATGGTGTAAGGCGTCAGCGGAAGCGAAGCTTATTAGCCGACTTCCAAAAGAAGGATCATCATCAATTCGGGTGTTTGTATTTTGTTGTTTTTTTATATATATTGACGGATTTGCAATTTTTTTTGTAAGAAAGGGTTTGTTCCGAAATAGTCCCGTTTAAATTTCATATAGATATGATGATGGGTTTCGGAGACAGACAACGGAACTCTTCAAAAATTGACAGCAAATCAACCGCGATTGCTGCGATCGTATGTATATGAATTGTTAAGACAATTTAATGAGAACCACAACTTAAAGTGAAAAATAAAAAAAAAATTACATAAAAATAGAACCGTCTTCCAAGAAAAGTGCAAAATAACTTTAATTTCGGAAGTCGGTATCAAAAAACGAAGACACAAAACCACAAAATTTTTTGGAAGTCGGTTCTATTTTTGTGTAATTTTTTTTAAATTATTTCTTTATCTTTTTTTTTATGTTTGATAGGCTCGCGTTTGACCACTATCTCACCTGATGGTAAGCGATGATGTGGTCGAAGATGGAGCACGCTTGCCTAGAAGTAACCTGTTCACTCTTGACTTAAAGACTCCCAGGTTGTATCTTACAGGAAACACAGACACCGGTAGAGAATTCCACTCTCTAGCTGTACGTGCAATGAATGTTTTCTCAAAACGCTTTGTGCGTATGGATGGGATGTCCACCATGAACCGGTGGCACTTCGCCGTACGTCTTGTGGTCCTTAGATGAAACGGGCCTGGCGGAATCAAATCATGCAATTCCGTCGCACACTCCCCAAAATGTAATCGATAGAAAACCGACAGGCTAGCAACTCGGCGTCTATGCTATCAATACTTTATATGCAACACAAAAGCACAAAGGCGGAATTGATGCCTTAGGCGTTCTCTACCAGTCAACCAAGGGGGTGGTGGAGAGATAACATGCCAGGTGCATACAAAAAAACGGCTAACTGCGTGTCGGTCTTCGCATATTTAGGATTCCGTACCAAATTAGAAAACTATCAAAGAAAAAATCTGATTTATTACATTTGTATTTGTTAGTAAAATATCATCGTCATCAGCCTTTTTAATGTCCCCATTGCTGGGGCACAGGCCTCCACTCTGATATAGGGTGTGGGCCGTAATCCACCACGCGGGCCCAATGCGGGTTGGTGAATGTCACATGTCTTCGAATTTTGGTTCTGAGACATGCTGGTTTCCTCACTATGTTTTCCTTCACCGTTTTCAGTGGTGATGAAATAATTTACACAAAGTAAAGCGCCTGCCTGGGTTTGAACTCACGACGTACAACTTGTAAGTTGCCCGCCGATACCACTGGGCCACCACTGCACACAGTAAAATATACGTAATAATAAAGATTATCACCAAATTTCAAGTTCATAGGTCATTAGAAAGGTAAAAAAATCTTCGAAACAAAATTTTGTGACTGACAGACGGACAGACAAACAGACGGACACGTGAGTGCCAGCAATAAGGCTCCGTTTGGACCCTTCGGATACGGAACCCTAAAAAACAGTATTATTAAGAGAAAAATGGGTTTATTCTCCTGCCCTTTTCCAAATTTATTTGGGGTCGGCGCAACATGTCTTTTTCTCTTTATACCCCCTTTTTACCCATTTCCTCTTTCACACAGTCCAACCATCGTTTCTTTGGCCTTCCTCTACTTTTATAGCCATCCACGTCCATACACAAGACTTTCCTCACGACATTTTCTTCATTCCTCCGCATCACATGCCCATACCACGACAACCGATTTCCACACAACTTTTCAGTCAGCGGTGCCACTTTCAGACTTCCTCTTAAATACTCATTCCTATTTCTATCCATGCGCGTAACAGCACACATCGCTCTTAGCATTCTTATCTCAGCTGCATGCAATTGCTTTTCATTCATCCCTTTTGTGGCCCAACATTCTGAACCACACAAGACAGCAGGTCTGACCATTGTTTTATAAATCTTCCCCTTAACTTTAAGGGGAATGCGGAAGTCGCAGATAGAGATGAGAAAAAATGGGCACGAAATTCAATATGAGTATATGTAGAGAGTGTATAGTTATGTGGTAGACAGTTTGAGTCGACCTTTTTTGCAGTGTCTCCCTCCTCCATGTACAAAAATAAAAACTTCAACTATTCCGCCATCGCTTCTACCCATCACTAGAACCACATTTTCAACGAAAGTGAACTGTACATTAGCGATGCAAGACTAACGCTGTGCATTTCAATAATTCATATGTTCATGCGCCCACGCAGCTTACCGGCGCGTGATGTCATACAAATCATTATGATTTATTACAGATTTTCGCATTCATTTGATTTATTGTTGTTAATTCATGGATCAATGCAGGAATTTAGAGCAGGTTAATTTGTTATCAATTGTATACATATTTTCAATTCGTCTAGGTCTTCGACATTTTACTAGCCTTGTTAAATCCTAAGTACTAATATTATAAATGAACGGCTTATTGGATTTGGATGAAATTTGGCAAAGAGATAGATTATAGTCTGGATATCACAAAGGCTGTAACTTATTATGGCGGTATTCCACACGGGCGAAGCCGCTGGTAGAAGGTAGTAGTACATTTTTTTTTATTGTGAGAATTTTTTTTTTCCTGTCAAGCCCTGCGCGCGTCAAACGTCAACATCTGTCAAACCCTGTTGACAGTCGGCCATCGTGCACACTTGGCACAGGTCTAAAGACCTTGTGTAATAGTAATAATAGACGTTTAAAACGCGTGAATCGGGTTTTTGGCAATTTATTTGGCAGGGCAAACGGCATTTTTTTTTGCACTGGCGCACTATTGTGCCCATGGAGTCTTAAGTGTACCGCCTTCAACATTCTTCTAAACATTTCGATCAGTAATCTGTATTGAACAATCTGTAAATCTGCCATTGAGCTATATAAAACTAATCTAAACAATATTGATATAGTCAGCTCTTTTTCGGTCGGTCCGTCTGTCCGTTCGTCCGTTCGTCTGAGGCACAGAGACTGTTAGTTCTAGAAAGCTGCAATTTTGCATGGATATAAGTGATTTTTTGTTAGAGTTGAGCACCCCCTCCCCCCCCTCCTTCATTTTATTCGTTTTAAAATTAAACGTTATTGTCTGTCGAACCCTGAACTCAATTAATATATTCATAGTAATAAACATAAATCCGCATGTTATAACGGGCGACTACGAAACCCTACACTACGAAAAAAAGGAAAAAAAAAAGTTTTATTCTATTCTACGTGTGGCCCGACACGCACTTGGCCGGTTTATATTAATAGTTGCCCCACAGTAGGATTTTTGCAGTAAGGTTTTTTTCAAAATTTTCAACTTTTTTATCACTGTACTTTGTAGACAAATTGCTAATCTGCAAAGAGTGGAGGTCAAAATATTTGAATCAGGTCATGCTCTTGCGACACGAGACAAAATAAAAATAGATAATAAATCATAGAAAACGTAATGATTGAAAGTGAACTATATACTATCATCAGTTCCTCACGCAACATTAAAATGATTAACATTCATGAGCCTGCGCCCACGCACCGGCAGACGCTCTGTGACGTAAGATGCATCATTTTGTCACGGCATTTATGTATGTATGATACAGATTTTAATATTAAATAGTTTTCATATATTGTGGCCATATTAGGTAAGCAATATTAAAATATAATATTTCCCCTTAAACTTAAGGGGAAGATTTATAAAACAGTGGTCAGACCTGCTGTCTTGTATGGTTCAGAATGTTGGGCCACAAAAGGGGTGAATGAAAAGCAATTGCATGCAGCTGAGATAAGAATGCTAAGAGCGATGTGTAGTGTTACGCGCATGGATAGAATTAGGAATGAGTATATAAGAGGAAGTCTGAAAGTGGCACCGCTGACTGAAAAGTTGTATGGAAATCGGTTGTCGTGGTATGGGCATGTGATGCGGAGAAATGAAGAAAATGTCGTGAGGAAAGTCTTGTGTATGGATGTGGATGGCTATAAGAGTAAGGGAAGGCCAAAGAAACGATGGTTGGACTGTGTCAAAGAGGATATGGGAGAAAAAGACATGTTGCGCCGACCCCAAATAAATTGGGATAAGGGCAGGAGAATGATGATAATTAGGTAAGCAATATTTTAATTAAAATCCCTATAATTTTACCGTATTTTGTGTAAACTTGCTGGTAAATGGGTCAATGTGTCTCATTTGAAATAACAGGTATAGAACGGCCCTACCTTAGTGTACGAGACAAGGAAAATAGTGAACAATACGAATGGTAGATACTGTGGCGATTGTAGACACAGCCTAAACTCACGGGTCTGCACCGGCCTTTAGCTGGCTGTTGAGATTATTGGAGAGTCGTTGGAATAATTACAAAAGAATAGGTGTCACTTTTGTTTTAGGTCAGACTGGGGCTTTGCCCTTGCAAGTGGGCACACATGTAGGTAATTCTTATAAAAATCAATATAGAGTCTATCGCGCCCTCGTCTCTTCTTATTTACCAGTTACCCTTTTATACACCGCACTCTCGCGTTGCCAGCGAGTGAGACATCTATTCTGAAACTACTAGAACGTCTCAGGATCCCTGCAGGCCGTATTGGTGCCTTGGGGTCCTACAATACACATACGTAAGTACCTACATGTCAAACTTGCAAAGAATTAAAACCAGCCAAGCGCGTGTCGGACTTCTCACAATTAGGGTTCCATAAAAAATGAGGGGATTATCAAAGAAACAATCTGATTTATCAATATATTGGTATTTGTTAGTAAACTATACAGTATCACCAAATTTCAAGTTCATAGATCAATGGGGAGCTAAAAAATTCTACGGAACAAAATTTTCGACGAACTGTCCGTCGTCTGTCATAAAATTTTGTTGCAGTTGCAATAGGGCTCCGTTTGAATATTTCGGGTAAGGAACCCTAAAAAACATCTCAACAAAAATCTCTTCACAAAAGGAATTTCTTAAAACAATACGCCAAAAACGGAACAAGAAAGAGAAAAATCTATTTATTTTATCTCGAAGAAACAAAAACACGACATGTCATCCTATAATTTTCAGTCCCTAACATACCCTTATTTCGTGAAACAAACTTGGACAAAGATAACCCCACGACCAAATTATATTGATCCCTACGAGTATAGCCCCTAAACATTTTTTCTTTAGAATAGTATAGATCTGAAGGATCAATTTGCAGTGGTCCTGAGATATAAGGAAACATACAATTTCACCACTATTGCCTGATATGAAAGGAGCTGAAATCGGCACAAATACACGTTTGGGAACATTTCAGAATTCAGACTGATTCGTTGTGACCTTTCTCACTTGACCTTTACATAAATTCATTTCTGATTTTTAACCGACGAAAAAAAAAGGAGGAGGTTCTCAATTCGACCGTATATATATATATATATTTTTTTTTTTGTGTATGTTCAGCCCTCACTCCGTCATTTATGAACCGATCTTAATTTTTATTTTTTTGTTAGATAGGGTGGTCAAGGGTGGTCCCATGTCAAGGAAATTAGGATCTGATAATGGAATCCTGATAAAATTGAGAGAAAACCTCGAAAATTGTGGGCACGTTTAGCGTTTCTGTATGTATGTTCGGCCCTCACTCCGTTGTTTATGAACCGATTTTGATGATTCTTTTTCCTTAGATAGGGTATACTTCAAGGCAGGTCCCATGTCAAGGACGTCAGGATCTGATCATGGAATCTTGAAAAAATTGAGAGAAAACCTCGAAAATTGGGCACAAATATTGTTTCTGTTTACTTTTCATAACTTAATCAGGTATTTGCATTTAGGAATCATCACATCATGAAACTGAGCTGATGATGGAAACCATACCTTTCCTAAACAATAGAAGTTAGATATAAAAACTGGTTTTAGTGACAGATACCACTTAATATGCTTTGAGAAAAGACGTCTTTAGAATATTGGAGGTAACCTCAACTGGTCAATATCCTGGGAACCTCAGTGCCAAGAGGAATGATGAAGGATTAGAAATTAGCCTCAGAGTATTAAAAGATGATGCGAGTCACAAAAAACTTAATAACAAAAAATTCAACCGACGAAAAATAACTAAAAAGCAAAAAATAAATAAACCTTTTAAGTCTTGAATATTGAGCTTATTTACCTACATAAAATATCAAATTTAATGTAAACTAATTTTGAGTCGGCGCCAACAACAATCTGATTATTAAATATCTAAATTTTATATGTACGTAGAAATGAAGAAGGCTAGATGTAGGTAATTAATGATTTTATTATGGCGCCGATTCAGAATTAGTTTAAATAAAATTTGATATTTCAACATCATTTTTATGACAACACGTGTCTAGGGTGTGGTTCGCCAATACACGCCATAGACAAAAGTCTATGACGCATCGATGACATTGGGAGATCACACAACAATAATAAGAACAAACAAAATGGAACGTTTAGTAATAGGTACAACATAAAGGCCAAACATTCGAACACATGTATCATCGAGCAACCGCCCGGTGGTGGATTACAGTCCGCTCCATCTCGCAGAGGGGAGGTCTGTGCCGAGACAGTGGGGACATTATAAGGCTGAATAGGCATAGGTTAATGGGTATTGTGTCACTCAGAAACACGGTAGTGGAGGCCAGATAGACCGTCGGTCCATGATCTGGTATTCAGTTCCATGGGGTTGGACTGTAAGCCGACGCCAACATAGTTTGAGAAAAGGTCAAAAGATCTTTCAGTATTCTAGTGAAAACTGAAATATAGTTGGTGAATGCTTCTGAAAGACAAAAGGTTGTGCCAAAAAACAACATCTACTTGCAATTTTGGATCTTGCTCGAAAAATTATAAAAAGTGTAGGTATGGGTATAGTAGAAATAGAGGCACTGAAAGTTTTCAATTTTTATTTACTTCCAAGAAGCTTGTGAATGAGTCCGAAACTAACAATAAAGGCTGGTAACCCGAAAAAACTACACGAGAAAATCAATCAATCTATAATAAATAAAAATGAATGGCTAAATGTGTTGCTAAGCGCAAAACTCGAGAAAAGCTGGACTAATTTAGATGAATTTATTTTAAACTATTCTTTTCCCAGAAAGGTTCTTGGAAGAGAAAAAATTTGAAAATTATACTCTAGTGAAACCGCAGGGTACAGCTAGTATTATAACAAACCCTGGCATGTTTAGGTACAAATCAATCTGCAATCTGCCCGCGCCTTTTCCTAACTATCTTGAGGTCGGCTTCCAGTCTAACCGGATGCAGCTGAATACCAGTATTTTACATGGAGCGATTGCCTATCTGACCTCCACAACCCAGTTACTGGGTAATACGATGACCCTTGGTAAGACTGGATGTCAGACTTTCGGGCTTCTGACGACCCGTAACGACTGTCAAAGATCCACGATTGACAGCCAGGACCAACGGCTTAACGTGCTTTCCGAGGCATGGAGGAGTCTCGGTATGTAAAGATGGTCACCCATCCATGGACCAATCCCGGTAAGCGTAGCTTAACCAGATGGATCGACCCGTGCGGCTGTTAATACTTTACCCACGAGCTCCTCATGTGTAGATACAAATGTGGGTGTTAATCAGCCTGAATGGGTCTAAGTTATATTTATATTCGATATATCAAATAAGGCTAATCAAATAACCAGACGACCTATTTAGTATGGTACACATATACGTAAGTAATACCCATTTAATTACATTACCATATATTTCGTACGTATCCGATACTTAATTGTGATTGACACCAAATCACAGTTAATTGAAAACTAATCAATATTGATCATTTAAACGAAGGTTACCAAACTCAGTTAGGTTACTATGCCAGTACATTGACCTCGCATGCTAAACCGGTTTATATTTTTAACTGAAGTTTATAATTAACCCAGTTATGACTACTGCATGGAGTGCTACCGGGTAATTCTCTGAGAAATGAAACAACATAAATTCCATTTTGTATGGGAATTCCTGATAATGGTTATGTACATATTAGCATAATTTATTTGATATGAGTATGTTAATAAGTTTATCTGCTTTCTTCATTATATTAAAATGATAGCCATAATTCATAATGTGTCATTAACGTCGAAAAATCTCGCCCGGCCCTGGTTCAGGCCATGGTACGGACCGAGAGGGAATGGGAAGCAGTCTCCGCCTTCTGCGAAGCAGTAATGCTCGCGAAGGCGGAGGCGGGACGCGTGAGGGAAGCTCAACGGAGTGGCCCTCACGGCCCCGGCCGCTACCACCGCAGGTGAGGCACTGGGCGTAGGACGTCGCGAGACGATCTCCGGCCACCGTAGACTCGGGCCTGCGGACGGCGAGCAGTGGGTAGCTCGCCGTCCGATCAGCACCAGGCCCGTGAGTCGACGGCGCGTAGTGTTCCACGCGCGCCTCAAAGAGATTAGTCTCAGCCACCACTGACGGAGCCCATCGTGGCCGGTGCCTGCATGCCTAGGGGTAGCGGATAAAGTCTGAAAATGAGTTACCGCACCCCTGGGCACTCAGGCAGGGAAAGAACAGGGGTGGGTTTTAGTCAGTAAGAGTCTGGCACGCCCTCCCGCTCCACCCAGAGCGGGAGAAGTCATTGGATGATTTCCCACCCCTCCTCAAAAAAATAAAAAAAGGCTCTAGGGTGTATCTGTAACAAAAATGACAAAGCCAAAACTCAGCGCATGTATCACAAACTTTCATCAGAAACTTCTCAGTACACACTCCAGGGACAAAGCGTGATGATTCCACACATACAACTGTACCCTTTCGCGGTTCTTAAAGTTTATTACAGTAATCTTGGTCCTACACTGTAATATGAGAGTGTATAAAATTCTTGAGGTTGCTAAGTCCCTAGTGTGGACAATTTAGAGTACTCTTGGGTAGACCGCGTACTGTGGTCTTTGTTTTATAAAGTTTGCGTTAGTTTTTAGGAAAATAAAGGTTTACGTATACGTGTTAAGGGTCTACTACCGGCCAAGTGGCGCCCTCATTGAATAAAAAATCGTAGCATAGCACAGAAAGTAAATGTTAAAGAAACCAACATCAAGTTTGTTACAAAGAGGATAAAGTATTTTTACGTTGTTAAAACACACACGTGTTTCGTATCCAAAGTTACTACTTTGGACACTAAACATTTACGGCCGTTCCTGACACTTTTGGCTACTGGCAAAAGTGTCAGAAACGGTTGCGACGGACGTTGGATTCTTTAATACTTATTTATTATCTGTGCTATGCTACGATTTTTATTCAATGAGGGCGCGTTTTAACTCATTTTGTTAAAAAAATCGTGACCGATTGTTATGTTTTTTTAGGAATATGAGTGTATTAGGTATTATGATAAACAAAGCGATTTCAGTTGGAGAAGCCAGCTATGGGTGACAGACATTGATAGGTTCCTCATTTATTACCCAACTTCAAAAAAGGAGGTTCCGTATGTATGTAGGTATGTATGTATGTATGTATGCTTGTATGTTCGCGATTTTCTCGAAAACTACTGATCCGATTTGGATAGGCTTTTCGATATTGAAACGCATATTTTTCCAGGATATTCGGCGATAAAGAGTGGAAATCTTCAACAAAAAACAGCAAATTACTCGCGATTACTGCGATCGTTTGTCTATGTATTGTCAACACAATTTAATGAGGAACAACATCTAAAAAGTGAAAAATAGAAAACTTAACTTACAAAAAAAAGAACCAGCTTCCCAAAAATAAAAATAAAATGTGCAAAATAACTTTAACTTCGGAATTCACAGAAACAGAAACACCGACTTCCGAAATTAAAGTTATTTTGCAATTTTTTTATTTTTTTTGGAAAGTCGGTTCTATTTTTTGTAATTGCCGGAAAATTAAGGTGTAGCAATTACATTAAATATAACACATATACAGGGTGTAACGGAAAGGTATGGTCATATTTTAAAAACCGGTTCTGCCCATGGTTATGAACAACTTTCTCTGAAAAAAAAAAAAATCCCAACAAAAAAATTGGATTTTCCATACAAAGTTATCATCAGCTGATCAATATTTGTATGGGAGGTAATTTTTTTTTTTAGAATTTCCTCAGGTATTCTTGAAGAAACTTGTTCATATCGATGGGCAGATGTAGTTCTTTAAATATGACCACACCTTTCCGTTACACCATGTATAGATACGTTAAGGAGTATATAAATAAACTGAATTGAATTAGCCTAATCTACAAACAAAACAATAAATAAGGCCACTTTCTCTAAATTCATACAAGAAAACTAGAAAACACATTCACTACCCAAACTTATTGGAAAACCCGTCAATCACCCCCGAGTTTGACACGAGTGTCTTATTAGGGACATCGGAAACACAAATGACATTGTGCTTAAATAATTTATTTCCTATTTCCCATAGTTTTTCCATATCAACAAGGGAAACCATCAAAATATACATGTAGATAGTAATTTTGCCTTTGAACACGGAATAGAGAGAAACAGAACACTAACCCCATACAACGATTCAAAACAAGCGTACGCACACATAGATGCGTAACGTACGGCGATGATGATGTCAAAGAACCACAAGACGTACGGCGATGTGCCACCGGTACATGGTGAACATTACATCCACACGCACAAAACGTTTTGAGAACACATTCACTGTGCGTACAGCTAGGGAGTGGAATTCCCTACCAGAGTCTGTGTTTTCTGACAGCTACAACCTGGGCGTTTTTAAGTCAAGAGTGAATAGGTTACTTCAAGGCTAGTATGCTCCATCTTCGACCACATCATCGCTTACCATTTTTTTTTTTTGGGGGTGGGAAATCATCCTATGACTTCTTCCGCTCTAGGGTGGAGCGGAAGGGCGTGTCAGACTCTTACTGACTAAAACCCACCCCTGTTCCTCCCTGCCTTGAGTGCCCAGGGGCGAGGTAACTCTTTCGAATTTATCCTCCACCCCCGGGCAGGCATCGGCCGTGGCAGGCCCCGTCCTTTTGCTGACAACTCTTTGAGGCGCGCGTGGAACACTACGCGCCGTCGACTCTCGGGCCTGGTGCTGATCGGACGGCGAGTTACCCACTACTCGCCGTCCGCAGGCCCGGGTCATCGCTTACCATCAGGTGGGATAGTGTTCAAACGCGTGCTATCAACAATAAAAAAATTACTGTCGCGAATGTACTTGCACTCGCTGTACGTGAAGCGTATCTACATATGTGTGCGTACGAGGTCGTTGTATAGGCTCGGTACCTGTCTCAATCATTCTGCCTAACCTTGTCCCAACTATAAATGTTGGGGTCGGCTACCAGTACAACTGGATGCAGTTGATTATCAGTATTTGACGTGAAGCGGCTGCCTACAGGGTAACACGACTCCTTTTGACAAGACTGGTGACAGATTTCTAGCTTCTGACTACTCGTAACGACTGTCATAGATCTACAAATTACAGCCGGGACCCACGGTTTTACGAGCTTTCTAGGGCATTCTCGATATATAATGGGTCACCCATCCACGGACCCGGCGTTACTTAACCTCGGAGATCGACCCATACGACTGTTATTCTTAGGACCCATTAATATTAGTGTTTTAATCCGTGGTGCTTGGCAACTGGGCTTACCCCAGTTGTAAATTTCCCTTGGAGACAGAACAAAGCTAGGCCAATGATAAGGAGGGAAGTGGAAATTATGTTTTTCTTACTCCTTCGTTGTTCTTTTCTGATTAATTTCTTTGCGGGACCCAAGACAGTGTTATCGTTTATGCGGGAATCGTCAAATTTATTGCCTCGGGTTTTTTCTTGTGGTCGCCACTGTTGATTCTGGAGCTGGCTTTCAGGAGTTGTAGTGGTTGGGAATGGTGTGGCGAACTGTTATTACTTAGCAACGAGCTTCTGTTACTAACCTTCTGTAGCGAACTATTCTGTGGTAATTGTGCGTTGGAATCAGTTCCATGGCTATCTATTATCGTGGCTCCACCACCCCTTGGCATGTCGTTATTATAAATCGATTAGATATTTGTTTGTTTTCCCTGGACGACTCCTGGTTTTTATGATAGCGGTAAATATAATATTAGACGTTTTAGTAAAGTGTATTTACGGTTCATGTATGTATTTTTGGAATATAGCTTCACACGATAGGATCGAAATATCTAATGAGAACTTTGAGACATTATTATCAGAGATAACGATTGTCTAAGTCCATAATAATCCACGTCACACTTCGGTACCGATCTCATTCCCACTTTTTGAACAATTTGATAGTAATTATGGCAGAATTTCACTTTTTAGGAATTTTTACCCGAAGGGTAACCAAGCCTCCGCTATCCGTCTGTCTGTGAGCGGGCTGTATCTCAAGATCCGTAATAGGTAGACGGTTCAAATTTTCACAGAATTTGTATTTCTGTTGCCGCTATAACAACAAATACTAAAATCTAAAACTGAGCCGATTCAATTATTTTTGACACCAAATTTTTAAGAAAGAGTATGTCTAGGTCCCTATTAAATGTTTTATTTTAAATCTTTTCGAATTTGTCTGGTAGTCCTCTAATAACGACGGTAAAACTAGGGTATTTTTTTGTAATTTTTGGTCATACTTTATTTACTTATTAGTAGCTGAAAAAAAGGAAATGACATGGGACATGTCTACAGCAGACCTTGAGATATTAGAGATTTTATTTAAAAAAATGATTGCTGTAGAGGCATTCGTCAAGACCAAAAAAGGTGAATACATTTGTATGGAGAATCGCAGCCCCTGTTCCCTTTTCTATCTTATAAGGCTCGACGTCAGAAAGTGATTTTTTTTACTACTGTCGTATACCTGCAAAGCAAAGAAAATAATACATAGAAACAATGATACCCCCGCGAGAATTTCGATCATTGTGGCCAATCTCAACGAAGATCATTCAAGTACGCAGGAGATATTATAGTGTACAAGCGTGTGCGCAGACACAGGTGCACTCTCGGGTCCTTCACTCTCATAGTCTGACGGGACGGTATCGGCATTCCGACACGAAATAATAATTGTGCATTGACATCATTTCAAAAGTACGGTTCACCTCTTCTTTTATATATAAAACAAAGTCGGGTTAGTTACACCATTTATAAATCAAGGAAGGCTTTACCCCGAGCCAGCGGACGGCGAGTAGTGGGTAGCTCGCCGTCCGAACAGCACCAGGCCCGAGAGTCGACGGCGTATAGTGTTCCACGCGCGCCTCGAAGAGTTGTCAGCATATCATGACGGGGCCCGTTATGGCCAATGCCAGGGAAGGAACAGGGGTGGGTTTTAGTCAGTAAGAGTCTGACACGCCCTCGCGCTCCACCCAGAGCGGGAGATGTCATTGGATGATTTCCCACCACCCAAAATCTTTGAATTGTTGGATTTGTCTACGTCCCGAATAGCAGAATAACTACTAATTAAAACATCGGAAAATGCTACGACAAAAAGGAAAGAAAAAAAAAACATTTTCCCATACATTGATATCTCGAGAGTGGATTCATTTATTGAAGTTCACCGGGCCAGCTAGTTAACAATAAATAGCAATATTAATTAAATTATTGCTGACGTGAATGAATTGAAAATTAAAGCATTATTATTTCAGCAGTATTTAAAATACTCCATTTTCTCTGTATTTTGTTTCATAAAATAAGGAGAAAAAAATACGTCTATTAATAGGGTAAACATGCTACTATTAATATTTTTCCCATGAGGATGTCGGATGAAAAGCTTTTCAAGTAATTTCAGAGTAAAAATCAACTATTTATGTACTCAGTACTTACGCTACAAATAGGTTTATTTTAAAATGGAATAAATAGCTGTATTTTTTATATTAATAGAATCTTTATAAGCGGAATCTCAGGTCAAACGGGACTTGAATATGTTTAACCCCCGACGCAAAAGAGGGGTGTTATAAGATTGACCGCTATTTGTGTGTGTGTCTGTCTGTCTGTCTGTCTGTGGAACCGTAGCTCTTAAACGAATAAACCGATTTGAATGCGGTTTTTTTTTATTTGAAAGCAGGTTATCTAGCGATGGGTCTTAGACGTGTTTTAATCAAAATCGGATCAGCCGTTCCCAGGCAAATTAGAAAACCCGCAACACAAAAGAACAGATGAGTTCTTTTGTGTTGTAGGTTTTTTAATTTTATTGGTATCTTGATATTGGGTTTCATTTGCGTAAATAAAACTGTTTATTTGAGTTCATTATGAAATCTAATTATTATTTACTACCCAGCTTCGCACGGGTACAAATTATACACTTAAACCTTTCTCATGAATCACTCTGTCTATTTGTGAATACCGCATGAAAATCCATTCAGTAGTTTTTGAGTTTATCGCGAACAAACAGACAGACGCGGCAGGGGACTTTGTTATATAATATGAAGTGGTTTCGCTTTTTCTTTACATTTTTTGATTATGTGGTTTTTTTGTGTATTATTATTGTTTTACCTGTTGTAAAATAATTGTGTTTTTCTGTGCGAAGCACAAAATAAACGTTTTTCTTTCTTTCTTTCTTTCTTCTTCTTTACTGCTAATCTAGATTTTTTACTTGTAGGTATATTTTTGAAAATGGTGCATGCATGAGCAGTGATGGCCCAGTGGTAACATCCGTGACTTTCAAGTTGTAGGTCGTAAGTTCAAACGCAGGCAGGCGCTTTACTTAGTGTAAATTATTTCATCACCACTGCTCTCAAAACGGTGAACGAAAACATCGTGAGGAAACTGGCATGTCATAAAACCAAAAAATTTCAAGACTGTTTTGGCCCGCGTAGTGGATAGCCACACCCTCTTACAGAGAGGAGTCCTCTGCCCCAGCAGTGGGGACATTAAAAGGCTGATAATGATGATATTTTTGAAAAACTTTTTTTCTAAAAACAACTATTTTTAGAAAAAAAGTTTTTAAATATAAAATAGAACCGACTTCCGAAAAGTGCAAAATAACTTGAATTTCAAAAGTCGGTGTTTCTGGTTTTGTGTCTTCGTTTTTTCAATTAAATAATAAATAATTTTGCAATTTTTTCGGAAGTTAGTTCTATTTTTTGTGAAGAAGTTTTTATTTTTCACTTTTTAGTTGTGGTTCTTCATTAAATTGTGTTAACACTACATAGACATATATACGATCGCAGCAACTGCAGTTGATTTGCTGAATTTTTTTTAAGACTTCCGTTGTCTATCTCCGAAACTCATCATCAGATCTATATGAAATTTAAATGGGACCATCTCAGAATAAAGCTCTTTTGAACAAACAAAGAATTTTGCAAATCCGTCTATTTATGACGAAGTTATGCCCGAACATACATAAAAAAAAATACAAACATCCAAATTGATAACCGCCTCCTCTTTGAAGTCAGTAAAAAATAAACGATTGTTAGCTTTTAATTATAAATAATGTTGTTTTCGGTAGCACTTTCGTTATCCGAATGAAAAAATGAAACTTTAGGCTTTCACCCTGTATTGGAACAGAAATCGGTACACGTAAAGGAATAGAATCGATAAACTTAAGCTACACACCAACATACAACATCTCACATACAAGTCCGTACATCCATACAAGTCTAAAGCAAACAGTATTTAAGTGGGCTAGCCCGAAAATATCGCCGTCGACGGTCAGAGGGTGACGCAGGGGACTGATTTAGTTTGTTGTAGCCGCGACACTATCGATTGGCTAGAGAGAGACCTACGGATTTGGTACCGTCACTACTTCAGCTAGGGTGATGAGTGTTGGTGGAATTTTATAATTATATTCAGTTTAGGACGTTTTTTTATTCAAAAACATGGATTTAAAATAGAGTTTGTATTACCAACAGAAGTTTGGTTGAATTGAAGGAATATAGTGCATGAATATTTTGAAACCCACGTCGCACTAATAAATAATTTTTTCATTCTGACTTGTACTATAAAAGTTTGTTTATTTGTAATTAAATTTCGCATTTAACGAGTGTAAAAAGACAGTTTCCGAAGCCGAAAGCCACATATTCTACCCATTATTTGGATCATTTTTTTTTACTAGCCAATACCTGGTAATCCACTGGTTCTGGAGATATTGAAGGTAAAAGTCGTAATTTTTTTTAAACTTTTACGTAAATGAATTCCAAGTGTTATTATTAAACTTTTTTCCAAACAAACATTACTTACCTGAATTTTCGATTATTTCTTTCAAATTTTCGAAATTACGCATTTGCAGTAACAAAAACGCAATGAATATCAAATGTATCCGAAAAAGACCTACGTGGCTTAGAGCGAAGGGGCGGGGCTTAACTCAACTTGCCTGGGTTCGCGTTACATTCCGCGCAGTAAAAAAATGTTTTTTTTTTATACCTTAAAAATAAAAGTCGTTTCCCAGCAATAATTTTTGCGCAAAGCTACTTTATTAGATGTACAGTATGCGTAGTTGACGGCTATGTGATGTGTCTTTTTACACCCTCTATGTCAGGGGTACAGAAAAGGGCACAATACTGTTTCCGAGGGAGTGAACAATAACTTTCGACGGTCACAATTGCTTTAGGACGATAGATGTCGCTACGTGTCTTTCTAACCATTTTGCTCCCGTGCATACCCGAGACAGGTCGCTAGTTGTTTAAAGTTACTTTATTAGTTGTGTATGTTAGATACTAAGTTAAATACAGTGTTTTAAACATCAAGGGCACAATCTCCTGCCCGGGGGTTGAGGATAAATTCGAAAGAGTTACCTCGCCCCTGGGCATGTAAGGCAGGGAGGAACAGGGGTGGGTTTTAGTCAGTAAGAGTCTGACACGCCCTTCCGCTCCACCCTAGAGCGGAAGAAGTCATAAGATGATTTCCCACCCCCAAAAAAAAAAAAAAAAGGGCACAGTCTGGCATATGTTTTAACCAAGTTCCAAAAGGAGGAGGTTCTCAATTCGTCTGTAAGTTTGTTTTGTATGTAGGTATGTTACGCAATTTCTCCGCCATTTGTGAATAGATTTTGATGATTCTATTTTTTGTTTGGTAGGAGATACTTAAAGGTGATCCCATATAAATTATATTGAAATTAATGCAGCACTTTTCAAAAATATCAAATATAAACAAAAAACATGTATACACAGATGATGACTTTTTTATTATTGTTAGGCACGCGTTTGACCACCATCTCACCTAATGGTAAGTCTCGATGATATGGTCGAAGATAGAGCACGCTTGCCTAGAAGTAACATATTCACTCTTGACTTAAAGACTCCCAGGTTGGAATAATTATTGGTTGTTTCCAATTATGTTCAAATTCCATGTTATTGGGGTTATCCATCCGGCCATAACTTTATTACGAGTAATTAGTTTTAGTTCTGGGGTACCTACACCAGCTAAAAAGTGAAAAATAAAAAACTTTTTTACAAAAAATAACGAAGAAACAAAATACAAACACCGACTTCCGAAATTAAGTTATTTTGCAACTTTTAGAAGACGGTTGTATTTTTTGTAAAAAAGATTTTTATACTGCAGAAAGAAAGTATCTACTGAAAAGGCCAAAGTCAAGGCCAATAAATAAATGAGTCAGCAGTGATGACCCTGACACTTTACTAGCATAAAAAGAGCAATCAAGATGTTTTATAGTCATATTACATTGAGACATGTAAGTACTTTTATGTAGTACTTATATCATTTGCAAACACAAACAGATGGCTTTAAATCTAACCTGACATTTATAGCCATATCTAGACAGCCCATATCTCTTGCTTAACCGAAAATAAGTTCCCAAGACATCGCCCATATAACCGTGTCATAAGGCTGCCTTTCCATTGACGCGAAGCGAGGCAGCGGAGCGGAGCGAGGAAGTAATGCGGAGTGCAGTTGCGGACTGTGTCTGTCATTAATGTGGAGCAAGGTAGTGCGGAGCAGAGTTGCGGACTATGTGGAGCTAGAATGAGTTCATGCGACAATTAATTTGAGCAGGCGGGGCGGCGGAAGATCATTTCGGTTATGCCGCCGGTTGTTTTGTTTTTGTTTGAGATGGGTTTGCTCTTGACTCTAGTCTAGGTCAGAGGTGACAGAGACAGAATCGATCATGGAGCGAGCTTACCCAAAAGAAGCCTGTTCACTCTAACTTTGAACAGATTAGGGTTGCATGCGTTCGGAAACAGAGACGCAGGCAGAGAGTTCTACTCCTGTGCTGTGCGCATTATAAAAGACGCTTTGAAACGCTTAGTCCGAATTGGTGGAATAGCAACAAGGCGAGGTAACTTGCCGTGCGTCTAGAAGTCCGGTGGTAGAAGGGGGTCGGTGGGATGAGGTCGTGGAGTTCTTGGGCACACTCTCCGAAGTAAATTCTGTAGAAGACCGACAAGCAGACAACCTTGCAGCGATGGGCCAAGCTCGCCTGGCATCCACCAGTTTTACGTCACCAATGAACCTCTTAGCCCTGCATTTCACCGAGTCAAGTGCAGGAAGTTGGTATTTAGCTGAGCCATCGCAAAGGTGACTACAATACTCCATGCAGGCAAGCTTCCCGGTTTTGTAGGATATTTTCAACTAGTTCGCAAATCCCTGTCCACTGAAGCAGAGCGGCAATCACAGACGAGACGAGTGACGCGATGAGGATTTCAACCATTGCGATTGGTTCCAGTTGGATCCAGCTCCGCATCAGTGGAAACGCACCCTAAGAATGGCCGCCCACCTTCAGTTATTTGGTAGATATCAAAATAAGCTGATATCAGTTCACATCCTTATAAGCGTGTTCTGTAGGTGGTCCCGGTCGTAATGAACGTATCCTGTTAAACAATTGATTAATTGTGACGACTCTGGGAAAATGGCCTATTTCACGTTTTGTTTTGCGATGGAAGAAGATTTGTGTTTTAGGGTTACATGCCCTATATGTTTCTATTCTATCCTACTATGCTTCTTCCTTTTCTATGCTAGTTCCAGCTAATATTATGAATAAGTAAGATTGGATGGATGGATGTTTGTTACTTAAGGAGAAAGCGCCAGGATAACGCGGTAACCTACCGGAGTTTGTGTTTCCTGATAGCTACAACTTGGGAGTCATTAAGGCAAGAGTTAATTTTTAAGTTAAGTTAGGCAAGCGTGCTCCAACTTCGACTACATCATCGCTTACCATCAGGTGAGATACTTAGTGGTCAAACGCGTGCATATCAACAATAAAAAAAAGACCCGCGAAATTCAAATCACGTTGCATGTTGATCAAAATATGATTCGTGGTCGCGTCAAGTACGTATAATACAGAACTGTAATCACTTAAATCATCAATACAACTTTAATCACGCCAGAACGGGAGACCAGAACTGGACGAAATTTGGCCCAGAGACAGGTATATAGTCTGGAATAGCACATAGGCCATAATTTATAATGAAGAAAGAATTAATTCCACGCGAGTGAAACCGGTGGCAGAAACAAGTGGTGATAAAACAACCCTGGACGTCTTCACCTACCTAATTTATTGCTAGATAAAACAGACACTGATAATTATCTACATATAATAAAATTCAAAGTCCTGACTGACCGATACATATCAACCCACAGCCTAAACCGCTGGTCCTAAAAACATTAAATTTGGTGGGTATGTTCTTTGTGAAGAGAAGGTATCCACTAAGAAAGGGTTTTTCGAAATTCAACCCCTAAGGGGGTGAAAAAGGGGTTGAAAGTGATTAATGGGAGAATTACTAATTAAATGCGGTCGAAGCCGCTGGCATAAGCTAGTTACATATAAATTTAATGCTACATTGACGACCGTAATTTTGTATTAAAGAGAATGATGGTGACGTTGACAGGAAAGTGGCAGGAGGAAATAGAGGCAAAGGCCGAAAAACAATTTCCGAAATAATAAATTAAAAGTATTTTTATAAAAACAAGCTCTAGACCTTCGTCGTCATGTGAATTGGAAAGTACTCAGTAACTAAACATATCGGGTGTAAAAAGACAGTTTCCGAAGCCGAAAGCCACATACCTATTCTACCCATTATTTGGATATTTTTTTCCATTAGACCATACCTGGGAAACCACTGATTCTGGAGATATTGAAGGTCGAAGTCACAATTTTTTTTTAAACTTTTTTACGAAACTGAATTTAAGTGTTATTACTAAACTTTTTTCCAAACAAACATTACCTGAATATTCGTTTTTTTTTTTCGAAATTACGAATTTGCAGTTGCGAAAACGCAATTAATATCAAACGTATCCGACAAGTACCTACGTGGCTTAGAGTGAAGGGGCGGGGTTTAACTCCAGTTGCCTGTGTTCACGTTACATTGCACGGAATAAAAAATAGTTTTATTTTTCATGTCTAAAAATTTTATTTTTTGGTAAGTATGAAAAATAAAACAATTTTTCGTCGTTTCTCAGCAATAATTGTTGCGCAAAACTACGTTGTTAGACGTACAGTATGCGTAGTTAACGGCTCTGTGATGTGTCTTTTTACACCCTGTATAGCCCAACTGTCCTAAAATTTAAAGTTTTGTCCATCAAGAAGTTCCAGTCCCTTAATCCCGGCGCAATCATAAGATCAGCTCAATGGTATCATAATATTGCATTGTCACCAGACTTCCATAAGTATGCCAAAACTCAGCTCTATCGGAAACCAAAAAGTGGTCGAAAAATTGTTTGCAAATTCTGAAGCGAAAAACTTAAATTTATAAAAGCTGCATTACCAAAATTCAGCTCGGTCGGTGTCAATCAGCCCAACAGTGTCAGAATAAAAAATAAAACGTAAAGACTTACCCATTATTCATTACACAAAGGCACTAGATCAAAACAAAGCTAAGTGCATAAACACTAGTAATTCCCCTTCCAATCAGCGCAACAATAGCTTTATAATTACTAATTACATGAGTCCATCCTGCGGGAAACATAAGACAATAATTATCTCAATTGGCAGTCAAATTAATGAGCACTGTGTGTTATTAGCGCTCTGGAGAATCATGCAAATCTAGCATGCAAATAGAGCGACGATGTGCATATACATACCCATCTGGTGATAGTTGAGTGTACCTATATGCAATATTATTTGTTTTGTTTCTAGAAACGTAATTTATGTTTTAAGCAATCTTTGTTTACCATGGATATGAATCTTAAGCTTGGCGAAAATATTATATTATTGATATTAAAATAACGACCATCAAAATCATATAAAAAACAATATTATTTGGTAACTACACCCGGCGAAAAAAAAACGCCTTATCTCAAGAGCATGGAGCTTAGATCCGTAAAAGATACAACTCCCAATGTGTGTCATAAAAATTATGATATATCGATTTTAATTCTAGAAAAATCTAAAGCGATATTAAACATTTTAAGAATATGTATACGACTTATTGACATTTCCGAAATCCCAAACCAGGTTTTCAAGAAAAGCTAAAACCCCGAACAAACGACCGCAAAGTACTTTCTATTGACACACATGAATGAAGCACAGGGCTCACAATATCTTCAATAGTGTCCTAATGAAACCTCACATCATAACAATATAGTCCAATAGTCTGGGGAGGGAAGTGCCCTCCGTTAATCAGATTAGAGTATACGGGCAGCGGTCACGACCTCATACTCACTAATATGTAGTATAGCTGCAACAATACTCCAGATTTTGTATCGAGGAATTACTGCGCTTGATTTCTTCAATAGACTCGGGCTTATGAGTATTTAGTTGGGTATACAGATATAATATTACTAGCTTGTACAAGTGGCTTTGCCCGCGTGGAAGTACTATTACTTACCCCACTATAAAGTTATAGCCTACGCGCTATACCAGACCACAGATAACATAATACTAGCGTAAAGATGCCTCATCTCCTAAAAAGAAACGGTACCACCGTAACTACGGGTTTTCGACTTGCACAAGCAACTTTTGTTCTTCGTTTGGGCTCGTCCTCTACACCTCGCTAGATGGTATTAGCAGCAACGGCTTGCAAGTTGAATCCATTTACATAAATCTTACCAATATTTTCTCATACTTACTTTACAGTGTTTTTGGCACTTTATAGCAGTTTTACTGCATCAAAATATGTCACTATACAAATTTTAAAGAGGCGAATGGATAAACTAAAACTTCAAACAGCGCCATCTATTGGCAAAAGATTCGTTGCAATAAACATCTCAATTTGAATTAGGAGCCAATTATTCCACAATTTTATGCTTAGGGTAGTTAATTAAATAAGAAAATACCATTTTTTACCATATTTTTTTTTTAAATATTAATGTTACCTAAACTCCAATAAGAAATCGATTCATATTGCGCCATCTATTGAATTTTTTTTTAACTAAATTTTCTTTGTTCGAGATGAGACCCCGTGACCAGACTATAATCTTTCTCTTTACCACATTTCATCCGCCGCGGCTAGGCTCCGCGCCCCGAAGTCCGCAGCTGTAGTGATCACACTACAGCCGGAGGCGGTTAAGAGGGGCGTGACCTACCGCGCCGTGCTCGCTAAGACGAAGGCGGCTGTGAGCCTCGAAGAGGTGGGGTGCGCCGACGGCGTCCGGGTGAAGGTCACCAAGACCGGAGCCCGGATGCTGGAGGTCCCCGGTGCCTCCAGCGGCCCAGCCGCTGACGCCCTGGCCGAAAGGATCAGGGCGTTGCTGGTGGACGAGGCCCGGGTGTCCAGGCCCACGAAATGCGCTGACATCCGCATTATGGGCCTGGACGACTCCGTGACGGAGGGTGAGGTGGTGGCCGCTGTTGCCAGGACTGGAGGGTGCCCTGCTGAGCAGGTGAGGGCGGGCACCATCCATTCTGACACTGCGGGGCTGCAAACCATCACGGTGAGCTGCCCCGTGTCAGCGGCCCGAGCCATCACCGCGGGGGGCCGGAGGCTTTTGGTGGGCTGGGTTTCAGCGCAGGTTAAGCTGCTGGAACCCAGGCCTCTGAAGTGTTTCCGCTGCCATGTGGGCGACCATGTGGCGGCTAAGTGCACCTCGGAGGTGGACCGCAGTGACCACTGCTTCCGATGTGGTCAGCCCGGTCACAAGGCCGGCTCGTGTAACGCCGCGCCGCACTGCATGGTATGTGCGGCAGCAGGCAAGCCGGCCGATCACCGGGCTGGGAGCAACCACTGCGCTCCACCCGCCAAGGCCAAGGCCAAGACCAGAGGCAAGGCCAAGCCCTCCGCCACCGCCGTCACCGTCACCGCCGCAGCAGCCGTCACCGCCGCTTCCGCCGCTGCCGCCCCCATAGCCGTCGTCGTCGCCGCCGCAACCGCCGCGGCGGCGGGACCCTCACAGGGGGCTCAGGAGGAGGCTGTAATGGAATGCCAATAACGGCCCCATTACGCCTCCTCCAGACGAATCTCAACCACTGTGCCACTGCTCAGGACCTGTTGTTCCAGAGCATGGCGCAGTGGTCGATTAACGTCGCTGTGGTCGCCGAGCCGTACTATGTCCCGCCCAGGGATGACTGGGTGGAGGACCTGGACGGCTCGGTGGCCATCATTTCGTCGGCCGCCGCCGGTACCCCGACCCTTGAGGATGTCAAGAGAGGTCGGGGTTGCGTAGCAGCACGGTTCGGGGATATAGTAGTAGTAGGGGTGTACTTCTCCCCGAACCGATCTCTCGCCGAGTTCCAAATCTCTCTCGCGGAGTTGAGAGACGTCGTCGTCGTCGGGTACCGTTCCCTCCCCGTGCTCGTCCTCGGGGACTTCAATGCCAAGAACTTGGCTTGGGGTTCCCGGTACACGGACGCGCGGGGCAGGATGGTGGAGGACTGGGCTCTGGAGACAGACCTGGTCGTCCTGAACCGGGGTTCTGTCCCCACGTGCGTGCGGTGGCAGGGCGAATCGGTGGTGGATATCTCATTCGCCAGCCCCGCCCTGTCACCGTGCGTAGTTGACTGGCACGTCATGGAGGAGGTGGAGACGCATTCCGATCATCGGTATATCCGGTTTGACGTCTCCGCCCAGACCTCCAGCGCGCCGGTCCGACAGACCCCGAGTGGTCCGCGTTGGTCGCTGAAGCAGCTGGACCGGGAGCTACTCCTGGAAGCCTCGATCGTGCAGGCCTGGGTGACATCACCGGACAGGCCTGCCGACATAAACGACGAGGCAGAGCAAAAGAACGGTCTCCCTCAGGGCAGTGTGCTGGCGCCAACGCTTTTTAACATCTACACCAACGACCAGCCTATCACCCAACACACAGAGCGATTCCTTTACGCAGATGACTTGGCCCTAGCGACACAAGCACCGACTTTTAACGACGTGGAGCACGAACTAACAGTGGCACTCGATTTATTGGGGAAGTATTATGAACAAAATGCTCTACGGCCCAACCCGTCCAAAACACAGTCGTGCGCGTTCCACCTTCGCAACAGGCAAGCGAATAGGGCACTCAACATCACGTGGCAAGGAATTAAGGTCGAACATAGCCCAAACCCAAAATATCTAGGTGTGACGTTAGATAGGGCCTTAACGTTTAAGTCACACTGTTTCAAGACAAAGCAGAAGGTTGGAACACGGAATAACTTGCTTCGACGCCTCATTTCCACCAACTGGGGTGCGGCACCTGATGTTCTCCGCATAACTGGTATGTCTCTATGCCTCTCTGCTGGCGAATTTGCGTGTCCAGTGTGGCACCGATCCGCTCATGCCAAGCATGTAGACACTGCCTTAAATGAGACTTGTCGAATAATATCGGGCTGCTTAAAACCGACTCCACTCAACAAAATCTACCCGCTAGCAGGTATCGCACCACCTGCCGTACGAAGGGATGTCGCATGCGCACTGGAAAAAAAGAACCAAGAAACCGATTCCCGGCATCCCCTCTACGACCACTCTACATCTACGGGTAGATTAAAAAGTCGCAAAAGTTTTATGAGAACGACATAAGCAATCCAGGACAGCACACCTAAGGAGAGGAGTAAGCGGTGGCAAGAGCAGTGCCCACCACCACGTGACTTTCTTGGGCCCAAGGAGCACCTGCCTCCCGGTCGTGATTTGCAGTGGCCCATTTGGAAAGCGCTGAATCGATTGCGTACCCAAGTAGGCCGTTGCAAGTACAATTTGTCGAAATGGGGGATAATTGATCCCTCAAATACTGAGTGCGAGTGCGGTGCTCCTACTCAGACTATGACACATTTACTGGTGTGCCCAAAATGTCCATTCACCTGTACCCTGGAAGACCTGAGTAAAGCTTCCACTGAAGCAATAAACGTGGCCACCTTCTGGGCACAAACAGTATGATTGTATAAGCACAAACAATGTATCATCGACACGAAAAGAAGAAGAAGAAGAAGTGGTTCCAGGAGGCCATGTCCGAGATTTGTGACGTGGCAATGCCCCGGGTCCGGCCATGTGCTCGGCGCCAAGTGTACTGGTGGTCGGCGGCGCTTACGGCTTTACGCCAAGCGTGTATTGCCGCGCGACGCCGGTACACCAGGTATCGCAGGCGGCTCCGTAACCGCACGCCGGAAACGGAAGCCGTCGAGGCGGAGCTATACGAGGGGTACAGAGCGGCGAGGACCGCCCTCCGAGCGGAGATCTTGCGGGCCATGAAATCGGCCCGCGAGGAGTCGCTGGAGGCTCTCAACAGAGACCCGTGGGGGCGCCCGTACAAAGCGGTGCGGCAGAAACTCCGCCCATGGGCCCCCCCGCTGACGCAGAGTCTCCGGCCGCAGCTCGTGGAGGGCGTGGTGAGCGCTCTGTTCCCCTCGCGAGGGGAACATACCCCTCCGCCTATGGCTCCGCCTCCTGCGGTACCTGACGCGGACCAACCCGACGACGACGACGTTCCCGAAGTGACCGAGGTAGAGCTGAGAGCGGCGGTGCGTAGGCTGAACGCCAAAAGCACCGCCCCAGGACCCGATGGCTTTCATGGGAAAGCCTGGGTCCTGGCCTTGCAAGAGGCTCTCGGGCCTCGACTCAGAGGGCTTTTAAGCGCATGCTTGGAGAGGGGCCAGTTTCCACGTCGGTGGAAGACGGGGAAGCTGGTCCTGATCAAGAAGGTGGGGCGCCCTGCGGACTCTCCGTCCACTTACCGGCCCATTGTGCTGCTCGACGAGGTGGGCAAGCTCTTTGAAAGAGTAATTGCAGACCGCCTCGTCGGGCAGATGGTGCGGGTGGGGCAAGATCTGGCGGAGAGCCAGTACGGCTTCCGCAGGGGGCGCTCCACGGTGGACGCCATCATGCGCGTACGAGCCCTCACGACGGGGGAGGCAGTTGCCCGGGGCAGGGTCGTCTTGGCGGTGTCTTTGGACATCTCCAATGCCTTCAACACCCTGCCCTGGAGTTGCATAGTGGAGGCACTCCGGTATCACCGGGTGCCGCCCTACCTCCGTCGCGTAGTCGAGGCGTATTTGACGGACAGAGCCGTCATCTACCCCGGTCATCAGGGAGAATGGAACCGGCGAGAGATGTCGTGCGGTGTTCCACAGGGATCGGTCCTGGGGCCGCCTTTGTGGAACATCGGATACGACTGGGTGCTGCGCTGCGACCTCCCCATTGGCGTCAGCGTAGTGTGCTACGCTGACGACACGCTAGTCTTAGCGCAGGGGTGGTCGCACGAGGCGGCGGCCGACCGTATGACACGCGGGGTTGCGACAGTCATAGGGAGGATCCGGCAACTGGGACTCGAGGTGGCATTGCACAAGTCCGAGGCCATGTGCTTTCATGGCTATCGGAACGAGCCACCGGCGGGTTCCCAGATCACGGTAGGAGGGGTTCGCATCGGCGTCGAGGGTACGATGAAGTACCTGGGACTCGTCCTCGACAGCCGGTGGAACTTCGTCGAGCATTTTCGACGTTTGGCTCCCAGATTGGACAGGGCCGGGGCCGCCTTGAAGCGGCTCCTACCCAATCTGAAGGGGCCAAACGCCTCCTGCCGGAGGCTCTACGCGGGGATCGTGCGGTCCATGGCCCTCTACGGGGCACCGGTGTGGGCGCGTTCGTTGACGCAGCGTTCAACGCGCCAGATGAACGCGGCCCAGAGGGTCATGGCGATCCGCATCATCCGCGGATACTGCACGGTCTCCCGTGAGGCGGCGAGCCTCCTTGCCGGACTGTCACCGTGGGATCTGGAGGCAAAAATCCTCGCGCACCTTTACGAGTGGCGCGAGGAGGCTAAACGCCGGGGCGAAACTCCGCTGCCGCGACAACTCGCGGCTCGGCGGACAGAGCTCCGGCAGGATCTCATGGTGACATGGAGAGAGCGACTGTCGCAACCCAGCGCTGGGCACGCCACCATCGAGGCGGTAGTGCCCCTCTTTGAGGAGTGGCTGGAGAGGCGCCATGGCGCCCTCACCTTCCGCCTGACGCAGGTGCTCACCGGACATGGCTGTTTCGGGAGGTACCTGTGTCGGATCAAGGCGGAGGTGACCCCTGCGTGTTTCCACTGCGAGGATCGCCCCGTGGACACGGTGGAGCATACGGTGGAGGTTTGCCCCGCCTGGGCAGAACACCGCCGTGTCCTCGTGGATGCGATAGGCGGCAGCGACCTCTCGCGCCGTGCCCTGGTTCAGGCCATGGTACGGAGTGAGAGGGAATGGGGGGCCGTCTCCAACTTCTGCGAAGCAGTAATGCTCGCGAAGATGGAGGCGGCACACGTTAGGGAGACTCAACAGAGACCGAGTCGCCCTAGCGCCCCCAGCAGCAGCCGTCGCAGGAGACGCCGGGGGCTGCGAGACGATCTCCGGCCACCGTAGACCCGGGCCTGCGGACGGCGAGTAGCGGGTAACTCGCCGCCCGATCAGCACCAGGCCCGAGAGTCGACGGCGCGTAGTGTTCCACGCGCGCCTCAAAGAGTTGTCAGCAAAGGACGGGGCCTGCCACGGCCAGTGCCTGCCCGGGGGTGGAGGATAAATTCGAAAGAGTTACCTCGCCCCCGGGCGCGTAGGGCAGGGAAGAACAGGGGTGGGTTTTAGTCAGTAAGAGTCTGACACGCCCTTCCGCTCCACCCCAGAGCGGAAAGAGTCATTAGATGATTTCCCACCCCCCAAAAAAAAAAAAAAAAAACCACATTTCATCCAGATTTGTTCAGTAGTTCTGGCGTGATTAAGTAACAAACACGCCAGTAACAAACACGCCAGAACATCCCACCCACACACACAAAACGTTTTGGGAACACATTCATTGTACGTACAACTAAGGAGTGAAATTCCCAGCCAGAGTCTGCGTGTCCTGATAGCTACAACCTGGGAATGTTTAAGTCAAGAGTGAATAGGTTACTTCTAGGCAAGCGTGCTCCATCTTCGACCGCATCATCGCTTATCATCAGGTGAGATAGTGGCCAAACGCGTGTCTATCAATGATAACAAAAAAAATATATATATCCATTAAAACTTTCATATTTATAATATTATTACTAGGACAGGACAAATTGTTCGAATCAGCTGGCAGAAAAATAATGAGGCGAGATAATACATTGAGGAAGTGTTTTTAAAGAGTCTGTAATAAATGGTACTCCTTAGAAAATAGTTTTGATATTCCTACACCTTCACAAATCAGGCCTAGAATAAAGGGGCATTCTAACAGCGATAGTAATTGTCGAAATGCTAAAGTGTAAAGGAATGATCGCCTGAAATTTTAGTAGTAAATGTCAATCCCACCCATTTTTGGACTTTTCACAATCGTCATTGCTGGTAAAATGTCATGTTGTCTTACTAGCTCACGGCGAGTTTTTTGGTGAAGCTTTGAGATGGAAAAAGTATTTAGTATATTCGACTATGAAGTCAAATTACTTTTTAGTATTTTTTTTTTGTGGATCATCTTTCCTCTCGCTTTCCTGTAATCTGTGGGAGTAACTTCGTGAAATGGGACGGAATGTTACACACTTCCGTAAAGCCGGGGAAGCGCGCACTATTTCATTTGACCACTGAGCGCGCGCACGATAAGCCTGCTCGCTGTTGACATTGGAACTAAACGTTTTAATTTTATTTTAGGTGAGATGTCAAATGTTATACATCCTAAGCGACTATTGTAAGCTTCGCTCATTTTTTCTTAAATCTTAAATAGAATAAATAAAATGTGTACAAGTGGCATAAAAAAGGGACGTGTAAAACTCATTGCACATCAAACAATTCTTCCACATCGCTGTTTATGGGAAAAGTGCCGAGAACACTGTCAGCATTGTCACGTTAAATGGTAATGCTGATTCTTTGGCCGAAAAAAAGGTCAGCACTCTAGTAAAAGTAGAATATAGATTCACTTTATGAGCTTCAATCTACTCAAAGACCGGAAAAATTAACCCACACCAACCCAGCCTATCTGACGCCTTAACTAAGATAGTCGTTTGTCCATCACCGGGAAACTAAAGCACTTAAGCATGTACCAACGATCACTGAGCACGAAACGTCAAAGCAAAGACAGTGCCAAAGCCAAGACACACAACAGTGTGTGAACGTAACCTCAGTATGAAGGTATATATATGAAGTCATATATAGAAACACCTGAACGTAACTGAGAAACGTGCTATATATGAAGCGATGAAGACGTTTAATACAGAAAGCTGTCTTAGTGCCAAAATGTTTGAGGTTAAAGGTTTCAGTAAGATGTCTGACTGTTGAATTGCATTAGAGTGGGTGCATCTGTTGGGTTAACGATGCAAACTGTATATATTTAAAACGCAAAAGTACGTCATGATTAATCAACTAAGAAAGCAATTTGATGATATCTGGCAGACAGTGATAAAATTGCAGAAAGAAGATTTAAGAAACTTCAAATTTCAGAAACAAGAACGAGTCGAAAGGCTACGGGAACAACCAAAACGGCCAATTAATTAGAAATTGCATGGTTCGAAATGGTCGCTCTTAAATCGACCCATCATAATACAACAGTTTATTTAACTAAATTGTCTACTAGAATAAACAAGGAAGCACTCAGACAACACAAATTACATGTCATCTTGACAGATCATATTATATCAAGCACACAGTCTAAATTCTCCTAATCTAAAGCACCTATATGCGTAAGAACGCTTGAATTAACCGGTGCAACGTCTCCGTACGTTCGTCAACAAGCCGTCGCCTTTGGCTAGCCAAAATACACACAGACGGCCCATGGACATTGAAGGGAGAATTACTATGCCATTGCCATGTACTTGTCCAGACAGTTTAATTGGTAACGTTACGTACAAAGGAGTGTGTGCTATAGGGAACTGTGTTGGGACTTGGGAATTGAACAGTTTAGTCTCAAGCAAATGGTGGATCAGTTAGCTAACAATATTATTATTTTCTGTTTTGTGGTTTGGTTTGCAATTACTAGAATTCAGTGTTGGTGAAATGTCTTGTCTTTTATATCAGTCATCGTCTCACTTTGTCATGATAATGTTATCTTTCACTTGTTCATCATTATTTTTTATATTTGGTTTGTTTTTTTGTTTTTATTATTATTATTATTGATAGGGTCGCGTTTAACCACTATCTCACCTGATGGTAAGCGATGAATGTGGTTAGAGATGGAGCACCCTTGCCTAGAAATAACTTCTTACTTCTCGACTTAAAAACTCCCAAGTTGTAGTTATTAGGAAATACAGACTCCGGCAGGTAATTCCACTCTTTAGCTGTACGCACAATGAATGTGTTCCCAAAACGTTTTACGTGTGTGGGTGGGATGTCTACCATGTAGGTACCGGTGGCGCATCGACGTAGGTACGTCTGTTTTTTTTACTTTCTTAATATTTGACATCCCTAAGTAACTTAACGGCAACTATTTTGATTCACAAAATTACAATCCTTTAGGTATATTACACATTTACTGAGAACAACACCATTTTCATTTTAACAATACAGTTATTCTAACCAATTTATCCTGCAATTCAATTGTTATGCGAGATTCCTATCCAAATAGGTCAAACGCATCTTAGGTACCTTAGATCCATTGAACATGTCCATATCACAAATCTCTCTATTTACTTGTACTCTGGCGCCTTTGGATATAACACCTACACCACAAGACATATATTAGAACGCCCACAGTCCAACATTTCAACGACGGGCACTGTAAAACCTTTACTCTCACCAACTAAGGAAACTACAACATTGCTTGAAACGAAATGCATTGCTGGTTGTGTTCCAAAAAGTTTGAAACACATGCATAGGGACCCATCCCTGGAAGGTTTATATATCCATAGAGTCACTAGCATAATAGTGATATCGACATCAATTCACATACGAATGGGGAGCTATTGACTGGGCTCAAGTTTCTCTGCCGACCGGTGACCATAACACACTAGTCATGCATCAAAATGCCCGGATAGCGTCGACATCGCATTTCGAAAATGCATAGAATTTGGAGTTAGGGCGAGACGTGAGGTTATTGTTTGGGGCGAGGTAGATTGCTGATTTAGTTGCTGAGGGTTTGTTTGGGTATCAGAATGAGTAGCAATATTTCAGTAAATTTAAATTCCGATCGTTGTCGGTGTAATGACTATTGTTTTTGGTTATTTATATCATCATTAATTCTTTCACTAAAAAAATAAATCGTGTCATCAATTACTTAATCGAATTGACAGTTGCAAGGGGCCTAGTATTCAGTCTCTATAGGTTTTCTACTAGCAAACGTCCGGGTGACTGATTCATATTTTTAACACATGCTTAAGCTAATCCATATGATGTCGGACGTAAAGAATAGGACCATCCCATAGAATAGAATAGAATAGAATACTCTTTATTATGTACACCATATAAATTACAAAAGAAATATGAAGAGAAAATTACATAGGGTGACACAATGGGCGGCCTTATCGCTAAAAGCGATCTTTTCAAGACAACCTTTGGATGGATTTTAAAGAGAAAAGGAAATACAGTACTGTAGGTAGTCTTATGTGTACTATTTATAATAATATATACAATAAATACATTATAGATAAATATATACATTAATAATAATGAAACAAAAAGCATAGAACCCTAGTAAAAACGATTAAAGAGAGAGGTAGTGATTTTTGACCATTGCTTTGAAAGTAGTAGCATAGCGCATAGTTGCTCCTAAAATCGTAAGATCATTCCCATAGTTGCTCCTAAACTCGTAAGACCATTCCCATAGTTGCTCCTAAACTCAAAAGATCATTCCCATAGTTGCTCCTACACTCGTAAGATCATTCCCATAGTTGCTCCTAAACTCGTAAGATCATTCCCATAATTGCTCCTAAACTCGTAAGATCATTCCCATAGTGCTGCAAACTCGTAAGATCATTCCCATAGTTGCTCCTTAACTCGTGAGATCATTCCCATAGGTGCTCCTAAACTTGTAAGATCATTCCCATAGTTGCTCCTAAACTCGTAAGATCATTCCCATAGTTGCTCCTAAACTCGTAAGATCATTCCCATAGTTGCTCCTAAACTCGTAAGATCATTCCCATAGTTGCTCCTAAACTCGTAAGATCATTCCCATAGTTGCTCCTAAACTCGTAAGATCATTCCCATAGTTGCTCCTAAACTCGTAAGATCATTCCCAAAGGTGCTCCTAAACTTGTAAGATCATTCCCATAGTTGCTCCTAAACTCGTAAGATCATTCCCATAGGTGCTCCTAAACTTGTAAGATCATTCCCATAGTTGCTCCTAAACTCGTAAGATCATTCCCATAGTTGCTCCTAAACTCGTCGGATCATTCCTATAGTTGCTCCTAAACTCGTAAGATCATTCCCATAGTTGCTCCAAACTCGTAAGATAATGCCCATAGTTGCTCCTAAACTCGTAAGATCATTCCCATAGGTGCTCCTAAACTTGTAAGATCATTCGCATAGTTGCTCCTAAACTTGTAAGATCATTCCCATAGGTGCTCCTAAACTTGTAAGATCATTGCCATAGTTGCTCCTAAACTCGTAAGATCATTCCCATAGTTGCTCCTAAACTCGTAAGATCATTCCCATAGTTGCTCCTAAACTCGTAAGATCATTCCCATAGTTGCTCCTAAACTCGTAAGATCATTCCTACAGTTGCTCCTAAACTCGTAAGATCGTTCCCAAAGGTATGACTTTGGGAACGATCTTACGAGTTTAGGCTATCCTTTTTAGGGTTCCGTACCCGATGGAGCCCTATTGCTGTCACTCACGTGTCCGTCTGTACGTCGTCTGTCACACTGGCGTCGTCTGTTACAGCCAAACGGTTGGAGCTACAGCTACTTCATTTTTCACAGTATAAGTATCTTATCTTGTTGACCCAAAGCCATACGAGCCGCGGAAGGGGCCTGGTGACCTGTAACACAGGTTTTTCCCAAAACTTATATCAGGCACCAGTCTCTCACAAGGGTGGAATTACAGCTGAGACATTTTTTTTTGGTACTTAGCTTTAAGGCAGCTTTGTGAAGAGAGAATAAATGATAAATTATTATTATTATATATTATTATATTATATACGAACAGTCAAAAACACATTTGGTACGGAACCTTAAATTTGCGAAGTACGACAAACACTTGGCCGGTTTTTTTCTGATAAAAGACAATTTCAGTTCGATTGTTCCGTTTCCAACCAAGCAATGTACTGCACCTACAACCTCCCCCCCTCCACTACACGCCCCTGTCATAGCGCCTACAAATAGCCCGGCCCAGAGAATTGTTGACAAATAGCGTGTGTCGTGCATTTGATGAATTAAGTCGACTTACGACCCGCACACGCTGTGTAGTCCCGGCTTAGAATAAGCTGCTAGGTATTTGAAGCGTGAAATGTAGGTTCTAAGACTGTGGTCTGGTGATCTTGTAATGTTTTTACAAGTAAAGAAGTAGTGCTTAGAGTAAGTATTAAAATAACAATAGAGAGTGTAAGCAGACCAGCACTAACTTTAACATAACTAGAAGAAGTGCAATTTTTAACAGCCTACTAGGGTAATCCTACTAATATTACGAGTATAAATGTAAAAATTTGTGATAGTGTATGTTTGTTACTTCTTCAAGCTCAAACGGCTGCACCGATTTGAATGGAATTCGGTATGTAGATAGCTTATAGCCTAGATTAACATATAGGCTACCTTTTATTTTGGTACCTTTCATTTTGGTCTAGGCGGGTAAAACCACGGGGCGCAGCTAGTTTAAGAATATATAGGGCCGATTTAACCAATTCTAAACGCCCAGTTTACGAAGTTTAAGTTCGCTTAAACGCCTTTAGCCGCTGTCAAAAAGCTGAAGAGTTTGTCTGTTTGTTTAGTTAAACGCGCTAATCTCAGGAACTACTGGATCGATTTGAAAAATTATTTTTGTGATGAATGGTCCATTTATCGAGAAAGCCAATAGGCTATATTACATCATGCTGCGACCAACAGGAACGAAGCATCAATGAAAAATGTGGCAAAAACGGGAAAAAAATCCTTTTGAGACCTTCAGTTGCGTGCGCTGTAAATAGTTAAAGTCACGCAAAAAATATGTATGACGGAAATGTTCTCCTTTTAAAGTTCTAAAAAAAAGGCCACGACAGCATATGTCTATCTTTTAAGGTTAACTCACTATAACCTTTTTTATGGTTTTTATTTTTTACGATAAGTAAAACTTAGTTTATAGAGCGAATGGTGAAATCGGCCCTTAGTGTAGTAGCTGCATGATGAAGGCAACTCCTTTTCAAATAAATAACTAGTATAACGGTTAATCAAAACTTATTCAGGATGGTAAAACCGGTCATAAGACTGGGATTCACCTTACACCCTTAAGAAGTGACATATCCACTGTCAAACTTAATTTGTTTCACTGAGTGTCCAGGACTCATCCCAGAGAAGGTTGGGTTCCAATTAAGGCCAATGAAATACTTTACATATTATGATAAGTACCTGGATGACCGAGCTTAGCTCAGTTTTTACACGGTTAAAACGACGTTTTCTAAAAATGAAACCTAGCTATATCGATTTATCGCCCTCGAAAGGCGACATACTAAATTTCATGAAAATCGTTGGAGCCGTTTCCGAGATTCAGGTTATATTATATACATACCTATATCAAGAATTGCTCGTTTAAAGGTATTAGATTAGAAAAACTACAAAAAATCCTCATATAAATAGGCCGTACTTGGATCATTCTTATCATAGACCTTTCACTGCCGAAAAAATCAAATGCCATCCCATATTTCACGTACATAACCGGCAATGTAGACTCAATACAATTCCTTGTACACACTGGTCGTGTTGACAAATGCCTTGGGCTCGGAGCGAGTGAGAGAGCGCGCGGTGGCGGACGCGATACGGTTGTCACAGTGCTAGGCGAGTTGTTGAAGCGGGCAGTAATATTGTTAGGTACGTATATTACTCCCGTATGACGTCACAGGACGTATCCTAACCCTAATTTCATATGTCTGATACCTTGCGCCCGCCTTGGGTGCTTTTCGTTTTTTTGCTTTGGGTGGAAAGCTGCGATGCACGAGGAAAAAAATACCCAATAGGATTACTTCATTCTCCTGGTCTGGCTTACAGTGTTTTACCGCGAGCGAGGAATGTGTGCGAGGTACGCTAGTATGGAATGAAAGCGAGGGACACGAGCGAGGAATATGTGCGAGGGACCCGCTACGCATCTTCACGCTTCTCAGCTATACAACGTTTCGCATCCACGCATCGCGCAACCTCCTGACACAGCCTTGCTGGAATCAATCACACATTTTCATAGCACTGTTACACATCCTTGCACCGCCCAGCTACCTCCCAAGTCTCTGTTGGAAAGTACCCTCACCCGCTCAAGTTCCTCACCCTGTCCGGGGCCTAGCGCCGTACATTTGATGAATTAAGTCTTCGGATTGATGGCGTAACGAGTGGGCGGACGGCACGTTCCGCTTAGCGACTGTTTGTGTTACCTACTCTGTGGATGTAGCCAGTTCTCACGTAGGCGGAGTTTTTAAAGGTAGTAGTTTTTTTCGAAGTTATTTAAGTTTATATAAAGCTGATAACTGTAGCAGCCTACGGTAAAGATAACAAAGATGAACTTAAAAATAGCTGACAACTTAGTTTGAGCCTTCTTGAAGTTGTACATCTGTTTATATAAAATTCAAAGTCCTGACTGACTGACTGACTGATCATCATTTCAGCCGAAAGACGTCCACTGCTGGACATAGGCCTCCCCCAAGTGTCGCCACAATGATCGGTCCTGTGCGTCTCGCATCCATCGGCTACCCGCGACGCTCACCCGGTCATCAGTCCACCTTGTGGGAGTGCTTCCAACGCTGCGTCTTCCAGTACGCGGTCGCCATTCCAGAACTTTTCTGCCCCATCGACCACCTGTTCTGCGAGCAATGTGCCCTGCCCACTGCCACTTTAGTTTGGCGATTCTTCGGGCTACGTCAGTAACCTTAGTTCTCTTGCGGATATCATCATTTCTGATTCCATCACGCAAGGAAACTCCGAGCATTGCCCTCTCCATTGCCCTTTGGGTGACTGTAAGCCTTCTGATGAGGCCCGTTGTGAGCGACCACGTTTCGACTGACTCATATATCAACGCAAAACCTAAACCGCTGGTCCTAGAGACATGCAATAACCTAATAAAATGCCTTAAATAGCCAACCACAAGATGCTATATTCTATGACATTTATGTGAAAATAACTTTCGCACACAGAAAAAATGTACACGTGAATCTACACACATACAAGACCAACCTTTTTTTTTAATTTATTTTGTTTTGACTCGTGAAATAGAATATCTACACTTCATTCACGTTCATATATCTAGAAGTACACGCGCACCGCATTATCGAATATAATTTCCAATCAATGTTATATAAATCCCGGGATTGGTCGGACAGGCCCCGGGATCAGAAAAAAGGGTCAAGCTCGTGTACTCTAGTTACAACGTTGGTCGCAAACTGGCCAGTATTGGACGGCAACCTGGCTACTTTAATTCGCTACGCCAATATTTGTGCAATTGGAAAAGAAGGATTCTGTCATGTTTGGCCGTATCAATATCGGTATTGGATGGGCTCACGAAATTGAATTATTACCCGACTGCCCTAGAAGGAGGGTAGGTACTGTTTTTCGAGAGTATGTATGTATACAGGGTGTAACGGAATGGTGTGGTCATATTTTAAGAACCGGTTCTGTCCATGGAATTGAACAAGTTTCTCTAAAAAAAACCTTTATAACAAAAAAATTAACCGACGAAAAAGAACTAAAAAGCAAGAAATAAATAAACCTTTTAAGTCTTGAGTATTGAGCTTATACTTATAATATCAAATTTAATATAAACTAATTTTGAGTCGGCGCCAAACAAGAATCTGATTAATCATCTAAATTTTATTTGTACGTAGAAATGAAATAGGCTCTACGTAGGTAATTAATCATTTTACAATTTGGCGCCGACTCAAAATTAGTTTATATTAAATTTGATATTATGAAAAAAAAAAACAAAAAATATATATACGGTCGAATTGAGAACCTCCTCCTTTTTTTATTTCATCGGTTAAAAAATTAGAAAATTTCCAAATAAAATTATGGATATTCCATACAAAGTTATCATCAGCTAATCAATATTTGTATGAGGAGTAAAAAAAAAATTTGAGAATTTCTTTAGGTTTTCTTCAATAAAGTTGTTCATATCGATAGATAGATGGAGTTCTTAAAATATGTCCACACCTTTCCGTGACACCCTGTATATGTTTACATGTCTATTTCTTTGCCTGACTGGCTGGATGACTGGCCTGTTGGTCTAGTGGTTAGTGACCCTGACTGCTATGCCGGAGGTCGTGGGTTCGATTCCCACCCAGGACAAATGTTTGTGTAATGAGCACGATCATTTGTTCTGTGTCTGGGTGTAATTTATCTATAATATGTATGTATTTAGAAATATATAAGTATGTTTATCAGTTGTCTAGTACCCATAACACAAGCTCTGCTTAGCTTGGGACTAGGTGGCGTTGTGTGATAGTTGTGGAATATTATTATATTATTATTATTATTGCCACGCGCTATAGCCTAAACTGCTTGATGGATTAACAAAAAAGGTACCATTAGATTAGTCTTGACCGCCAAAGTGACATAGGCTACTTATAAGAATTTTGAAGAAAAAAAAATGTCGACCGCCATTATCATGTGTGATATCAAATTAAAGAGCTCGAGGAGACAATTCCAAAAATATAACACAAAAAATTAGGAAAAAAAATAATTGAAAATATCAAAAAACCCGACTGATAAAAAAGCAACTAAAACGTTCCAAACAAGTCACTTTTCAAGCAGTCTGATGCAGTTGGTGGCACCAAATCTGTGATTGAACCAATGAAGGGTAAAATTATTTTTACTATGGGATCAACTCTGAAATATGAAAACACTGTTAATTATATTTACATAGCGTATACGAACGGGGTGAATATGAACGAAGGGGTGAATAGAAACTAAACTTTGAGTAGGATTTTCACTAAGATACCGTAGTATAGTATAGGGACTCCGTTGTCCGCACTTAGACTCTCATTTGGTACGTTGTGCGTGGTGGATCCTGGCTAATTCAGCCAGCCTAACTCCGCCCAGAATCACAGAATCATCCTGGGAGATTCACAGGCTTCGCGGAGCGACCTCACTGTTCCGAGGATTTGTGCACGTTGGGTAGCCACGGCCACGCAATCCAGGATGACGTGGGCGACTGATTCTTCAGCGTCAAAGCAGCCTCTACAGAGAGGGCTGTCCGTGGCGCCTAGATTGAAGAGATGTTTATTTAAGAGGCAATGGCCCGTGATTGTCCCTATTATTATTCTAAGGTATGGCTCTACTGAGACTGAGCAGTTTTTTGGTTAGTCGTGGGTGTAAGCTTGGCATAGCCATTCGACTAAGATACCGTAATATTGGTTTCTAGTAAAGCATCGATTTAGTTTTTATAACAATTCATAAATAAATTGGATTACATAAATGCTACAAACAATTTCTAAATAACATGAAAAACCCCTTCAAAGTTTTGTTTCTATTCACCCCCGCGTGCTATTCACCCCGTTTGACGGTAGCTCGACAAAATTTACAATCACAACACAACTAGATAATTAATTTTTTAACATGATTTAAGGGTAGGTTCAATCCAGGGTTGCGGGACTTTTCGAAATAGTTACCGAGGCCCTATTTTTTTGAGTTACCGATGCCTTTTTTTTTTTTTTAGAATGCAAAGGTTAGTAGAAGAAATACGGGGGTTTTAATCAGTAAGAGTAGAGCGTCCCGCTCCACTAAAACAAAATGCAAGTTTAAATTTTTCCTAATTACGAAGGTAAATACAAACTGCGTTGTTTTACCTTCGTAATTAGGTCACACACAGCATCATAGTTAATAGTTATTGTGTAATATAGCGAGAGCGGGAGAAGTTATTTGAAGATTACTCACTAGCAAAAAAAAAGCACAGGTTCCAAAGTAGACATTGTTGCCAGGGTTGCGGGCTCTGGACGTAAAGGTCAACTGAAGGACCAGGGGCGGGTTCAAGTCAAAAAAAATAACGGGCAAGTTCCGTACCAAATTGGGATGGGAATTATCAAAGAAAAAATCTGATTTATCAATATACTGGTATTTGTTAGTAAAATTAACGTATTAGGTTAGGTGATAATTAACATTATCACCAAATTTCAATTTCATAGGTCAATGGGAAGTTAAAACATTCTTCGAAACAAAATTTTGTGACAGACGACGGACAGACGGACACGTGAGTGACAGCAATAGGGCTCCGTTTGGACCCTTCGGGTACGGAACCCTAAAAAATTGACGCTGTTCATATTCGTAAGTAATTGGCCTGACGGATTAAGCCCCTTACCAATGAATTATATATAAGTCACCCTGTAAAACATTCACAAGCACACCAAAACCCAGTTTTTGAACTATAAGATGTCTGAGACAGCTGAATCTACGCCCCCACAATACAGAAAAACCAGTATGGCCTATCTGAGACCCTCCAACGAAAAATAAAAAATATTTTCACATGCAAATAACTTCTTAGCTCAAGGAAATCCCTACAATATTTTAACTCCGGCTAGCGTTTATTTAAAGGCTTCATCTAAACTGTCACATATAAATTTGTCAAAACGACAACCCGAAAGGCTCACTAAAGACCGTAACTCATGTGAAACTTGAGTTTCGTAAATAATAGGCCCTTCGCGATTCAGTGAGAACACAACCAGACACATTCTACACTCTATCTCGATAAATCTAAGGTCTGAAACCCGTTGTTTCGTGTTAAATATTAGTGGTCAAAGGAGGAACATTGTAGGAATTAATTACGCATACAAAAGGGCCTTGTAATGGTGTCACAGAAATGTCACCATGGCGTTACGTTGTGACAAGTTGATGTAATAACGGGAGTATCGGTTACTGAGGGTAGTCGGAACTTCCCAACTGTCTTGGAGATGGTGTTTAGCTGTGTTACTTTGTGAAGTTTTGTGTGCTACGTTATGCTGCATAGCTTTGCTTAGTGCTACGTGGTGTTACGGTTTTTGCGTGCTACGCAGCCCGATCCTCGTAGTTGTAGAGTAAAGTTATGCCCGAATTGATAGCCCCAAAAATATGGAATTTGAACATAATTGGTGAAATTTGGGTGTATCAGGGTGAACATTCACCAAACCCCACAGGGCGAGCAGTGGTGGCACAGTGGTATCAGCCGCGACTTACAAGTTGTAAATCGTGAGTTAAAACCCCGACTGGCGCTTTACTTTGTGTAAATTATTTCATCACCACTGCTCTCAAGACGGTGAAGGAAAACATCGTGAGGAAACCGGCATGTCCTAAAACCAAAAATTCGAGGACATGTGACATCCACCAATCCGCACTGGGCCCGCGTGGTGGATTACGGCCCATACCCTCTCACAGAGAGAGGAGGCCTGTGCCCCAGCAGTGGGGACATGTAAAGGCTGATGATGATGATGATGAGGGTGAACAGACTGTACAAATCTGTGTACCCCTTCAGAGCGTATCAGAGATTCACCAAATTGAAATGGGTCCACATGAGAAGCACCAGCTTTCCAATAAAAAAGAAGAATAAGTTAACCTAGAAAAAAGTTATGAGGTAACACACACATAAAAAATTGAGAACCTCCTCCTTTTTTTTAAATCGGTCTGGCGGCTCTTGATATTACTCTTTACAGGATGTAACGGAAAGGTGTGGTCATATTTTGAGAGCCGGTTCTGCCCATGGAAATGAACAACTTTCTCTAAAAATAAATAGAAAATTCCCAAAAAAAAATTGGACTTTCCATACAAAGTTATCTGATCAATATTTGTATGGGAGGTAAAAAAAAATTTTTTGAATTTCCTCGGATTTTCTTGACGAAAGTTGTTCTTAGCGATGGGCAGATGCAGTTCTTAAAATATGACCACACCTTTCCGTTACACCCTGCATAACTAAAATATGTCACGTAATAAACCGTATTAATCTGCAACGATTTTCGATCCCAACATCGAGATTCGTAGTCACATTTATTGTTATAATTGATTTATGTATTTCGATAACCATGGCTATAGTTCAACACTACCTATCAGTGTTTATATCAGCACGAGTCATAATAACAATAAACAACAAAACTGAATAAAACTGAACAATCTGCACTTAGATCTCTAATGACCACATAATTATTGCGATTACTTAAAAGGTCAATAATAAAATATTATGATTATTGCACCACTTCTATCTGGTTTGTAGAAATCAATTTAATTGGATTCTACTGTTTCATACTGGCTGACTTTTCAAAGTCGAAAATTATGCCAAGGGGGCATACTCCCGGGTAGAAGTATAATTTGTCTGATTCCACAAAAAAAAAAAAAAAAGTGCCAAAACTAATATCTTTCTGTATTCTTCTCAGCAATCTCTTTTATTTTGATACCCACTTATTGGGAATGCATAAAAAACAACAAGTCCGCCATCTTTGGGAATCCGCCATATTGATTTTAGAATTTAGATTTCTACATTTTGTAGAAAAATAGAAAATCCAATATAAACATAAATACATAAAAAATAATAAAAATAATTAAAAATAATATAAGCAGAATAAATTAATAATAATCCTTACTAATATTATAAATGCGAAAGTTTGTATGTTTGTTTGTTTGTATGTTTGTATGTTTGTATGTTTGTATGTTTGTATGTTTGGCTGAAGGTATCGCAAAAACGGCTGAAGGGATTACAATGAAATTTTGCACACACGTAGGTCATAACCTGGATTAACACATAGGCTACTTTTTATCCCGGTAAATGACAAGACTTAGCGAAGGCTGAGGTGGAAGTAGAAATCCAAAGTCAGGCTGAACGAGCGCACACGCTCAAAAAGTACTAGGACACCAGAAACATGAGAATTATTTCCAGGGCTGAAATCATGAGAGATAAAGACTCACAAAGTACCAGGAGACCAGAATCATGAATAGGTGTTTTCGGGGATACAATCCTAAGCTATATAGCTTCACAAACCACCAGGATACCAAAATCAAGAAGAAGTGTTTCCGGGGCTATAATCCTAAACGGTGTAGATTCACAAACTACCAGGAGATCAGAATCACAAAACATATTCCGAAGCTGGTATTAGGAGAGGTAGAGATTTACAAATTACCAGGAGACCAGAAAAATGAGAAGTATTTCCAGTGCTGAAATCATGACCGGTAAAGACTCACAAAGTACCAGGAGACCAGAATCATGAATACGTATTTTCGGGGCTATTTTAGCGAAGGCTGAGGTGGAAGTAGAAATCCAAAGTCAGGCTGAACGAGCGCACACGTTAAAAAAGTACTAGGACACCAGAAACATGAGAATTATTTCCAGTGCTGAAATTATGACCGGTCAAAGTACCAGGAGACCAGAATCATGAATACGTATTTTCGGGGCTACAATCCTAAGCTGTATAGCTTCACACACCCCACCAGGAGCCCAGAATCAAGAAGAAATGTTTCCGGGGCTTGAATCCTGAGCGGTATAGATTCACAACCTACTTAGAGATCAGAATCACAAAATAGTTAGCGTATCCTACTAATATTATAAATGCGAAAGTTTGTATGTTTGTTTGTTTGTATGTTTGTATGTTTGGCTGAAGGTATCGCAAAAACGGCTGAAGGGATTACAATGAAATTTTGCACACACGTAGGTCATAACCTGGATTAACACATAGGCTACTTTTTATCCCGGTAAATGACAAGACTTAGCGAAGGCTGAGGTGGAAGTAGAAATCCAAAGTCAGGCTGAACGAGCGCACACGCTCAAAAAGTACTAGGACACCAGAAACATGAGAATTATTTCCAGGGCTGAAATCATGAGAGATAAAGACTCACAAAGTACCAGGAGACCAGAATCATGAATAGGTGTTTTCGGGGATACAATCCTAAGCTGTATAACTTCACAAACCACCAGGATACCAGAATCAAGAAGAAGTGTTTCCGGGGCTATAATCCTAAACGGTGTAGATTCACAAACTACCAGGAGATCAGAATCACAAAACATATTCCGAAGCTGGTATTAGGAGAGGTAGAGATTTACAAATTACCAGGAGACCAGAAAAATGAGAAGTATTTCCAGTGCTGAAATCATGACCGGTAAAGACTCACAAAGTACCAGGAGACCAGAATCATGAATACGTATTTTCGGGGCTACAATCCTAAGCTGTATAGCTTCACACACCCCACCAGGAGCCCAGAATCAAGAAGAAGAAGTGTTTCCGGGGCTTGAATCCTGAGCGGTATAGATTCACAACCTACCAGGAGATCAGAATCACAGAATATATTCTGAGGCTTAAAGATTTTTTTATTTTTTTTAATTATTTGGTTGTAAATAGAAGGTAGAGATTCATAAATTACCAGGAGACCAGAGTCATTAATAAGTATTTTTGGGGCTGGAATCCTAAGCGGTATACATTCCCAGGCGTATAGACAACCAATAAACAGAATCATCAAGAAGAGAAATTTCAGACCTGCACGCGGATGCAACCACAGGTAAACTCTACCAGGGTGCCAAAATCGTGAAAAAGTTAATCCTACTAATATTATAAATGCGAAAGTTTGTATGTTTGTTTGTTTGTATGTTTGTATGTTTGGCTGAAGGTATCGCAAAAACGGCTGAAGGGATTACAATTAAATTTTGCACACACGTAGGTCATAACCTGGATTAACACATAGGCTACTTTTTATCCCGGTAAATGACAAGACTTAGCGAAGGCTGAGGTGGAAGTAGAAATCCAAAGTCAGGCTGAACGAGCGCACACGCTCAAAAAGTATTAGGACACCAGAAACATGAGAATTATTTCCAGGGCTGAAATCATGAGAGATAAAGACTCACAAAGTACCAGGAGACCAGAATCATGAATAGGTGTTTTCGGGGAAACAATTCCTAAGCTGTATAGCTTCACAAACCACTAGGATACCAGAATCAAGAAGAAGTGTTTCCGGGGCTATAATCCTAAACGGTGTAGATTCACAAACTACCAGGAGATCAGAATCACAAAACATATTCCGAGGCTGGTATTAGGAGAGGTAGAGATTTACAAATTACCAGGAGACCAGAAAAATGAGAAGTATTTCCAGTGCTGAAAACATGACCGGTAAAGACTCACAAAGTACCAGGAGACCAGAATCATGAATACGTATTTTCGGGGCTACAATCCTAAGCTGTATAGCTTCACACACCCCACCAGGAGCCCAGAATCAAGAAGAAGAAGTGTTTCCGGGGCTTGAATCCTGAGCGGTATAGATTTACAACCTACCAGGAGATCAGAATCACAAAATATATTCTGAGGCTAAAAGATTTTTTTTTTTTAATTATTTGGTTATAAATAGGGTAGAGATTCATAAATTACAAGTAGCGGCACGTAAGTCTAGCGCTGAACGATAATTGCTGCGCATTTGGCGCGCGGGGAACAGAATGCGACTGTAGAGCCAATTGGCGCTACGCACGCTCGCCCTTCATCCCTCTAGCCCCCCTCAGGTAGGTACCTTAATTTTTACTTCTGCGCATAACGGTCAGCGCTAAAGTTTCGTGCCGCTACTTGTACCAGGAGACCAGAGTCATGAATAAGTCCACCTCAGCCTTCGCTAAGTCTTGTCATTTACCGGGATAAAAAGTAGCCTATGTGTTAATCCAGGCTATGACCTACCTGTGTGCAAAATTTCATTCAAATCTCTTCAGCCATTTTGGCGTTACCTTCAGCCAAACATACAAACAAACAAACATACAAACTTTCGCATTTATAATATTAGTAGGATGCGAAAGTTTGTATGTTTGTTTGTTTGTATGTTTGGCTGAAGGTAACGCAAAAATGGCTGAAGAGATTTGAATGAAATTTTGCACACATGTAGGTCATAGCCTGGATTAACACATAGGCTACTTTTAATCCCGGTAAATGACAAGACTTAGCGAAGGCTGAGGTGGAAGTAGAAAATCAGAGACGGGCTGAACGAGTGAACACGCTCACGAAGTACCAGGAGACCAGAAACATGAGAAGTATTTCCAGGGCTGAAATCATGACCGGTAAAGACTAACAAAGTACCAGGAGACCAGAATCATGAAGAGGTATTTTTGGGGCTACAATCCTAAACTGTATAGCTTCACAAACCACCAGGAGACCAAAATCAAGAAGAAATGTTTCCGGGGTTTAAATCCTGAGCGGTATAGATTAACAACCTACCAGGAGATCAGAATCACAAAATATATTCTGAGGCTGGTATTACGAGAGATACAGATTCACAAATGACCAGGAGACCAGAAACTTGAGAAGTATTCTAGGACTGAAATCATGAGCCATAAAGACTCATAAACTACCGGGAGATCAGGATTAACGAAAAAGTGTTTCCGGGGCTGGAATCATGAGAGGTATAGATTCTAAAACTACGGGGAGACCAGAGTAGTAAATCAGTATTTTTGGGGCTAGAATCAAGCGGTATAGATTCTCAAACTACCAAGGAAGGGGCTGGAATCCAGAGCGGTATACATTCATAACCTACCAGGAGATCAGAAGCACAAAACATATTCCGAAGCTGGTATTAGAAGATGTAGATATTTACAAATTACCAGGAGACCAGAAACGTGAAGTAGTAAAATTTCCGAGCAGTATAGATTCACGCACTACCAGGAGACATCGACATCACAAAAAATATTACAAAAAAAAAATAGGATGGGATCAAAAGAGGTAAAAAAAAAAGCAACTTGAATAAGTATTTTCGGGGTTGGAATCCTGAGCGGTATAGATTCTTAAACTACCTTTCAAAAAGATCTGACTCACAACCTAATTTGAATAACTGACTTTGGATTTTGATTTCTACAGTGTTTTTTTAACGTGCTGCTCTCAGGAAATAGCACTCAAATTTATAATCATTCTTTTCACGCGGGCGAAGCCGCGGGCATAAGCTAGTATAAGAATAAGAAGAATAATTTAATAATAATATAACAATAAGAAGAATAAGAATAAGAAGAATAATTTAATAATAATTTAAGAATTTCATAATAATTACTTACAATTAATAGCAATTTAATATACCTATATACATGCCTAGGGGTAGCGGATAAATTCTGAAAATGAGTTACCGCACCCCTGGGCAGTCAGGCAGGGAAGGAACAGGGGTGGGTTTTAGTCAGTAAGAGTCTGACACGCCCTCCCGCTCCACCCAGAGAGGGAGAAGTCATTACATGATTTCCCACCCCCAAAAAAAAAATATACCTATATACGCAAACCTTACCTTATATGTACATAATATTATACACCCAATAAAAGACAACTAATAATTTATGTTGCTTGAATAACTACGTAGCCCTCTTCCTCTCCTCTACTTTGATGTGTTCGACAGGGTCCATATTGATATTATGTTATACCACCTATTTAACACATATGGAATACAATAAAGTATTGAGTATAGAATGATGTTACTTAACTTACCACGCATTGTCATCCAAATTAAACATGTTTGCAAAATTTTAGCTCGATCGAAAATCGAGAAATGGGTCACATTTAAATTCAAAGTTTTTGTTTTACATAATTAGTCATAAAAGCGTGTTAAAAAGAGCAGGTCACTAAATTAAGAGCCTGTCCTGTACCTGTAAACATTGTAACTTTATTCTTTCATGTATATAATATGCTCGCTTTGATAGACTCTGTATAGATGGAAAGTTATCGTAAAGTGTTTTCCGCTAGCCAGTCCAGTTGCTACCAAATCCCATTCGATTATCGAGTTTACTGAACCTCGATGTTGATAGTTCGATACTTATTTAGTTCCAAATACTCTCACATAGTGCTGTTACAATTCTCACACAAAAGTCGATAGCGACACGATCACATTTTGCTGATAGTTCGTTGGTTACTGGGGTTCGAATCACCGCCAGGTCAAAGTTGTTATATTTTATAAAGAGATTAAACTTATACCCAATTAAGACGATGAAATTATTCGCAAAAACTCGAAAATTGCTGGTTTTCAAGTTTTGCGAATATCATCGTCTGGTAATATTTAGTTAGAAGCTGCAGAAAAAACTGGCCAAGTGCGTGTCGGATTTCACACATTAAGGGTTCCGTACCAAAAATTGGTATTTGTTAGTAAAGTATACGTAATAATAAACATTTTCACCAAATTTCAAGTTCATAGGTCAATGGGAAGTTAAAAAATTCTTCGTAACCAAAATTTTGTGACAGACGACGGACGGACAGACACGACAGACACGTAAGTGACAACAATAATCGTTTGGACCATTCGGGTACGGTACCCTAAAAATATATGTTAATTTTGACTATATTTCTGAGAACATTGTTGTTTCCGTAAAACGTTTAATAATAAAATCCTCGATAGAAATTATCGTCAAACTTACCTCTAACTTTGACATTATTTTTTTAAATTCCCGTACGTCAGTAAAATTTATAACAAACTAGCTTATGCCAGCGGCTTCGCCCACGTGGTATTAGTACTTCCCCCCATTATAAATTATAGCCTATGTGTTATTCTAATGTATAAGCTATGTTTTTGTAAAGTTTCATCAAAATCCGGTCAGTAGTTTTTGCGTGAAAGAGTAACAAACATACTCACAAACTTCCACATTTTATAATATTAGTAGGATAATGTAAACATTGTTGTTTTAGATGTTTAATAGCTCAACTCTGTTTTGAGTAAATCGATAAGATGCTATTTTGCAATAAATTGCAAGCATTGTGTCGTCGCGCATCTCTTTCTTTTCTATGCATTCCGAGAGTGATCGCGCTTTAGGTCATGTCACGCCCTTTATAATGCTACAGTCGTCTGTAAACCCGTTTTTTTGCTGTCTAGCCGTTGTCCCACTGCTGAGCAAAGGCCTCCCAAGTTCTTCCAGATATTCTTAAAACATTTCGAGTCTTTAAAGAACTTTAATTAAAAAATCTAACTACTTTGCCAATATTTTTTATTTAGCACAATAAATATAATTTATTACTGAAACCTTACCACGAACTCAAAACAACAGTCGAAAATATAATAAAACCCTTCTAACAATAAAATGTAATCGGAGTTGTAAAGCTAAGTCCACACACGCGCGACTATTCGTATTTCGAATAGATCCGAATAGTTTTCGACGAACGGACGTGAAAATTCGATTGCGCGGCGACCCGATGCGGTATTCACTTGTATTGGTTCAAGCAGACGTGCTCTCTCGCAAATGCACTTTTGTTGTCGTTGTTCACTGTTGCGTCGGCAAATGTTGGCTTTAGCGTTTATATTTTGTGGGAGCTGATGTGTTTATGGGTTTATAGCGGTTTCGTATTGATCGTGGGAATTGTTTTGTTTTTTTTCTGGTTTCTGCAAATAATGGAGTAGAAAATGGAATGGCATAAAGCTAATCAGGAAATGTGTTCCGTATTTTCGATACAGTAACTACCAGTTTCTCAAAATAAATTACTGAGGCGTCACATTATAAACGTATATCAAGTAGTAACTTTGGCTGATAAAAAGTTATCAAACCAATCGAAACAGCTTTTTTAGGGTTCCGTACCTAAAAGGTCCAAACGGAGCCCTATTGCTATTACTCACGTGTCACGTCTGTCCGTCTGTCTGTCCGTCCGTCCGTAGTCTGACACACAGGTTTTACAGCCAAACGGTTGGAGCTACAGTCTTCAAATTTTCACAGTATGAGCATCTTGTTGACCCAAAGCCATACAAATAGTCAAAAATACATTTGGTACGGAACCCTAACGTGTGAAGTCCGACACGCACTTGGCTGGTTTTTTATAATTTTCTTTAACTCGTTTGCCTAGAAGTAACATTTTCACTCTTGTCTTGTCGCAATAATTTTCGTGCGAGGCACTGAGCCTTAGCAAAACATTCACCAAATATTGCATAAAAGCTCTATCCAAATATAAATTCTACTCCTACGTACTCATCGATAACTTTACTTAATTTACACAAAAAAAAAATCATAACCATTAAGTTACACTAAATCGCATTAGGTTAACTTACTTTTTTATTTTACTTGTTTTCAAACACTTACGACGAACGCGTTGACCTTTTTGACCTCATATATCTTATTCACAGGGTTGAAGAATTAGGTGATTTTCTTTAAGTAGGCAACTATTGTAATCAAAATAAACATTTCAACCTCTAGACTTATGACTCAGAAAATATTTTATTAGTAGATAAGTGCGTAATTGAATTTGTTGACCTAGCTTTTTCCAACGGTGTTGCCCGCGTCATCATCATCCTCATCATCATCATCTTTTTAAATGTCCCCACTGCAGGGGCACAGGCCTCCTCTCTGTGAGTAGGTGTGGGACGTAATCCACAACGCGGATCCAATGCATATTGGTGGATGTCACATGTCTTCGAACACAGGCTATACTATACTTGCCCACGTACAGGGCGAATATTATCCCGCGGGAACTTAAAACTACGATAAAAAATTATCATATATGTGATATGCAATAGCAGCAATCGCGGTTGATTTGCATTCAGTCATTTTTTAAAGACTTCCATTGTCTGTTTCCGAAACTCATCATCAGATCTATATGAAATTTAAATGGGACCATTTCGGAATAAATACCTTTCGAACAAAAAAAGAATTTTGCTGATTCGTCTATATAAGACGAAGTTATGCCCAAACATAAATATATATATATATAATAAACAAACGAATTGATAACCTCCTCCTTTTTGAAGTCGGTTAATAAAAAAAACTTTTTAACAAAAAATTCAACCGACGAAAAAGAACTAAAAAGCAAAAAATAAATTAACCTTTTAAGTCTTGAGTATTGAGCTTATTTACCTACATAAAATATCAAATTTTATATAAACTAATTTTGAGTCGGCGCCAAACAACAATCTGATTATTAAATATCTAAATTTTATAAGTACTTACAAATGAAGAGGGCTGTAAGTAGGTAATTAATCGTTTTATTATTTGGCGCCGACTCAAAATTAGTTTATATAAAATTTGATATTTTATGTAGGTAAATAAGCTCAACACTCAAGACTTAAAAGGTTAATTTATTTTTTGCTTTTTAGTTCTTTTTCGTCGGTTGATTTTTTTGTTAAAAAGTTTTTTATTTTATGATTTTTTGTGACTCGCATCATCTTTAAATACTCTGAAGCTAATTTCTAATCCTTCATCATTCCTCTTGGCACTGAGCTGATGATGTAACCATCCTTTCATAAGGTTCCCAGGATATTGACCAGTTGAGGTTACCTCCAATATTCCAAAGACGTCTTTTCTTCAAAGTATATTAAGTGGTATCTGTCACTAAAACCAGTTTTAATAACTAACTTCTATTGTTAAGGAAAGGTATGGTTTCCATCATCAGCTCAGTTTCATGATGTGATGATTCCTAAATGCAAATACCTGATAAAGTTTTGAAAAGTAAACAGAAACAATATTCGTGCCCAATTTTCGAGGTTTTCTCTCAATTTTATCAAGATTCCATGATCAGATCCTAATGTCCTTGACATGGGACCATCCTTGAGGTATACCCTATCTATGCAAAAAAGAATCGTCAAAATCGGTTCATAAACAACGGAGTGAGAGCCGAACATACGTACAGAAACGCTAAACGTGCCCACAAATTTCGAGGTTTTCTCTCAATCTTATCAGGATTCCATGATCAGATCCTAATGTCCTTGATATGGGACCACCCTTGAGGTATACCCTATCTAATAAAAAAATAATCATTAAGATCGGTTCATAAATGACGGTGTGAGGGCTGAACATACACAAAAAAAAAAAAAAAAAAAACATATATACGGTCGAATTGAGAACCTCCTCCTTTTTTTCGTCGGTTAATTAGTGGAAATTTTATTTATTTACCCCTTGCGTGTCAAGCGGACACCAGTGGTCGTAAGAGTAAGTGCTCGAAATGTCAAGCGGACACCATTAGGCGAAAGCTACGTTGTCGTCACAGCCGCCATTGGATTCAAAAAAAATCTCTGAACTGGATCAACACCATAAGCCTCGATGGCTCAGCCGGCCAATACCACATATTCATCCACCAACCCGCACTGGGTCCACAGGTTGGATTGTGACCCTAGAGAAGAGGCCTGAGTCCCAGCAGTGGGAACATTATAAGAATGAATATGTATACTAGTGGTCGTCCAGTTGCCGAAATTACCATAATTCACTTCAGGCGCAGATATATGACTTCTAATTACTTATATTGAACATCACGTCTAAACGACTAGTCTTATTTCTTTGAAAAAAATATATGTTGCTCTAGACAATTTTCTTCCTAATTTGATGTGAATATGTGAAATTATATTCTTACAACACAGCGTAATTTATTTGTAAAGTTATGTCTAACGCGGATTAAAAAATTGAGATTTACGCAAAAACTATTCAGCGTATTTTTGTTAAACAAGATTTCAGACTCCTTCGTTCGTGTAATTTTTGAAAAAAGTCAAGAGTGAATAGTTTACTTCTAGGCAACTGTGCTCCATCTTCGACCTCATCATCGCTTACCGAGCGTGCCTATAAACAATAAAATGGGCTCGAAAGTTTTTCCTTCACGTAGTTATGTAGGTATACATTTTTATTATTATTTAGGTCACATAAAACAACACAGAAAAACATTCGAAAGACGTCCACAGCTGGACATAGGTCTCCTCCAAGTGTCACCACCCACATTGACCGGTCCTGTGTGTCTCGCATACATCGGCTATCAGTAAAAAAAAGTGTGTCTGTGTACCTACTTATGTACGCACGTAAGATACTTCTTTGGCGTAACAAGATAAAAAACCATACTGTCACAAAGTTTACAAAAGGAAAACAATAATTCTTCATAAACCACAGACTATAGCTAACTTCAGGGTGTCGGTTCTAGCTAACTTCAGGGTGTCGGTTTTTTGTGACGGTGTGCGCGCGCATCGTAAAAATTTACTCGCATCATTTTTCCCTAACGCGCCAAAAGAAGTACAATTTCAAAAAACTTTTTACAAAAAAAATACAACCGACTTCCATAAATAATACTAAAAAATGCAAAATAACTTTAATTTCGGAAGTCGGTGTTTCTAGTTTGGTTTCTTCGTTATTTGACACCGACTTCCGAAATTCCTCCTCCTTTTTTTGAAGTCGGTTGAAAATGAAACTAAGTTTACCAATACAGATCTGTCTCAAAAACTAAACCTCAAGAAAATCTTTGAAGATATCCAATTACTCTTTTCAATTTCTATATTGTCATTGAGAATGATCCACGGATCAAGTAAAGCAATTTATTTACAAGTTGTTCTAGAATCTGGCCCAAATTGAAGTTGCTTGCCCCATCTTGGACTATTAACCTCTGAAACCTTTGTGACCCCTTATGTCACATTCAAAACATTTTAGGGTTGGCAAGCCTGTATTTGCTAAGATTTTAGATAGCTGATTATTTCTGTTGGTAATTAGTTTGTGTTATCAAAATGAAGATTAAGTCACTCATTAATTCTGATTTAAAATAAACAACGAGATTTTATGAGTTGTGCGAATTTGGCTTCATTATAATAATCATAATTTCTGGTTTATTGGTTGGTTAGCATTATTGAATATTTTCAAAAAACCCGACTGTATAAAACAACTAAAAGTTCCAAACAAGTCACTTTTCAAGCAGTCTGATGCAGTTGGTGGCAGTTATTTTAATTCAATTATTGATTTCATGCCACCAACTGCATCAGACTGCTTGAAAAGTAACTGTGTTTGGAACTTTTTAATTGTGTTTTACAGTCGGGTTTTTTGAAAATATATTTTTTTTTATTTGCTACATTTTTGTGAGTTACATTTTTGGAATCGCCTCCTCGAACCCTTTATTTTGATCTCCTCACCTCAGTTAATATGGTTCGTCGACTTTAATTTTTTCTTTTTCACAATATGTCGTCTGGTGGTCGTCATATTGTATTGTGATTACTATAATGTCTTTAGTAACACTAGCAAGATTAAGACGAATCAATTGACGTGAGAATGATCAAAATCGGCCCATGCATTTGGTCTCTATAGTGCCACAAAGGAACAAATATACATACATATGCTACTTTTTACTATACGGGCGAAGCCGCTGGCAGAAGCTAGTGGTATATAAATAGATACATGTAGATGTAATATGTAGGTATTCAAATCTCTGATAGCCCTTTCCACGTCTGACCTTACTTCAGTGTAAACACAGCTTTACGTCCTTCGGTTTGTTTGTCATTCTTTGAAATGTTAATTTATAATTACAGGATGGTTCAGAAAGACCTTTAGTCTCCCAATGACTCTAAACTCGACCTCTGACCGTCCATGAAAGTTGGGGTCATTACCATTTTATTAGCTTGTAGATTTTCTGTAATTACTTTGGTATAATATGGCACCGGTGACCAGAGAGTTGTGTGGAAATCGGTTGTCAGGGTATATAAGATACGAGTATGTTATACGATGCGAACGAATAGACCAGTTTCCCAAATAATATTAAACACGTATTTTTTTTATTTTTAACCGACTTTCGAAAAAGGAGGAGGTTCTATGTTCGACTGTATATATGTTTTTTTTTTTATGTATCTCCGCCGATTTCTCCGTCAGTTGTGAACCGATTTTCAAAATTCTTATTTTATCGAAAAGAATATACTCCCGAGGTCGTCTCATATAAATTTTATCGAAATTGCTTCAGCGCTTTTTGAGAAACTGAAAGAAACGAAAAATACGTATACCTCGATGACGTTTTGGTGTTCTCCAATGTTTAAATTCCACGTTCCATGTTATTGGGGTTTTTAATTCTGGGGTATAACAACTAAAAAGTGAAAAATAAAACACTTTTTTACAAAAAAAAAAACAACCGACAAATAACGAAGAAGTAAAATACAAACACCGACTTCCGAAATTAAAGTTATTTTTTAATTTTTAGTGTATTTTTTTTTGGAAGTAGCTGGTTTTTTTTTTGTAAAAAAAATTATCACCGTAAAATGAAGACGATACCGTTTAGAGACGTAGCAAGCCCCCACTCCTGAACTTTGATGCTTTTTATCTTTGTCAGTAGGGTTCCGTACCAAAATGGTAAAAAGGAACCCTTATGGTGCGACTTTGTCTGTCCGAACACGATCGTGGAGTGCCCTGCCAGGGCCACCAAGTGGCGGATCCTAGTTGACAGGATCGAGCGAGACCTGTCTCTGCTCTAGTAGTGAGAGGTATGCTAAGAAGAAAGCTTCCCAGAGAAGAAAGCGTCTGGGAGGTAACCGCCTCGACGCCTTTCACGCCGAAACTCTGGCTCATCTAATACAAGCGGAACTTCAGAATCTCGGGCGCTCAAATTGGGGACTCTTATTGCCCACCGAATGATTCCAGGGAATACGGCGTCACTGTGATCACGTGCTGCCGTGCTTAGTGAGGCTCAGGGGAGACGTCTTAACACGCCTGTTAAGGCACCTCAGGGATGTGAACTATCGCCTCCTTTTGCGAAGCAGTAATGCTCGCGAAGGAGGAGGCGGAACGGGTGAGGGAGACTCAACAGAGTCGCCCTCACGACTCCAGCAGCAGCCGCCACAGGAAACGCCCTGGGCGTCTGAGGTCGAGAGATGATCTCCGGCCGGCGAGTAGTGGGTAGCTCGCCGTCCGATCAGCACCAGGCCCGAACTCGCCGTCCGATCAGCACCAGGCCCGAGAGTCGACGGCGCGTAGTGTTCCACGGAGGCCTCAAAGGAAAGTCAGCAAATCAGGACGGGGCCCGTCATGGCCGATGCATGCTTGTTAAGGGGTCGCGAATAAATTCGAAACAGAGTTACCGCACCTCTGGGCACTCAAGCAAGGAAGTTGTTCCTTCTTCCCTGTTCCTTTTCTGCTTCTTTAAAAGTCTGATACGCCCTCCCGGTCCACCCAGAGCGAGAGAAGTCACTGGACGATTTTCCAACCCATAAAAAAAGTGATGTGCACTAACAGGCGTTGCACAAGACGGTTCGGTTTTTTAAGAGTTAAGGGGGCCTCCATGTGCTGATGCTGGGCTAAGAATCCCACACTCCTTGGTCTTTTCCTCAAAAGTCTAGGCGACTTTTGAAGGTTTTCCCAGAATAAAAAAAAGACAGTCACATTACTTTTTAGAAAGTATAGCTTAGGTACTCGTATATCTACAATACCCGCTGTTGTTGACCCCAGTACTTGTTGTAGTTAGTATATTAGAAAGTATAGGTATATCTACACTACCCGCTGTTATTGACCCCAGTACTTGTTGTAGTTAGTATATTAGAAAGTATAGGTATATCTACAATACCCGCTGTTGTTGACCCCAGTACTTGTTGTAGTTAGTATATTAGAAAGTATAGGTATATCTACACTACCCGCTGTTATTGACCCCAGTACTTGTTGTAGTTAGTATATTAGAAAGTATAGGTATATCTACAATACCCGCTGTTATTGACCCCAGTACTTGTTGTAGTTAGTATATTAGAAAGTATAGGTATATCTACACTACCCGCTGTTATTGACCCCAGTACTTGTTGTAGTTAGTATATTAGAAAGTATAGGTATATCTACACTACCCGCTGTTATTGACCCCAGTACTTGTTGTAGTTAGTATATTAGAAAGTATAGGTATATCTACACTACCCGCTGTTATTGACCCCAGTACTGGTTGTAGTTAGTATATTATCTACTTAAAATGAATATTTTATAAAACATCTTTTAGGGTGCCGTACCCAAAGGGTACAACGGGACCCTATTACTAAGACTCCGCTGTTCGTCCATCTGTGCGTCTATCACCAGGATGTATCTCATGAACCGTGATAGTCAGACAGTTGAAATTTTCACAGATGGAATGTATTTCTGTTGCCGCTTTATTAACAAATATTAAAAAACAGAATAAAAAATATTTATAAGTGGGGCTCGAATACAACAGACAAGAGTTTTTTTTTTTGCTGTTTTTATAGATAATGGTACGGAACTCTTCGTGTACGAGTCCGACTCGCACTTGGCCGTTATTTTTTTATTTTATCAAGATATCGATACTTTGTATCTGCGAAATTTCACCCCTCATTTAATTGGACCCTGTAGAAGCAATATTTTATTTTGTAACACCTTCGTGCGGTGCGGTGCGTTTCCACTGAAGCGGAGCTGGGCGGAAATCAACCAATCACAAAGGTTGAAATGCTCATCACGTCACTCGTCTCGTCTGTGATTTGACGATTTCTGCACGTGTCCGCTCCGCTCAGCTCCGCACAGCTCCGCTTCACTGGAAACGCACCCTCATACAGTAATGAATTATCTAGCTCCCACCCAAACTACTTGATTTTACATCCCCATAATAATCATCCACTCTACATCCATACATAGTAATTCCAATTAATGACCACTGGGCATCTCCACAATGGCCACTAAACCGATACAATGTGCTAATTACATCAAACGGAATACATGATGAATAGTTGGGATTCCATGGCCATCATTAAGCAGACTAAACATTTAGGGGATGCCTAAATAGCAGCAGAACATTGTGATCGTGGATCTAATTACATAAATTCTATCATAGTTTGAGTTGCAATGTTGTGGTCTGCGGCTCTAGTTTGAGGTAATAAGTGTTTATAGATTATGGTGTGTGTGATTTAATAATAACATGCTTTGTGAGGCGCCCCTATTTTACCCGACTGGGCGACGCAAGGGAGGGTAATGTATTTATCAGCATATATAGGTATGTATGTTTGTTCCTTTGTGGCGCTTTAAGAGACCAAACGCGTGGGCCGATTTTGATATTTCTTACGTCAATTGATTCGTCTAATCTTGCGAGCTGTAAACAAAATACAATATGGCGACAACCAGACGGCATATTGTGAAAAAGAAAAAAATTAAAGTCGACGAGCTTTATTAAGTGGGGTATCAAAACAAAGGGTTCGAGGCGATTCCAAAAATATAACTCACCAAAAAATAGAAAATAACATATTTTCAAAATACTCGACTGTAAAAAACAACAAAAAAATTCCAAACAATAATTGCTAAAAAATATGAAATCAATAATTGAACTAAAATAACTGCCACCAACTGCATCAGAGTGCTTGTTGACAGAAAAAAGGTGAAAAGTGACTTGTTTGGAACTTTTTATTAGTTATTTTTTTTAGAGGGTGGAATATCATCCAGTGACTTCTCCCGCTCTAGGTGGAGCGGGAGGACGTGTCAGACTTTTACTGACTAAAACCCACCCTTGTTCCGTCAGTTGCCTATGTGCCAAGGGCCACAGTAACTATCTTTCGAATTTATTCGATCCCAGGCAGGACCGCGACCCCAGGCAGATTCTAGATTGCGTGGAAGAGATCGCAGAATGCGTTAAGGTCTTCTGTGTATATGTATATATTGTTTCCTAAATCTCGCAGCGAAACACCATGCCATAGCGTCAACGTGTCACTCTTGGTCTTTGCAGAATACCAGCGCTGTTGACTTTCGGTCCGTCCGAAGCCACAGTTTTTCGCTGAGCAATGACCATTTTGGTACGGATACGACGCACAGTTTCATTTATGTAATATTCCTTGTCTTCACGTTTGTAATAAGTAATATACGTTCCGTTTTTTTTTTTTGCTGTGGTGATCTCCTAATGTCATTGTCATTGATCGAGCCGTCATAGACCTACGTTTCGTCTATGGCGCGTAGTGGTGGTGCACCACTACGCGCACTAGGTAGATCCGCGATCCCAGGCAGGACCGTGCAGATTCTAGATTGCGTGGAAGAGATCGCAGAATGCGTTAAGGCCTTCTATGTATATGTATATATTGTTTCCTAAATCTCACAGCGAAACACCATGCCATAGCGTCAACATGTCACTCTTGGTCTTTGCAGAATACTAGCACTGTTGACTTTCGGTCCGTCCAAAGCCACAGTATTTTCGCTGAGCAATGACCATTTTTGTACGGATACGACGCACAGTTTCATTTATGTAATATTCCTTGTCTTTACGTTTGAAATAAGTAATATAAGTTCCGTTTTGTTTGCTGTGGTGATCTCCTAATGTCATTGTCATTGATCGAGCCGTACCAGAAACGAGATCACTAGGCATTAGTTAATTTATTTAGTTTTATTTTTATTTTTGCTTGGATACTAGGCTTTTGTAAATTAATGTGCGTTTGTTATCTGTGCAAAATAGGTAATTTTTCTTTCTTTCTATATTATGTTTTAATTTTTAGTTTATTTTTTTAAGGAAAAAGGTGTAGGTACGAGTACATCCTACTAATATTATAAATGTGAAAAATTGGTCGTTTTTATACTCTATCACGCTACAGCAACTTATTGGATTCTGCATGAAATTTCACACAAAGATTCTGTAATAGCACATAGGCTATTTTTAACCGACTTCAAAAAAAGGAGGAGGTTCTCAATTGGACTGTATTTTTTTGTGTGTTACCTCATAACTTTTTAATAGGTGAACCGATTTTAAAGATATTTTATTTGAAAGCTGTTGCTTCACATGTGGTCCCATTTTAATTTGGTGAAGGTCTGATACAGTACTTCGGAGATACACAATGGAACTCTTCAATAAATGATAGCAAACCTTCCAGAATTGCTGCAATCGCATGTCTGTATATTGTTTTCACTTCACAACACTACATCACGCTGACACGCTCTGAAGGGGTATACAGATTTGTACAGTTCACCCTGATACACCATAATTTCACCAACTATGTTCAAATTCCCTATTTTTGGGGCTATCAATTCGGGCATAACTTTACTATTAATTTAGTTTTAGAATGGGGTACAACAATTAAAAAGTGAAAAATAAAAAACTTTTTACAAAAAAAAATACAACCGACTTCCATAAATAATACTAAAAAATGCAAAATAACTTTAATTTCGGAAGTCGATGTCAAATAACGAAGAAACCAAACTAGAAACACCGACTTCCGAAATTAAAGTTATTTTGCATTTTTTAGTATTATTTATGGAAGTCGGTTGTATTTTTTTTGTAAAAAGTTTTTTTTTATAGTTAGAAGAAAAGCACGAATTGCAAGCACGCGGGCGAAACCGTTATCAGAACCTAGTAACAAATAAATTAAATCTGTTAATCGATAGTGCTTATCTATAGATAGTCATGTCTATTAATTTATGGCAAGGTCAGACAAAGCTAGACATCTAGACGCAACATCATAAACTATTCCAACCAAACATTAAATCACAAACCCTAGTTTGTACTTATCACCGCAAACGGGCGAAGCATTCCAGCTGCTACAGTAGAACTACCAAGGCCAATGCGGTACAATTTCTAGTCGTTCTCAAAGAGAAGCAACAAATAAATCAACATAAATGTTTATAAGGTCGGAAGGCGTTCAGTGCATGCTAATTAAAGACCGTTGTTATGAATAATTTAGAAAGACCTAAAGACACGTGGAAAGTTGGCTACAGAAGGTTCTTACGATACATGAGAAATAAACTTGGAAAATAAAAAACTTTTTTACAAAAAAAACTTTTTTAATATAAATACAACCGAATTCCAAAAGTTCCAAATTAACTTTAATTTCGGAAGTCGGTGTTTGTATGTGTATTTTTTTTTTCGTTATTTGACACCGACTTCCGAAATTAAAGTTATTTTGGAATTTTTCTTCTGATAAGCGGTCAGAACTGCTGAACCTGTCGTTCTGCGAGCAACGAGCCCTGCCCACGGCCACTTCAGTTAGGTAATTCTTCGGGCTATGTCGGTAATCTACCATGACGTTTTTAACTCATCATTACACCGCTGTGCGAAAGGGATAATGCTATACGTCCTGTATAGCTCCGTCTCTCTCTCACACTGGAATAATGATGATTTTAAGATGTTAGGGCTAGCTGCGTTGCGTAGTGTTAGTAAGCGCTACTGCTAAGCGTGGTGGATTGTGGTGGTGGACAAAAGGTTTTTCCGAATAAAGAGTACGGAACCATTATTATTGTGTAAATCTTCACTGCCTGACTTAACCTAAGCGACATTTTTTGAAAATGCATTTTCCTCTTAAACTCCTGTTGTTTAGGATATAAAATCATTTATGATAAAAGACGACGATATTATAATTTGCGGCTCTATATTATAAAATATTGTACTTTTTATAAATTTTACCTAATTGGGACTTCTGTTTGTTTAACGCTGTTTCGTGCTGAAGCCGAACCTTCATCGTGACGTAATCAGTCTCGAGTTTGGAATTCGTCCAGAAAGGGAACTTTCAAACTACCCACTTTGAATTATTACGAATTATTTCACATTATATTCTGGTGAAATAGAAATTGTGGTCTAGCCTTTCTTTTTGGGGTTGGGAAATTATCCAATGACTTCACCCGCTCTGAGTGGAGCGGGAGGGTGTGTCAGACTTTTACTGACTAAAACCCACCCTTGTTCCTTCCCTGCGCTGAGTGACCAGGGGCGCGGTAACTCTGTTTCGAATTTATCCACAAACCCTTGGCAGAGCTATTATACCTTAACGGTGCAACCACACCGCAGTACATTGATGCTTACCATCATTCTCCTGCCCTTATCCCAATTTATTTGGGGTCGGCGCAACATGTCTTTTTCTTCCATACTCCTCTATTAGTCGTCATCTCTGTAGTCACCCCTTTTTTACCCATATCCTCTTTCACACAGTCCAACCATCGTTTCTTTGGCCTTCCCCTACTCTTATAGCCATCCACATCCATACACAAGACTTTCCTCACGACATTTTCTTCATTCCTCCGCATCACATGCCCATACCACGACAACCGATTACCACACAACTTTTCAGTCAGCGGTGCCACTTTCAGACTTCCTCTTATATACTCATTCCTAATTCTATCCATGCGCGTAACACCACACATCGCTCTTAGCATTCTCATCTCAGCTACATGCAATTGCTTTTCATTCATCCCTTTTGTGGCCCAACATTCTGAACCATACAAGACAGCAGGTCTGACCATTGTTTTATAAATCTTCCCCTTAAGTTTTAGGGGAATGCGGGAATCACAGATAGTCCCGGTGACCTGCCGCCATTTCATCCATCCAGTGTTAATTCTGTGCTTAACAGTCCGATCTATTTCGCCATCGCTTTGCACGAGTGAACCGAGATACCGAAAATCGGAGCAGACTGGGAGAAGCGCGCCATCTAGCACTACAGCTTCAGAACTGGAGAGACCGCCGAAATCGCAGAACATGTATTCAGTTTTGGTTCTGCTGATTTTCAAGCCAACTTTCTCCAGCTTCTGTTGCCATTTCTCCAATCTGCTCTGGATCTCAGGTCCATCTTCACCGACCAGAACAATGTCATCGGCAAACAGCATGCACCAGGGTGCCTCTTCCTGTATTTCCGACGTAAGAGCGTCCATAATCAACAGGAAGAGGTAAGGACTTAAAGCCGACCCTTGATGCAAGCCTACAGCCACACTGAACTTATCGGTGTTGCCAGCAGCCGACCGGACGTAGGTACTAGATTGTCTGTACATAGCACGAATCAACTCAACATACTTCCCAGGCAAACCTTTCTCTTTCAAGGCCCACCACAACACATCCCGAGGTACCCTATCATACGCTTTCTCAAGATCAATGAACACCATGTGCAAGTTCTTGTGCACACGTCTGTACTTCTCGCACAATTGACGGAGAGCGAAGGTGGCGTCCATTGTCCCTCGACCTGGCATAAACCCAAACTGGTTCGGGGTAATCTCACTCTCCTCTCGCAATCTTTTCTCTATTACTTTCTCCCATACTTTCATAGTATGTGACATGAGCTTTATCCCTCGATAGTTGTTGCAGTCCTGTACATCCCCTTTATTCTTGAAGATGGGCACTAGCGAACTATTGCACCATTCTTGTGGGATCACTTCTTCATACAACAACTTATTGAAGAATAAAGTCAGCCACATACATCCATCCTCTTTTAAACACTTCCATACTTCCACTGGTATGTCATCAGGGCCCATGGTCTTTCCATTTTTCATACATTGAACTGCCTTTCTTACTTCATCCATGCTAATTTCTCTCAACAAACCCATATTTACTTGTACCTCTTTGAGCACACCACTCCATTCATTCTCTTCGTTCATCAACTTTTCAAAATAAACCTTCCATCGCTCTTTTATTTCGTCATCTTTCGACAAGACTTTACCGAGTTCATCTTTCATACATTTTATATGCATTATATCCCTCGTTCTCCTTTCTCTTAATTTTGTAATCCGGTAGAGCTCCTTCTGGCCTCTAGGGCTGTCCAGTAAATTATATAACTTTTCCTGCGCCTTAGCCCTGGAAACTGCAACCGCCTTTTTTGCCTTCCTCTTCCATTCTTTATAAATTTTCTTTTTCTCTTCTTTCAAATTATCATTTCCGGTTTCTACATTCTGCCATACTTTAAACGAAATTTTCTTTTCTTTTAGCATCTTTTGCACATCTTCATTCCACCACCATGTATCCTTTTCTATCATGCCTTTACCTTGCGATTCTCCAAACACATCTTTTGCTACTCGCCTTATACAATCCGCCATCTCTTTCCAACATTCATCCACAGATTTTCCTTCCATATCCTTCATTTCTATCATTTTATCTACCACTTGACTCTTAAACATACTTGCACACTCCTCATTTTCTATCATACGCCATCTGATTTTGGGTGGGGGCCGTTCTTTGTTCCTACTGGACGAGACACTGACTGTTACGTCCATCAATATGAGCCTGTGTTGAGAGACTAAGCCTTCACCTGGCAACACTTTACAGTTTTTGACTGTTTTGAGACTGTTTCGTCTCACCAAGAAAAAGTCAATTTGGGTCGCGTGCTGGCCACTTTTGTAAGTGATCAGGTGTTCGTCTTTCTTTTTGAACCAGGTGTTAGTTATTGCCAGGTCAAAAGCCGAAGCAGCTTGCAGCAATGTCTCGCCATCAGTATTACGGTCTCCGTACCCCCAACCACCATGCACTCTCTCATAACCGTACTTCAGACTTCCTACATGCCCATTAAAATCACCCCCCACAAACACCTCTTCACTCTCCTGTACATTCATCATCACACAATCGAAGTCCTTCCAAAACTTTTCTTTTACACTATCCTCACATCCTGATTGGGGTGCATACGCACTAATAACATTTACTATCATACTCTCCACAACCACTTTAATAGCTATCACTCTATCACTTACTCTTTTAACATCCACCACACATTCTTTTAACTCACTATCCAAAACTATGCCCACACCATTCCGTTTGCCATCACTTCCACAGTAATAAAACTTATATCCTTCTCCTAATTCTCTTGCTTTTGCACCCTTCCATTTCGTTTCTTGCAAACACGCTATATTTATCCGTCGCCTTTTTAAAACATCTGCTAACTCTCTTCTTTTTCCAGTCATAGTACCTAAATTCCAGCTCGCACACCTCAATCTTAATTCTCTCACTCTCCGAGCTTGCGTCTTACGTCGCACCCGCCCGTCCTGGTGCGACAACCCTTGTCCATTTCCCACAGGAGCCGGGTGCTGCCCCTGCGCGTCGCCTGTGGGGTACGCCCTAGCCCTATCGCACATCATATTTTTCCAGACCATGATGCAAAAAGGTTTTGGCAAAAGTTTTATAGCCGGCCGCCTGCCTGACGCCAACCCTCCTTGGGAATGCTGTTGTTGGTGGTTTACCCGCCACCGCGCGGGACATTGATGCTTACCGCCGGCGCAAAATTATGTCACCTCATCATTATAAGTCTCAAAACACGTTACAACTTTGTTGCTATACGTAGCGTCGATTGATCGTAGTCTACTTGAACCACATGTGACCCTAGTGTATTTTCCTCCGCACCCCCGACTATAAAGGATTCATCATCCACCTTAGTTACACAATTGCATCCAGGATGATTACACAATGTTGCAGTTAATGTCTACAGCGCACTGTAAAACGAACGCGTAAGAATAGGTAAATTAGGAAAACGACCCTTACTGCAACGAAATAAAGGCGCTGTTAAAGTCAAATTGTTACCATAGACTGCAAAAGCATTGGACTGACCGCCCCAGATGTAGGTCACCAGTTAATTGGTGTTCCGGTGCAGACCACTACGATTTGTGTGAATATTTGCTCAATTGCACTGAAAAATTACGTACGTTCACGTACAGAACCCGACTGTAAATATGGGACATCGAGTTTAAGAAAAAGTTCGTCTTTGTAAGCACCCTAACTCATTTTATCTCGATTGTAGGTTTGCAGCTTCTACATTGTCAGTCTCGGCCACAGAAATTGTCTATCCCATCAAAAACATAACATGTAGCAGTTTTTTGCCGTAAAAACTTGTGAAATCGAATGTAAACCAAGTCAGTTAATTTAGTACCTACCTATCTATGGGAGCAGCTATCCAATCCCTTTGTCATAAATGGATACGTTGTTAGTTAACTAACAATATTTTATAGTAACCATAATCAATACTACATTTCTTCACTTCTTTAATAAATAGAGTAACTTGGCAATTGCACACAACAACATAATCTACTACGTAATTTTAATAGTCCTCCATCTAGCACGCGCTAATATTGGATAGATTTTGAGTTAAATTGAACATCACATCTAAACGACTAGTCTTATTTCTTTGAAAAAAATATATGTAACACTAGACAATTTTCATCGTAATTTAATATATGAATATTTGAAATTATATTTTTATAATATAGTGTTATTAATTTGTAAAGTTGTGTCTAAGGCGGATAAAAAATTGAGAATCACGCAAAAACTATAAAAGCGTATTTTTATGAAACCTACACCATTTTAAAGATCATTTAATTATTTATAATTTTATTCTCAGTGTTTTAGTTTAATACTTGTTGTTTTATGAGTAATAAATTAATAATGCGTCTAATTTCGGACAGCGCTCCTAGACGGGCGAGTCCTATTACTGAGTGGGCATACGACGCATTACGTGAGCTCAGCGCAGAACATGCAAGCTAAATACTCAAGGTCGTTGGCAGCTAATAGCGCCTTAACCCTCATAACAAATAAACAAACGTTCACGACTCAACCCTATCAAATGCAGGGTTGCAGGGTATCGGCGCCGTTTTCACAACATTACACTGAACGGACATATAATCTTATGTTGTAGTTACACATGATGTTGTTATGGAACTCTTATGGGTGAATATCTTTTGTTAAGAGCCTCTGATACTGTGGTTTGCACAAAACGATTTTGTTTGTTGCAAGCTTCATCTTCGAACACATCATCGCTCACCATCAGGTGTGATAGTGGTCAAACACGAGCCAACCAATGAAAAAAAAAACAAATGAGGAACAAGTTTTAGACTATTTAGTCTAAAATAGTATAGAACAAAGTCGCTGTCTGCGTCTATCTGTCTGTGTGTATATAATTTGCATCCGTGCGCAGCCGAAGCGGCCAACTATCTTGGGGTTGGCTTCCAGTCTAACCGAATGCAGCTGAATACCAGTATTTTTCTTGGAGGAAGTTGTTCGTTTCCATGGGCGAAGCCGGTTCTTGGAGTGTGGCCGCACCTTTCCGTTACACCCTGTATAATATAATATATAATATAATATGCTAAAGAAAAGGAGCTACACCTGCCAACAAACTGCTATGCAGTTTGGCAGAGGTAAATATTCAAGGGTTGCTGTATTATTGTGAATAAACACTTTTTCATTTTTTTTTTTTTTTTTTTATCTGACCTCCACAACCCAGTTACTGGGTAATACGATACCCCTTGGTAAGACTGGTTGTCAGACTTTCGGGCTTCTGACGACCCGTAACGACTTTCAAAGATTGACAGCCGGGACCAACAGCTTAACATGCTTTCCGAGGCACGGAGGAGTCTCAGTATGTAAAGATGGTCACCCATCCATGAACCAACCCCGGCAAGCGTGGCTTAACCTGATGGGTCGACCCGTGCGGCTGTTATTACTTTAGACACGAGCTCCTCTCTTACACGTGGCTAGTTAAAATTAAAAGATGAGGGTTTTGGGCAGTCATTAGAAGTAACATAAAGGGGGCGGTGTGAACGATGACTAATTTTGGTTTGTTTTCTATAAGTCAGCCTTAGTCTAGTGTTCACAAGCGGTATTCCTGAGCACGAGGTCCTAAATTTTGGGTTGTTTTCTATAAGTCAACCTTAGTCTAGTGTTCACAAGCGCTATTCCTGAGCACGAGGTCCTAAATTTTGGGTTGTTTTTTATAAGTCAGCCTTATTCTAGTGTTCACAAACGCTATTGTCGAGCACGAGGTCCAAAATTTTGGGTTATTTTCTATAAGTCAGCCTTAGTCTAGTGTTCACAAACGCTATTCCTGAGCACAAGGTCCTAAATTTTGGGTTATTTTCTATAAGTCAGCCTTAATCTAGTGTTCAAAAGCGCTATACCTGAGCACGAGGTCCTAAATTTTGGGTTGTTGGTCAGCCTTAGTCTAGTGTTCACAAGCGCTATTGCCGAGCACGAGGTCCTTAATTTTGGGTTGTTTTCTATAAGGCAGCCTTAGTCTAGTGATCACAAGCGCTATTCCTGAGCACAAGGTCCTAAATTTTGGGTTTTTTTTCTTTAAGTCAGCCTTAGTACAGTGTCCACAAGCGCTATTTCTGAGCACGCGGTCCTAAATTTTGGGTTGTTTTCTATAAAGCAGCCTTAGTCTAGCGTTCACAAGTGCTATTCCTGAGTACGAGGTCCTAAATTCAATTCTCGAGTCGGGCAATGTTATTAGGTTTTTCTGTCTGGAATTTTTCAGGAGCTGCCCGGAATCTGGATTCTTTGCGGGTAATGAAAATAGGATTTCTATAACATGAAACTTGAACGTAATTGGTAAATGTGACGTATTCTGGCAGGGTCGCCATGTAGAGATAGGTGTAATTGAGTACACGATTATTTTTTTTAACTTTGTTAGGCACGCGTTTGACCACTATTTCACCTGATGGTAAGCGATGATATGGTCGAAGATGTAGCACGCTTGCCTTGATACTGATCTTTATTAGCAAACCATTCCAAATAAACATAGACATACATAGTTCTCTTCTGCGAAGCAGTAATGCTCGCGAAGAGGGAGGCGGCACACGTTAGGGAGATTCAACAGAGACCGAATCGCCCTAGCGCCCCCAGCAGCAGCCGTCGCAGGAGACGCCGGGGGCTGCGAGACGATCTCCGGCCACCGTAGACCCGGGCCTGCGGACGGCGAGTAGCGGGTAACTCGCCGTCCGATCAGCACCAGGCCCGAGAGTCGACGGCGCGTAGTATTCCACGCGCGCCTCAAAGAGTTGTCAGCAAAGGACGGGGCCTGCCACGGCCAGTGCCTGCCCGGGGGTGGAGGATAAATTCGAAAGAGTTACCTCGCCCCCGGGCGCGTAGGGCAGGGAGGAACAGGGGTGGGTTTTAGTCAGTAAGAGTCTGACACGCCCTTCCGCTCCACCCCAGAGCGGAAAGAGTCATTGGATGATTTCCCACCCCCCAAAAAAAAAAAAAAAAAAAAGACATACATAGTTCTAAGACACCTACACTACAGGTTTACTATGAGTATACAAACGTGAGGAATATGAGCAATGATGTTATGTTACGTATTTTGTGAGTTGAAGCATAATTTTTACTCCAAACAAACTATTACAGTCACTTTTGAACTGTCAAGAAGTCGGTCAGTCAGAAAGATGAAGCTAATTGTACATTCCAAGGCGTAGATCTCTATGGAGAAGAACGCACAAGAAACTCCATGGACACTCTTTTAAATCATGTCATGTAATTGGTACAAAAATCCTAGTTCCATATTTCTTGTTGCTTAGTATCGTTCTCGGTCCCATTACAGGATAAAAATATTACTACGGGTCCTACCATACGTTGTGTATCCGAAACACAACAGCAAAATAATCCCAAAACAAAACCAATTTGACTCGCCCTTAGTTCCTTCCACAAGGAAACATCGACACACGAAGCCATCAACTCAAACGTCACTCACACGCCATTACACCAAACTGACATTAAATCTAACGTTATCGCCCAACGTCCGCCATTTCCCGACGTCAGGCAACAATCTAGAGTAGTCCCGTGAATAAATCAGCAAGGGCACCTCTGATCCCTTAAATAAGTGGCTTCTCGTGTGTGAAATATCGAGTACGGGTGAGTTTGTGAGGACTATGCGTTACTCTGGCGGTGACGGGTTGGAGATGCGGAATAAGAAATTTGGTGATAATGATAATTATGTTTTTGAAGTTATACTTCTTTAGGCGCGTTATGAAAAAATTATGAGAGTGAAATTTTAAGATGCGCGCGCATCACTGTCACACAAAATTCACAGGTTGAAGTTAACTTAACCGATCCACCCTGAAGTTAGCTATGGTCTGTGGTTCATGAAGAATGATTGTTTTCCTTTTGTAAACTTTGTGACAGTTTGGTTTTTTATCTTGCTACGCCAAAGAAGTATAACTTCTTACGTGCGTACATAAGTACACACACACTTTTTTTTCTTAGGCGTCGTCTGATCATTGCGCAAATACGCGATCATCGAATTCATTTGTATGACAAAACTAGAAAGCGTCATTTGTCGAAGCGAGTACGCAATCGGGTCTGCCATACAAATAAACACGATTTATATCAGGGCGATACTTTAAAAATATGTCTGGTGTAATATAAAATCTATTTTGGTACAAATCCAAAAGGACAGCAGGTAAAGTTAAAATCTAAAACTTTCATAAATAGAAAGAAAGATCATAAATACAAGACACAATACACAATACAGTCCACATGTTAATATTAAACGAACACAATCTTAATACCTTAGTTAGATACATGCACCTACATATAAATTAAGTAGGAGTGGTGGGCACTATCTCAAGTCTTTTATGATATTGCATGCGCAATTTCAAAATAGTGTTAGTTATGTCTTATTTTATGAGACATTATTAGAAATTGTTAAAAAATAAATGTTTAATGCATAATGGTTCACTTTGTATTTCGATCTAAATTGTTATACATAATGTATTATAATAACAAAAATCAAAGGCTTACCTTGTAACATTCCGGTACTTAGTTTATTTGCGTAAGTTAAACATATATTTTAGGTGTTCGTGGTAAACACCCATACGAAGTGTACTAACAGTTGTTGTTCTGGGACTAACTGTTTGTTGATGCGACTTTTTTAACAGGTACGTTTATCTTGAAATTAATAATCTTCCCAAAAAATAAAATCACAAAAATACATTTTTCAGACATTTTCCATACAAAAATTAAACTCCTCCCCTTCTCCATACACCCGAGTGTCCCCGCCAGCGTAACACACATCACATCATTATTATTCAGACGGAGTGCAGAACGAAGCGACACGTACAGCGGGCATCCTTCAAGCAGGACGAATATTGTGACGGGACTATCCGCCTACCTACGATGTATTATAATGTAAAATTTTAACAGGTATTAGGTGTGTTAGTTCCTGCCAGGGTCGCGGGAGTGATCAAAAGAGTCCCCGCGCCCCTGGCACAGAGAACTGAAGGAACACGGGTAGGTTTTAGTCGCTCCCCCCATAGCGATAGAAGTTACTTCATGATTTCCCACCATATAAAAAAGGTGTTTTAGTTGATAGCCAATCCAGGTATACAATTAGATTTACACAATTATTATAAGTACATATGTATTTATGAAAGTAAAATCCTCCACTTCACTCGAGGCAGCCGCCGTGATAGTGGAAGAGACTCTCGAGTCGAGGTCGTCAATGTCAATAAATAAATAACTGTCAATTTGATTAAATAAGCCTGGGCCGAAGTTGAGTCGAGTGATATGACTCTTAAAATTTACACTTATTTTCATAAAAGCACCATCACACCACACACAGTTTGCACTTCATCAGGCCGTCATGGCCCATGCGAATTTTCTAGTGTAACTCCAATTTTTTTTTATTGGGAATTTTGGTATGGCTTCCTTGAAGAAAGTTGCTCATTTCCAGGAAAGAAAAAGAAAGAATTAAATTTATTTGGCTACAGTAAGGTTCACGCAAATTAACTAAAATTAAAAAATGTGACAATCATAAAAAGCACAGAAGCGGTATCTAAAATAGCACCAGGCATTTGTGTTACACCCTGTATATTAAAAGTTTGATGAAACGGTCCATAAAAATGATCGCATGGTCTTTTAGACAATGGCGGCCTAAATGAAAGCGATTTTTAATCACAATACCAAGACAACGATACGTCACGGTTGATTTAACAACCTCATCAAAATCTCCGTCGGCATTTTTTCCAACAACTCATTTAATCAGGCCAAAAACTAAGGACCTATGACTAATGCCAGTAACGGTCCCATTCATTAAAGGTACCAGGAAACTATAAAGCCATTGGTTCAACAAACCTGTAAACTCGAGAGCAACCGAAAGTCAACGTGTGTGGATTATACAATCACTTCCCTCGAGTAATTGCTTTCGTTTCCTTTAGACCCTTAAAAGGGACAAAAGCTAACAATGGAATATCGGTGTCTTCCTTTGGTCGGGTCAAAGGAGGTCTCGGAGGTCATACGGCGCCTAGCGGTCACTCCATGTGATCTAGGTGATGTCATGTATTCAAAAGCAATTGCTTATACTAACAACTACTATGTATATAGAAAACGGACAAAGATAACAAGACATAAATGGGTCGGGGATTTCAAAATAATACCTGGCAATATAAAAGTCAAGATCATACTATAAACGCATCTAATTAAGGTTATTTCTGACCAAGCATGCGAAAACTATATAAAGATTGACTGAGTTGGTACACAAACAGCCGCCTGAGAAACACTTAGATCTTAGCATGTCCTTATAAGTCAGCAAACAATTAACAAATCAAACATTATCCGCTAAAAGTGACGTCATTCGCAAATCTAACAAAAAAATGTATCTATTAAAGCCACATTCACAACGGCACTTAATAACAGGGGATGTCGAAAAGTTCCGTCACTGTAGCAATCATATTCTCATCTGCGAGCAGGAGGCTATTGTCAGAGAATTTAATTGACTGGAAGTGGGCTGGTCTGTGATAGCATCGAATACATCTGTCGTTTAAGATGTAATAGTTAATGTATGTAAAAATAGAGGCATTTGCATTGGGTGCCGTGGGAATTTATTAAAACAACATATTGGCATATTTAAACGTCTATAGCTAAACGCAATCGTCTTTATTCATAAGATAATTGACACAGAGCTGCTGCAAAGACAATTAAATACCAATGTTATAAATGAATTCTTACGAATAAGCCTCCGTGTACACCCAGGCATTATTAAAAACCCCTAGAAATTAAAAGTCACGCTTGTTTTAAGAGTGAGTTTTAATTTCTATAAATTCCGAGGTCCGCAGGACACTTCTTTTTTTTTAAGCTATTGCATAGCTTCTATCGCGGGCCTTGAGCGTGGAGACCGAATCCAGAAATTCCGTAACGAAAATAACCTAACACCCCCCACTCCGACCGGCACAGCGGTGATACTTTTTAGTTTTGCCATCTATCGATGAATCGTGATGATGACGATGACGATGATGATGATAATGATATTTATCTTGTTACGCCAAAGAAGTGTAACTTTCGTGGTAGTCTCCGAGTGCCACACGTCTTTTTTTTTGGTCATCCAATGACTTCTCCCGCTCTGGCAGGAGCGGAAGGGCGTGTCAGACTCTTACTGACTAAAACCCACCCCTGTTCCTTCCCTGCCTGAGTGCCCAAGGGCGAGGTAACTGTTTCGAATTTATCCTCAACCCCTAGGCAGGCATTGGCCATGACGGGCCCCGTCATGCATGCTGACAACTCTTTGAGGTGCGCGTGGAACACTACGCGGCGTCGACTCTCGGGCCTGGTGCTGATCGGATGGCGAGATACCCACTACTCGCCGTCTGCAGGCCCGGGGGTCGGCCGTACCGTCTCCACGATTTTTTTTAGTGATGCGAGGCACGCTCACGGTCGATCGACACCGATTGCGTTCGCAAAAATTAAACAGTTTCGCGCTATAATTTATTGAAAGTAAAACTCATCGTTTTAGCCCAGGTGTAAAAGGGGATATGGTAAACCAGTTATAAAAAAATCTAACTAGACTATAACCTATCTCTGTGGCAAATTTTATTCAGATCCGCCCCCTTAGCCAAATAACTTTTATAATAGCGCTAACGCCAACGCTTCGTGCAAAATGTATGGCAAGGACATTACCTGCGGAGAGAACCGTCACGTGACTAACGCCCAGTAATGTTTTTGATATAAATTTTTCACGAAGCGTTAGCGTTAACGTTAGCAGAAAAGTATTTTTCTAAAGGCTCTGAATGTATGGCGAATACATTACTGGGCGTGAGTCACGTGACAGTTTACTGTCTAACGCTTCGTGCAAAATGTCGTTGCCATACATTTTGCACGAAACGTTAGCATTAACGTTAACAGAAATGTATTTTGGCTAAGGGGTTGTTCAACTGTTCTGGCGTGATTGAGTAACACTTATTTATCCATCCAGATTTTCGCATTTCAATTAGTAGGATTGGCGTTTTTAGTTCTTTTTCGTCGGTTGCATTTTTTGTTAAAAAGTTTTTTTATCATTTGTTGTTATAGCGGAAACAGAAACACACATTCTGTTAAAATTTCAACTACCTACCTATTACGGATCATGAGATACAGCCCGCTAAAAGACAGCGGAGCCTTAGCAACACGGGCCCGTCGGTTACCCTTCTGGTACGGAACCCTAAAAATAGCTAATCACACAAAACTTTGAAAATCTCTCGAATGTAGCTAAAGAAACCAACAAGCTTTTTCTTTAAAAACAATAGCCATTCTCTAAGCAAAGACGAGTAATATTCTAGCAAAATCCTAGTACGAGGAAGGATATCATAATGCATTCAAATTTCAAATACATGCATGATAAAGTTTGGAGCAACGGAAGCTGGTACAAATTGTATTTCGTAACTAAAATTCCCAGTGGCCATTGTAAAACAGAGAACTTGGAATTTTAGCGGGATGGGATGTTATGGAGAATCATGGCATTGGATATATTTTAATACCATTATGCCTGTTACATAATGATACATAAGGGTATATTTAGATATTCATACGGTCGGACCCAAAACATACTTTGTCTGTCACAGCTAATAATATATTAATTTAAAAAAAAAAAAACTATAAAAAACACGCTTTCCTCACGCTTCACTGGTCATACATTGGTGCGGATTCTCTTGTTCAATAACTAAACTAAAATTAGAGAATTGCTATCTTTTAATAAAAGACAGTGCGAGAAAAGGACGGCTATAGCTATGCACTAAGTTAGAGACGGCAAACTAGTTTACGCCTTGCGCTTCGCTGTGTTTTTAGACGACATGTTTTTACGTGTACCCTTAATTTGTATGGAAATATTAGTTCAAACTAAATTTGACAGCTCTAATTTACGTCCGTCTCTTTCTTGTTTTATTAGAGAGAAAAAGATAGCAATTGTGCACAACAGAATCAACACCATTGCTATACAAACTAGACGTGTATGGAGTGGAGATAAAGTGGGATTATGGAGTACTGCTCGCATCTTTGGGACGAATCTGCCAGATACGAGCTTGATGCCCTGCCCAAAGTCTTGAGCATAGACACCGAATTGCTAGCCTGTCGGTTTTCTATCGGTTACATTTTGGGGAGTGTGCGACGGAATTGCATAATTTGATTCCGCCAAGCCTCATAGGACCACAAGACATACGGCGATGTGCCTCCGGTACATGGTGAAAATCCCATCCACACGCACAAAACGTTTTGAGAACATATTCATTGTGCGTACAGCTAGGGAGTGGAATTCCTTGCCAGAGTCTGTATTTCCTGATATAAACCGGGGTCTTTAAGTCAAAAGACCTAGAAGTAACCTATTCAAGGTTACTTCTAGGCAATCGTGTTCCATCTTCGACCACATCATCACTTACCATCAGGTGAGACAGTGGTCAAACGCGTGCCTATCAACAATAAAAAAAGACATGTATGCAAAATTTCAGCTCAATCGAAAACCGGGAAGTGGGTCAAAAACTTCTAAGATTTTTTGACATAGTTACAGTTGATGCTAAAAAAAGCATGTTAAAATACTGATAGGTTTAAGAATTATTCTAAATATAAAAATAAGGAATTATCAGACAACATAGACAAGATCGCAGGAAAGATGTGGATGAGACTTGCACAGACCAGGGAAACATAAATAGGAGGAAGCCTATTGATACTCAGCAGTAGTTTGAAGAAAGATGCCAATTATGATGGTGATGACTTAAGGCGATATTAACTGCCAATGACCTTGAGTGGTTAGCTTGCGTGTTCTGTGCTGAGCTTATGTAACGCTTCGTACGTCCACCCAGTAATAGGACTCGCCCATCAAGGAGCATTGTCCGAAATTAGACGCATTATTAATTTATTATACATAAAAAAATAGGCACTTATTATACTAAAACACGTATACTAAAATAAAAATAATTATTAATGATCTTTAAAATGGTGTAGGAAAAATACGCCTTTTAGTATTTGCGTGATTCTCAATTTTTTATCCGCGTTAGACATAACTTTACAAATTAATTACATTATGTTAAAAAAATATAATTTCAAATATTCAGATATCAAATTACGAAGAAGATTGTCTAGAGTAACATATATTTTTTTCAAAGAAATAAGACTAGTCGTTTAGACGTAATCTTCAATTAAAAATCATTAAGAGTCGTATAAATGCGCCTAAGGAAATGCATTGCATGAGAATTAGAACAACATAAGTATACGAGTGCAATCCTAAAATTAAAGTCAAGCACTTCCAATATTACTGGCTATATCATGAGCTATGTGTGTGAGTACTATGTCAATAAGAGACTCGAAGAAGTTAGACTGTTCATTTCAACATTTCAAGTAAAACGTAAATAGAGAATCTCAATTAATGATAGTGCTGAAAGCTGCAGGGACCTGCAAACATAAATATTACATCAAGAGCCAGGACTCACGACCGCGGCGCAGGGTTGCCAGGTCTCAAAACCGAAAATCAGGACAAACCAGTCAAAAAGTAAAAAAACAAGGTTTTTTTTTGTCATTTACCATAAACTCTTCTTAAATTCTAATGAAATGGTCAAATTTAAAAAGCCTAATAAAAGCCGGACGGAGCCTTTAGACAAAATACATTTCTGTTAACGTTAACGCTAAAGCTTCGTGCAAAATGTATGGCAAGGACATTACTGGGCGTGAGTCACGTGACAGTTCTCTGTCTAACGCTTCGTGCAAAACATCGTTGCCATACATTTTGCACGAAGCGTTAGCGTTAACGTTAACAGAAATGTATTTTGGCTAAGGGGGCAGGCCGGACACCGTCTTCTTTCTTTCTTTCTTTCAAAGAAAGTTGCGAGTCGGGCTAACGCACGAAGGGTTCCGTACCATATTCTATAAAAACAGCAAAAAAATCACGTTTGTTGTATGGGAGCCCGATTAAATATTTATTTTATTCTGTTTTTTTTTGTATTTGTTGTTAAGTCTTGTGTATGGATGTGGATGGCTATAAGAGTAGGGGCAGGCTAAAGAAACGATGGTTGGACTGTGTGAAAGAGGATATGGGTAAAAAGGGGGTGACTACAGAGATGACGACTAATAGAGGAGTATGGAAGAAAAAGACATGTTGCGCCGACCCCAAATAAATTGGGATAAGGGCAGGAGAATGATGATGATGATGTTGTTAAAGCGGCAACAGAAATACATCATCTGTAAAAATTTCAACTGTCTAACTCTCACGGTTCATGAGATACAGCCGGGTGACAGACGGACCGACAGCGGAGTCTTAGTAATAGGGTCCCGTTTTACCCTTTGGGTACGGAACCCTAAAAAGCCTAACTGTGTCCGGCTTTATACGGACACCTGGCAACGCTACGACCGTGCAGTGTTTGAATATGCATCGCGAAGACACACAGGTCCAACTTGGTAAACAGATGACAAAGTAAAATAGAAACGACATACATAAACCTTACCTTGGACGGTGCCGAATTGTATTTACCTTTTGGTAGCTTGTTTGGAATATATGCAGCAGTAATCTTGAATTAATGCAAAATAGTCGACAGATAAGCATATAGAATAATAGACAGATAGAAACGACAGATAGAATATAGACAGTAGAACATAATATATTTTTAAACCGCATGAGCTGGCTTTTAAACGCATATTGCCATCCGATATAGAGATGTTCTAGGGTAATGTTTTCACAGAAAAAAAAAACACTCGTTGTTTTTTTCTGCAAAAAACATTGGTAACATAGTTGGCAAGATATTTCTCGTCATAAACGTAGCTTTAAAGTATTGACAAAGAATATTTGAAATTAAGAGTCGACTTTTCATTAGTGCCTATTAGAGATATTATGACTAAGAAGTCAGAAGGAAAAAACTAATGACTATAGCAAAAACATAATGGCTAAGATAGTTAATCCACCTTTCACCAAAGATTCGAACACCGCACATCCACCAGCGCTATTAAATTCTTAATTAACAAAGTTCCTGCACTTCCTAAGCTTTCAAAGAAAATAAACATGGTCCAAAGCTTTCCTAGTTTAATAGAGCGGCTTTCTAGTCTCTCATAAATTTTCTAGACACCTCCAGTGTTTCAGACAGCACTAAGTGATGCCCGACGGCGTTTTCTTTACTTTGAAATAAACGCAGTGGACGTGAATAACAGCTGGGATGCTAATCGGGTACGATTTGTTCATAGATTTATTAGACTTCCGATTAACGAAACGTGGGTTAAATTCTGTTGTTTGTCTTTTTATTGGACCGGGTTTATCTTTGGTGGATCTAGTTTAGGTGCAGTAATACTCGTAACTTACCTTTAAATGAGAGGCTATTAATCAATGATATTGTACACAAGATATGTTACGTTCATAGTTACCGACGACGTTTAAAATTTGGTCACGCGGTATATACCAATATACAAGTACCTATATACCGATATACATATATGCACAGATAATGACAAGTTACACTAATGAATGTGAGTACATAAGATAGAAGAAAAAGACATTTTGCGCCGACCCCAAATGAATTGGGATAAGGGCAGGAGAATGATGGTGATGATATATTTCTTCCTAAATCTTTGCGAATTACAGACGTTAACACTTATTTCAGCTCTTGTAGCAAGTATAAATCAACACCAAATCTTGGTCTCGTGTTTCCAATAAATCGTTGACCACTTAACCATTTACTAATTTCTCGGGCACCATTTCAAATCCCTTAATAGTCCCTTTATTTTTTGCTCTCGCCGCCTCACAGATCTCACAATAGGACCCTTTGTAACCAGGCTCGGTCCGACCTTTTTACAATGTCTGTCCATTGTCAAAGACTATTTATAGGCTTTTTTTTTTAACTTGTCTGAACTTGTCGAACGAATCCGACAGGTCCCGACATGATTTCGTAACGGCCAAAGATAACAGTTCCAATTTCAAAATTGAGTTTATTTTTTTAGGGCTGTGATTTTGCCTTTGTCATTTGGAGGTGCTCTTGAGTGTCAGTGATTGGATTTCTTAGGTTTTGAGCATTACGAAATACGTTTGATACAATTCTGGCGGTAGAAGAAAGCAGTGTTATACAACCTGAAGGTCAATTGTCATACTTACTAAACGTTCAAAGTCAAGTCTTTTCTCAAGACAAGTATAAGTTCAAGTTTGCTTTTATTACCCGACGATCCCAAAAAGAGGCTAATTTTTTTCGAGAGTAGGTATGTATTTATGTATGTAGGTCGTATGCAAACGCATGATGCAAACTCAAAAAATATAAACATAATAGGACAGCTTATATACAAAGGCTAGCTTAACCCGAAACAGGGTTCCCAAATACAACAAGAAGTTCGATCAAAACATTCTTAAAAAAAACTTTTTTACAAAAAAATAGAACCGACTTCCAAAAAAAGTGCAAAATAACTTTAATTTCGGTAGTCGGTGTTTCTGTTTTGTGTCTTCGTTTTTTGACACCGACTTCCGAAATTAAAGTTATTATGCACTTTTTTTGGAAGTCGGTTCTATTTTTTTGTAAAAAAGTTTTTTATTTTTCACTTTTTAGTTGTGGTTCCCCATTAAACTGTGTTAACAATTCTTATACATACATAAAATAGCAGCAATCGCGGTTGATTTGCTGTCAATTTTTGAAGAGTTCCGTTGTCTGTCTCCGAAACCCATCACCAGATCTTTTTGATTTAAATGGGACCATTTCGGAATAAACCCCTTTCGAACAAAAAAAGAATTTTCCAAATCCGTCAATATATGACGGAGTTATGCCCGAACATACATAAAAAAAAAAAAAAAAAATACAAACATCCCAATTGATAACCTCCTCCTTTTTCGAAGTCGGTTAAAAAATATAGGAATTGTCCCTCAGAACTCAACCAGGTGGTAAAGGAGCCGTGGTGGCCCGGTGGTAACCGATGGTGGCCGCGACTTACAAGTTGTAAGTCGTGTGTTCAAACCCAGGCAGGCGCTTTGCCTTATATAAATTATTCCATAACCACTGCTTTCAAAACGGTAAAGGAAAACATCGTGATAAAATTGGCATGTCCTAGAACCAAAAGTTCGAGACATGTGACATCCACCGAAGCGCGTTGGGCCCGCGTGGTGGAATACGACCCACACCCTCTCACAGAGAGGAGGCCTGTGCCCCAGCTGCGGGCACATTATAGACTGATAATGCATGTTAGTAAACAAAAATAAATCAATCTGCTAAGCCTTTTCCCAACTATCTTAGGGTATTTTACATGGAGCGACTGCCTTTCTGACCTCCACAACCCAGTTACTGGGTAATAGGATACCCCTTGGTAAGACTGGATGTCAGACTTTCGGGCTTCTGACGGCCCGTAACGACTGTCAAAGATCCACGATTGAAAGCCGGGACCAACGGCTTACCGTGCTTTCCGAGGCACGGAGGAGTCTCGGCATGTAAAGATGGTCACCCATTCATTGACCAACCCCGGCAAGTGTGGCTTAACCTGATGGATCGACCCGTGCGGCTGTTATTACTTTAGCCACGAGCTCCTCAATCACATTTATTTTTGTTAAAGTAGGATTTTATAGAAAATTTCTTTCAACCGCGTAATAAACACACAAAAAATCTTCAACCCATTCCAGAATTCCTTTACATTCCCACAGGATATTATTATCACAAACGATTCATAAATCGATATATTATACAATTCTCCCAGAAATTAGGTATAAAGCTGGCTTTATGCGCCATAAAATGTATGGAGATGAAATTACGTGTTCCATACAATGTATCAGCGCTAAACGTATGTGTAATACCGGCATTATGAGTTCTGGTAATGGTGGTGCCATGAAGCATTTGGTTTAGGGTGTAATAAAATGATAATTAATATTTAAGACCATCTTTACTTTGAGGTGTTGGACAGAAATATAATTATCATCACTGTTTACTAGCATGCATGCACCAGTGCTCGTGGCTAAAGTAATAACAGCCTCGTGGCTAAAGTAATCCAGGTTGGTCCATGGATGTGTGACCATCTTTACATACCGACACTCCTCCGTGCCTCGTAAAGCACGTTAAGCCGTTGGTCCCGGCTGTCAATCGTGGATCTTTGACATTCGTTACGGGTTGTCAGAAGCCCGAAAGTCTGACATCCAGTCTTACCAAGGGGTATCGTATTACACAGTAAAATAATGGTATTCAGCTGCATCCGGTTAGACTGGAAGCCGACCCCAAGATAGTTGGGAAAAGGCTAGCCAGATTGATTGATTTTTGTTTACTAGCATGCATAATCAGCCTATAATGTGCCCACTGCTGGGACACAGGCCTCCTCTATGTGAGAGTGTGTGGGCCGCATCCACCACGCGGGCCCAACGCGCGTTGGTGGATGTCACATGTCTCGAAGTTTTGGTTCTAGGACATGCCGATTTTATCACGATGTTTTCTTTCACCGATTTAAAAGCAGTGGTTATGGAATAATTTGTAACACAAGGCAAAGCGCCTGCCTGGGTTTGACACACGACTTACAACTGGTAAGTAGCGGCCACCGCCGGTTACCACCGGGCCACCACGGCTCGTTTACTAGCAATCCTAAACAAATAGTATTGATGACACCAGCCAGAACTATTTCATTGCAATGACCACTTGTCTGTTCTACCGAGAACGAATGGGTTTAAATCACTACGCTTGCTCTGAGTGAGCAATTTTTTGGAAATATTTGGACTTATATTTTTTTTTATTTCAACACATTGCCGATTGAGTATGTACGAGTATGTATGGTATCGGTATGGGCACGCTCAGCACAATTTTATTGTATCTTTGTGTACCTACTGTCATTTTCTTTACCTTTTATTTGTTGCTGTTGTGTTGTGGCTGTGTCGAATAAATGTTTATTCTATTCTAAGGTCGTGGGTTCGATTCCCACCCAGGACAAATGTTTGTGTAATGAGCACGATCATTTGTTCTGTGTCTGGGTGTAATTTATCTATAATATGTATGTATTTAGAAATATATAAGTATGTTTATCAGTTGTCTAGTACCCATAACACAAGCTCTGCTTAGCTTGGGACTAGATGGCGTTGTGTGATAGTTGTGGAATATTATTATTATTATTAGTATTCTATTCTATTGATGGTGTAACGTAGTGGCGTTACAATCTTAATTAAAACATAAACATACGGAAAAATCCAGAGACCAAAAGCCACAAAGCAAGCATAGACAATTTTAGTTAACTGACAACACTATAGTCTTTGGATTCTATGACATCTGTCAATGACGGCGTAGATATAAAAACGTCTTCCAGTACAACGTGGAGCCCTTTTTCATCTGAATCCAGCTGTTGGCGTGAGACCTCATACTCACCTTGTTCTGTCGAACACCCTTGAGCCGTGAAGCGATCGCCAAATCCTAGCAGTTGCACGTTTGCATTGGCAAATATTTGCCAACTTAATTACGTGTTCTTCAACCCCTGTAATTGGGGTCCCAGATCCGGATTCCCACATCTGGATTCCTAGTTTCGGAGGGAAGATTTGGAGCCCTAAGCTCCGAGCACCACCTACATCGTACCCTATCGCAGCCATCCCGCCGCAAAACATCGTGCCGCCGCCACCAGGCTGCTCGCCACGTTGGCACGCACTACGCCGGGTGCTGATTTGCCCGCGTGGTACCTGCCGGCCGTCGCCTTCCGGGCCTTGACGACCTACGAGTCGGCGGCACGCTCCACGCCGGGTATCCAGTTACCCGCGTGGCCTCAGCAGGCCGTCTCCGAGCCGGCTAGACCAGCTGCCGGCCGGCCCATCCTGGTTCCTGTCGACCCTGCGAGCCGGCGCTGCCGCCTGTCGGCCAACACCTCCGGGGCAAACGCAACGTGGCTTCCCCGAGACACCAAGGCTGAGCCAGGGCAGTAGCGTGCTATCACCCGGGGAATTTTAAAAATTGTGACTGCAAACCTACCCACACCCTTTCTCTAATTCAAATATATATTTTTTAACGTTGACCGAGGTACGTGTTGTCATTTTTTTATCCCACGTAGGCTCCTTACGTCTCAATGGTTTCTTCCATTTATTCGACTGCAGTGCAGGTGCTCTAAGATTGGATCACGGTTGTTTGATAGAGTCACCGCGGTCTTGGCAAGGACTGAAGGAACACGGGTGGATTTTTAACCCGTGCGTTTTTTTTTATATTTGAAAGCAGGTTCTCTACCGATGGTTTTTAAGCGGCCCCGACACGTTCAATTGCGATTGTCAATTGTTTGCGCTAACTCTGGACGATCATCATTCTTCTGCCCTTATCCCAATTTATTTGGGGTCGGCGCAACATGTCTTTTTCTTCCATACTCCTCTATTAGTCGTCATCTCTGTAGTCACCCCCTTTTTACCCATATCCTCTTTCACACAGTCCAACCATCTTTTCTTTGGCCTTCCCCTACTCTTATAGCCATCCACATCCATACACAAGACTTTCCTCACGACATTTTCTTCATTCCTCCGCATCACATGCCCATACCACGACAACCGATTTCCACACAATTTTTCAGTCAGCGGTGCCACTTTCAGACTTCCTCTTATATACTCATTCCTAATTCTATCCATGCGCGTTTTTTTTTTTTTTTTTTTTTTTTTGGGGGGTGGGAAATCATCTAATGACTCTTTCCGCTCTGGGGTGGAGCGGAAGGGCGTGTCAGACTCTTACTGACTAAAACCCACCCCTGTTCCTCCCTGCCCTACGCGCCCGGGGGCGAGGTAACTCTTTCGAATTTATCCTCCATCCATCCATGCGCGTAACACCACACATCGCTCTTAGCATTCTCATCTCAGCTACGTGCAATTGCTTTTCATTCATCCCTTTTGTGGCCCAACATTCTGAACCATACAAGACAGCAGGTCTGACCATTGTTTTATAAATCTTCCCCTTAAGTTTTAGGGGAATGCGGGAGTCACAGATAGTCCCGGTGACCTGCCGCCATTTCATCCATCCAGTGTTAATACGATCGCGTTATAAATTCCCGGTCCTCGATATTACGTGGGGTATCTGCCATGTTTGTTTTGACTGCTGTCAGACGCGCAAATGACGGAAACGATTGTCAATGACTCAGTTGAAATATCAATTAGCAGCTTCAATGGCTCGTTAATGAGCATCAATTAAATTTTTCATCAATAGCTTTCAATCAGGTAAATGCGATTGACAATATCTTCAATTGTACTCGTAAACGATTAATCGCAATTGACAATGACGTAAAATTGACAATCGCAATTGGACGTTTCGAGGCCGCTTAAGACGTGTTTTATCAAAATCGGTTGAACCGTTTCAAGGTTTTTTTTTTATTGTCGATATGCACGCGTTTGACCACTAACTCACCTGATGGTAAGCGATGATGTGGTCGAAGATGGAGCACGCTTGCCTAGAAGTAACCTATTCACTGTTGACTTAAAGACTCCCAGGTTGTAGCTATCAGGAAACACAGACTCCGGTAGGGAATTCCACTCCCTAGCTGTTCGCACAATGAATGTTTTCTCAAAACGCTTTGTGCGTATGGATGGGATGTTTATTTGCTATATTTGTTTTTCATCGCAGCTAACTGAATGAACACGGCTGGGTTTTAGTCTGTAAGAGTCTGACACGCCCTCCCGCTTCACCTAGAGCGAGAGAAGTTATTTGATGATTGTCTACCCAATAAAAACAAAGACCCTGGCGAAGACGCCGACGCCTATTGCCTGTCAATAGGCGTCAAGCCTAAACTCGGGAGGAATGGAAATAAGAAGAGCTTTGTCCTACAGTCGGAGAAAATGGACTGAAAATAAATAATAAATAAATATGGTTTTCAGTTAGCCAACTGACTCAAGAGTTAGTCGAGCTCGAAAAGTTTCGATTTTTTTCTAAAGGTTGTACGCACAATTAATGTTTTCTGAAAACGCTTTGTGCGTATGGATGGGATATCCACCATGAACCTGTGGCACTTCGCTGTACGTCTTGTGGTCCGTTGATGAAACGGCAGGTCATCAGCTCATTTGAAAGAAAAGAAAGAAAAATAATTTATTTGCCACAAATTAACGACATTAATTTATTTGCCACAAATTAACGACATTAATTTATTTGCCACAAATTAACGACATACACAGCAGAAAAAAAGTTAGCAAAATCATATTTTTGCTAACTTTTCTTCTTTTTTCTTTGTCTTTTTCTTCTTCTTCTTTTTTTTGCTTCTTCTTCTTGCTTTTTTTCTTCTTCTTTTTCTCTTCTTTTTGTTAACTTCTTTCCTTTTTTCTTTTTTAAATGTTCGTTTATCTTGTAAGCGTTGGCGATATTTATTTAATCTTGTACTCAGTAAGAGTATGAAACGCCCTCCTAGAGCTCCCGAGAAGTCATCTGATAAATTCCCACCCCATAAAAAAGGTTTATTGCATGGTTCTCAGTGCTGTTAATATTCCCACAGTTAAGGCCCTACCAAAAAAGTATAAAAACTGGCCGTTTCTGACTCTTTTGCCTTCTACTTTGGATACGAAACATTCCGAGACCTGTTTTAACAACGTAAAAATACTTTATCCTCTTTGTAACAAACGTGACGTTGGATTCTTTAATATTTATTTTCTACGCTATGCTACGATTTCTTATTCAATGAGGGCGCCACTTGGCCGGTAGTAGACCCTTAAATACATCGTCCAAAAGCATTATCCAAATTCCTTCTCCCAATCGAGCAACCATTTCTGCTTATCACCAAAAAAATACACAATTCAGGCTCACTTAGCACCTGAGAACTGTTCCCAAAATCGGTAGAACAAATTATAATACAGTTACATCGAAAACTTCGTCGATTTGACGCGGCACTTTCTTAAATCACCGCGGTGGAGTATCGACCGCAAATTGCATAATTTCGCCCGCCGACACCGCCCGTCATAATAACAACACGACACAATAATATGGGGTGTGGTACAAGTTATAGGAAATAAGAGACGTTAAGGTAACATTGTAAACTTTGATCATGTATGTATCTTAGTATGGGAGGAGCTCGTGGCTAAAATAATAACAGCCGCACAGGTCGATCCATCAGGTTAAGGGTCTACTACCAGCCAAGTGGCCCCCTCACTGAATAAAACTCCGTAGCATAGCCTAGAAAATAAATATTAAAGAATCCAACGTCACGTTTGTTACAAATAGGATGAAGTTATTTTTACGTTGCTAAAACAGGTCTCAGAATGTTTCGTATCCAAAGTAGTAGGCAAAAGTGACAGAAACGGCGCCGTTTTTGGTACTTTTGTCTACTACTTTGGATACGAAACATTCTGACCATCTTTACATATCGAGATTCCACCGTGCTTCGGAAAGCACGTTAAGCCGTTGATCCCGGCTGTCAATCGCACAAGCAACTGAAGGAACAGGGGTAGGTTTTAGTCAGTAAAAGTCTGACACGCGCTCCCGCTCCACCCAGAGCGGGAGAAGCCATTGAATGACTTCCGAACAACCCAAAAAGAAAGAGCGCTACAGAGAAATTCCTAATTAAAATACCTAGTAACTCTTCACACGACCTATGAATCAAATTGGACCCAATGCTCTATTTTTCTTAGCTTGTCGATGGTAAATTTAGTTTTTTTTTCTTTGATCCAATTTTTAGCTGCAACAGCCCCTTATATTGACGCAATCATGGTCCTCACGTCCTACACGTGACAGGTGACAGGGCATGCTAATTAATAAGTTGGACTTACGTGCACTAGTTCAACGAACTGACCATAAAGCGAAAATAAGTTAGTCATAAGTAGTTTAACTCGTTAGGGATGGAATGTTATCTAACGGCTAGATTTTTAATCTCATAAAATATTTTGCATACCTACCGAAACTTGATCTATTTTAGGGTTCCGTCCCCGAAGGGTCCAAACGGAGCCTTATTGCTGTCACTCACGTATCCTTCTGTTCGTCGTCTGTCACACAGGTTTTACAGCCAAACGGTTGGTGCTCAGTCTTCAAATTACAAAGAACTGACTGAAAAGTTGTGTGGAAATCGGTTGTCGTGTTATGGGCATGTGATGCGGAGGAATGAACAAAATGTCGTGAGGAAAGTCTTGTGTATGGATAAGGATGGCTATAAGAGTAGAGGAAGGCCAAAGAAACGACGGTTAGACTGTGTAAAGAGGATATGGGTAAAGAAAGAAAGAAATTATTTATTTGCTGATAATGTAGGTATACATATAAGTTGGAAGGTTTCTGAATTGTCCCGATACATTTTGCCTTACGGCATGCAAAATATTACAATTGAATTTTATTAGTTACACTCATTACAATTATTATTAACAATAGTCAAAATTTGATTGGTAGGTACAGATCAGCCTAAAAAAATAGATGAATAAAATATAAATCTCGCGCTATGAACAATGAAGAATATACAAACAAAAAGGAGTGACTACAGAGATGACGACTAAAAGAGGAGTATGAAAGAAAAAGACATGTTGCGCCGACCCCAAGTAAATTGGGATAAGGGCAGGAGAATGATGAAGCATCTTGTTGAACCAAAGCCACCATTTCCCACCCCCCAAAAAAAAAAAAACGGAACCCTAAATGTGCGATGTCTATTACGCACTTGGCCAGTTTTAAGGGTTCCATATCCGAAGGGTCCAAATGGAGCCCTATTGTTGTAACTCACGTGTCCGTCTGTCTGTCTGTCCGTCCGTCGTCTGTCACAAAATTTTGTTACGAAGATTTTTTTAACTTCCCAATGACCTATGAACTTGAAATTTAGTGTTAATGTCTATTATTACGTATACTTTACTAACAAATACTAATATTTGGTACGGAACCCTTAATGTGCGAAGTCCAACACGCACTTGGCCGGTTTTTTATTTTATCGGATTAAACTATGTGTGGTAATGGAATTCATATGTTTAATTCTAGATAAGAGATTAAGTAATAGATAACTTAGTTTAAAACTAGATTATATAAATAAATCACTTTATTTATAATCTACTAGCACTTCGTTCGCGACTTCGTCCACGTGGATTCCGGACTAAATATGTATAATGTTCAGCTTAAAGCACTCAGGAATAATGTAGCTTACTACTGATGAATTTTCAAAATCGGTTCAGTAGTTTCAGAGATTACTTCCTACAAACAAACTTATAAACTTTACGTCTTTATTATATTATTAGTGAAGATAAGCTATGACTGTATTTAAAAACTTGGCAATGTTTTCCACGCACATTCCTGACACCAAGTAGTTCCCACGGTCTTTGAACTCAAAACAAGTCGCTTAAAAATGCAGTTTATTTCATAATTATACCAGATTATTATTTATGAACAAGATCTTTTATATAAAAAGTTAGAAATTAATTCCTAATTTGTGTTGCAAACTGATAATAAATAATATTGAATACAGTTTCAAATACACAGTTTGATAAAATAAATTTTACGAAACAAGCTATAGGTGTAATAACCAATACTTCTTCATTATCATCATCATCATCAGCCTTTAAATGTCCCCACTGCTGGGGCACAGGCCTCCTGTCTGTGAGCCCTCTCACATGTGGGCTGTAATCCACCACGCGGGCCCAATGCGGGTTGGTGGAAGTCACATGTCTTCGAATTTTTGGTTCTAAGATATGCCGGTTTCCTCACGACGTTTTCCTTCACCGTTTTGAGAGCTGTGGTGATGAAATAATATACACAAAGTAAACCGCCTGCCTGGTTTCGTTACTACTGGGCCATCACTGCTCTTAATTAAAATCATTTTGATTAAAAGACAAAAAAAAACCCGACTATAAAAAAGCACCAAAAAGTTCCAAACAAATCACTTTTTAAGCAGTCTGATGCAGTTGGTGGCAGTCATAATATTCATTCCAAGTCTACCACTACATGTAACCATTCGCTACAGCTCCTAACTCAGCGCGCACAAAAAGCCTCGGACAGCCGATACTATCTTCGATACGACTACAAAAAGAATCGCCGTTATTTCCCACGGGGTGCGGAATTCTTGTGCCATTTCGGACGCAAGCCTTTTGTGATCCCCGTCCGGCTGTCCGCTGGATTATTCGTTTAATATTGAAACTGTTTACACTGAAAATAGGTTGTTTTGTGTTTGCTGAAAGTGTTGTTGCTACAGTTTTTTTGTAGCACTTTCATGAACTGCTTTGCTGTGATGAGCACACTGGTATATCACTATAGGATTAAGTTACCGAAGTAATCCGTAGGCAGAAATAAGTTTATAGTTAAAAAAACATTTTTTTAAACAAGCTTTTATCCCGGCTATCTCAAATTAAATGTGCTCGGTGGGGTTATGTTGTTTTATTATAGAGATGCCGTGGCCAGCTTCCAGCTTCATCATCTGACCCTTTTTTTTCTTGGTGTAAAATGCTGCCCAAGACGAATCAATCGAGCCCAAACTCGGTGGGGTTATGTTGTTTTATCACAGAGATGCAGTGGCCACCTTCCAGCTTCATCATCAGACCTGATATTGTCTAAGCGTAAAATGCTTCTCAAGACAAATCAATCGAACCCAGACTCGATGTGTTTGTCTTGTTAAGTTCAGAAGTTCCCATGGCCATCTTCCGTCTCCATCATCAGACCAGCCCATACCACCATACCACCATTGGTACCATATCATTGTATTGTCACCGAAGATACATATATACAAACCTACGGGCCAACATATTCACCCGCACCGCCAATGCCCTGCGTTCCCGTTCAACATCGCCGTCATCTTTGCTAGCGATCTTAAAGATGACGGCGATGTTGAACGGGAACGCAGGGCATTGGCGGTGCGGGTGAATATGTTGGCCCGTAGGTTTGCTCGATTTACAGATGCGGTCAAAATCACGCTTTTTAAAGCATACTGCACATCTCTGTACTCGAGCGCCCTATGGATCAGCTGTACTAAACGTGCCGCCACGTTACTGCAGTGCATCTGCAATGTTTGCACAAGCAGGAATAGACAGCTTCTCAGCTGTAGTGCGCAAAAAGAGTGCGTCGCTGCTGTCCAGACTGCGAGGCAGTAGCAACAGCCTCTTGAGAATGATTGCTGATAGGTATGATGAAAGCCCCATAGTGAGGCATCTTATAAAAACCACCCTGTCTGTAGTAGAATATAAGTACTAACATAGTTTATAAGTTTAATTGTTTACTAACATCTAGAATTGTGTATGTGTGTGTAATGGATCATGTTGTCTGATTAATAAATATTATTATTATTATTATATATACACCAAATTTGAGTCCAATCGGACATCGGAAAGTGGGTCTAATTTGAGTTGCAAGCTTCCACCCTAACAAACATAGTTAGTTACATTGCAAGTTAATTATGAGCTTGTAAAATAGGGTTTTTACTAAACCTATTGAACTTGGAACATTAATATCATATTCCTTTGCAGTGCTGCAAGGAGTACAAAGTCCATGCCTATTTAGAAACATTTTCTAGTCATGGGCTTAACAGTATCCTGGCAAATTAATGGAGAATTACTCCGTGCTCATTTCATCGGCAATAAAGATACTCGTACCTCTACTGGTGGGGTTTCTCGGATGGCTCCGATCTTCGGTGTTTATTCAGCGTCTCTCTGTAGACCATGGCCCACCCCTCGTCTTATCGTCTGTACATGTCATGATCTAATGGCTGCGTCAGCGAATGGCGTTGCCGTGGCTGAATACTGAGTCAAACATCGTAAACCATCAAAATTTTAAGAAGAAGATGGTCAGATATGGCAGAGATAAATGCGAAATTGTCAAATACGTATAGCAGTTACACTGGCGAACATTTTGCAAAGCCAAGACACTAATAAATGTATCATCGCTATATTTTAGCATTTACAAATAACATCACATAGAATCCTATGTTGGCGGCATAGGTTGAAGAGTTTACACTCAGTGCCAAAGCACTTGTAGCAACCACGTGTGTCATAAAATGACCACATTTTACGACAACGCGGTGTAAAAGTTGATAGAGCCATATCTTAGTACAAGTTACAACCTAACGATTATCTACTTGCGGAATAGTGACCCTTTTATTGGCCCGACTTGCACTGGATGAAATGCGGTTGTAATAGGATGTTTACACTTCTCCAATCTTTAGTCGAGTGTCCACATAATAAACATAGTCAGCCTTTTCATGTTCCCATTGCACTGCTGGGACACAGGCCTCCTCTCTGTGAGAGGGTGTGGGCTGTTATCTACCATATTTTCTTTTTTTGGAGACTAGGGATTCATCTAATGACTTTTCCAACTCTGGGTGGAGCAGGAGGGCGTGTCAGACTCTTGACTAAAACCCACCCTTGTTCCTTTTGAATTTAGCCCCGACCCTTGGCAGGCCAAAATCCACCAGGCGCCTATTGCGGGTTGATGGATTCACATGTCTTCAAACTTTTGTTTCTAGGACATGTTTCCTCAGAATGTTTTCCTTCATCGTTTTGAGAGCAGTGGTGATGAAATAATTTACACCAAGTAAAGCGTCTGCCTAGGTCTGAACCCACCACCTACAACTTGTAAGTCGCTGTTGCCGTCACCACTGAGACACAACTGCCCTCAGTCGAGTATCCGGTGTCCGTATAAGTATAAATTAATTGTGTCATTTAAATCAGGTGCAGGTAACCCAGAAGTGACGCTATAAAAAAGTGTTTGAACTTAACAAATATCCACTCTTTCTAGGAACCAAGCTATTTGAATTTCTTAAGTTACTTAGCCTGCCTAAGCTATTTAAGATTCGTACAAAATAAGACCAGATCTTCGGTGTTTGTGCGGCGTTTCTCCGCAGATCATGGCCCACCTCTCATCTTGCTCCGCATGCCACCTGTACAAGTGAGGACCTTATAGCTGCGTCAGCGAATGCATTTGCCGTCGCTGAATACTGGGCAAAACATAATATTTAATTAAATTTGCAATCGACACGCTAAGAAGAAGAAGACCAGATATATAAAAGACTGTGGCTGAAAGGATCGAAATATAATTAACATCGAAGTATATTATATTTCAAGTGTGAAGCTCGTTTAAAAAACTTAAGATTGTGATCATAGATTAATCACTGTAACCACGTTTTTCCGAAATAATTAAATCGTGCATAACTTCGCTATACTTTCATCGACGGCGAACAACAAGCAATTGATAAATCGATTCCAATCTGTGGGTTACCGAACTTTCTCAACGATCAACTGTCCGTACATTTACAGTTACTGCACAAACAGTGTCAACCTAGTTAGGAGTAACAGCGTTCTGTGTTTCTTCACGAATGGCTGAGAACCGCTCTGTTTGAGTTTGTCCAAAAGCTCACTAATGTTTAGGAATAAGGTATCTACCTATCTATTCTTATTTGGGACAAGCCCGTCACACCATTCCCAAACCACTGTAACTTTTGTAAGCCAGAATCAACAGTGGCGACCACCAGAAAAACGCCGAGGTAAGAAGCCCGACGAGTCCTAGAGAAACTTGGGTCCCGCAACGAAATTAATCAGTAAAGACAGCGGAGGAGTAAGTAAAAAACATAATTTCCACTTCCCTCATAATCAAGCGGGAGACAGAACAAAGCTAGGCCATTAGGCACAAAGGGGGTATTTACAACTGGGGTAAGCCCAGTTGCCAAGTACCACTGGTTAAAAACACTAATATTAATGGGTCCTAAAATTGTGAGCTGTTACATTTGATTCCAATAATAGGTATGGCAAAAACGCTTGAACGCACGGAAATTCGTTCTAATTTCGACAAGGTCCGTGTTATAGACAACTCCAGACGTAGGCTGAATACTATCCAACATAATATTGCGTTCAGTTTGCCAAAGAGTACACGCCCATAGGATATGATGTGCGGATTATTCGTATTCGCAATCAGATGTAGAACATTGACATAAAGGCGAGGCAACAAGCTTGAAGGAAAATTATTTACCCTTAAAGTTGCCGTGACGTGTGAGAAATTGGGCAACACCTATCTATTGTGACATCCCTAGCATCAGCTTGACAAGAATCGACTTTACGATGATTTGAGCCCCTCTTTACATGACATACAACAGACAGAAAAAAAGTACTGTTTCCGAGAGAAAAAGCAATAACTTTCGACTGACACCATTGCTTTAGGACGCTAAATGGCGTTATGTGTCTTTCTAAATATTTTTCTCCCGTGCGAAGCCGGAGCGGGTCACTAGTAAGAATATAAAGTACAAATAACTAAATATCCCCGGCAAATAAAATGGTTGCAACATGCATACGATCATGGTAAAAACTGAGAGGGTTCCGTAGTCAAACTAAAATCCTTAATAAACCCCGTATTAAAAAAATATTACATGATAGGTGCTTACCCAAACTATCCTTCCGACCAAGAATTAAAGCGAGCCACACTCTAATATGTAGGTATCCTGCTAGGGTCGCAGGAGAGTTGGAAACTGAACACGAGTGGGTTTTAGTCAGTAAGAGTCTAACACTCCCTCCCGCTCCACCGAGAGGGGGAGAAGTAAATTGATAATTTCCCACCCTGAAAAAAACTCTACCTAATAAATGTATGAGAAGCGAAAGAAAAAGTTGGCAGAAGTATTTTCACAGCGCTAATTTATTGTCCAATTATGTGTTTGTAACTATTGTTTGTGTATTGAGTTTATTCATATGAGTAGGTACATCGTCACCTTTTTAATGTCCCCAATGCTGGGGCACAGGCCTCCTCTCTGTCAGAGGGTGCATGCTGGTTTCCTCACGATGTTTTCCTCGTTTTGAGAGTAATGGTGATGAAATAATTTACACAAAGTGAAGCGCCTGCCTGGGTTTGAACTCACGACTTACAGCCGCAACTTGTAAGTTGCGGCCGTTACCACTGGGCCATCAAACAACACATTATGTTTATCTTTGTATTTGTATGAATATTCATTAAGTACCTACTATTTTTGTCTCTGCATCGCCAAAAGGTTGACTAGTAAAAAAATGCCTGAAGCATTAGATCCGCCTCTGTACTTGTATCTTTATAATAAGTTTGCGCTGAAAGCAAAGCTGACTAATTGGTTGCAGAATTTGTCTTACGACGATACAGAAGACATTCTAACGATCACCTTATAAATTCGTAGTCTACTGATATTCCGATACAGTTGTTTGCCATGTCATTGTCTGTCATTGTCATGATTGTCGTTGTTTGTCATGTCATTGTTGTGTCAATTACCGAATCACTTTAACCTGATTGCATTTAATTAGGACAACCTATGTATAATGAGAAACTTTGGCTCCTGAGATACAAGTATCTTTTTACTTAGTTCAGGAGCCAGCTGTTCAACTTGTGTATTTTTACCACCGTTTGTACAATTTAGTTATGTGTATGACTAACTTGTGTGTGTGTTTCCATTTGTACAATAAAGTATATTATTATTCCATTTATTTCTATTTTTTATCTTACAATTTACATTTTTAAATATTAAAATATAAAAACATTTTAAAATATAAAAAATAGTATCCCACCGGTATCTGGATAGGGTCCAAGCTACCGGTGGTCAGGGCTCCTGAGAGAGGAACCTCCTAACTATGCGCACCGTGTCAAGGAGTACTGCCTTCTGGATCAAGCCCTTGATCCAGCTGCCCAACGAGAGCCTCCTTAGGTGTTCGTCGAGGCTCTTGGCTATTAAACCATTGGCCGCCACGACTATCGCCACAATGACTGCTGTATCCACCTCCCACATGTCGACAACCTCGCGAGCTAGATCAAGATACTTTGTTTGTTTATCTTTTTCAGCTTTCACGAGGTTCTCGTCATGAGGGACAGCTATATCAACAATCATTGTGCGACGCGCTAATCGATCTATCACCACTATGTCAGACTTATTGGCAACAATAATCCTGTCAGTGATGATAGATCGATCCCAGTATAACGTGATATTGCCATTTTCGAGAACTGGGTCGGGCACATATCTATAGTACGGTACTTCCGATTCCACAAGATTGTATTTAAGAGCAAGTTGCTGGTGGATAATCCTGGCTACAAGGTTGTGTCTATGCAAATAGTCTCCGTTAGCTAGACGAGAACAACCAGAAATAATGTGTCGTATTGATTCCCCGGGCCGGTGGCATGCCCGACAGATGTCAACCGTACCGTCCTTCACAATATATTTCCGGTAGTCATTCGTCATCATAACTTCGTCCATAATCGCACAGACAAAACCTTCGGTTTCCCCGAAGAGGTCACCAAAGCGCAGCCAGAATACGGACGCTAAGAGATCTACATCGGGCCCATGTAGGACCCGGTAAAAGCGCCCGTGAAGCTCCTTGCTCTGCCATACTTCCCTGCGGTCATTAGTAACCAGTACTGTAGGTTTGCGCCAGTTCTCTTTTGCCAAGGAGAGCGGGGTGAGGCCCTTGTCCACAGCGACCACATCTCGATGCATACCCACGTAAGCTTTGAGGAAGTACTCCCTAAGGCTGTATACCTCGCGGCCTTAGGGAGCATTTAAGAAGCCACGACCCCCACACTTCCGCGGGATATACAGCCTCATCACCGATGATCGTGGGTGATGCATCCGATTTGCGGTCAGCAGTGTGCGAACCCTCCTATCCAGGGCGTCAAGTTCCGTCTGAGTCCATTTGAGTATGCCGAAAGAGTACGATTATTATTATTACTATTATTGTTATTATGTATGTGCATAAAGAAGTAAATAAATATATAAAAATAATCTGCCTCTTCCTGCCGATTTAGAAAAAATATAAATTCACCGAAGAATCTATTCTAAGACTCGAGAAACAAAGCCTTATATGTGTATAAATAGCATCTTGGAGACGATCTAAAAATAATACAACCCTTTTTATCCTATTTTCGGCGTAATCCTCTAGGAATAAGTTAGTAATCACGAATTCATGTAGCCTTGCAATCAAAATGACATTAGTACCGTTCTATGAAACCCTCGTTACCTAGCCCGTAGACCATCAAGACGATATCCGAAGGATAAATTCATGTAACAGGGATTTTGCGAATAAAACTGAGTAGTATTTTAGTGCTGTGTTAGCTTGTGGCTAAATAATAATAGCACGGGTCAATTTTAAGGTTAAGCAACGCTTGATGAGGTCGGTCCTTGGATGGGTGGCCATAAATCTCTGCATAGTATAAAAAAATAATAGGAAAAATGTTTTTAAAAACAAGCTTTTATCAGGGACAATTAACTAAAACGTTGAAAATAAATTCTAATATGTATTTGGTGTGTAGGTACTTACCTATATTCTTAAAAGCTTGAGGCACTACCGGTTATAGGTTACAGGTTAGGTACTTACTATACTTCTGTCCCTTAGTGTAGTTTTAGTTCATTGTCCGTATAAAAGCTTGTTTTTAAAAACATTTTTTTCTATGAATTTATTTTCAACTTTTTAGTAGGTAAGTAGTTATTTTAGAGTAGGCGTGATTTTTTAAAATATTCTACGGATATTGTGATTTGATGTAAAGTGAGAGTGAGAGAGCCAAAACTCGGTGGGTTATGTTTTTTTATGACAGAGATGCCGTGGCCACCTTCCATCTTCATCAACAGAGCTCGGATATCGTCTAGGTGTAAAGTGCTCCTAAAGACGAATCAATCGAGCCCAAATACGGTGGGATTATGTTAATTTATCACAGAGATGCCGTGGCCACTTTCTAGCTTCATCATCAGACCCTGGATATAGTCTAGGCGTAAAATTCTCCTGTTTAAAATAAGTAAATTATCTTGTTTAGTTCAGAAGTTCCTATGGTCATCTTCCGTCTCCATCATTACAACAGCTCCATGGTACCATATCATTGTATTGTCACCAAAGATACATAAGTACACCAAATTTGAGTCCAATCGGACATCGGGAAGTGGGTCTAATTTGAGTTGCAAGATTCCACCCTAACAAACCTATAGTTAGTTACATACATACGAGTACATTGCAAGTTAAATAATAAAAGCTTGTAACAAAAATATATATATATATGTACATAGAGAACCGTACCGGATAGTTGTTCCGGGTCTGGGTGTCTTGTGTATGTGAATTTACATGTTTGTGAATGCACCCACGATGCAGGAATATTCCTAGTGTGGGGCAACGTTTTCTATATATAGAGAACCTCCTCCTTTTTTTTTTCGTCGGTTAAAAATCGCTTTCCGCGTCTGTCTGATTCTCCGCTAACTCCTAAACCATGCAACGGATTTTGATACAGTTTTCACTAATTAAAAGAGCGATAATTGTGGAAGGTTTTAATATATCATTTACACCCGTAGGAAGTCGGGGTGTGTCGCTAATTACAAACAAAACCTCCTCCGTAAATCGGAAAGTACGTTGAGCTGTTGGTGCCATTTATAGATCGGCAGTCAAAAGCCGGAAAATGTGACGCCAGTCTTGCCAACCCGTACGGTTCGATTTCCAAGGTTAAGCAACGCTTGTCAAGGTCAGCCCGTGGATGGGTGACCAGACCATCTATTATAAACAAGGACTCCAACGTGAATCGGAAAATATATTAAACCGTTGGTCCCGGCTGCCAATTTTAGATCTTTGAGAGTCGTTACGGGTAATCAGAATTCAAAAAATCTGAAACCAGTGTTGCCAAGAGGTATGCTGCCCAGAAACTGGGTTGTGGGAGCCAGCTAGGAAGTCTGTGCATGTAAAATAATGGTATTCAGCCACATCCAGTTACACTGAAAACCAGCCTTAACATACTTGGGAAAAGGCTAGGCAGATTGAGTACCTTAGTGCTTTTGAATAATCTCGGCTTGCAGAAATAAAGTAGTAGAGAATCGCTTGTGGATCGCTCATGTGATGTACTGCTGATACTAAAAGAGTGAGGCCTTGAAGGAAGCGGTTTTAAGAACGGAGCGATAGCGATTCTTAGAGAAAATATTGAAAATGTTAACTACAATCATTAAGGGATGACTGTTTTTATGAAAACAATTTAAATGAATATTCATTCGTACTAAATTTTTATTAATTATAAGTGAAGATCAATCACGTTCATATTACTTACCTAAATGTTTTACTTTCAAATAATGACGTAAAATTTGTTTATCTAACTAATATTATAAAAAAAAAACATAAATTTTGTGGGTACTTACACGTCGTCGTACATCACACTGAGCATCATTAAAATAATCAGCCACTTACCTAAAACAAAAAAAAAACAAAATCATAATCAAAACAAAAAATCATTTTCAAACAACCCTTCACCATTTTTACACATAAATCCCTGCTTGCATTACGAGAATATTTCATCATTTATTTCTTTATTAACACTTCAAGAAACAAACGTTTGTGCGACCCTGGTTCTTGTGCAAGAAGATCACAATAACAAATACTTTACTTAATCATAACTTACCAATTTCAATTTTCAAAAGATTAAAAACATACAATATGAAAAAAACCCTGTTTTTCCTTTTAAGGATGTGTACATTTACCTACAAGCACAACATAGATGAAATTATAATTCAAAAAAATTAAGCATTTGCTAGTCGAGAGGTCAAAATCAAATAACTATTAAAATCGACACATTCAAAAAAATGTTTAGATTCAGATAATCTTACAAGTACATCTTTATTTCGCTAAATAGCCTACTAGTTTCGCAATCGCTTCATGCAGAATTGCAGAGGTAAGAAATCAGTTAAACATTACAAACATTAATAATTAAATATTTATTTTAATTATTTTTAAACAGTTTTTTATAAATGACTTGCTTTATTATGTTTGTATACCGATTCTTAAAACGTGGGTAGAAGGAACGACAGGGTTTTTGTTACATACTGTATAATAAATTAATATATTTTAATGTATTGTGTGAACAATAGTTAGCTAACCAAAATAAATAAATAAACAGTTCATTTTTTTTCGGCTGAATATTGACTCTTAAGCCACACCCGCTGGTTTTATACCCTCAATCAGATACTCAACCTGATTGGCTCCACACATGCAGAAATGCAAACATTTTTACTGGTTCCGTAGTCGTAGCGAATGAGCATACGTTCATGAGATAGAGCTCTGAACGGAAGCATTCAGTAATGTTGGCAATACTAATGCATTTCCTAGACTCCTGGAGGTTCTACACTTGAAAGTAACCGTTTGTAGTGGTTCGCTTTGATTGTTAGTGGAGTACGAATCTGAGGAGATGCAGGACTGTGGCACTCATGGTGGAACTAAAAGACTTTGAACATGCTTTGGTAAATGTTGATTATGTTGATGGTTAGAGCATTTGCTATCAAAGAACTTTGTGACATTTAATATGTTACTGCTTTAAATTAAAATTGTATCAATTTTATTAGACTCAATGCAGCCCGTTGGTCCTGGCTGTCAATCGTGGATCTTTGACAGTCGTTACGGGTCGTCAGAAGCCCGAAAGTCTGGCAACCAGTCTTACCAAGGGGTATCGTATTACCCAGTTACTGGGTTGTGAAGGTCAGATAGGCAGTCGCTCCATGTAAAATACTGGTATTCAGCTGCATCCGGTTAGACTGGCAGCCGACACCAAGATAGTTGGGAAAAGGCTAGGCAGGCAGGCTGGTAGAGGAGTGACATTATGAAGACTATGTATAGAATCAGCCTGGGCGCTCAAGTATAAGAGACATGACTGATACTCGTACTTGCATGATGTAAAACTCAAAATATCGAGATTTCTTCATGCAATCATCTGTCACTGGTATTAGACGATAGGTTATTCGTCAGTTAGTCAGTCTCTTGACTGTGGTAAACCTGACAGCATAACCTACCATTTAATGGACGCCTATGAACTTGAAACTTAAGGGGAAGATTTATAAAACAATGGTCAGACCTGCTGTCTTGTATGGTTCAGAATGTTGGGCCACAAAAAGGACGAATGAAAAGCAATTGCATGCGGCTGAGATGAGAATGCTAAGAGTTATGTGTGGTGTTACGCGCATGGATAAAATTAGGAATGAGCATATAAGAGGAAGTCTGAAAGTGGCACCGCTGACTGAAAAGTTGTGTGGAAATCGGTTGTAATGGTATGGGCATGTGATGCGGAGGAATGAAGAAAATGTCGTGAGGAAAGTCTTGTGTATGGATGTGAATGGATATAAGAGTAGGGGAAGGCCAAAGAAACAATGCTTGGCCTGTGTGAAAGAGGATATGGGTAAAAAGGGGGTGCCTACAGAGATGACGACTAATAGAGGAGCATGGAAGAAAAAGACATGTTGCGCCGACCCCAAATAAATTGGGATAAAGGCAAGAGAATGATGATATGAACTTGAAACCGAAGGCACTTATGTGTTCCTGTCCATAACACCAAGGCCTAGTGCAGGAGATCATTACAAAGATGGGCACAAAATCACAAGATAAATACAATATTTTATGACCCACAACTTGCATTAAAGGACACCACCAAATTTTTCACATACAACGACACGGCTTAGGTAACGTATGTGTACTTAAATAAATTGCTTGCTCAAGAAATGCCCACTAATCGAGTATCCATGTTCCCCCAACCAAGTTTCACATAGTAAAACAGCATTTTCCACAGCAGTCCACACATAACAATTGTTATGTTCCGTCTCGGCAGTAAAGCATATGGAATGACAGCCTACAAGCCCTGAGCCGACTCATACAATGAGCTGATAACACACTGTTTTATGTTTTTACTAGCTCACTAGCTTTGCTGATACAAATGGAAGGTTTTATGAACTTCGTGTATAGTAACTATGAAGTTAGAAAAGTTTAGTCTGGGAAGAAATGAAAGAAGTGATTTTGGTTTATTTTTTGTGTCCGTAAGCCATTTCAGAGCAGTGGTGGCCCAGTGGTAACACCGCGACTTGCAAGTTGTAGGTCGTGAGTTCAAACCCAGACAAGCGCTACTTTGTGTAAATTATTTCATCACCACTGTTCTCAAAACGGTGAAGGAAAACATCGTGAGGAAAATGTCCTAGAACCAAAAATTCGAAGACATGTGACATCCACCAACCCGCTTTGGGCCCGCGTGGTGGATTACGGCCTCACAGGGAGGAGGCCTGTGCCCCAGCAGTGGGGATATTAAAGGCTCGAGCAGACCGGATCCGTATGCGTAGACGCGCACGTACCACTGATTTGTAATTCATGGAACTGTATGAGACGGGACACACCGCTTGCGTAACGTAGACTGCGATAGCGGTGTGTCCTGTCTCATACAGTTCCATGCATTACAACTCAGTGGTACGTGCGCGTCTACGCTTACGTCTACGCATACGCATCCGGTCTGCTGATAATGATGATGATGTTGAAACCATTTGACTAACGATGGATGGATTGTGTGAAATTATAAAAAGTCTAGAAAGGAGGTAATTATTGAGATGACGGTACATGGAAAGAAGAAGCAGAAGACAAAAGCATGCTGCGTCGACCCTAAATAAATTAGGACTAGGGCAGGCCCATCGACTAATTTCTTTTTTTTTAAACGTTTCCCCACACTAGGCATTAATTCTGTATCGTGGGTACGTTCACAAACATGTAAACTCACATACACAAGACACCCAGACCCGGAACAACTATCTGTAAGCAATACAAATATTTGTGCGGGAACCGAACCCGTGACACGCAGCGCAGCACCCGACTGCTCAACCACTGCGTCAACCGTGTCGTCAAACTACGTACAAGAAGTCTAGGAGTTATTTATGGCAAATATAGATTAAACGTCATAAATGCATGGACTTTTCAGAAAGAGATTTCCCTTAGTAAAAGCATGTAAACTTCTATCATTTAATTTTTTGCATGGAAGAACACTAGGGAAGCTTAATAACAATTGAGTCATTATCAGCTTTTACCAACGCGGCTCTTTAGAGTGTAGATTACGTCAATTATATGATTAACACTCATCAGTCATCACCGAATAAAAACTCTTTGTCTGTTTGTCTGTAAGCGTAGTTAACGCGAGAACAAGGGCAAAAAATTTACATCTTTCTGTTTACAACATCACAAACGAAAATCAACTCTAACTCTCTTCAAATAAAGTTGAAAATTGTTTGTGAGTTTGTAGTGAAAAAAGTTTTGTTATACTAAGTAGAAGTTATCTTTGTCGCCTTTATTATAAGGTTCAAAATTGCTTGAATTAGATAAGTAGGTATGATCGTCACGTGTGGTCGTTTATAGAATTAAACTTTATTACAATCATAAAGTAGCGTAGTTACTGCGCCCGCGCAAGGCGCCCGTCAGTTAATATTACAAGTAATTTAATGTATTTTCATTGTAATTACAAGTAATTTTATGGATTTCAAATGTAATTAGCTGTGCAATGGGACTTTTATTAGACATTTTCCTTTGATTTGTAAATGAGAGGGAAAAGTATGGAGATGTTTGTCGGTCTTTATTGTAAGAGCTGCAGTTAGTGCAGTTTTGTATTATGGTTATCTTAACGACCTATTAACATTATTACGATTAGAGATTACAACTTGATATTATGTTAAGGGTTAGCAATTCCCTGGTTGAGCTGAAAATGAAGAACTGATTAAATTTATTGTTGAGGTTTGAGATAATTTTATTCTCACAAAAAACAAAACATTGGACGTATTACAGAAACTAGGGCATCGATGGTTCAATTCAATTCAATTTATTTATTTGTGAACATTGGTTACAATAGGTGTTACAGTCAAATACATTATGATCTCTATGTCCTACCACTTGATGGTGTACAAATAATAATATCAATAATTGATCATGATTACAATTAAAATTACAGGAAATGTCAGATAAAAGCAATAGATTACATAATTAGAAATATCAGTCAACATATAGATAATAGTCCCATTTTTATAACAAGCAAGCAATACTTCACAACCACTTAAACATAAAAAGATTAACTGCCAATGACATTGACTGGTTAGCTTGCGTGTTCTATGCTATGCTCACGTAACGCGTCGTATACGTCCACCCAGTAATAGGACTCGCCCGTCAAGGAGCGCTGTCCGAAATTAGATGCATTATTAATTTATTACACATAAAACAACAGGTATTAAACTAAAACACTTAGACTAAATTATAAATAATTAAATGATCTTTAAAATGGTAAAGGTATTATAAAAATAAGATTTATAGTTTTTGCGTGATTCTCAATTTTTTATCCGGGTTAGACATAACTTCACAAATTAATTACAATATGCTTTATAAATATAATTTCAAATATTCTCAGATCAAATTACGACGGAAATTGTCTAGAATTACATATATTTTTTTCAAAGAAATAAGACTAGTCGTTTATACGTGATGTTCAATTAAAAACTATTAAGTCGTATAACTGTGCCTTAAGGGGTAGGTAAGGTTCAACTGTCAAAGTTCGTAAAAAAGTTTCCGTATACGAGTAACACAGATCAACGGTCAAATTGATGTGGATTAATGTAAATATTAATTTATTTTTTAAATCAAAAATATTAATATAAACTATCTTACTTTCAGCTTTAAAACTTTATCGAAAGCGTCTCAGGACAAATCCATAAATGATAAATGATGTTTATTAGTAAATAGGTTACAAGGAACACTTTTACACGTCAATGTTTTTTGTCAGTTTAAGCTAGATGAGGCCGGTGTTTCCTAGCTGACTACCCTGAGAAGAAACACCGAAACAAACTCAAAGGTCAAAGTCTATTTTAAAGTGTTCAAATCCATACAATAAGAACTGGTTAAATCATATGAGAACCATGTACGTTTATGTCTGGAATGAGCTTTTTGAAGAAAGCAACACACAAATTCGAGTGGACCTGTCCAGACAGTGCAAGCATTTTTCAGTTATCGTTCATTTCAGACATAAACGTACATGGTTCTCACATGATTTGACCAGTAAGTACATATTGTATGGATCTGAACACTTTAAAAGAGACTTTGATCTCTGAGTTTGTTTCGGTGTTTCTTCTCAGGGTAGTCAGCTAGGAAACACCGGCCTCGTCTAGCTAAAACTGACAAAAAAAATGTTGACGTGTAAAAGTGCTCTGAGGTGCTCAACGAACCGACGAACAATACCAAAGTAAGGACATTTGAGTAGGCCGCAAAAAATACTCAAACTGCCAGACAATCATAAAATCTACATGAATATAACGACATACATAGTTCTCGCATTCACATTATTCTATATGAGGACCATGCAGCTTAGTGTCTGTAGTGGTCTTTTGAAGAAAGAACCAAACATATTTGAGTGGACCTGTCCAGTCAGTGCAAGCATTTGTCAATAGTCGAATAGCTCAACTTAAAAACCACTAAGGAGCTCAATGGCATGACGAACAATACCAAAGAAAAGACATTTGGGTAGGCCGCAAAAGTACTCAAACTGTCAGACAACGTTGAAAATTACTGTAAAAAGGAGGAGAAAATAATAATAATAACCCACATAGTCCTCACATTTACAATAATTAAGTAATCAAAAAAAAATAAAAATATAATACTTTACAGAGTAAATATTTGTGTCAAACAAAATAGTAATCATAATATGTCAATCAAAAAATAAAAATAAATATAATACTTAACAAAGTATTCAAGTCAAAAAAAAATAATAATAATAATAAAATGTCAATAAAAAAATAAAATAAAAAATATAATGCAATACTATACAAGTATTCATGTCAAAAACGAATATTAAAAAAAATATATATATAAAAAATTTTTCATCAGTAAGTAGTACATATGAAAACAATGGCTCATGTATATCATTGAAGCAGCTCAATCCCACGCCTTTTTGTCCTCAAGAAAGTCATTAATTGTGTAAAAAGCTTTCTGGCATAGCTTACGTTTAATAAATGATTTAAATTTATTTATGCTTAATTCTTGAATTTGGCTAGGAAGTTTATTATAGAAACGTATACATTGACATCTAAACGAACCACCTATTTTTTTCTTGAGCCTGGTTTTTGGTACAATAAATTTGTGTTTGTTCCTAGTATTTATGCTATGGATATCACTGTATCTTTTAAACAGATTAATATTTTTATGTGCATACATGAGATTCTCATAAATATATTGAGAGGGAACAGTCATAATATTAATCTCTTTAAATTTGTCTCTGAGGGAGTGTCTGGGACTTAATTTATAAATTGCACGAATAGCCCTTTTCTGTAAAACAAAAATTGTCTGAATATCGGCGGCATTTCCCCACAACAGAATGCCGTACGACATCACACTATGAAAATAACTAAAGTATACTAAACGAGCTGTCTCTAAATCAGTTAAACCACGAATTTTCCTTACGGCGTATGCTGCAGAGCTAAGTTTTTTGGACAGTTTATCTATATGGGGGCTCCACTGAAGCTGCGCATCCAAAGTTAAACCTAAGAACACTGTGGAATCCTCGGGTTTCAACTCTTCACCCTTTATTGACACACTAGTGTTCACTTGTATTACATTGGGTAATGTGAACTTTATGCATTTTGTTTTTTTCTCGTTAAGGAGAAGATTATTGACATTAAACCAGTTAACTACAGTTGAAAGAGCATTATTTACATTATCAACAACCACCTGCTGACGTTTGAGTTTAAATAAAAGTGAAGTGTCATCTGCAAACAGCACTATATCATGTTTATCCTTTATGAGGTAAGGCAAGTCGTTGATATAGATTAGAAACAAAAAAGGACCCAGAATTGAGCCTTGAGGAACCCCCATTCTGACTACAGACCCGGAAGACCTTTTGCCGTTCACATCAACTCTCTGAATCCTATTACCCAAGTATGAAGTAAGAAGATCCAGAGAGGCGCCCCGGACTCCGTAGTAGTGCAGCTTCCTGATCAATGTATCATGGAGAACGCAATCGAAAGCCTTAGATAAATCGCAAAAAATGCCCAACGCATCGCATTTATCTTCCCATGCATTATAAATGTGTCCCAAAAGTTCAACACCAGCATCAGTTGTTGAACGACCCTTTGTGAAACCAAACTGTTTGTTGTGTAATAATTTGTGTTTATTAAAATATCTTTGAATTTGATCTAAAATAATTTTCTCAAAAATTTTACTAAAAGTAGGTAGCACTGATATAGGTCTATAATTAGTAGGGTCTGATGTACTACCCGATTTAAACAATGGTATAATTTTACTATATTTCATTAGATCAGGAAACTCACCACAATCTATACAATTATTAAAGATTACTGCTAAAGTAGGTGCTACAATGTCTATAATAGACCTAGCAACGTCAACAGAATTACCCCATAGATCTGCAGTCTTTTTAACATTTAAAGTATTAAAAGTTTTGATTACATCATTACAAGTGACATATTGGAAATAAAATTGGGATTCACAAACTGGAACGTTTTCTTTAAGTAAAATTTCTGCAGCAGTTGGTGATGAATTTAGAGATTTTGTAGTCGATACGGGAATCTCTGCAAAGAAATTTTCAAATGCCGCGGCGACTTGCGAATCTGATTTAATGATACTGTCATCAATAGCAAGGCTGTAATCACTACTTCGGTTGCAAGACCTTCCCGTTTCGCTATTAATAATATCCCAAGTCATTTTAATTACATTACTACTATTTTTAATTTTTGAACTTAAGTAGCGAGATTTCGCCAAATAACATACTTTTTTAAATAATTTAGAATAATTCTTAACATATAAATTAAATTCTACAGTGTTAATATAAGTCCGTTCTTCATACAGCTCATACAGCCGTTTTCTACTTTTATTAATACCAATGGTGGCCCAGTCACTGAAGGAAGTATTGCCATTTACCGAAATCGTCTTAGGAATAAAAGTAGTATCAAATTGCGTGCAATACATTTTGAAAAAATCATTATAATGTTGATTAGGGTCATCATTAGTTGACAAAAGTGGGATTTTATTTGAGAGTTTAGTTTTAAATGTTTCCAAGCGACCTTTAGATTTTGGGTTAACAGTGATATCTTTTTTTCGTTTATATTTGTTTATATTTGGTATAGTGATCAATAGTCCACTATGATCAGAGTCTAATAAATTAATAATTTTTTTGTGGGTAGGTAAAATATCTGCATAAATATTATCTAGGCAAGATGCAGTAGTGGGGGTTATTCTAGTAGGCTCCATAAATAGATTTACAAGATTGTATGACTGAAACAAACTTATAATTTTAGTGCTTAGGCTAGAAGTTTCTAACAAATTAACGTTGAAGTCGCCACAAACGATGACAGACTTACTAGAGTTACAAATTTTTTGCAACACTTCATCCATTACTTTTTCAAAACAATCATACAATCCTTTAGGTGGTCTGTACACACTTAATATAACAAACTGCTCCAATTCAATACAGGCAATTTCAACTGTCTGTTCAACAGAGAGGCTCACAATATCCTTGCGGTCTTTAAACTTAAGTATATTATTTATGAAAATTAATGAGCCACCATGTATAGCGTTTACTCTGCTGAACGAACTACCAACCTGGTGATTACTATAATTAAACATAATCTGATGGCTTTTAAGCCAATGTTCAGTTATACAAAGAATATCTACATTGTTAAATTTAAGGAATAATTCTATTTCTAAATCCTTGCCCATACAACCATAAATATTTTGGTGCACCAGGTTGATACTATTTGTTGATTTTAAAACATTGTTTTCACCATTCTTTAAATAATTGCTAGAGATTGTCTCTGTTGTCTTAATTTCTAATTTAAATTATTACTAATGTCAAAATTTGATGCCAAGACATTGGCAGAATTATGAAAAATGTCATTGCATTGCTCAATAGAAGCAATTTGTTTAGCCAAATTCTTGGCTGTTATACAAAATAAATATGATAGCGACACAGCTATCTGTCTCCTACAATAATTTGAAAGATAGTATCTATCTATATGATTCCTATCTTTTGTCAAATAAAAACGATTACCAATATAATTGTTAAGGTCAATTAGATGGAATAAGTTATTATTAAATAACAAATTGTGCAATTTTATATTCATATGATATCTAATTTGATTTTCTTCCTGTGGCAAACTTTGGCTATAAGGGAAAGTGAACATCACAATTTTTCTTAAATTAAGGTCAGACAAGGTTCTATAATATTGGAGCAATTCTCCTTTGTTCACGGTACCCCTATCACCAACTAAAATTATGAGTATAGTATCCTGGTTAAAATTACATTTTATAATCTCTTTCATTATTTCCAACAAAGTACAACCAGGCATGCAGTTATTCATTATAGAGTGTCCCGGATATTCATTTATCAAAAAGTAATGTTTTGGACAATTTTCCCCATTGACAGCGATGCGGACGAATTTTATGCACAATGAGTTATTCCCTTCTCCTTTTCATACCCACTTGAAAGTCTCTAAACCTATAAATAAGTCCTTCTGGAAAATACCCTGATTAAAGATCCTACAACCACGTTCCTGCCTTCAGTAGGTACAAATCCAAGCTACATATTATAAGTCGTTCGATCAAAATCGGGTCCAAGACAAACCATCCCGCTATGTCAACGTTGTCGCGCACACTCGGCGCCATGTCGTAACGTTATTGCCGTGTAACACCTTTTGCCGCTTCAATCTTGATATCTGATACCTTATAGCACAACAGGTAGCTTTTATACGAATTTCGAGCTAAGAATGGATAGTTTCGGATACTTGTTGCAATGTCTGATGCATATTTGAACTGTGTAGTGTTTTGATGGATTTGAGGAGCTCGTGGCTAAAGTAATAACAGCCGCACGGGTCGATCAATCAGGTTATTGGTTAAGCAACGCCTGCCGGGGTTGTTCCATGGATAGGTGACCATCTTTACATACCGAGACTCCTCCGTGCGTCGGAAAGCACGTAAAGCCGTTGGTCCCGGCTGTCAATCGCAAATCTTTGACAGTCGTTACGGGTCGTAAGACGCCCGAAAGTTTGACAACCAGTCTTACCAAGGGGTATCGTATTACCCAGTAACTGGGTTGTGGAGGTTAGATAGGCAGTCGCTCCATGTAAAATATTGGTATTCAGCTGCATTTGGTTAGACTGAAAACAAACCCCAAGATAGTTGCGAAAAGGCTCGGCAGATTGATTTTTTGAGTGTTTTGGTGGCAGTTTTGGAGGTAGATGATGGCACGTATCAGTAAGTATGAATCACAAAATGGATAACTTGATTCATTGGGAAATTATTGTCAGTTTCTGCAGATCGTAAAGGCGAGTGACACTACAGTGGACTTGTCCGAGTGGACCCCGTAACAGAAAAGACCAAGAGAAAGACCCAGTAAGCGTTGGTAGGATTGGGAGGAAGTCTAAGGAAGATAGGGAGGAAGATCTAAGGAAGATAGGGAGGAAAACATCTTGGCAAAGAGAGGGCAAAGACAGAGCGAAATGAAAGAAGATCACTGAGGAGGCCAAGACCCACAAAGGGTTGCAGCGCCGAAGAAAGTAAGTGTTTGGGTGACGCCTAAATATTCTGTTTACACAGGTGATGTATTTGACGTCGATTCAGATTCAGATTCGTTTATTGTTTATCACAGGTGGAAATTCAGTTCTTAAAATTATTACTCTTATTGTAACATGTGTCACAGTAACATACCCTTAAGGTGTACAATATTTAAATTTACAATTAAATGGTTAAAATCATCATCACCTCACATCATAGTGCACAAAATCACTAAAGAAACATAATTTTAATTACTATTAGGAATAATACGTTAATTATTATACATTCATTAATTGTCATTTTTCCTACATAAGCATTATCATTGAATTTTTATAGTATTAAATAAATTTTTAACCGACTTCCAAAAAGAGGAGGTTCTCAATTCGTCTGTATGTTTTTTTTTTTTTGTGTGGATGTTATCCGATTTCTCCGTCAGTTGTGAACCAATTTTCAAAATTCTTTTTTCATCTGAAAGAATATACTCCCGAGGTGGTCCCACATAAATTTTATCGAAATTGCTTCAGCACTTTTTGAGAAACTGAACAAAAACGAAAAATACGTGTACCTCGATGACGTTTTGGTGTTCTCCAAATGTTTAAATTCCACGTTCCATTATATTGGGGTTTTTAGTTCTGGGGTATAACAACTAAAAAGTGAAAAATAAAAAACATTTTTACAAAAAAAAACAACCGACTTCAAAAAAAAAATACACTAAAAATTTCTAAATAACTTTAATTTCGGAAGTCGGTGTCAAATAACGAAGAAGTAAAATTACAAACACCGACTTCCGAAATTAAAGTTATTTAGAAATTTTTAGTGTAGGTATTTTTTTTTTAGTCAAAACATTTACCGTTTAGGAATTCATTGCATGTGTCGAGAAGAGTACCTACTAATACTTACAGTTATAGTAAATCTTTCTATGTAAACGTTCCAAACGGAGCCCTATTGCCGTCACTCACGTGTCCGTTTGTCTGCCCGTCGTGTCACAAAATTTTATGCCGATGAATTTTTTAACTTCCCATTGACTTATGAACTTGAAATTTGGTGATAATGTTTATTATACGTATTTTTAACTAAAAAATACCAAAATATTGTTTTCCTTCATATGGTTCGGAACCCTAAAAAAAAAAAAATAAGTTTCGGAAGAGCGAAGTTTCCTAATACAGGCAATTCTTGCTTAAAATGGCACTTCTAAAACTAATACATTTAGTTTACTAAACACTTGTGAAAGAAATATAAATGTGTGATCCACACGCTTCCAGCAGTATTTACAACTGTAAATGTATAATGCAGCTGAAATGATTGCCCGCCGTGTCCTCGTGGAGGCGATCGGCGGCAGCGACCTCTCGCACCCGGCTCTGGTCCAAGCCATGGTACGGAACGAGAGGGAATGGGAAACAGTCGCCTCCTTCTGCGAGGCAGTAATGCTCACGAAAGAGGAGGCGGAACAGATGAGGGAGATTCAACGGAGTCGCCCTTACGCCCCCAGCAGCAACCGCCGCAGGAGACGCCCTGGGCGTCGGAGGTCGTGACATGATATCCGGCCACTGTAGGCGCGAGCCTGCGGACGGCGAATATAGGGTAGCTCGCCGTCCGATCAGGATCACGCCCGAGAGTCGAGTGATCCATGCGCGCCTTAAATAGATGTCAGCAACATGCCTAGGCGTCCAAAGGTCGCGGATAAATTCGAAACAGAGTTACCGCACCCCTGGGCACTCAGGCAACTGAAGGAACTGGGATGGGTTAATCAGTAAAAGTCTGACACGCCCTCCCGTTCCACCCAGAGCGGGAGAAGTCATTAGATGATTTCCCAACAATACAAAAAAGGTTCGATTCCCGGATCCTTCTATTAAGAACTACCCTATCAGCAGATCGCAGTTTGGAAGTTTGTGGAGTGACATCCCCGTGCCTAAGAAAGCACGTAAAGTCGTCGGTCCTGAGCCTCATCTCTCCCCGGTCGTGTCGAATTGCCGTCCCACCGGACTATGAGAGTAAATGAACTCAGAATGCACCTGTGCTCGTACACTATAATATCCCTGTTAAAATTGCCAACCGTGACAGAAATTCGGTCGGGAGGATTATGTCATGCTATAGACAGTTTTCAGTCTTAGTTCTATATGATATAACTCTACGAAGAGCACAACAACAAAACAAAATTGTTACGAGTAGAACACCGAACTACTATCAGAACAGAGTGAGAAAGTAACATATAAATTAGGAAATATCTTCGCAACACGTAGAACAGCCGGCACCGGTGTCTGACACAAGTGTCGACACTCGGATACACTTGGATTTATTTGTTGCCCGTTCTTCTGTAACATTTGTTTCCAACTTTGTTTCGAAAGGAGATATTATGTTTTAAAATTATTTTGGCACTGGCTCCTCGCTCGGTTTGACCGGGAAAGAAAATCGTGACGTCTTGTTTTAACAGAAAGTTCGTATCACGGATCATCGCTCTAGATTCAGTAGCCATGTTTCCAGCTATCAGAAAGTTCTATACCATGATTACCTGTCCCTGGATGACCTTTATCATCTTCCTATATTATTAGTCCAACCATCTCGCTATATTAATGTTTTTGAGCGCACTTGGTGCCATGTCGTCACTGGTTAGAATCTTCATAAGGCGCCTGGATTATTAGGGAATGAGAAGAAAGAAGAAAAGTTACTCCTCTAAAAGAAGTAAACCTCATAAAAAAAAAACTTTTTTATAAAAAAAAAGAACCGACTTCCAAAAAAGTACAAAATAACTTTAATTTCGGAAGTCGGTGTTCCTGGTTTTGTGTCTTCGTTTTTTGACACCGACTTCCGAAATTAAAGTTATTTTGTACTTTTTTTGGAAGTCGGTTCTATTTTTTTGTAAAAAAGTTTTTTATTCTTCACTTTTTAGTTGTGCTTCCCATTAAACTGTGTTTACAATTTATAGACATACGATAGCAGCAATCGCGGTTGATTTGCTGTCAATTTTTGAAGAATTCCGTTGTCTGTGTCCGAAACCCATCATCAGATCTGTATGAAATTTAAATGAGACCATTTAGAAGAACAAACCCCTTTCAAACAAAAAAAGAATTTTGCAAATCCGTCAATATATGACGGAGTTATGCCCGAACATACATAAAAAATAAAATACAAACATCCTAATTGATAACCTCCTTCTTTTTGAAGTCGGTTAAAAAACAAGTGTGCTTTAGACCACACGACTGAAGTAAAACTTCTTTAGCTCCATCTATAATTATGTATGTATATAATATGTTTATATGTATAATATTTACATACATACATTATTAATTATATTATATACATTATTAATTTTCTACAAATATTTAAATTTATTGTGGGTTTTCATTGCTAAATTCTTACGTTCGCCTTGCCCGATCACAGTTTTTGTAACGCTCTCATCACGCATTCACCAGCTTACTCCCCAAGTCAAGCGTTCGTAAAGAAGTTTTTCTTCAAAAACCCTACAAATCTTAAATTATTATAAAAGTAGTGAATACAGAATCAGTTGGGCGCCCAAATACTACAAGAGGTTTCCCAGAGTTACACAATGGAGTCATATTCATCATCTATCAACAACATCTAGAACTTCATACGTCAGCATGAACTGGGCAGATTTCAAGTTACGAGGGTCTCATAAAAAAAAAGAAAGATCTCATAAATCTCAATTCTCATACTCCACAAAACACAACCGAACTAGGACAATCTGTTAGCAAATAAAAACAGTTTAGTGACATAGGTATTGTCAAGTTTTATTGCAACATGCGCTAAGTCGTTTGCATCTATTTGAGAGGCGCCGGCAGGACTGGCGCCGACATTACGCTAGCTGTCGTGAAGACTTCGTGGTTTAAATCAGAATATGGAACTGGTTTATAGTTTACCACTGATTCTGCAGTTGTAACTTTATTTAGGTTGTAATAAGATTATTTCAGAGTGCGTTTGATAGATTTTTTAACCGACTTTAAAAAATTAAAGATAAAAATATTTTTTTTAACAAGCCTCTTTTTTTAAATCGTTGCCCCACACTAGGAATTACTCCTGTATCGTGGGTGCGTTCACAAACATTTAAACTCACATACACAAGACACCCAGACCCGGAACATGTATCTGTAGGCCATACAAATATTTGTTCCGTGCGGGGATCGAACCCGCGACACGAGCGCTGCAGCCGAACGCTCAACCACTACGCCAACCGTGCCGTCAAATCTTTATCTGAGACAATTATATTCTTAAAAGCTTGATCATCATTACAGCCCGCTGACAGACAGACAGACAGACAGCGGAGGCTTAGTAATAGGGTCCCGTTGGTTACCCTCCTGGTACGGAATCCTAAACATTTTTATGATTATCAGTCATTAACTAGACCAACGGGAGGTCATTTACACTGTAATTACTAACTTCAAGATGTAAATATACCACACACCTCCGACCAAGCCACGCACTTACAAAACAATCAATCTGCCTAGCCTATTCCCAACTATCTTGGGGTCGGCTTCCAGTCTAACCGGATGCAGCTGAATACCAGTAAATTACATGGAGCGACTGCCTATCTGACTTCCACAACCCAGTTACTGGGTAATACGATACCCCTTGGTAAAACTGGTTGTCAGACTTTCGGGCTTCTGACGACCCGTAACGACTGTCAAAGATCCACGATTGACAGCCGGGACCAACGGCTTTTTTTTTGTGGGTTTGGAAATCATCCAATGACATCTCCCGCTCTGGGTGGAGCGGGAGGGCGTGTCAGACTCTTACTGACTAAAACCTACCCCTGTTCCTTCCCTGCCTGAGTGCCCAGGGGAGCGGTAACTCTATTACGAATTTATCCGCTACCTCGGGCCATGCAGGCACCGGCCATGATGGTCCCCGTTAGTGGTGGCTGACAATCATCTCTTTGAGGCGTGCGTGGTACACTACGCGCCGTGGACCAACGGCTTAACGTGCTTTCCGAGGCACGGAGGAGTCTCTGTATGTAAAGATGGTCACCCATCCATGGACCAACCCCGGCAAGCGTAGCTTAACCTGATGGATCGACCCATGCAACTGTTATTACTTTAGCCACGAGCTCCTCGTGTACACACTTCACACAAAACAGTCATCACAAAAATCGAAACTCACACTCTAAAACAAACGTCTCCATCCTATCGCTTGTCAACACTACCCATCCGTTACTTCCTGTATTTACCAACAAATTCCTCGCAGCAGTGTAACTGTTCCGTCAGCGATAAGAGATAACGTATCGCGGGTCAGAGTACCAGGAAATCCTCTGATAAGGAGATGGGTGACAGACTTGATGACGCGGGCACAGTATTGTGCAGCTATTAATGGCTATAGCTACCCTATTGGAATAATGAGAAGAAGTTATTTAATTTATTTATGTACTATCTGACCCGGCGAACTACGTACCGCCTCAGAATCAATGAACTTAAGAGGGAACAGGGCCTGCGAGGAATTTGGAAAATAGGTATGTGAAGAAACTATTGCCGCCGTGCTTCCTCAAGCCTGCCCCCGTAAAGAGCAATAGAGCTGTAGCTCAGACCAATTTTATCACAAAATTTTTTGGACGAGATCGACGTTTCATATTTCCCTATTTTCTCCTCGAAAACTGAGCCGATTCAATTATTTTTGGCACAAATATATGTCTGGGTTCCTATTAATTTTTTTATGTTAAAAACTCTTCGAATTTGTCTGGTAGTCCTCTTATCACGGCGGTAAAAATGGTAATTTTTTTGTGATTTTTGACTTATTAGTTTCTGAAAAAAAGGAAAAGACAGGGACGTGTCTACAGCAGACCTTGACTTTATTAAAAAAAAAAAAACTAATCCTCAGAGGCATTATTCAGGAAGAAAAATGGGGAATACATTTGTAAGGAGAATCGCAGCCCCTGTTCCTTCTTAAAATCCGTTTCATACAAAATCTATGAGATAACGAAATTTCTTCATTAATTTTTTTTGTGATTTTTTTCGATGTTTTAATAGTTATTCTGCTATTCGGGGTGGAGACAAATCCAACAAAACAAAGATCATTGAAATCGGTCCAGCTGTTCTTTATAACTAACCCGACTTTGTTTTGTATATAAAAATGTATGGACTTAAGAGAGACTTTGACTCGTGAGTTTGTTTCGGTGTTGCTTCTCAGAGTATACAGCTAGGAAATACCGTCCTCATCTAGCTTAAACTGACAAAACAATTTTGACGTTTAAAACTGTTATTTCAACCTACTAGCGACCCGCCCCAGCTTCATATGGGTAAAAATTACTCCTAAACCTTTCCTTATGAATCACTTTCATCTACTTTCTTAAATAACTTAAAAATTCTATATTTAAAAATTATGAAAAAGAAATATTCTAGACCCTCACAATGGCCCTTTCATTTGACATGTTGCACGACACGATTTGAAAAACTTTGATTTTTAATTTTTCGATTATCATCCCAAAAGTGACCCCCATATTCCAAATTAATTAACTTACTTCAACTCTATCGGTCCAGCAGATTCGGAGCAAATTGGCTGTCACAGATAGACAAACAGACAAGACAGTCAGACAGACAGACAGACACACGAGTGATCCTATTAGGGGTTCCGTTTTTCATTCGGACTTTCGGAGCCCTAACAATCATTTATCAATTAATGAGTATTTTCAGAAATGAAGTTTACCAAATGGCCTCGTCATGCGTCAGGTTTCGACACCTGACAATACGCAGCAAATAATGTCAAAACAAGTTAAATTGACGTCAACCTCATGTTTACGTCACTATTTTTCAATATCAAAATAAAAGACCTGTCGCCTAAGTGGCGCCAACTAGTGTCGTAAAATGTCCTGAAAACCTCGATGGTTTAGTGCTTACGCGACTGCTGATTTTGGTTTCTGGAGTCTAATCCACGGGTCAGGAAAACTGTGTTATATGTTAGGAAGTTAACTGAACATTCACAACCACTCAAACAACAACTGAACAAACTCTCAAAAGGACAAAACTATTTTGCTAAGCTATAATAATGATCACATTTTGAATACGTAAGCATTTTCTTCCGAGTACAACGAGGCAGCTGAGACACAGAAGAACCAAAATAAAACTACCCAGACAAGTATCAAACAGTAAGTAAACTAAACAAAGCGAAAATTACCAACAGTTAAATTCTAAACCATCCTTTTACCCCTTGATAATACTCCTCAGGCAGCGTACGTAAAGCTACATAGATTAAGGTTTCCACAAACAAATTCTGTACAAACGAAACGTCATTCGCAAGCCACCGACACACGGGTATCCAGCATAAAGAATGTTATTTCCTGGAAGGCGTAGGTTGGTATAATAAAAAACGCAATAAGCTCGCGTGCACAAAGTCCCACAGAGCAAGGAAACGCCTATGCGGCCTATTCTTCTTCTTAGCGTGTCAATGGCATAAATAATAAAATTTCTTAATTGAATCCCTTGCCTAGCCCAGTATTCACAGTTCTGTCATGTGGCGGAAGATGGAAGGTGGGGCATGATCTGGGGAGAGCCGCCGCACAAACACTGAAGATGTGAACCATTCGAGAACTCACACCATGCAGCTTCAATACAAAAAACGGCATAGTAAAACTGTCAATATAAATCAAACGTGTGAGTTTACCGTTTACTCCTAAAAATTTTGGCCGAAAGAGCAAAGAGCGAATTGCCGCGGTGTTTACCAGGTCATCAGTGCACACTGTGGAAGGTCTTTCAAAGCTGCCATTACCAGTAGGTACGCGGTCGTCTAGAGACGACCGCGAAACCACCGAAATTGACGGCCCGTGACAATTTTGACTACGGCTATGACAACCGGGACCTATGTTAAGGGTCATTGCGCCGTCACGAATATATATTTCATTATATAGGTAGCCTAGCTTCTGCCAGCGGCTTCGCCCGCGTGGTATTAGTGCTTCCCCCGATATAAACTTTCAACCCCCATTTCACCCTTTCAGGGGTGGAATTTCGAAAAACCCTTTCTTAGTGGATACCTATTCTTCACAAAGAACACACCCTCCAAATTTCAAATCTCTACCAGCGATTTAGGCTGTGCGTCGATATATCAATCAGTCAGTCAGTCAGGACTTTGAATTTTATAGATATACAGATAGATATTCTACTTCAAGAAGGCGGTTTGGTTGGTTTTGTATGGATGTGTATACACACATTATTTCAGTGTGCGTAAGCTATTTTTTATGACACTGAGCGCTCCGAACTTACGCAAACAGAAAAACAGTGTACATGACGACCCGCCTTGCTGAGGTAGAACAACTATAGCAACAGAGTCCCTAACCGCACACGTCGTGGCGTTCCTTGCTCTGTGACTCGGCATAACGGCAATAATCGCAATTTCATTAGAAGTCATTATAAAAGGCACACGCCATAAAATAATTGTTGCATTTCAAATATTTGTTGAATAAGAAATGTTTTCATGGTGTAGTAAATATCCCTAGGGTTCATTTTGATCGCTAGAATAGTATATTCTTATACCTTTAAACGAGCAATTCGAGAAATTTGTTTAAGGGTATTAGAATATACTGTCCTAGATTCAGATTACATATACTATAATACATAATTATATTTGTTTGGAAAAAAGTTTAGTAATAACACTTAGAATTAAAAAAAAAAAATTGCGACTTTGACCTTCAATATCTCCGGAACCAGTGGTTTCCCAGGTATGGTATAGTGCAAAAAAAAATGATCCAAATAATGGGTAGAATATGTGGCTTTCGGCTTCGGAAACTGTCTTTTTACACCCTGTATATAATCTGAATCTCGGAAACGGCTCTAACGATTTTCATGACAATCGATCCACCTAGGTTTCATTTTTAGAAAACGTTTATCCAAAAAAAAACCGGTCATTCAGGTACTAAAAACTAAAATATGTACTGCTATGAAGAGAATCTTAGTTAAACTTTATCTACTCGTGTTCACTACACCGAATAAGGATAGATTTTGGTAGATTTACAAGGCTCTAATCAAAGTGATACAGCGATATCGACTGTAGAAAAGTCTAAAATAAGGGTTTTCTGAAATGTCGTACACCAGATGCCATTACTGAGACGTCAGGTCCAGGACACCTGTCAAAACATTTCAGATAATGTCAAAAACTGACAGCTGTCAAGTTGACGTCAACGTCAAGACTTGGCACCGATTGTTGGCGTAAATTTTCCTGATAGCCTCATTGACATATTACACTGACGAAATGTCACGTAATCAAACATATTTTTATTTCGATTTTTACAATCGGAATCGCAGACGTGACACTAACTTTTTCTGGAGCCCTAGGAAGTGCGACAGACTTAAAATATTACCCTAGTCATAATGTTAAGAAATCAAACATGTTATTTATAAGTACATCGGAAACTCAGTTCCGTTGAGATCACTATCACGAAATCATGCGTCAGTAGGTACTTAGAATATGTACACATACTACGAACTAGTAATTAAGATTTAGTCATTACCACGCCTTTATCTGGATGACCAAGTAAGTGACGCACTTCTATGTTATTTCTACGTCTTAATGTTAGTAGTAGAGTTCTTTGTTAGCATCTCAGACCTTCTGTAATTAGTCACACATCGTATCATTTATAATCTCACATGTTTGCCTTTTAATCGCATATTCCACCACATTATTTTTTTTTTTTGGGTGAGAAGTTATCCAATGACTTCTCCCTCCTGGGTGGAGCTAGGGCGTGTCAGACTTTTACTGACTAAAACCACCCTTATTCCTTCAGTTGCCTGTGCCAAGTGCAGTGGTAACTCTCTTTCAAAATTAGGTTTTAATTTTTTTGTATAAAAAAATATATTTGACGATTTCAATGATTACAGTTCTGTAAATACGTACTTGCTACGGCCGCGAATCAACATACAACCTGATACTGACCAGCAAATTGCAAAAAACGTCAGAAAATTTAAATTTCGCGGGTCATCCGGGCGCTTCCCCCTTAATAGTTAATTTTTTTTTTTTAAACAAACATTTTGACCTGAACATACATACATACAAACATTGCAAGTTAAATCAAGACTTGTAATAAAAAACAGTTTTTAAGACAACCGTGACTTTGAATAAACGTACCTACGTAACAATAGAAGCACGATTTCTCTGAGAATAATAACACTAAGTAATAATTCCGTAATTAGCATACTACAACCTCTGGTCGTGCCCTCCCATAAATTACCGCATCCTTGACAATGACATGTGTCTGTGTGATGAACGCTACTGCAGAACCTGCAGACGATCTTGAGATGATTAGGATGAAATATGCTTGGTATGTAGTTGTCAATCGTGGATCTTTGACAGTCGTTACGGGTCGTCAGAAGCCCGAAAGTATGATGACAACCAGTCTTACCAAGGGGTATCGTATTACCCAGTTACCGGGTTGTGGAGATCAGATAGGCAGTCGCTCCGTGTAAAATACCGACCCCAAGATAGTTGGGAAAAAAGCTAGGCAGATTGATTGAGGTAGTTGGAATGGACGATCCATAATGTATTCTCAGGCACATCTGACTCAGAGGACACGGTGGAGCAATACGCTTGGGCGTAGCATCGCCGTGTCCTCGTGAATACGATAGGCAGCAGCGACCTCTCGCGCCTGGCTCTGGTCCAGGCCATGGTACGGAGCGAGAGGGAATGGGAAGCAGTCTCCTCCTTCTGCGAAGCTGTAATGCTCGCGAAGGAGGAGGCGGAATGGGTGAGGGAAGCTCAACGGAGTGGCCCTCACGCCCTCAGCCGCAGCCTCTGCAGGAGACGCCCTGGGCGTCGGAGGTCGCGAGACGATCTGCGGCCACCGTAGACGCGGGCCTGCGGACAACGAGTAATGGGTAGCTCGCCGACCGATCAGCAACGGCGCGTAGTGTTCCACGCGCGACTCAAAGAGATGTTGTGGTAGCCACCACTGACTCCCTCATTTGTGAGGAAAAATTTTAGATCATAACTTGAAAAAAATATTGATTTTCTTGAAAAATTTACAGAAACGGCGTAAATTTTAACTTGCAAGCACTATTTTTCATGAAAACCTATACTTTATTTCAATTCTTGTTATTCCAGACTATAATCTATCTCTGTGCCAAATTTCATCCAGACCCATTCAGCCATTGTGCCGTGATCGTGTAACAAACATCCATCCAAACTTTTGCATTTATAATATTAGTAGGATTCTTACCAGGATGATGAAGACCTTCGAAATAATGAAACAGTAAGTTTACCCAAGATATAAGTACAAAATGTTTGTTCAAAATGTTTTTTCTCCTTGAATAATACTCGTCACGTGTCTCCATATTGTCTGCTCCTCGTAGACGTGTTCAAGAAAACTCATAGGTCATGACAGGAGACATCAGTCACGGACTATTACGCCGTACCGTACTTAGCATAAACACCGTATCCTACATTTTAGTTATATTTTCTAATATAAAGGATGTAACGGAGAAGTGTGGAATATTTTTTGCTTGAAATTAGTATCAGGTCATTCATGTCATGAAAATGGTTCATTTTCATGGGCAGAAACAGTACCTAAAAAACAGGCAAAGTGCGTATCGGATTTAGCACATTAAGGGTTCCGTACGAAATCGTATTGGTATTTGTTAAAGAATACGTTATAATAAAGTATACGTTTTGTTAGTAAAGTAACGATTTAATAAACATTATCACCAAATTTCAAGTTCATGGGCCAATGAGAAGTTAAAAAATTCTTCGTAACCATATTTTGTGACAGACGACGGATGGACAGACAGGCGGACACGTGAATGACAACAATAGGGCTCTGTTTGGACCCTTCGGGTACAGAACCCTAAAAACTGGCCAAGTGCAAATCGAATTTCGCACATTAAGGGTTCCGTACCAAATTGTATTGGTATTTGTTAGTAAAGTATACGTTATAATAAGCATTATCAGCAAACAAGTTCATAGGTCAATGGGAAGTTAAAAAATTCTTCGAAACAAAATTTTGTGACTGACAAACGACAGACGGACAGACAGACAGACGGACAGACGGACACGTGAATGGCGGTTTGGACCCTTCGGGTACGGAACCATAAAAAATTACTACCTATTACCGTTACAACCTATATATATCTATTTTGCCTATCGGAAAACAAAGGCAGATAAACGCCAGCACGCCCAACAAAAACACAATGCCGCTGTAACAAGTGGATTAGCGATTAGTGTATCTAATTCTCACGCCGAGAAAAAGTGAAAACAAACAAAAACTACATCGATTGAACCAGGAAAGACCGCTAAGCTAACAGTGAAAACATTTTCACTTATTGCTGCAATAGCAACACGATAAATAAAACCGTATAGAAAAAAATATATCTGAGCAAAACGGTATCGAAAAGGTAACTTGCGGCGAATATTTAGAAATTGCACAACTCTAATTATTCACTACGTCTTGTTATTTTTTTCGAGTCGATGATTAACTTTTTTAAACGACAAAAAAAAGAAAGACGTTATCAATTCGGAAAATTTTAATTTTTCTTTTTTTTTTTTATTTATAACTCCGTCATGATTTACAAAATTCTTTTTTTGTTCAAAAGAAGTTTGTGCCGAAATGGTCTGATTTAAATTTCATATAGATCTGATGATGGGTTTCGGCGACAGAACGGAACTCTTCAAAAATTGACAGCAAATCAACCGTGATTGCTGCGATCGTATGTCTATGAATTGTTAGCACCACAACTAAAAAGTGAAAAAAAAAAAAAACATATATACGGTCGAATTGAGAACCTCCTCCTTTTTTTCGTCGGTTAAAAATAAAAAACTTTTTACAAAATGTTGTTAATTTCGGAATTCGGTGTCAAAAAACGAAGACACAAAACTTGAATCCGAATCCGACTTCCAAAATTAAAGTTATTTTGCACTTTTTTTGGAAGTCGGTTCTATTTTTTTGTTAAAAAGTTTTTTTTTTATATTAATTTGTGCCCAGTAGTTAGTTGGCCGTATCGTTATGTGGTGGACATCTCACACATACATTCGCACAAAACTTTTTACTAGGTTTTTTTTTTTATTGTTGATAGGCACGCGTTTGACCACTATCTCACTTGATGGTAAGCGATGATGTGGTCGAAGATGGAGCACGCTTGCCTAGAAGTAACCTATTCACTCTTGACTTAAAGACTTCCAGGTTGTAGCTATCAGGAAACACAGACTCCGGTACGGAATTCCACTCCCTAGCTGTACGCACAATGAATGTTTTCTCAAAACACTTTGTGCGTATGGATGGGATGTCCACCATGAACTGGTGGCACTTCACGTCTTGCTTACTAGGTTATTTTTAGGCAAGCGTGCTCCATCGTCGACCACATCAACGCTTACCATCAGGTGAGATAGTGGTCAAAATCAAGTCATTTATTCAAATTAGGCTGAAACCCAGCATTTTATGAACGTCAAAATTCTACATATAGATAGTCCCCCAAAAACGCCCGCCTGTCACCACTTCCTAGTGTTCTAGCTGTGAAGAAGAAGTGGCCAACAAACTCCCCAGCAACACATCTGTCTGTTAAGTTTATGAGTACGCGAACTTATCAATAATATATAACAATAGACCCGATATTACATTTGTGGATAAAGAAAACAAACACACGTACATAATAGATATAGCAGTCCCAAACACTAACAATGTACAAAAAACCATCACAGAAAAAATTAGGAAGTACACAGAGTTACAAGAGGAAATCACGAGAGTTTGGAAAATGAATAGAGTCACAATAGTTCCAATAGTAGTATCAACAACTGGTGTTATTCCGAAACAAATATTTAATAGTTTTAATGCACTCAATCTATCCAAATACACATACCTAACACTACAAAAAGCTGCCATATTAAACACTTGCCGAATAGTTGGAAAATTTTTACAACTAGATTTAGATAACAATGTCACTGCAGTACAAAGCAATTTACCATCTGAAAGAAATAACTAGGATCTCACCTTGGTTCACACCCGTGAGATTCTAGCAAATACCAGGTTTTAACCTGAGAAAAACGAAGTTTAAAAACATCATAATAATAAAAAATATCAGTAGGTACGCGAGCTTGTCAATAATAATAAAAAATATTACAATACATAGGTACTAATCTATAATACACAATACCATATTCTTCATTCATGGCGTAAAAACTCACAGGTCATGGTAGTGGGCGTCGTTCACGGGTAATTACCCCATAGTGTTTACTTTTTACACTTATCTTTATGCTCTTATTCGTAAGCAGGCCTTTCAGCCGTGACTACACGTGTGCTGCAGCTTGATTGAGATGGGGTACAAATACGAACATGGAATTAATAGATGCTTAGTATATTTTTGTAATATTTATTTGTTATTAGCGTTCGTGGCTAAAGTAATAACAGCCGCAGGGGTCGATCAATCAGGTTAAGCTACGCTTGCCGCGGTTGGTCCATGGATGGGTCACCAACTTTACATATCGAGACTCCTCCGTGCCTCGGAAAGCACGTTAAACCGTTGGTCCCGGCTGTCAATCGTGGATCTTTGACAGTAGTTACGGGTCGTCAGAACCCCGAAAGTCTGACAACCAGTCTTACCAAGGGGTATCGTATTACCCAGTTACTGGGTTGTGGAGGTCAGATAGGCAGTCGTTCCATGTAAAATACTGGTATTCAACTGCATCCGGTTGGACTGGAAGCCGACCCCAAGATAGTTGGGAATAGGCTAGGCAGATTAATTATGTTTTGACATTGACATAGGCCTCCGCCGAGTGTCGCCACAAAGTTTTTATTGTTGTTCATTAACATCATCCTCAACATCAGCCTTTTAATTTTAATGTCCTAACTGCTGGGGCACAGGCCTCCTATCTGTGAGAGAGTGTGAGCCGTAATCCAGCACGCGGGCCCAAAGCGGGTTGGTGGATATCACATGTCTTCGAATATTTGGTTCTAGGACATGCCGGTTTCCTTACGATGTTTTACACATAGTAAAGTGCCTGCCTGGGTTTGAACTCACGACCGTTACCACTGTAAGTCGCGGCCGTTACCACTGGGCCACCACTGCTTCTTTATTAACGTTACATTTATATTATTGTTGAAACATGTAAAAATACAATCATTTGGAAATGCAATAAAATTTCCCTTAGACTCGTTGGTCTCCTCTGGCAGTTGGGAGTTTGTCAAGCTCACTCAAATGTCTCGCTGATGGTGGCGCGTGTGTCGGGTCATTCGGTTCCCTTCAAAATGGTTGAGCTGAGTGGTGCTGATCCACGCGTCATGTTTGTGAAGGAGCCGTCAGTTGAGACTGGTCGTGTCTTAATTGCCACTGGCTTATTTCAATGTATTTTGTTAATGTTTATTTTTTTATTAAGATTGTTCTCGCATAATAGAAGCAACATGTTATATGTAACCAAGATTTGTAATAGATAACATGGTTTAAAAGAGTGTCCATGGAGTTTCTTGCACGTTCTTTTCCATAGAGATCTACGCTTTGGAATGTGCAATTAACTTCAGCTTTCTGACTGACCGACTTCTTGACAATTCAAAAGTGACTTTAAATGGTTTATTTGGAATAAATGCTTTTAGTTTGAGTTTTCCTAGACTTCTCTTCATACGAATTCATAACTTTTATAGTTACCTATACAAAACGAATAAAAAATCGAGTTAAATTAATTTGACCAGCGAGTAGTGGGTAACTCGCCGTCCGATCAGCACCAGGCCCGAGAGTCGACGGCGCGTAGTAGTTCCACGCGCGCCTCAAAGAGTTGTCAGCAAACATGACGGGGCCCGTCATGGCCGATGCCTGCCCAGGGGTTGAGGATAAATTCGAAAGAGCTACCTCGCCCCAGGGCATTCAGGGCAGGGAAGGAACAGGGGTGGGTTTTAGTCAGTAAGAGCCTGACACGCCCTCCCGCTCCACCCTAGAGCGGGAGATGTCATTGGATGATTTCCCACCCCACAAAAAAAAGGCATTCTCTACCAGTCAACCAAGGGTGGTGGAGGAATAAAAAAAAACAAACAAAATAATAATAAGTAAAAATGTTAAAAAACGGGAACGAAAATATATACACTAATAATAAACATACATATATACATTACAGGTATTTAATATAATAAGTACCTATATACATACCTACATAATAAAATTAATGGAATTAATCCAATACAATTAGTTCAATTACATAAATTCAATTACCTTGTTCGACACCCAGCTTGCAGTGACAAGTTGACAGATTGATATTATGCTAATTATGGCAATTGACGAAAACAAGCCCTCACTCGTACAGGTTTTTGCGTTACTATGTACATATATCATATACAAAATTTAATACAAAGTCTGTTGTTGTAACGATGGAACCATATTTTTGTACTTATCTATTTTTTATCTATTTTATTTAAAAGATCTGAACCCAGAAACTCTACGGACACCATAGAGTTTCTTGCACGTTCTTCTCCATAGATATCTACGATTTGGAATGAGCTTCATCTTGGAGTTTGAGCACAATTTAAGCCTAAGTCAAACAAAGAGTATAGTGACAGCTGAAAGAGTTGTTGAGACAGCAACTAGGAAATACCCGTATATGGCATAATACATTCTAATGTGAATATGGGAAAATCAACCTTAGTCCTAATACAAAAAACATTGACATTTGACCGGTACGCAGCACTTAATAACAATGAAAATTATGATCAATAGTGTACGATTTTTCATTTATTATCATAACAAAAGTAAGTTGAAAAAAATTACTGAGAAGACAATCGGCATAACCCCACTTTTAACCTCATTCATTAAACAATAAGAAATAATAGACAATGAAAAAACCACAATTCATAATTTACCCTACTAAACATTTTCTAAACTATAGGCTACACAAACCATTGTTATATTAGTATGACAATAGATGAACCATTAGTCATTCAGAAGAACAATTAAACTGTTATTTTATATACCTAAGCCTAAAGAAAAATCAAGCAGACTAGATGATTCAAAATCCAGTGATTTGAATAACATTTCAACCTTGTCTCAGTTACATACCGGCTAGGCTTTTGCTTTCAATGGTATATATCGCATTCTAGACGCACCTGGCGAACACAACACGCCGAACTAATAAGATAAACTCTAGGTTAATGATGCTCCGGGGGGATTCCGATCAACTTCCTAAATTGACTATGGATAGCTCACGATAGGATCTTAAGTAAGTCAGGTTAATGAAGATCACTGGTAATGCGAAAGAAATAAATCAATCAACCCGAATAACTATGACCAAATTCATATCCCGTAAGCTAACCAACGTAATCAATTGGCAGAACCTAATTATTGTACACGACGATCAATCAAATCGAACAGTGTAGTACCACTATCACTTTTCGACCTGACCCCAACGTAGATAGCACCCAAATTAATCTCCTCCGACACCATTAATCTTCAATCCGGGACACCGAACGGTTTTATTTGTCCAACACCACATTTCCAGAGTAATATTTGAAAAGGAATTCATTCCGGAGCTAAGTCGGCCATAGCCCATAAGTTATTCCGTCGTGGATTCTACAAATATTACCCTAAGGGTTTAGCTAGACGATTTTGGTCGAATTGACAGTTTATCATGATTTCCAGTGTCGAGTGCGAATGTGAAAAGTGTTAATGTGAAGGATTTTATATGTACATTTGATTTTTGGCCTACTATTTTTTGTATCATGGACTGGCTCGCGTTTGATTACTATCCCACCTGATGGTAAGCGATGATGTGATCGAAGATGTAGCACGCTTGCCTATAAGGAACCCATTCACTCCTGGCTTCTCTATATATTATTCTATATTCTTCGGACACTGCATCTTATTGATGGTAATCAGATCTAAGACTTTAACGACCTAACCTCTCTCTCCCTCTGTAACTATATAATATGCACAAACCACCTTAGATTTAGGTCTATTATCACTTTTCACAATCTGATAATAGCCCATGTCGATAATTGAATTTCCGCCAGTGATGCATGTATTGCCATCTCTCCTAGCTCATCGCTTATCATTTTATTAAACAGATCAATCGATCATTTCCTTATTAACAACATTTCCTTGTTACTTTTAATCATCGACGGAACCATTTGGTCAAACATCTATATATTGTGTTATGTGTTATAGCCCTTTGTCTGGGCCTGGCAATGATGTGACAAGGGTCATTAGTAAAAAGTGTTGGAACTAATATGTCACCCATGTTGATATATTGACGCCTAAATATATTTGGTTCTTAACGTAACAAGTTTGGCGTTATTGATATAAATGAAGTGAATGTTTGGATTTTAGTGAATTTGGAATAGTTCCAGAAACATTGCTGGGGAGTTGGTTGCGCCACTTCTTCGCAGCTAAAACATTAGGAAGTGGTAACGGGTGCTGCGTTTTTGTGGGACTGTCTTCCTGTAGAACTTTGACGTTTAAAAAGTGCCGGTTCTCAGCCTAGTTTTGATTTCGATTGAGGGTGTTTTTTTTTTTTTTTTTGGGGGGTGGGAAATCATCCTATGACTTCTTCCGCTCTAGGGTGGAGCGGAAGGGTGTGTCAGACTCTTACTGACTAAAACCCACCCCTGTTCCTCCCTGCCTCGAGTGCCCGGGGGCGAGGTAACTCTTTCGAATTTATCCTCCACCCCCGGGCAGGCACCGGCCTTGGCAGGCCCCTACACTTTGCTGACAACTCTTTGAGGCGCGCGTGGAACACTACGCGCCGTCGACTCTCGGGCCTGGTGCTGATCGGGCGGCGAGTTACCCACTACTCGCCGTCCGCAGGCCCGGGTCTACGGTGGCCGGAGATCGTCTCGCGGCGCCCGAACCCCCTGGCGTCTCAGGCGGCGGTCGCGGCTGGGAGCGCTAGGGCGACTCGGCTGTGTTCGAGCCTCCCCAGCGTATGCCGCCTCCCTCTTCGCGAGCATTACTGCTTCGCAGAAGGTGGAGACGGCTTCCCATTCCCTCTCGCTCCGTACCATGGCCTGAACCAGGGCACGGCGCGAGAGGTCGCTGCCGCCTATCGCATCCACGAGGACACGGCGGTGCTCTGCCCAAGCGGGGCAAACCTCCACCGTATGCTCCACCGTGTCCTCTGGGCGATCCTCGCAATGGAAACACCCGGGGGTCACCTCCGCCTTGATCCGACACAGGTACCTACCGAAACAGCCGTGTCCGGTGAGCACCTGCGTCAGGCGGAAGGTGAGGGCGCCGTGACGCCTCTCCAGCCACTCCTCAAAGAGGGGCACTACCGCCTCGATGGTGGCGTGCCCAGCGCTGGGTTGCGACAGTCGCTCTCTCCATGTCACCATGAGATCCTGCCGGAGCTCGGTCCGCCGAGCCGCGAGTTGTCGCGGCAGCGGAGTTTCGCCCCGGCGTTTGGCCTCCTCGCGCCACTCGTACAGGTGCGCGAGGATTTTTGCCTCCAGATCCCACGGTGACAGTCCGGCAAGGAGGCTCGCCGCCTCACGGGAGATCGTGCGGTATCCGCGGATGATACGGATCGCCATGACCCTCTGGGACGCGTTCATCAGGCGAGCTGATCGCTGCCTCAACGAACGCGCCCACACCGGTGCCCCGTAGAGGGCCATGGACCGCACGATCCCCGCGTAGAGCCTCCGGCAGGAGGCGTTTGGCCCCCTCAGATTGGGTAGGAGCCGCTTCAAGGCGGCCCCGGCCCTGTCCAATCTGGGAGCCAAACGTCGAAAATGTTCGACGAAGTTCCACCGGCTGTCGAGGACGAGTCCCAGGTACTTCATCGTACCCTCGACGCCGATGCGAACCCCTCCTACCGTGATCTGGGAACCCGCAGGTGGCGCGTTCCGACGACCATGAAAACACATGGCCTCGGACTTGTGCAACGATTGAGGGTGTTAAGTCGGATTATTGAGAATTCACTCAAATGAATATTGATTTTTGTTAACTAGTATAAATGTCCTGTTACGTCATCACAATTAAACTATCATCTAGGCATTCCATAGTTAGATCCAAAATGAATAGACCTTTATTGGTCCAATCACGAGTAACGAAGGACCTGAAATTGAACCATCCAATTAGTCTTTTTCCAATCTGAATACTAGGATTTCATTTGCATCCGAAATTACTAGAGCACTAACAAAGGTTTGAAGTATCAATAGCTTATTACAAGTCCGTTATAAATTCCCTTCAAAATCTTTATGTTATTAGGGACAACTTCCTAAACATGGGCAAAATAAACTTTAAACATTTTTAACAACCTTTTTACGACTCGGTCCCTTTCCTTCCTTCCTATTAGCTTAAACTACCTGGACCCTATTCCTTGAACCGGATCGGGCCAATGCAAACAAAATGTTTTGTGTAATAGGTACACATTGCTTGAAATTGAACACGATATGGTCCATATGATCTGCTATGAGTATTTTTTCTTTTGTCACATACAAAAGATGATGACGATAAAAACGTTGAAATTTTACGTGACGTGACACATACGTAAAAAATCGGCCAAGTGCGTGCCTGACATTGCACATTAAGAGCGGTTGCGCACTACGTCCGATACTTATCCGTCAAAAACCTTTTTTACAAAAAAAAACAACCGACTTCTAAAAAAAAAATACACTAAAAATTAATAAAAAATTAAAGTTATTTATTAATTTTTAGTGTATTTTTTTTTTGAAGTCGGTTGTTTTTTTTGGAAAAAAGGTTTTTATTTTAGTTGTTATACCTCAGAACTAAAAACCCCCAATATAATAGAACGTGGAATTTAAACATTTGGAGAACACCAAAACGTCATCGAGGTACACGTATTTTCCGTTTTTGTTCAGTTTCTCAAAAAGCGCTGAAGCAATTTCGATAAAATTTATATGGGACCACCTCGGGAGTATATTCTTTCAGATAAAAAAAGAATTTTGAAAATTGGTTCACAACTAACGGAGAAATCGCGTAACCTACATACAAAAAAAAAAAAAAAAACATTCAGACGAATTGAGAACCTCCTCCTTTTGGAAGTCGGTTAAAAATACAGATCTATAGAAAACTCGCTCGGACCGAACTTTGATCGGTAGTGCGTAACCTACCATACAAATTGTTCTACGACCACGCCGGGCCGTCTTTTCACGGATAAGTATCGGACGTAGTGCGCAACCGCTCTTAGGGTTCCGTACCATATGTATTTTAAACTATTTGTATGGCTTTGGGTCAACAAGATGCTTATACTGTGAAAATTTGAAGATTGTCGCTCCAACCGTTTGGCTGTAAAACCTGTGTGACAGACGACGGACAGTCAGACAGACGAACAAACAGAGCGACAGACAGACGGACACGTGAGTGACAGCAATAGGGCTCTGGTTGGACCCTTCGGGTACGGAACCCTAAAAATGTAACACTTTTTCCTAACAGTGACGTAAGAAGCCTCACTCTTGAACGTATCGATACCTTTTTGTCTTTGTCATTGTTTATTGATTTGATATAGCTAAGAATGCGTGTCCAATATTTTTTGATAATCTAACAAAGGACTTAATAAAATTAGTATTTTTGAAACATCCCTATTATTTTCTTGATTATTTCTGAAAAGGATGCCTGCAGGACTTTCCAACGACGCGTCTCTGGTCCACATATTTAGTGGCATCTTCATACTAAGATCTGTAGCCCAAATTTGTGGAGTATATTTTGCAATCGTGAAGTATGCAACATAGGTACACCCATACAATGAAGTCTTGAATAAGTTTATCTGCAGTACAAAGTTGAACGTACTCCTGAAACCAGGACAGAAGGAAAACCACAAATATTTAAAAGTCTTTGTGTCACAGACAATGTCCTTTCAATTATTCATAAGTGTGCATCATTTCCTATGCTTCATGCATTAAATTAAGCGATATATAACCCGATTTGTGGTACAGACTCGTCATAGGATTTGTTTACAATGTCTGCCAATTAAAATAGGAATTGAATATAATATGCATGAGAGTCTAGACAGAATAATATGACGTGTGTGCAGACAATCCTATGCAATCCTCGAATGTTTGATGTGGCAAGCTTCTCGCGAATCAAGATGGCGGAAAGCGGAATGGAATTAAAACTAATAGGACCCTTGATAAGCTTGTGGCTAAAGTAATAACAGCCGCACGGGTCGATCCATCAGGATAAGCTACGCTTGCCGGGGTTGGTCCAAGGATGGGTGACTATCTTTACATACCGAGACTCCTCCGTGCCTCGGAAAGCACGTTAAGCCATTGGTCCCGGCTGTCAATCGTGGATCTTTGACAGTCGTTACGGGTCGTCAGAAGCCCGAAAGTCTGACAACCAGTCTTACCAAGGGGTATCGTATTACCCAGTAACTGGGTTGTGGAGGTTAGATAGGCAGTCGCTCCATGTTACATACTGGTATAGTTGGGAAAAGGCTAGGCAGATGATGACCCTTGCATCTTTACTGTGAGTTCATTGCTCCTACATGACTATTGCTTAGTTACTTCAATAAAGACAACTATCCTATTCGACATGTTTTCCATTTGCAATGTAGACATGCAAAACAGATGTAGATGCCAATCTAACGTAGCTTGTCCTTAGAAACCAAGAAGCTCGAATAATTTAAAATAATTTAATTTCTCAGCATCGAATCTGAAATTTCAATCACGAAACTGTTAGCCAACAGACCAGTGGCCCCCAAACTTATTTCATTTGACTTCTTCAACTTTTTTTCCAAGATCTCTTTGTCAAAACTTTATTCATTGGACCACTTTAATTTTTACAGAAAGGATGTCTGTTGAAAGTTGTAATTGATTTGATTTTTATCACCCACTAAGTTTAATTTGTTCACTTCAACATTTGATAACCTTTGATTTAATAAAATTGGAGCAAACGGGTAACTTGAAAATGTATTTTTAGGGTTCCGTACCACAAAAGGAAAAACCGAAACCCTTATATATAGGATTACTTTGTTGTCCGTCCTTCCGTCTGCCCGTCTGTCAAGACCCTTTATCTCGAGAACGCGTGGAGGTATCGAGTTGAAATTAAAACCGTATAATCAGCTCTACAGTCCCTTGAAGCTGTGAAAAAAATCAAACTTATAAGTTAACGTAAAAAAAAGATACGGCCTGTATATACGTCTTTTGCGGCACTTTAAGTCGCAAAAAACGTATACAGGCCTTTAACAGTCTCAAAATTTAAAGGGTACTTCCCGCTGACCTACAATCATGAAATTTGGCAAGAAGCAAGGTCTTATAACATAAGTTAAGGGAAAAGTCTGATTAACGTTAATTTTTAATTATATCACAAAAAATAACCCACACAAAGAATTCGGGTCCAAATTTTAAAGTGAGGCGACCGTATCATGTTTGGCATCGTATGAAAAGACCTCATCAGTACAAGCTCAAACAGATTTTAAATTATTTTAACCACATCTAATTAACGAAATATTAAAAAAAAAGTTTTTCAGGCAAGCTTGTACGGAACCCTCGGTGTGAGAGTCCGACTCGCACTTGGCCGGGTGTTTTTTATTATTGATAGGCTCGAGTTTTACCACTATCTCAACTGATGGTTAGCGATGATGTTGTGTGCTTGCCTGGAAGTAACCTATTTACTCTTGACATAAAGACCCCCAAGTTGGAGCTATCAGGAAACACAGACTCCGGCAGGGAGATTGAGATATTTAAATTCTCTACTTGCTCTTAACAAGGTCCAACCTAAACCCACCTTACAAAAGCGATATCAGAAGACATAACTTACAAACAAATTGCAACTACAGAATGGGGTCTTGCTATAACAGACATTATACTGACCTTTTCATGTTTATCTTACGAAAGGTCACCGCAGGGCTTATGCAAACCTGACCCGTAGGCCTTCGCGATCGCCAAGAGAATTCCAAAACCGTTAACTATAACATTTGGACCGACCAGGTTAAGAAGAACTCTTATGTTTCATTATTCTACTTCTTCTATGCCTTCATTTTGTGCGCCATATGAGGGTTCATGTGTCTGTCTAAAATGGCCGAGTAAGACGCCTTTGGAGCAAGCGGATACTTTGTAATGATAGGGCTGACCAGAATGAATCTGTAATTATCCATTGTCTGTTACTGGAGTCAAAATTCGTGTAAAATTGATCCTTGATAATGAATGCAGGCAGGTGGATGCTGAGACAACAAGAAAGTATTCGTATGGACTTCTTAGTAACGTCCTAATAAAATGCACAATGTAAAGCTGTCACTATTGGCATTTATGACTTACCTACTAATAAAGTGGACAAAAGAAATGGCCAGGAAAGTATACCAGTAGCACATGATTTAACTCGAAGGAACAAAAACACAAGTACAGGCCAATAAAAGTCGCACGATTTAGAAACAGTATTCCAACGAAATCGGTCAGAATAACGGCGTGTTTGCTCTCCTGTGGTGTTGCACAATGCCATCCAGCGATACCTTTACCCCGAGGGTATACCCACGACTTTTATAACAGCCAACCAAAATCCAACCATAAATCTGAAGAGGCAAAGTTGGTATTTGTGTAAGAATCGTGATCGTGTATCTCATTTCAACACAACAAATCCAAAACGGAGATATCATAGTGTACCTAATATTAGAGGGTTACACGACGCTGCCTGCATGTCTAATTTTTCTATCCTTACAAATGAGAATAACTTCGTTGACATGAGTATTGAGACTAATGGAAAGATATTTATAAAGATTTATCAAAATAATATCGTTGAATATGAAGAAAATGTTTTGAAGCTTGGATACGCTCTTTCAAATAAAAGAACCAAAGATGACACCTTTAAAGCAAGAGTGAAAAGGCATCTTCGGGCTTCCATCGTAGACATAATCCATGGCTGTCTCTCTCTTTAATCAGGCGAGTCTGAAGTCAAGGTTCGCTCATCCATCACAAAATAAAAAGAAGAAAAACGCATAAAAAGCTTTAACAGATGTAAATACTAACTCCAGCGAACGTTAAAGTAATTCTCAGAAACATCAGATCAATAATTTGCTTGATACAATCAAATATGTAAACGGAAAGAAATTGTATGTAGTTGAAGATACTGCTGAAGTATAAGCAGTGCAGTCACGATGGACATAAATAAAGCCGGAATCTTTTCCAGATTGTCCTAATGAATAGTCACTCCTATTGCCTAGAAAATATGGTTGATATTTGATGAGGAATGTTTAAAAGATTTGCCAGATGCGCGTGATTTAAGTTATGCGCTGGTGACTCCTTATTGAGTGAACGAAAGGGATGTACAGTCAACCTTTGTTAATGTTAACAATTTGACATTGACAACGTCTTTAATTCGTAGCAATAAGGGCGTATTTAGCAGTTCAAGAATCAGACTGCGATTGAATGTAAATGTTTTAAGGAACGGTTAATAGATGTCGCTAGTTGCGGTGCGCGTTTCATTTCACGCTGTGATTTTAGATGAATGGACTGCCGCCGTGAAGTTAGAGCGAGAAGACGATACTTCTATTCACGTTCCGACAAAAAGTATTCTTAATTTTTTTTTTTTATTTGTGAATAACGTATTGATGAGATTAATTTGCGGCGTGACACTACAATGATACTTTAATAGTTGGTAATGATTCACTTTTTTGTATAACACTCCTCAGCATTTGCCTTTGATGTTGCGAGGAATATTAATATGTTGCCTCAATGTGAGATAGTCTGGCAATCGCGATTTCTTATCTAAATTGTTCTCGGTACATCGATTTGTTAGTGTCTGCTATGAAACATGGATCTCTCATTAGTTATCTAATAACCGTTCAAAATTAATTTCTCTGCCACCTATAATGATTTGGAACAATGCATAAACGATGTTTTTGTGGAGATGGGAGATAGCAGTTTTGAGAGAACGACAGAAGTAATTATTTACAAGTTAATAATGATTGTATTTACTAGGTAAACTTAGTAGATTCGTGGGAACCAAAATATGCGTGTAAATGTCAAACCAATCAAAGTTGATTAAAACCCCAGCACGCATGAGACTGGTTCAACTATCAGACAGTTAGGTGACAACAAAAATTAATAATACGTACTTATTATAGTTTAAAAATCTAAAAAACATGTTTTTCAGCAAACCCTTTCATTTATTTATTTATTTCATAATTGACGTACACACAGTAACAATAGACATAATTATAAATATAGAACAAAGGAACTGCTTATTTCTTCAGAAATATCTACCAGCAGACCTGCGAAAGGAGAAGTTTCATTTGTTATGGGAATGCATAAAAAAATAAATAGTCCGCCATCTTTGGGCGTCCGCCATATTTGATTTAGAATGACGTCACTTACCTAACCATGCATTGCCATCGGCTCTTGATAAGTGTGCTAAGTTTAAATTCAATCCGACGTTTTGAAATGAGTGAAAATCACGTTCAAATATTCCGTTACAGAGAATTAAACCAACAAAGACAATTAAATATAATCTGTTGAAAAACCATACAACAAAAAAAAACATAAATGCAGTACAAAATATAAAAATAATTCAGTTTCGTCCACACACAATGAAATTATTACCAAGGGGACGGACAGGAACAAAGAAATTACTCGCCATATACATGAACAATTTATGGGCGAAACGATGGGTAAAAATTCTTTTGGGCCATAAAAATATGGGGAAATACGCGGATGATTTATGGGGACAATGTAATTATGTTATAATTAATTGTTGTGGTTTTAGTTAATTTTATTATGTTATTAAATATTTTAGCAATTTTTGTTATCCTTATGTAACTAGTACCTATAAATCAATTTTTCCGGTTTACTGATTATGTCCTACTAGTTCTACTAATATTACAAATGTTAAAGTTTGTATGTTTGTGTTTCAATCACGCAAAAACGGCTTTGAATGAAATTTTGCACATAGATAGATTACAACCTGGATTAAAATATAAACTACTTTTTACCATGCGGGCGAAGCCGCTCGCAGAAGCTAGATTATAATATAAATACGTCCTTAAAAAAAACTTTTTTCAAAAAATACAACCGACTTCTAAAAATTGCAAAATAACTGTAATTTCGGAAGTCGGTTTATATATTTTTTTGTTTCTTCGTTATTTGATACCGACTTCCGAAATTAAAGTTATTTTGCAATTTTTAGAAGTCGGTTGTATTTTTTGAAAAAATATTTTTTCTTTTTCACTTTTTAGTTTTTTTTTTATTGTTGTTGTACACCAGAATTAAAACTAAATATTAAAGTTATACCACAATAGATAACACCAATAACATGGAATTTGTACATTTGGAGACAATCAAAACGTCATCTGTGTATACATATTTTTTGTTTATGTTGATTTCTTCAAAAAGTGCTAAATCAATTTAGATAAAATTTATATGGGACAACCACTTTTTTTTTCTTTTTGAAATAGGACCTATCACACAAAAAAAGAATCATCAAAATCTATTCACAAATGGCGGAGATATATTAAAAAAAAAACATACAGACGAATTGAGAACCTCCTCTTTTTTGAAGTCGGTTAAAAAAAAAAGAAGAAGATAATGAGAAAATTTGGATCGATGTTTGTTACTCAATCCCGCCAGAACGGCGGCACGGATCTCGATGGAATTTGGTACAGACATAGATTGTATGTATGTATGTCGGGCTAGTTTCCGCAACTCCACGCTCAAAGCGCGTATTTTGCGTACAGGTGGGGCACAGGGACAGAGTAGATTATAGTCTGGAATAGACAAGAGACTATAATTTATAGTGAGGAAGTACTAATTCCACGCGGGCGAAGCAGCAGGCAGAAACTAGTATTATAAATGCAAAAGTCTGGAATATTGTTGATCACCCACGCCTCAACGGCTGAAACTTGGCACGTGGGTAGACCGTGACCTGGAATAGGACAGAGGATAATTTCATCCCAGCATAGGGCAGTACGTTCTCTTGGGATATTATAACACTTTTCACACGGGTGAAGCCGATGGCATAAGCTAGTATTAGTTAAGGCGCAGTTATATGCCAACGACCTTGAGTAGTTAGCTTGCGTGTTCTGTGCTGAGCTCACGCAACGCGTCGTATTTCCACCCAGTAATATGACTCGCCCATCACGGAGCACTGTCCGAAATTAAAAGCATTATTTATTTATTAAACATAAAACAACAAGTATTATACTAAAACACGTATACTAAAAGATAAATAATTAAATTATCTTTAAAATGGTGAAGATTTTATAAAAACACGCTCAATAGATTTTGTGTGATCCTCAATTTTTTATCCGCGTTAGACATAACTTTACAAATTAATTACACTATGTTATAAATTAATAATTTCAAATATTCACATACCAAATTACGAATAAAATTGTCTAGAGTAACATATATTTTTTCATAGAAATAAGACTAGTCGTTTAGACGTGATTTTCAATTTAAAATCATTAAAAGTCGTATAATTGCGCCTAAATCTGTAAAGTAAATCTTCTTCGAAAAAATTAAGAGTCCTCTAAAGCATATTTGATTTTTAGCGATTATCTAGCTAACCCGAATATTTTTCTTTAATATTTGTCATTAATAATTTTAGAAAAGATCTACCACGAAAGAGAAAACACTCGAGACAAAGACTTAGCAGTCAATGAACTCTCAACCTTCGCTCTATAAGGATAGAGGTCAACCACAAGAAAATAATAATTTATTAAACGAAAAGGAAACCGCGCACCAAATATCCAAGAATGTTATCTCAATAAACCTATTTCTCATAGTCATGTTTAATAACAAACAACACGTCGAACAAAAATGGGTTTTTGGTATAAAATTAAATATTATAAAAAAAACCTACCCTTCTTTTAAATCTTCAAAGCCGCAGTGAGCTTGGTCTTACTGAGAGCGATTGGAACGGTGAAATGAATAGGGTAGAATCGAGTAAAATACTCGTACTAACAAAATATATTCGGTCAGTTAGATTACCGAAAAATATTGGACATAATTATATTTTTATTATGTCTCATCAATCTGCCAATCTGCCCGCGCCTTTTCCTAACTATCTTGAGGTCGGCTTCCAGTCTAACCGGATGCAGCTGAATACTGATATTTTACAGGAAGCTACTTCCTATCTGACCTAGTTACGGGGTAATACGATACCCCTTGGTAAGACTGGTTTTCAGACTTCCGGGCTTCTGACGACCCGTAACGACTGTCAAAGTTCCACGATTGACAACCGGGACCAACGGCTTAACGTGCTTTCCGAGGCACGGAGGAGTCTCGATATGTAAAGATGTCCATCCATGGACCAACCCCGGCAAGCGTAGCATAACCTGATGAATCGACCGGTGCGGCTGTTATTACTTTAGCCACGAGCTCTTCTTTTGTTTTGTCTCAAAAACCAAAAATTAAGACAACACAGTGTGTGTGATATGTCGCGTGACGGCACACCTTTGTTAAAAATATACCACATTTTAACTAGAAGTGACGTAACGAGCCCCCACCCTTGAACTTTGATGCGCTTTATGTTTGTCAATTTTTATTTATTTGCTAAAGCAAAATAATCGTGTCCAATATTTTTAGATTTTTACCCAGTATTCATCCCTACTCCAATCAAGGTTAAACTCAGAAAGATTATATTATTATTATTGCTCTAGTTTTATAAATTGGTCATATCTATTAGTAATACATTAATTGATTCAGCAACATAATTAATACAGACAAGAATGCCATAATTTATGACAGAAAAAGTACTGTCCTTGCGCCGGAGCAACTTGGGAGACACCTATTTTTAGCCGTGCCATAGGCTGAGTTGATTGAGTGATTGGTGATTCAGTACTGGTCATAGAATAAATAATTAAAATAAATAAACTTCGGTTAATATTTTTAGCCGACGTCAAAAAGGAGGACGTTATCAATTCCTTTTTTTTATGTATGTTCGGGCATAACTCCGTCAATATAGACGGATTTGCAAAATTCTTTTTTTGTTCGAAAGGGCTATATCCGAAATGGTCTCAATAAAATTTCATATAGATCTGATAATGAGACAGAGAACGGAACTCTTCAAAAAATAACAGCAAATCAACTGCTATCGTATGTCCATGGTGTGTTAACACAATTTAATGGGGAACCACAAGTAAAAAGTGATAAATAAAAACTTAAAAAAAGAAAATAGAACCGACTTCCAAAAGCAAGTGTAGAATACCTCTTAATTTCGGAAGTCGGTGTCAAAAAACGAAGACAAAAACCAAATATAGAATCCGAAATTAAAGTTATTTTGCACATTTTTTGAAAGTCGGTTCTATTTTTTTTTTATTGAAAAAAAGTTTTTATGAATGTGTTAGTGTTGTAATTATTGTAAAGACTGAGCTTTATCTTATCTTAGTCTTCAAAGGTCAAAACATTTAACTTTCAGAGTTCTTGTCCCCGACCATTACATTTTAAGCAATTTCTTCCACTAGAATTAACCTCAAATCAAAAAAATGGAATGATGTTAAGTTGTTATTTATTGACATTAATTAGGGTCCTTTTTTCGATTTTATCGCGACTAAGTGAAGTATAAGTTCTAAGTCCTTCAAAATGACTTAGAATTTATGCGTTACACTAAAACGATAAAAGACATCTTTCATCTCTCATACCAAATCGCTACAACTCTGACCAAAGCCCAAAATCGCATGTTACCGTGAGAACGTTACCCCGATTACAACGTTGAAGTAGAATCAAAGGCGCCGCCGGGGTGCTTAATCGCAACTCCTATTTGAACTGCACCCTTTGAACCACATGTGCTCTGGGGTTTAGAACAGTTTACAGCTTAATTCTATTGATTGTGTCTGGAAGTCTCGTTGTTGTGAGTGGTTTGAGATCTTGAGGATCCACAAAATGTACGTATGAATATCGTCGAACACGTAATATGTTAAATGTAAGAATAAATTTTAAATACCAACTTCGGCCAGCGGCTTTGCCCTTGTGGAATTATAATAATAATAATATAGTGGTCCCTCATGACAAGAACCTCGTGAAAGCTGAGAAAGATAAACAAACAAAGTATCTTGATCTGGCTCGCGAGGTTGTCGACATGTGGGAGGTGGATACAGCAGTCATTGTGCCGATAGTCGTGACGGCTAATGGTTTAATAGCCAAGAGCCTCGATGAACACCTAAGGAGGCTCTAGTTGGGTAGTTGTATCAAACGCTTGATACAGAAAGCGGTACTCCTGGACACGGCGCGTATTGTTAGGAGATTCCTTTCTCAGGAGCCCTGACCACCGGTAGCTTGGACCCTGTCCCGATACCGGTGGGCTATTATTATATTTATATTATTACATGTTTTTATATTTTAATACATATAAAAATGTAAATAGTATGTACATAAAGTTGAATAAATGTAATAATAACAATCTTTATTCATTCCAACATTAGTACAATACATATACACAGATTACATCAGTTGACTAAGACACAAAAAAAAGGCAATAGGTACTCGTATATCTCTGGACCCCACACTAAGTTTCCCTGTGTCGTAAGATCCAGTCCGTTCCGTGAGTTCAAAAATTAATAAAAATAGTGCAGTTATTGTGTATATTACCTATACTATAATTATTAATTTCAGGCTATGTGCTATAATATTGGATAATAAACACCCATCTATTCATCCAATTATCTAAACTTTCGCAATATTAGTCGGATCACGCTTTTATGGCTTGAAAGGTTGGGCAGAGGAGCCTATAGCCATACCACCATCATACGTCAGTCATGTGTAAGTCTTATGTGATTACCACCTCAAGGCCCTGCGTTGACGAGAGGCGACAGTAATCAGGCCCCGCCATCAGGTGTCGTCAGGCCCCGCCGTCGCCATAAGCGGCGGCAGTTTCGCGTGCTTTAAAACTCTATTATTACTAATAAGGAACGGTTTTACTCCGGCCCCACCGTCGCCATAAGGGGACGGCGGGGCCTGACGACAGTGTTGATTACTGTCGCCTCTCGTCGACGCAGGGCCTTGAGGTGTTACCCCGGCACAAATAAAGACTCCGGACTGTATCTGAATAATTCCATATGGGCAATCCCAATAAAAAATTGCCGAAATCGAGAATCAAAATCAAGACAGGACTCACGCTTACCAGCTTGTGAATCTACGACCAATACATACGAGTATATACCCTGTATACAGGGTGTACGGAAAACGCTTCCGAAAACAGAGTCAGGTGATAAGGCTAGTGATTCTCGATACGATACCATCAAAAAATCTGGAAAAAAAAACTTACAATTTTATCAATTTTTTTTTAGCATTGAACAGTTTAATGAAACCGTTATTTGCGATTAAAGACACTATTTTTCTTTACAACTTTATCATGCAATGTATTCGTAAAATATCAGCTGACGCTCGCGCATTACTTCGAGTTCAAAGAGAGTGCGCGCTCGCTAACAGCCGCGCGGCCAACAACAACCCCACGTCCACGCGACGCCGACGTAAAGCGTTGTATATAATCTACGTTCTGGCTTCGGAAGCGTTCCCCTTACACCCTGTATTAATGACTGAATATTTTTGTGGAGTTCGTTTCAGCCATTACGTTCCGTCACGATGGTATAAGAATGCTGCAGGGAGGTGCAATTAAGACGACATGAAGAAGCATGCAGCTAACGATCTACAGCACGGAAGATTACATAGCTTAGACAAATTGTGCGATGGTCGTGATCTTCAGACGTGAGAATAGGATGGAGAAGAAAAGGAGGCAGAGAGTGTAATACCGTGGATTCTGTAGCGTAACTCTGCGGCATTCCGGTAATTTCTTACGTTCTGGAGTGTAATAAAGGAAACAATAGTCCAGAATACTTGATACGTTATATTAATTCAAGCAAGTGGTCGAAGGTTCCCTATTGAATGAACCAAAACAAAACATAATTTTTTACTCGACTTTTAAACTGATTCTAAATTTGCATTCATCATTTTCCTGCCCTTATCCCATTGGGGTCGGCACAACATGTCTTTTCCTTCATACTTCTCTGTTAGTCGTCATCTCTTTAGTCACCCCCTTTTTACCCATATCCTCTTACACAGTCCATCCATCGTTTCTTTGGCCTTCCACATCCATACATAATTCTAAATTTGCATTATCCTTCAAAATTATATTTGTCCAAGCAGCCTGTCAGCTAATAAGGTTTGTAATCTAAGGCGACCCCCTCAGATATCACAATACCCACTGTAGACTGTATGGTGGATGTCCGGATGTCTATGGATTTAGTAAGTATGCTAAGCGATTCTGGATTGCATGAATTCCTATGACGCATATTTTTCAATGAATTGCTTTTGATTTAAACACGTTTTTATTGGCTTGGTATGTATTTATGTGAATCTAATATCTTTAAATGAGCATTTCTTGTATATATGTCTATATATAATAAACGGCTCCAACGATTTTCATGAAATTTAGTATGCGAGGGGTTTCGGAGGCGATTAATCGATCTAGCTAGGTTTCATTCCCAAAAAACACGATTTACCAAAAAAAAAACGATCAAAGCTCGGTCATCCAGGTACTGAATATTTAAACGTGATTTTCACCCACTTCAAAACGTCGGATTGAATTGAAACTTCGCACACTTATCAAGGACCGATGACAATGTATGGTTAGCTAAGTGACGTCATTCTAAATCCAATATGGCGGACTCCCAAAGATGGCCGACGAATGCATTCCCATGATATAGATATGAAATGAAAGGGTTTGCTATGAAAGAGTGTCTTTTTTTTAATTTTTTAAACTACAGAAAATTATTTATATTTTTAATATTTATTTACCACTGGCTGCATCCTGCCATGCGTTGCAATGCACCGTAAAGTAAAATAAAGTTTATTTTGTTTTTACATAGATTTTTTGGATCAGAGGGGTTAGACAAAATACTTTTCTGTTAACGTTAACGCTAACGCTTCGTGCAAAATGTATGGCAACGACATTACTGGGCGTGAGTCACGTGACAGTTCTCTCCGCAGGTAATGTCGTTCCGATACATTTTGCACGAAGCGTTAGCGTTAGCGCTATCATAAAAGTTGTTTGGCTAAGGGGGCAGAACCCTCGCGAGCGTGTTCAGAAGACCCTACCTAAGTTTCATCACAATCTAATCAATGATTTAGGAACGCATAGAGTAATGAATGAATTTTTGTATGTATGTGTACAAACATTCATTTTTATTTATATAGATCACCACATCTTTTTGTGCGTCTTAGTGGTATTGAGAGAAACATCAATGAAATTTCTGTCTCTCTCCTTCAAACCGTGTTCACCCAATGCTGAACGTAGGTGTGTGTTATTTTGCTTTAGGATAGCAGCATAACATAATCAGCTTTTAATATTCCTACTACTGGGCTGTAATCCACTACGCGGGCCCGATACGGGTTGGTGGATGTCACATGTCTTCGAAGTTTTGGTTCTAAGACATGCCAGTTTCCTCACAATGTTTTCCTTCAAAATTTTGAGAGCTGTGGTGACGAAAAAATTTACACAAAGCAAAGCGCCTGTCTGGGATTGAACCCACAATACAACTTACTTTCTACACGGGGCCACCACTGCAAATTTTCCTATACTGCTATAAAAAAAAAAAAAAAAAAACATCTGTCATAGTATTACCTCTGGGTACACATGTGCCCCTACATTAAAACAAGCGATTATGCCTAATCAAGTGTACGAAAGCTGTCCATCCATGTACTAAGAGCATCATTTTCGATCCCCTGTGAAGTTGTGATCCTGGTGATTACCAGAGCACCCCACTTTTAGCCCCGCACGTGTGCAGGTTTGAGTGAAGTTTAAAACTTAATACGTTATTGATTGTATCGAGTTCACTTGCGCGTAATAATTTATTATAGGGTCTGAGAATAGCGGGATGTGACAATTCACACCGGGGTGTTGTTTTGAAGTGTTCAGTGTGAACTGTACTAATTTCGGTATTTGTACGTTACTATGTGCTGTTTGCGTTCGAAACGCTGGAGTACTGAAGCTCCAAAACGCAGATCGTTGACATGGCTCAGAAGGCTGCTCAACCTTGCCTGCCCGGGGGTTGAGGATAAATTCAAAAGAGTTACCTCGCCCCTGGGCATCGAGGGCAGGGAGGAACAGGGGTGGGTTTTAGTCAGTAAGAGTCTGACACGCCCTCCCGCTCCACCCAGAGCGGGAGAAGTCGTTAGATGATTTCCCACCCTACAAAAAAAAAAAAAAATTATACATTAAACAACATGTATACTAAAATAAAACTATAACACGTATACTAAAATATAAATAAACAAATGATCTTTAAAATGGTGAAAGTTTATTAGAAATACGCTTTATAGTTTTTGCGTGATTCTCAATTTTTCATCCGCGTCAGGTACATAACTTTACAAATCAATTACACTGTGTTACAAAAATATAATTTCAAATATTCACATATCAAATTACGAAGAAAATTGTCTAGAGTAACATAAATTTTTTTCAAAGAAATGAGACTAGTCATCATTATAGACGTGATGTTCAATTAAAAATCATTAAAAGTCGTATAACTGCGCCTTAATGGGACTGGGCTGGACATGTCTGCCGTATGTCGAACGAGCGGTGGGCCCGGAAAACTCAAGATTGGTGTCCTGAAACCACAATACGAGGCCGCGGCAGACTACGAAGGCATGACTTACGATGTCTTTTTTGAGAATTGGAAGGATGTAACACAGAACCGAGAGCAGCGGAAGGAATGGAGGGAGGCCTTTGTCCAGCAGTGGGACAGTACAGACTGGATATAATAATAATACTGTGCTGATGGAGGAATAACTAGAGAAGTCGACGAAAGCTTTGTAGGACAGCTGAAGACCAAAGTCATGCCTGCCCGTTGCATGTAGTGTACAAAACAAGTGAGTTTTTACCCAACCACGACAAAGCCAAAAAGATTTTAGCAGGCTAATGTATGTGTGTAAGTATGTTTATATATATTTACGTGTGTTCCACCGCAGCCCGCCAGCAAAAAAAAACCCCTAAACTGAACCGATTTTAATTAATACGGTATCAATAGATTCGTAATAATAGTCCGGGTGACATATTAATCTATATATATAAAAATGAATTCCTATTGCCTTGGTCACGGCATCACGCGTGAGCGGTTAGACCGATTTCACTAATTCTTTTTATGTTGTGTTTGTTATTGTCAGGAGAAGGTTCTTTTGAAAGAAAAAAATAAGAAAGTTGCACGGAAAATTAGAAATTTTCAGAATACTTAACGACTATTTAAACTTCGTGCGTTTGACAGGTCATAGCTAAGACAGGACAAAGTCTGTCGGGTCAGCTAGTGATCTATAAAATTTCCATTAAAATTTCTGACGTCGAATAATATTAAATTGAGATGATCATATTCATATTTATTTGGTATAAAAATAAAGGTCTTGACAACCACATTACGAATATGTATATCATGTTTTTAAATAAATATGTTTAAATTCCCAAACGATGTCAGAGGTCTGCCTACCAATTATAATTACTAGTAGTCATCATCATCAGCCTTTTATTGTCCCCACTGCTGGGGCACAGGCCTCCTCTCTGTGAGAAGTTGTGGGCCGTAATCCACCACGCGGGCCCAGTGCGGGTTGATGGATGTCACATGTCTTCGAATTTTTGGTTCTAGGATATGCCGGTTTCCTCACGATGTTTTCCTTCACCGTTTTGAGAGCAGTGGTGATGAAATAATTTACACAAAGTAAAGCGCCTGCCTGGGTTTAAACTCACGACCTACAACTTGTAAGTCGCGGCCAATACCACTGGGCCGCCACTGCTATTAGTAATCTAAGTAAACACCTCAAACTTATCAGCATAACTAAGCCAAATGCCAGAGAGCCCAGAATACAACGCGGACATGATTACGTCAGAGCTATATTCCTGTACTTCCGGTCAAGCCAAATGCGGTTGGATATAAATAATTTACACGGAACGACGACAGCCATCTCCCGACTGCAGCCTAGATACTAGGACTGGGGAGTAGTAAGCAAAAGTGTCAAAAACGGCCGTTTTTGGTACTTTTGCTTACTATTTTGGATACGAAACACTTTGAGTCCTGTTTTAACAACGTAAAAATACCTTATCCTATTTGTAACAAACGCAACATAGGATTCTTTAATCTATATTTTCTATGCTAAGATACGAATTTTCATTTAATGAGGGCGCCACTTACGGCGAGGTAGGCCCTTAATAAGGCCTTTAATTCTTTTTTCAAACATGACGAACATTCGACAACAGTAACGTAAAATGAAAGCTGAGTCAGTGTTATCATTACTCACGTTATCAGGGATGGTGACGTCACGTAAACATTGACTCATACACGGTTCTCGGAAAGTATCGGCAGACGAGTCTGAGCCTGTTTTGCTTTTATATGGAGGTTGAGAAATAAAATAAGCCTTGTGTAAGCCTGTTATTTTTATAACAGAGGATGATGAAAGAGTGTATAGCCTACTTAATGTAATAAAGGAATGATTTGATTATCTGACATCCTGTTTTAAGTTGTCGAAGTTAACAGATAACAATATAACGGGCATGTTTAGCGATTAGTGAGTGGTTTATAGAACTGACGTCATAACTATTAAAGTAGGTTTGGTTCTAGAGTGCTTAACTGGTATACTTTAAGAGCAGTGGTAGACCAATGGTAACGCCTTACCGAGTTATAGTGGGTTCAAATCCAGGCGGGCTTTGTGCATACCTTGTGTAATTTATTCCATCGTCACTACACTACCTAGAGAGTAGGACTCTGCCCGGGGGTTGAGGATAAATTCTAAACAGAGTTACCAACAGAGTTACCTCACCCCTGGGCACTCAAGGCAGGAAGGAACAGGGGTGGGTTTTAGTCAGTAAGAGTCTGACACGCCCTCCCGCTCCACCCAGAGCGGGAGAAGTCATTGGATGATTTCCCAAGCCACAAAAAAAAATAAAAAAGGACTAAGACCAACAGTAAGAACATTATAAAGTTGATTGTATTATGTTATAGTTGATATTTAGGTCGTATAGAGTTTCCAAATGTTGTCACCTGGAACTTAACACTTCACATCATTGGAGGTCCTAATCTCTGGAGGGCCTAATCTATTTCAAAAAAATTCTAATCTCTGAAAGTAGATATTGATCCGAATGAAAAAGTTTTTTACTGATAGAAAGCTGTACTATCACCGAGTGTCATAGGTTTTAATCCCAAAAAAATAAACTGTCTCCGTGGGACAGACCACGGGAGCAAAACCAAAGGAAAAAGCTAGTATTCAAGCAATTCATCAGTAGACTGCGGAAATACAAAAAAAAATGTTGTGTGTTTTTTTAGAGACTTCAGGTTCTAATCTACAAATTTGAACTCAATCGATTGTATATATATTTAGCAAATTAGCTGTGACAGACGGACAGACAGACCGTTTTTTCATTTGGACTTTCAGAACCCTAAAAATCTCTTCCAAACAGAAATCTAACCAAAAAGCAGTACAAAATCTCCAAATCTCAGTCCTACCAATCTCGAACCTTAATTACGTACCAGAACACATTCCAACATGGCCGCTAATCCACTATTCTGCCAAAACACGAAGGTGTTAATACGAATCCTGCCTACTAGCTCCAGCGCCTAGGGGTGTCATCGCATTTAATTATACACGCTGTGGGCCTAAGCCGAGTGTACGAACTTGGCGTACGGATTTAATTCTGCACAGCCCTAAGAGACAGTCTCTTTGGAATTAAAAAAGTGAAGTTTTGCGGGTAGAAATTGCTTTGCTGGTTGTGAGGGAAATTAACTGGTTTTTAGGTTTCCGTACCCGAAGGGTAACCAACGGGACCCTATTACTAAGCCTCCACTGTCCGCCCGTCCGTCCGTCCGTCTGTCTATCAGCGGACTGTATCTCATGATCCGTAATAAGTAGACAGTTGAAATTTTCACAGAATGTGTATTTCGTTGCCGCTATAACAAAAAATAACAAAAAACGTACGGAACCCTTCGAGTGCGAGTTAAACTTGCACTTAACCGGTTTTTTTTTTATCAAAGTAACCTTAAGGGAAGTTTACAGTTTTCTCAATCAGTGGTATACCTAGGTTGTCGCAAATACAAATTGGCAAAGTGGGGTTTTATAGACCCCTCAGATACCCAATGTGAGTGCGGTGCCACTGTTCAGAACATGACACACATACTTTAGCCCCAAGTGCCCATGCACCAGCACTATGGAGGACTGATGAACGCTAATGACGCTGTAAATAATGTGACCAGCTTCTGGGCCCAAAGTAATTTAAAATTAAGAATCCATCGAATCGAAATAAGAAGAAGATGGTAAGTTTAATAGTAATACTAAAGCCGGCCACAGCTGAACATAGGACTCTCCCAAGTCGCCCTAGAATACATTGGAATTCGTGCGTGTCAATTTTAACACGTCACCGCTCAACACCGCACCAGTGTAGTAATAGGGTCCCGTTTTACCCTTTTGGCACGGAACCCTACAAACTGTACAAGGCAAACTCGAAAAGAAAAGCTCAAGCGATCTTTAACTTCATTCCTTACTCGAATAAAGGAGACATCATTTTTTGATCAGCAATTTCCAATTATAACTCATGTTAGTCGTACGTAGTCTGAATTTTTTTAACAAGGCTTTCAAAGCACAACAAGCCAAGATGTGCCTAATCCTTTACTTCCGTGACTGTATATCTTTTACCTATCACCACATACCACCCGCCGTACTTACCACAAAGTATAAAAGTAAACAGAAGCACGGGCGACGCCGCAGGGCGCTAACTTGCTTAATTATACAAAGTCTCCGGCAGCTAAGCTGGTTGTCGAACGAGCGACTAAAACGGGCAAAAGTTAGCATACGGATTTAACTTAGCGGCTAAAACAGTCGGTTAAGGCTTCACATGCTGTTGTGTAGACTAAACCATTGTTTGAGGTCAAATTATATTTATTTATTTTGTGGTATGGAAAAGGAAACTTACGAGTATATTATAATTTAACAGTCTTCAAAATAAATCTGAACGTAATCTACGGAGGAGTTCGTGGCTAAAGTAATAAGAGCCGCACGGGTCGATCCATCAGGTTAAGCTACGCTTGCCAGGTTTGATGGATGGGTGACCATCATTACATACCGAGACTCCTTCGTACCTCGGAAAGCACGTTAAGCCGTTGGTTCCGGCTGTCAATTGTTGATCTTTGACAGTCGTTATGGGTCGTCAGAAGCCCGAAAGTCTGACAACCAAAAGTAAGAACCAAGGGGTATCGTATTCTGCCCGGGGGTTGAGGATAAATTCGAAACAGAGTTACCTCGCCCCTGGGCACTCAAAGGCAGGAAGGAACAGGGGTGGGTTTTAGTCAGTAAGAGTCTGACACGCCCTCCCGCTCCGCCCAGAGCGGGAGAAGTCATAGGATGATTTACCACCCCACAAAAAAAAAAAAAAAAAAAGGGTATCGTATCACCCAGTAACTGGGTTGTGGAAGTCAGGTAGGCAGACGCTCCATGTAAAATACTGGTATTAAGCTGCATCCGGTTAGACTGGAAGCCGACCCCAAGATAGTTGGGAAAAGGCTAGGCAGATGATGATGTAATTTACTGAACAATTTTTTTTTACAGCCCATATTGCCCAACTGTCTTGAAACAAAATGTATTTTGTGTCAGGTCCTTATCGCACGGCAAGCTACCCATTACTAGCCGTCGGCAAGCCCTTACCCCCACCCCTACTGTGACAACCACGACCACTCTGCCAAGAGTGTCTACACATGAAGAAGAACAAGAATTCATTTAGTTATCAAATTCAATTGATAAAAATAATTTCACAATATTGCATCACAAAGTTGCACCATAATAATTCTAGAGACATGGATGGTGCCTAGAGGAGCAGTAATGATACAGACTGCACGTCAGCTAATCCGTTGTCAAACAAGGTTTAAGTTAGCACATGGATTTAACTGGAGACTGGAAGACAATCGCTTAGGGCCTTGTGTGCCGACGCTCACACCGAAGTGTTACATGATATTTGAAACAATAGCTATGATTCCAATAAAAAATGACAGTCTTGTGTCCATGTGGATGGCTATAAGAGTAGAGGAAGACAAAAGAAACGATGGATGGACTGTGTGAAAGAGGATATGGGTAAAAAGGGGGTGAGTACAGAGATGACGACTAATAGAGGAGTATGGAAGAAAAAGGGGGTGACTACAGAGATGACTGTTATTACACCAATAGACCGATGATCGTCGATCGATGCCATCGATCGAAGTTGATTGATTGGTGTAATAGCTTTGGCTGATCGACGGATACCGATCGATACACAATCGACCGGTCGACGTCGACTAATTAATTCTACCATCGATCGACAGTCTATCGATTGGTGTAATAGAAACCATCGATCGACGTCGACTAATTAATTCTACCATCGATTGACAGTCTATCGATTGGTGTAATAGAAACCATCGATCGACGTCGACTAATTCATTCTACCATCGATGGACAGTCGATCGATTGGTGTAATAGAAACCATCGATTGACGTCGACTAATTCATTCTACCATCAATAGACAGTCTATCAATTGGTGTAATAGAAACCATCGATCGACGTCGACTAATGCATTCTACCATCGATCGACAGTCGATCGATTGGTGTAATAGAAACCATCGATTGACGTCGACTAATGCATTCTACCATCGACCGATGGCATCGATCGACGATCGATCGATTGGTGTGATAACACCCTAGTAGAGAAGTATGGAAGAAAAAGACATGTTGCACCGATCGCGAGAGAAATTGGGATAAGGGCAGGATAATAATGATGAAGTAAGAAGTAGGACTTGACAAAATTACAGTACTATGTGACAGCAGCCTTTAGTGGTACCTACAGGCATTACGCCGGCGCCACCGTTGACGCCCTGCGAAAATCCACCGATGTAACACCCAAGTAATTAAATTCGACTACACGGACGTAAAATTTGCACTGACTTAATTACCTACCCAAATTGGTTGTGTTATCATTTGCATACAACAGCATTAGCGGGAGTTGCTTAGATGAATGTGTTATGTATTCATCCTTTGCGTTCGGAAGCGTCCTAAGTAAGTAGTGAAGGTGCGTTCAAGGTCCTTAAAATTGGATAAACTTGAAAGCTGCTTTTGCAAACTTAATATTGAAACTAATTTTATAACGTCCACATTGTTCTAACTGATTGATCTCTATATTTATAATAAGTTTATAGTTAAAAAAACATTTTTTTTAAACAAGCTTTTATACCGGTTATCTCAAATTAAATGTGCTCGGTGGGGTTATGTTGTTTTATCACAGAGATGCCGTGACCACCTTCCAGCTTCATCATCAGAGCCTGGATATTGTCTAGGCGTAAAATGCTTCTCAAGACAAATCAATCGAGCCCAGACTAGATGGGTTTATCTTGTTTAGTTTAGAAGTTCCTATGGCCATCTTCCGTCTCCATCATCAGACCAGCTTCATGGTACCAAATCATTGTATTGTCACCGAAGTTACATACGAGTATATATACACCAAACTTGCTTGCTTGCTTTTCTGGATGTAAAATGCTGCCCAAGACGAATCAATCGAGCCTAAACTCCGTGGGGTTATGTTGTTTTATCACAGAGATGCCGTGGCCATCTTCCATCTTCATCATCAGAGCCTGGATATTGTCTAGGCGTAAAATGCTTCTCAAGACAAATCAATCGAGCCCAGACTCGATGGGTTTATCTTGTTTAGTTCAGAAGTTCCTATGGCCATCTTCCGTCTCCATCATCAGACCAGCTTCATGGTACCATATCATTGTATTGTCACCGAAGATACATATATACACCAAATTTGAGTCCAATCGGACATCGGGAAGTGAGTCTAATTTGAGTTGCAAGATTCCACCCTAACAAACATAGTTACATACTCGTACATTGCAAGTTAAATAAAATTTTGTAGAAATCAGTTCCTTTACAAGTGCTCATCAGTTAAGAGATTTTTATTAATAAGACTAGTGACCCGTCCTGGCTCTACACGTGTACAAATTATATACGCAAACCTTCCTCGTTTATAGCTCTTTCTACTAGTTAAAACCGCATTCAAATCCGTTGCATGGTTTAGGAGGAGTTGCGGAGAAACAGGCAGACGCGGAAAGCGACTTTAGTTTATTCTACATAGTGGTGAAGTATGTAGGTGAGCAGGAGCATTCTGATAGCGTTTTTTATTGCAGTAGGAGCTGTTTTTCGTACCGACAAAGAATTAGTTGAAAATAACAGGCTTTTTAACTGACTTCGAAAAAGGAGGAGGTTCTATGTTCGACTGTATGTATATTTTGTTTTTATGTACGTCCACCGATTTCTCTGTAATTTGTGGACCGATTTTCAAAATTCTTTTTTTATCTGAAAGAATATACTTCCGAGGTGGTCCCGTATAAATTTTATCGAATATTTCTTTTTTTGAAAACCTGAACAAAAACGAAAAATATGTATACCTATTTGGCTAATGGTTTCCTCCAATTAAGAGTATGTTTAAATTACACGTACCATGTTATTGGGGTTTTGAGTTCTGGGAGTTTTTTTTTTTGGGGATTGGAATTCATCCAATGACTTCTCCCGCTCTAGGGTGGAGCGGAAGGGCGTGTCAGACTCTTACTGACTAAAACCCAAACCTGTTCCTCCCTGCCCTGAATGCCCAGAGGCGAGGTAACTCTTTCGAATTTATCCTCAACCCCTAGGCAGGCATCGGTCATGTATGCTGACAACTCTTTAAGGCGCGCGTGGAACACTACGCGTCGACTCTCGGGCCTGGTGCTGATCGGACGACAAGCTACCCATTACTCGCCGGTCGCAGGCCCGGGGGGTATAACTAAAAAGTGAGTTTATATCGAGTGTGGGCAATCATCCAGTGACTTCTGAGTGGACAGGGCGTGACAGAGTTTTTCTGACTAAAACCCACCCTTGTTCCTTCAGCCGCCTGTGCCAATTGCCGCGGTAACTCTATTTCAAATTTATCCGCGACCGAAAATAACAGACTAAGAACAACTTTCTTCATTAGTGACGCAACGCGAAGACCTAAAATTCCAATTCCCTAATTATTTAGTACCGAAGCCTCACAAACATTGGTCCTTTTGTCGTGTAAACACTAACACCAGAATTCAAGGCTGATGCCACAGTCAGGGTTCCAAACTTAGGGGTTTTCCCCCCAAATTTAGGGAGTAATTAAGAGGAGTGCTATTTTTCTAAGGGCTTCATATTGTCATTGGATGATTTACCACCGCACAAAAAAAGGATTTTTTATTAATAAAAATAGGCACTGGGATAAATCCAATATTTAATTGTTGACCTAGCAACTTAACGACTGATAGTGCAATTCCTCGTTAATAAATATACTTGCTTGCATACTATTAATAATCCATCCACTATAATGTTAAGTTTATTTAATATCCAAATGTATGATTAAAATAACTCGAAATAACATGTGAAATATAAAATATTACAAAAACTAAATTATTATTGTTCTTTTACATTTACGGAGTTTTCCGTGTTAATGTGGTGATTTTAGGGGACTTGACTTTAGCTTTAGGGGTAAATATTTTTAGAAGTTGGTAACACTGGCTACAGCATTCTGAGAACACTTGACATTCCGACGTCGCCTTGATGACACGCTGACAGGCTGTGTTGACATATTGATTAACATTTGGTGTTCGTATTATAATATTATTGATTTTGTTAGTGGTAAAGACAGTTAGTTTTATATTCTGAGAAACTAGGGTTCATTACAGAAGCTTACTTTGTGAGCGGTTGGTCTTAGTCTGTTTTTAAAGTTTACTTTGTATCGTGTGGGTCCACAAGACTTACGAACAGCGCTTTTACTGAAATCAATGAAAAGTCAGGAAGATTAGGAAATGTCGTTATTTTGTATGTACCTATTGTGAAAGCTAACTTGAAAGCTATACACACAGGCTTTAGACCAAGTGTCTCTCTATCAGTGATATCGATTGTCGAAATTCTAAGTGGAGCTCGTGGCTAAAGTAATAACAGCCGCACGGGTCGATCCATCAGGTTAAGCTACGCTTGCTGGGGTTGGGCCATGGATGGGTGACCATCTTTACATACCGAGACTCCTCCGTGTCTCGGAAAGCACGCTAAGCCGTTGGTCCCGGCTGTCAATCATGAATCTTTGAAAGTCGTTACGGGTCGTAAGAAGCCCGAAAGTCTGACAACCCAGTCTTACCAAGGAGTATCGTCAATAACTGGGTTGTGGAGGCCAGACAGGTAGTCGTTCCATGTTAATTTCAAGTTCATAGGTCAATGGGAAGTTAAAAAATCCTTCGGAACAAAATTTTGTGACAGACAAACGGACAGACGGATACATGAGTGACAGCAATAGGGCTCCGTTTGGTCCCTTCGGGTACGGAGCCCTAGAAAAAGTATGTATGAGTATTAGGGTCAACTCACACCAAAAGAGCGTCGAAGCGCAGCGCAGTTTCAGTGTCATATATGAGAAATAGACTTCGCCGGAATTCCCGCGGTGCCGCGGGCATCCGCGCGACGTTCGAGTTTCTCATGCGATAATAAGTATTGTAGTAATGAAAATAAAGCTAAAATTCATATGACACTGAAATTGCGCTGCGCTTCGACGCTCTTTTGGTGTGAGTTGACCCTTATTGTTATATTGATTTGACCAATATGTTTGTAGGTAAAATCTTTGTATTTAATTTCATATTATTTCATTGTTTTTGTACTTATTTTTTCTACTACTACCACCTAACACATGGTATCTACTTCTCTTTTTTTTCCAACTCTCCTGTCGCAGGTATGTTGGAAAAAAAAGAGGTGAAACTCTCTACCTCCGTCTATGTTTCCGAACGCATACAAACCTAATCTCTTCAAAGTTAGAATGAACAGGCTTCTTCTGGGTAAGCTCGCTCCTTCGTCGACTTTGTCTCTGTCACCCCTAACCTAGACTAGTCAAGAGCAAACCCATTTCAAATAAAAAGAACCGGTTAAGTGCGAGTTTGTCTCGCACAGGAAGGCTTCCGTACTATTTTATAATTTGTTGTTATAGCGACTACAGAAATATACATTCTGTGAAAATTTCAATTGTCTATTACGGATCATGAGATACAGCCCACTGACAGACAGACGGACAGCGGAGGCTTAGTTACCCTTCGAGTACGGAACCCTAAAAAAGCATTACCTTAGTTCTTATTTTTCTGTTTCCTTCTTCTTGTCTGATTTTATTTTCAGAATGATTACAAAAAAAAACAACCGACTTCCAAAAAAAAAAAAATACACTAAAAATTAAAAAATAACTTAAATTTCAGAAGTCAGTGTTTGTATTTTACTTCTTCGTTGTTTGACACCGACTGCCGAAATTAAAGCTATTTTTTAATTTTTAGTGTTTTTTTTTTGGAAGTCGGTTGTTTTTTTTTTGTAAAAAAGTTTTTTATTTTTCACTTTTTAGTTGTTATACCCCAGAACTAAAAACCCAATAACATGGAACGTGGAATTTAAACATTAGGATAACACCAAAACGTCATCGAGGTATACGTATTTTTCGTTTTGGTTCAGTTTCTCAAAAAGTGCTGAAGCAATTTCGATAAATTTATATGGGACCACCTCGGGAGTGTATTCTTTCGGATAAAATAAGAATTTTGAAAATCAGTCCCCAACTGACGGAGAAACTGGCGGACATACATAAAAAAAAAACATACATACAGTCGAACATAGAACCTCCTCCTTTTTCGAAAGTCGGTTAAAAAGTAGCCTATGACACTCAGCAAAAGTGTGACTTTCTATCAGTCAAAGAATTTCCATAAAGCTTAAGTCACTGTTTAATTGGTAATGACCTGAAGTCCTTCAGCAAGGTCATGTGCATACATAAACCGGCGATCAATATTCCTTCTTTGTTCTCATTACTACATCGAACGATGAATGTTGTATTCATTACGTACCGAATTAAATTAACATTTTGAATAATCAGCATTATTTCAGATGGAAGACGTCCACTGCAGAGAGCAGTGGTGGCCCAGTGGTAACGGCCGCGCCCTACAAGTTAAGGAAAAAAATGTCCTAGAACTAAAAATTCAATGACATGTGACATCCACCAACTGGCATTGGGCCCGCGTGGTGGATTTCGGCCCAGTGGGGACATTAAAAGGCTGACAATGATGACATCCACTGCTAGATAGAGGCCTCCTCAAAATGTCGCCACAACGACCAGTCCTGTATGTCTCACATCCATCGGATTCCCGCGACCCGCACCAGGTCATCGGTACACCTTGATTGTATTAATATTCTCCAAAATCCGGAATATTGAACTCCCAATCCCAAAGTAATTCCTAGCGTCAATGTTTTTCTTTACAGACATTTTTCGACAGGGCCGCTTCTATATTTTCTAACTAACACTCATGTTGCCAGAATGTCAGATACACCGCCAAACTCAAATACAAGTTTTTGCGCACAAGTAGCAAAACTACTCTCGAAAAATCGATAGTACTTATCTCTCACATACACGCCGGTAACTATCTTCAAAACCAAAGTTTTTTGTAACAACTACTAAATCACTTGTCGCGATGCGTGGGGTCCCACACGTGGGACAAAGGCGCCCCCTTCAACGACCCTTGTACTTAAGGACCAGAATATGTTGACCGTTCTTTCCCCTCCTTGTCCTCAAAAAATTAGGGGTAAGAAGGGACTTTCTATAAGAGAGAGGGGTCTTGTAATACTAGATGGTCGTAACAGCTGTTATAGGAGCGCGTAAGTCTCTGGGAGTACTCTTGTTGTCAGCCAATGTGTTTGTATGTGTTGGTTTAATGTTCATATCAAAGTTTTAAAACGTCTCAAGCTATTGTTTATGTATGTGATGAGTTTACTAAGGGGTATGGGATTAGGTAGGGGCTAACATCAAACGACGACACAGGGTTTCGTTTCGAGAAGATTATTATTAGAATTTGTTATGACGCTTGTTTAAGACGCTAGTAGAGAACACGAAGAAAAAAGTACTTTCACATTTTATTTACAGAGAACAAAATTGTGAAGAAGAAAACTATCAAAAGTTTTTCGGTATAACAAATTTGGTTGGCATTTACATTTTTGGCCCGGTTTGCTCTAGTTTTCTCAGCGTCTTACAAGGCAACCCACTTTCCCTAACTGACACCACATGAGGTCCAAACTTCCCCAATCCACTCAACAGACTCTCACACTACGCTACGCATGCACACAGTCTCTTAACACAATCATATTCAAACACCCTGTTAAGAACACCCAAAAATCCCAAGGCTTTTAAACCCCACTCATACACACTCTTGATAAGCATCCTCAAACATACAAATCTCGTCGCATTGGAATATATTATCAACGTCGTATGTTTAAAATTCCTGCACACTACGCAAGGACCACTCGATTCAGCATTACGGCCATTCAGCGACACGGCGGCCATTTTGTGTTGATCTACCGCGCCGCTCCGATTCTTGTTGGCTGAAGAGTTTAGAGGCAAATTTTTAAGTAAACTCGGGGGTCTTCAGTGAGTGGTCAATGAACAATGGAGGTGTGAAAGGGGTTTAAGTAAACACCCTTTTGTGAGAGTTCATAGTATTGTACGGTTGACGCTCTGTGCAAATAGATTACCGCGCATTGTTGCGGCTCACGGTGACGCCTGCGGTGACACGACGGTGTCTAGAGGAATATTCGTGTTAATTCGAAGTAAATCCGTGAATACGTGTCGTTTGGTATGAATTGTTGGTGAGTTGGTTAATTAAGGTTTGGGAAATGAACCTACAAAGGAGTGAGCTCCTAGTGAGAACCCTGACGAGAGAAACGACTAACCAAATGTCAGTGAATTTGAAGTTCTAATATTGGCTACCTGCATTTTTTGCCAAACGATGAAATGATCCACCTGACGATACGTAAACCACACCGCTTATCGGCTGTAACTCGGATAGCCAAAGAAATGTAAAGCCATACCTTTACAAAGTTAAAATGTTTTTTCAATTTATATTTACTGGCCGAAATGTGGCATACCTAGTACTAGCCTGTAAGAACGCTGTAATCTGTAACCTATCTGGAAATATTTTCCTTAATACACCAAGCTCTACTATGACTTAGCTATACCTACATGTTTCCTACAGCAACTCCGCTAAAACTCAGGATTAAAACTGTTCACGGTAAATGGGTATAATCTCGCTCCCTTTCACCACAGGCCACGGATCACACAATGGGAATTAATTCTGACATTGGGGGCTTTGGGAGCAGATACGAATGTCTACTCTCTACAGCGTTCGTTTTGACAATTTTATTTTCGCATAGTATGCGCTATTATACGTATTTATGGAACGTTAAAGACTTGAAGGAAAGTAGCTATTACAAGCGTTTTTTTTTTCGTTTTTATCGAGAATTTATATTTGTCAGATATCGAACCCATAAGGTATGTTTATTTATAATTATGTCTGTTTATCCGTCAGCAATTTTAATAAATTAAAAATATTGAGGAGCTCGTGGCTAAAGTAATAACAGCCGCACAGGTCGATCCATCAGGTTAAGCTACGCTTGCTGGGGTTGGCCATAGATGGGTGGACCATCTTTACATACTGAGACTTCTCCATGCATCGGAAAGCACGTTAAGCCTTTGGTCCCGGCTGTCAATCGTGGATCTTTGACAGTCGTTTCGGGTCGTCAGAAGTCCGTAAGTATGACAACCCAGTCTAACCAAAGGGTATCGTATTACCCAATAACTGGGTTGTGGAGGTCAGATAGGCAGTCGCTCCATGTAAAATACTGGTATTCAGCTGCATCCGGTTAGACTGGAAGCCGACCCTTAGATAGTTGGGAATAGGATAGGCAGGAGAGATTTTTTTGTCTTTAAGTAATTGCCGACTACTGCTATATCTACATTTTTACTAATGCCCTAACGTTGCTTCATAAAATGCTCAAGGGTTGTGCATAAAAGATTTTGGTGTTCTTCTTCGTAATCTCCGTTTTAACTATAGGTGTTTTTTAAAGGGTTTCGATACTGTCAGCCCTAATAGAGGTGCTGACCTTGCTACTAGCAATACCAAGACAATTGTCACTGCATAGTCGACCTTGTCTTTACTATTAACCATATTGTAATATTCTCACAACAAAATCAATAATAATTATAGCTTCTATAACCATTGATTTCGAGACTATTTCGTGTATTACTATATATGATAACTAGCTAGCTATAATGAGTCACGGTTGGCAATGCTAGATATTCCCACAAGTGCAATTGGATCGATGCAAACGAACAGCTTTCGAACTCAGCACTGTCATTATTCAAGTTGTTTAGATTACCTACAACTATGTTATTTGCATTGTTTGTAGATAGAAATTGTATACTATGTGATTGTTTTGCCCGGGGGTGGAGGATAAATTCGAAAGAGTTGCCTCGCCCCCGGGCACTCGAGGCAGGGAGGAACAGGGGTGGGTTTTAGTCAGTAAGAGTCTGACACACCCTTCCGCTCCACCCTAGAGCGGAAGAAGTCATTGGATGATTTCCCACCCCAAAAAAAAAAAAAAAAAAAAAAAAAAAAAAAAAAAAAAAAAAAAAAAAAAAAAAAATGTGATTGTTTAAGAGAAACTGTACCGAAATGAGTGTGGAGTATAGGTTTTATAAATCACACTATAATCTTAGATAGGTATGCTGTCTATTTGTTTGGTTTATATCAAAATAATGTGCTGATAATGGACCAATGGTGCGGATTCTGTTGTGCACAAAGTAAACTTAATTTAGGCTATTTCTATATTTTGTTTCTCATAAAACAAAAAAGAGACGGACGTAAATTAGAGCTGTAAAATTTTGTTGAACTAATATTTCCATACAAATTAAGGGTACACGTAAAAATATTGTCGATTAAGAACAGGGTGAAGCGCAAGGCGTAAACTAGTCTGACAAAACTAACTTAGTTCACAGCTATAGCCGTCCTTTTCTCGCACTGCCTTTTAGTAAAAGATAGCGATTCTCTAATTTGAGTTTATTTCTTGAACAAGAGAATCGGCACCATTACCTACCTAGTAAGTGCCTACATATGTACGATTGTCTACAGTATTTGTTTCTCCTTTGTCTCTTTTAATTTTGTCCTTGTAAAGGTTTACCTAAGCTAACACACACAGACCATCACTCATCACAAACATATTCACACTCCCCATCACACCTTCACTTACACCTCACAATTACACACCTTAACCGTTTTTTTTTGTTTTTGCATCACGTATTTGTCACTAGACTGGCTTCTACCGATGTATACATTTTGTGTTTTTGTTTTCGTCCTTGTTACACATTGCCAAGTAGCGCTAGCAGGCAACGTCAAATTAGGAACTCTGTGTAGTGATTGGGTCACCAAAATACAGGCTGCGCCTAGTTTAGGACCCGCAGCTAACTGGTTGTAATCATGTGTTAAACTGTGTGTATGTTAAATAAAGAATTATTAAATTAAATTATTAAATAAATAATGTTGGTGACATTGTTTCGAATCTGTATGCATGTAAATACGATGTTGGACTTCTCCTCAAAAAATAAACTAACGGAAGCTGAAGGAAACCTTTGTTTAATAGGGCTACTGATACTCTACTACTAAAATATGAATTTAATATCACTAACACAATGGTTATGTATCTACAGCAAATTCGGGCAAAACTAATCAGCCTCTGAATCCCCCAGATCCCCATATATCAACGTGAATACTCGGATACGGACAGATTTAGAAAAAATACGACACCGTCTTCTCTCGCCGTTCATACAGAAAACACCCCATTAAGTAATTTTTTCTTCCTAAATCTAATTTTGAGGGTGGGCATCCCATATGTGCCTATGGGATTTTGATTGGTTACACACGATATAGCACTTTGTAAGGAAACATTTAAGGTTTGTATTTATTTGAAGCGTGTATAATATCTACCCCACACTGGACGTGGAAGCAGCTGCCATCAAATGCACTATGCGATTTCAACCCTCGAAATGCAATGTTGTGTAATAATAATAAATTTACAAAGACAAGGTAATATTGCATTCGTTGGGGACCGTTGTTAAGGGTTGCAGCTAGCGTCAGGAGATTCTGAACATTCATTTGTTATATTTTAATGTATTTTTGAGACGCGAAAATCGTGCGCTGATTTAGCACTCCCTACGAAAATTTCATATTGCATGGGCTTGAACCTTGATGAGATATGAAATAATTCAGTTATAAAATGAAGGGATGCGTGATTTTACACTCTGATTCATGCAGATTGGTTTCTTAATGACATATTTATGAACACAACAGATAGAGCCGACGAAATCTAATTCTGAGAAGTTGAAAGACAGACAATAGATATGGAACTTTTACAAAGGGTGCCTGTTGAAATGCTTAAACCGTTGTCAACGGATCAAACTTTGTACCCCATTTTACGAAAATTACCCAGACTGAGTAGTATGCAATTTGACACAGTTAAAGTTTATATGAAGAAGGAGTGCAGATAGACAATATTTTTATATAATATGCAAAAGAAAAACAAACATTACACACAATAGGTAGTGTGTGTAATGTTTTTACACACACTACCTATCTTGAGTTTGACACACACACACAACCACATATATACCTACACAATTCAATCAATCAATCTGCCCGCGCCTTTTCCCAACTATCTTGGGGTAGGCTTCCAGTCTAACCGGATGCAGCTGAATACCAGTATTTTACATGGAGCGACTGCCTATCTGACCTTCACAATCCAGTTAATGGGTAACACGATACCCCTTGGTAAGACTGGTTGTCAGACTTTCGGGCTTCTGGCGACCCGTAACGGCATTCAAAGATCCACGATTGACAGCCGGGACCAATGGCTTAACGAGCTTTCCGAGGCACGGAGGAGTCTCAGTATGTAAAGATAGTCACCCAAACCCCGGTAAGCGTAATTTAACCTGATAGATCGACCCGTACGGCTGTTATTTCTTAACTTAATTATTGTTTACCCCACATACTCATGGTCATTTATTTATTAACAAAGAGCTCAGGTACGTGCCCAGTTTAACATTACAAAAACAATCCCAAATATGACAAATATTACACATACTTCTACCGACGTACGTTGTCTAAACTTACACACACTTCTCCACGACTTTATAGCCCCAACTAAGCCCCCCATGGGCATGGTCCTTAAAACGATATTTACAAAACAAGTCGCCTAGAAGGATCTAGGTGTAGTGACAATGGCTCCACCCCTCTCCATTGTCGCTAATACCTCGTTGAAAGACTAGGAGTGTAGAAGCAAAGGATGTGTTGTGGGACTGGAAATGTTATGCTGGTGTCCTTTGTAGGATAGGATGTAGGATGAACAAAACTATTTGTTTTACAAAGAGAGTATTGGCGATACTGGATTAGTGTTCAGTTTGAAATGTAACAGATTTGAATTTAGACTCAGTTACGGACCTAAATCCAACCAATATTATAAAAGCGAAAATTTCGATATTTGGATGGGTAGTTACTCAATCATGCCAGAACAGCTGAAAGGATCTGGATGAAATTTGGCACAGAGATAGATTTATAGTCGAAGAACTAATTTCACGCGGGCGAAACCCAGGTGCTAGTTAGACATATTTATTCTTCTTCTGGGTCTTGTCAGGTGCTGGACGACATACGGTAACATATATGCAACATCAACTTTCCACATGACTCCAGTAAAAAATTCGAGTTTGAATTTTATCTGACAAAATCATTGCCATAAAATAATTTCTCGACAATAACGTTTAATCAATAACAAATCGCTAATGTGGGATTTCTGTAAGCTTCTCACGAAGCAATTCTGTAACTTTTTTCGCTGTTATCGCACAAGATCAAATAAAGCTTTATACACTTAGTTTTAGTATTGTTGTTAGGCGATACATAACTACCTAGCATTGTAACGATCGAATGCTCAACCCCGAACATTAAAATGCGAGATCTCACGATTTCTAGTTGCGAAATGTGTTGCTAGTTGCAACTACATATCAATGTTATTTCGAAATCCTCGGTATATATTTTTTTTTTGCGCATTCAATAGTTTGTAAGATTAAAAACATAGGCCCTTAAATAATCTCTCTTATAATCGTCAAAAATAACAAGGACAGCAACAGACGATTATTTTAAACATACTAATCATGTTTTTATATTTCTTCAATCGCAACACCTTTATTATCTGTACTATATACACTCATTCAAATTTAGAGAGCCTATAGCTCTCTAAATTTAGTTTCACGAATCACGATGAGTCCTAAATGTTCTACTAATCTCTTGTCACATCCCTTTCGTCTTAGTTCCAAGTTATCGTGTAACCCTTGTGTTTTGTACGAGTCATTTAGAGGGGAAGATATCGCAGATAAGTGAGGTTAATCGTGTTGCTTTGTACTGTATTGTGCAAGATGAGGCTTTTCTTCTTTTAAGGGTTGTTAAGGCAGATCCCTATATTGCTAACGGTAGCACATATAACTGACTTTGAAATAAAAAGAGTGAAGGATGTTGAAGGTTTTCAAAAACTAGAGTAAGTTTTTGAACCAAATGGTGATGCAAATGCGGTTAACAAACGATACGAGGTACCGGTTTCGGCGGTTAGAATTCGTAGAAACGCGTCCACATCATAGCTCTACGCTACCGACAGTGCAGATAAGCGTAATGTTACAAACAAATTAGCACTTACAGCCCACATGCTCCGCTTCTAGGTTATACAACCTGTATACGGTATTAGCCACAACTTCTTTGCGTAATATGGCGTCACAGACATTACACATATCACATTGTCTGTCTATAACACAAGTAAAGCACTATAGAGACGCTAGTATGGTGTCTGTAACAAACAAGGTAACAAAATGTACATGAACACCGGTTCTGACATGACTTCGGCAGATACCTAGCTTCTCTATTACTTGTACCAACACCCACGGAATTCCACCTATATCTAACAATCAAACAACTTGCTCAAATTACAACCGGTACTCACGCCCACAAAAAAAAGAAAAAGGTTTAAATTTAAAAACAAAAAGCATTGCTCTCTAGAAAGGAGATCTCATTGTCCACAATTGAATAACTTTTCAATGGTGATGAAAACAAGACGAACAGTCGTACGGACAACTAAAGAACTTATAAAGAATGCAACGACAGAAGAAGATGGGTTGATGCAAGGTAGTGGTGCATTAGAAAGGGACGGAGGATGTCTCATGTCAACAATGAAAGATAGACTTCGTGCAGTAATGTGAGCACTCAATGGACATGAATACAAAGGCGTGATTACAACTAATGGAGGATTCCAATATTCAAATTTGAGCTTTGAGTTGCACTTTATAAAGTCCATACTTATGATTGGTGAACTCAAAGGATTGCAGCAGATCGTGAACGCATATAATGTCATTGACTTAGTTTATCATAAGTCATACGACCTAGACGCTATGCTAGGGTTTACGACTGCTAATAACATGATTGAATATTTCTGTTTATTGCTCCTGGGTACTAAAGGTACTATTAGAGTACCATTAAGTACAGGTTAGTGCGAGAGAGGTTCAGACGTCCAATTGATGGGTGTAATCGCGTGATAATCAATGATTTGCAGGTTTGTAAGAAAAAGCCAAATGTTTCTCACAGAGAGTGCAAAATGTCTATGTCATTAATGATGTAACTTGAGGAATATTGGGAAAAATCTTTGTCATTATTAACAAAGTTCACGTATGGATTTTGAGGTAAGCAGGTTACGTTGCACGTGACCTTTCGAAGTCCATAAGGTTTAGAGACGATAACATTGCCATTATTGCAGTTTAGTGTTATTAGCCTGTTTAGCAGATTATTTGTTATCTTTATTATTATTAACCGACTTCAAAAAGGAGGAGGTTATCAATTCGGATGTTTGCATTTTTTTTTTATGTATGTGCGGGGCATAACTTCGTCATTTATAAATGGATTTCCAAAATTCTTTTTTTGTTCGAAAGGAGTTTGTTCCGAAATGGTCCCATTTAAATTTCATGTGGATCTGAATATGATTTTCGGAGACAGACAACGGAACTCTTCAAAAAATTACAGCAAATCCACCGCGATTGCTGCTATAGCATAAATATGCATTGTTAACAAAATTTAATGAGGAAACGCAACTAAAAAGTGAAAAATAAAAACTTTTTTACAAAAAAATAGAACCGACTTCCAAAAAATACAAAAAGTGCAAAATAACTTTAATTTCGGAAGTCGGTGTCAAAAAACGAAGAAACAAAACCAGAAACACCGACTTCCGAAATTAAAGTTAATTTGCACTTTTTGTTTTTTTTTGGAAGTCTGTTCAATTTTTTTGTAAAAAAGTTTTTATCAGCCATAACACTTAGTAAAATATGCGTAAAAGTTACGTTACGCTTTGTTGTTACAGATGGCAGAGATAAAAAAAATATTATTATTATTGCTAGCCCGTATTGTCCCACTGCTGGGAAAAGTCTTCGCTCCATTCCTTTCAACGGTCACGATTTTTCGCATTTCCTTTCCAATTCTTAAGGAAGACATCCAGTTCATGCCGCCATCACCTTCGTAGTCAATTAATACAATAAAAATAAACTAATAAGTAAAAATTTTGGTCCTTTCGACCATGTGACTAATGAGCAAGAGCAAAAGGACGGAAGCAATCATGTACAAAATTGCACAACAAGGTAACAAACACAACAACAACTAAGTAATTAAATACCAAAAACAATCGCAGAATATATTGACATTAACAAATATACAATCAAGTAATATTACATTGACAGTCAAGCACAAGGGTCAATTGGCACAGTTACCATCGCGTGGGAAAATACAAGCAATGCTCGAAACGATAATTGTAATCATTAAGTTGGTAACAGCTGTTGCTATGCTGATCTAGGACGCGTAATTACTAGCTATAAACAATCGTGGATTTAATTAAACAATACCTATAGTATTGGGAGCTTGTTTAGCGTGGAATGGCTTGGATTGTGTTGCTGTAGACGGTTGTGGAGCAAAGTATAGTGTAGAGTTGTAGACTAGCAAGATTCGTTTCCACGTGTAAGTATCATGAGTATACAAAGTCAGTAGGAATATACTATTTAAGAAAGTAATAACTTAGTCGAACACATTTGCTGAAGAAATGGCTTGGTGGAAAAAGATTTGACTCCAATGATGAAGTCATCTCGCAAACAAAGGCCTATTTTGAGAACCTCGACAAATCATATTTTTTGGAAGGGATAAAAAAATTGGAGAAGCGTTGGACAAAGTGTATAGAGCTCAAGGGAGACTACGTCTGCCCGGGGGTGGAGGATAAATTCGAAAGAGTTACCTCGCCCCCGGGCACTCGAGGCAGGGAGGAACAGGGGTGGGTTTTAGTCAGTAAGAGTCTGACACACCCTTCCGCTCCACCCTAGAGCGGAAGAAGTCATAGGATGATTTCCCAATCCCCAAAAAAAAAAAAAAAAATAAAAATAAAAAAAAAAAAAGGGAGACTACGTTGAAAAATAAAATGATTTATTTATCAAAAAATCTGTGTTTTATTCCAAAAGTCACGGACTTATTGACCCGCCCTCGTATAAAAATATAATTTCAAATATTCACATATCAGATTAAGAAGAAAATTGTCTAGAGTAACATATATTTTTTCAAAGAAATAAGACTAGTCGTTTAGCCGTGATCTTCAATTAAAAATCATTAAAAGTCGTATAACTGCCCCTTAAGTCTACCAGCCATCGTTGCAGTCTTTCGGCTGCAACGATGAAGACTTTCAACAACAATTTTAGTACTTATTTGGCGCAATTCTGTATATCGAATAAAAACCAGATTATCGAGTAAAATGACAACCAGATTATATAAATATTAAGAAATGCAACAGAATTTTACAAACTAATTCCAATCAAATTTAAACGCAGCATCCTTTCTGATAATAAATCGTAATCACCGGCCAAGGCGACTCAGTTCCGATCATTTATGTGTAATACCTTCAAAGGTAAACCTTTGTATATAGCTGTGTAATGTATATACAATAGTTATTAATAGCGAAAGATATGCCACGTTACGACCGCATAGATTAACTTGAGAGAAGAATTTAAAAAATGCTTAGCGTAAGAAATAGTTCAAATCCGTTTGCATCTTTTTTAAAATAGGATTATGCCTTGATTTTCCACCATCGATTATGTTTTACCCTTAGCCTACTTATGTCAATCTATCAATAAAATCAGTCATATTTAAACCCGTTTCTGGATATAGAACTCTCCCAAATATTTTTCGCCTTCAACATCCAGAGTAACCTACTAAGTAAAAATTCCTCTGTAGAATATTTTTAGAGCTCCGTTCCCAAAGTGTAAAACAGGACCCTATTACTAAAACTCCGCTGTTCGTCTGTCTGTCCGTCTGTCACCAGGCTGTATCTCATGAACCGTGATAGTTAGACAGTTGAATTTTTCACAGATGATTAATGTTGCCGCTATAACAACAAATACAAACAAAACGGAATTAAATAAATATTTAAGATGGCTCCCATACAACAAACGTGATTTTTTTTTGCCGTTTTTATAGATAATGGTACGGAACCCTTCGTGATACAACATGTGTCAGTAGATGTCGCAATTTGCACGCTTATTACTATAGAGCAAAACATAATATATGCACTAGCTATATTGATTGCACTTTACTGTTCAATACCATGTCTATAGGCAAATAAATATTATTCCTATTCTACTTATCATCACATTGCACATTTCGGGTGTAAAAAGACAGTTTCCGAAGCCGAAAGCCACATATTCTACCCATTACTTGGATCATTTTTTTCCACTAGACCATACCTGGGAATCCACTAGTTCTGGAGATATTGAAGGTCAAAGTCGCAATTGTTTTTTTACTTTTTTACGAAAATGAGTTCTAAGTGTTATATACCTTTTTTCCAAACAAACATTAAGTACCTGAATTTTCGTTTTTTTTTTTCGAAATTACGAATTTGCTGTTACGAAAACGCAATGAATATCAAACGTATCCGACAAGTACCTACGTGGCTTAGAGCGAAGGGGCGGGGTTTATCTCCTGCGTTCACGTTACATTGCGCGGAATATAAAATAATTTTAATTTTCATCCCTAAAAATAAAAGTAGTTTCCCAGCAATAATTTTTGCGAAAAACTACTTTGTTAGACGGCGCTGTGATGTGTCTTTTTACACCCTGTATACACCTGTAATCGCAGCACGATACCGGTTACTACAACCGCTTTATTCAATTAATAAAGCGTCCAGCTGGGTAGTGTTACTGTTCATTCAATGTATACGAAGAACCACCTTTTGAAACCCAATCCATTATGTCACCGGAGCTGACCAGTGCTCCACTAATATTAATAGCAACGAATATTCTCGGACCGCTTGAATATATCTCACAATTCTCACTTCTGATATTGCATCGTAGGATCAGTGTGATATATGTTATTGTTCGCAAGTCAGGTGGATTGTCTGCAGGCGATGGGATAGTAACCTGTCAGGTGGATATTGTAATGCTGGATTCCAATACGTTAATGGTATAGTCAGAGTTGATATTTGTGTTTCGCAGCTATGAGAACTGTCTGACTTTTGGGAAAATAGGTTCAGCGTTCATTTCAATATTGTTGTTTATCTGTTAGAAGTTGCAATCGGAATCAACAGAAAGCCCAAAGAATAATTTCCGAAATATATTTTGAGGCTGACAATAAAATCACGTCTGAGACCCAGAAACCTAAGTGCTACATCGATCCTCCGAACTTTATGTCAACCCAAAACCATTGATGGTTATACAAATTTTCAGAGTGAGCAAAATACTCCAACCTAATTTCTATTTCCAAAAATAGCTGCAGTATTTCGGTACCTCTTGAATAAAACAATAAAATAAAAAGGAAACGAAAACGAGAAACGTCCACGTATCATTAATAAATAAGCAACTAAGATTCCTGCAGGGCTTTTACGGAACCGTGTGGCCGGACACGACGACCGGACCGACGTCCCTTGTTAAATATTCAGCCCTTCCCACATATATCTGTCCTTAAGTGACTACCGATGTCCAAATTATTTCGTGTTTACCTAAGACTTTTTGATTTAGGTACATTGTTTTGTCTGCAAAAAACGACAGCTGAAAATCAGGTCGCTCTAATTGGGGCTGTTCCCGAAACGGGAAAATATTGATATCGAAAATTCTTGTTCCAAAAATATTTCATAGCGAACAAAATGTATGAAGATTAAATACGGAACGAAGGCCTGAACAAGTCAACGCCAACTTCCCACAAAGTCAATAGTGACTTCATATTATAATATCTTCTATCTCATAATCATAATGAATTCCAACCTTTTACCTAAAAACAAATAAAGCGAAACATTCTTCGCCCACGTCCGCGCTATAAGGTTGATATATAGATATGAGAGCTTCTAACACAGCCGATAATGATATAGGGCACGGTCACATTACCGCGTGTCAAACGCATATTAATGGAGATTTACTGCGGACCCTAGGACCAATATAGATGGCGAACATTATAGAATCTTTAAGTACGAAAAATGAACGGTAATACGAAGATGTGTTTTGAATAATCCTTTGAAGTCTACAAAGTTAATCGCATAGATTATACAAGTGATCAAAATGTAATCAAATGTTCTGGAACGGATGTGTTTATGATATCGATCGGTTCTGTTTGATAATCTGACGAATCCCTCAATAGAAAATGGAAATTGAATGTCTTAGGAAATTGAAATTAATATCCCGCCTTGGGCCGGGAAGGATTCTAAAAATAAAAAGTGCAAGAGCCTCCAATAAAATATTCATAATCACAAGCTTATCCTTTTAGAAGGAATTATTAAAGAGAATTTAAGAGTAAACCCTTCTTTCAATTTAAACATTTTAAATCTCCGAACTCAGATTATATCCCTTTCCCATGATAGAATATTTATGGAGCAAGATACATCTTATCCCGTTTAGTAAGGAATTATGCGTTTATTAATTAAAATACCAACGACGGAGCATTTCCTTTACGAAAATAGATGGTGATTAGACTAAGTACTAGTGATCTTGCAGGAAGTACGATAGTTTAGTTCAAAATATACGTTCCAATACTTAAATCTTCCAATTACGGAGACGTATAATTAAATTGGATAGGTCATATAAATTCTATAGGATCGATTTAGAAATCACCACAACCTTCGTTTCTTATGCTGCTGTGGCTGTTTTTAATTGAAATTATAATACATTAAAGATAGTATTTCGAGTAAACCGCTCTCTAAACAGGTGACAGATAAGATCTACTTAAGTAGATGCTAGATTTTTAAACTATTGAACATAACACTTGAATCGCGCAAGAATAATCAGCAGCTTTAACTCACAGATTATAATCAAGCAAACCAAAAAAAAAACAACATACAAGTGTAAAGGTGTAAATAAAGAATTTTAACGAATAACATAATGTGTTCGGAATATATGAATAAAGATTACGAAGAACATAGAACTGTCAATATAGAAAGATATACAGATGATCACGTTACACTTATTAATGGCGATACTAATAAGTGTTGCAATGAAAAGCGTTAAAAAGAAAGCGATATAACCGTTTAACCTACTTAGATATCTAATGAAGATAGAGCATAATGCAATGGATAGTCACGCTCATCCGGATTTTGGAGAGCCTTACGATTAAGAGCATCATTTAAAATAAGTTTTCCTGAATAGAATGTCAAATTGTGTTCGGAATGATAAACTTATCAGTTCTGACACTAATCAGAAAGTATAAATGAAATAATTAGAGATTCGATGATAAAAATATTAGTGATGATGTTATAAGAGCAAAGTTTATTAAGAAAGTGGTTTAGATATGGTTTACTAATCGAAGAAATAGAAATAAAGAAAGTACTAATAGAAAAGGGCTACGTAAACTTCTATTATGACGTAGGTTAGTATTTTTAAAGTATATAAGAAATGCATTCGTACAGCTTAATGGGTTTTTACAATTTTGACATGCATTATGCAGATTTATGCCAAGTCAAGAATAATAAACAAAGGTAAATAAATCTATGTAACCACGCGAGCTTCAACAGAAGCAATCAGTAATAAATACATTTATTTACATAATTAAACGTTAACAGCAATTAAAATAAACAAAATAACTACCATAGCAACGTTACCAATAGAACGAACATTTTCGATAAAATATCAGATAAGAAGAAATCGAATGGGCTTATTAATCTAACAGATATGTACACGAATAGTTTTGATACAGGCATCGTTAAATATTCGACATTTTCGTTATCTCGCTCGTAAATATGCCAGATAAATTCTGAGGAAGAGCCCCAAATCGAATTTATGGACTCATTTCTAATTCTTCGGGTATCACGAATTTTATCTTTGAATTATTAGCTAATTTTACAACTAGGTTCTGATTGGTGCTACTACGTTACAAGGAAGGGTCTACATATCAGTATGAACGAAGATTACGTTTTGATGCTTAATTTAAATTCCATGCTTCATTTAGATACCTGATATGAGCGGTTCACAAGGTACTTTATCACTTTTAGACGTCACGTTTTCTACATTCCCATATTGTTGGGTCACAGTACAGAATTAAAGGTTCTGTGGCAACCACCTTTTCTAGTATTGTTCTTATAAACTTTGGGTCTAAAGCTTTCTCCACCACAAAACTAGTAGCTTCAAATCTTTATCAGAAATCATTAATTTTATCACAAGCATTTCCTTTATATACTATTATCCCTTTTCTTTTTTTTTCTTTTTGGGGGATTGGAAATCATTCAATGACTTCTCCCGCTCTGGGTGGAGCGGGAGGGCGTGTCAGACTCTTACTAACTAAAACCCACCCCTGTTCCTTCCCTGCCTGAGGCCCAGGGGTGCGGTAACTCATTTTCAGAATTTATCCGCTACCCTTAGGCATGCAGGCACCGACCACGATGGGCCCCGTCAGTGGTGGCTGACAACATCTCTTTGAGGCGCGCGTGGAACACTACGCGCCGTCGACTCACGGGCCTGGTGCTGATCGGACGGCGAGCTACCCACTGCTCGCCGTCCGCAGGCCCGGGTATGACTATTATCCCTAACCTAATACTGAAGTTTAATTTAATTTCAAACTTCTATTCTAACCTATTTTCCATAATTGAGTTTGAACAAACTATAGGAAGCCAGCAAAACATGTTTCATATCACTTTACATCACTAAGGAAACATGGCTCCATTAAATCTGTTCAAAACAAACGTTCAACTGAATGGAACGTATATAATTATAAATAATACCCTACTTTTACATGGCCAACTTTATCAAACGTCCATTGATAAATAAGTTACTGGCTTTTACCAACTTTGTGTGTAATTGAAGTAATGTTTGGTTTTAAGTAGAGCGTTATTCATATTCTTCAACACAAATACTATTGTAACCTACTAGGGCTGCCACAATTTATGTATGACAACATTTGTTTTATAATCGGCCTACGTCTCATCATTGGAAAAACTATACGCTGATTCATCATCATCATCATCATCGTTTCAGCCGAAAGACGTCCACTGCTGGATATAGGCTTCCCCAAAGAGTCGCCACAACGACCGGTCCTGTGCGTTTCGCATCCATCGTATTCCCGCGACCATCACCAGGTCAGCGGTCCACCTTGTGAGGCCTTCCAACGCTGCGTCTTCCGGCACGCAGTCGCCACTCCAGGACCGTTCGGCCTCATCGACCATCTGTTCTGCGGGTAATGTGCCCGCCGCTAATACGCTGATTATGCTAATGCTAATGTTTCTCATATAAAGAGCTCTCTTTCTGGATCGTTTCTACTGGATGACATTGCCGAGAATAGAAACGATTGCCCCACCCAGCAGTGGAATACTATTGGCTGATAACGATGGTCTCGGTAAGTAATGGATGGCTACCCATTCATAGACCTACCTCGGCAAGCGTTGCTTAACCTCATATCTTAGGCACGAGACACATTAAAGACATACTCCATTCACTACTATATTACGAGTAAGTAGACCAGTCGAGAGAAAACTAGACAGTTTGGCTTCTACAGCTTCTGAAACACGACATTTCAGTTTAATAGATTTAGTAGCAATGTCAGTTATAAATAGCGAAGTATCAATGACACGATTACACGAAGCTCTAAAAACGTTTAGAAAATATTCGGTCGCCGGTTTGACGACCGGAGTTACTCACGTTTGGCTCACAAGGTCGAATCTTTAATACATTTTAAGAGAACGTTCACATTTGCTGTTTGGTCACGTGATTTTACTTTGTTGTGGTTCCGGGTTTAAAATTTTGTTGGTCAAGTCGTCTTTAGCTGCGCTTGCGCAGGTTTTTCAACATTTTTTGTAATTTACTATGCCATAAGCGTTAGATATACCAATGTGCACGCTTTGTACCCGTACAAAATTTCCATTTACACTTCGTTTACTTAATCCGCAATTTCATACAACGAAGTGTGACTCAGGCGCAATGATTGTGTGTAAGCGACCTTACAAACGGTACGTGTTTACATATTTCCACCAATGGCATACCGTGGTTCTATGTGTGAGTGGAACTGGCGCCAATTCTGTGCGTCTGCGCAGACCGTTGCACGATTTTTTGCGTTCAAACCAAAATAATTCATATTCTGTTCGTCAGTGCCTCTGATGTGTACTTGACCTGTGTCTGAATCGAATATTTCTAGTTTAAGAGCAAAAATTTATTAAAATGAATACGGATTTAAGATCATATGATATCCTTATCTACAAAATCTATTATAGGTAATATTTCAATGATGACGAATATTAATTTAAAAGTCAAATCTGCATTTGAGTATTAGCGTCTCATTAAAAAACTATTTTACATTTTGTGATGGAGCGTTTCTGTTATCCTAGAGAGTAATTATACGTTATGATATTAACATAGTATCCATAGTTAAAAGGATTAGTTTCCTAAGAAGGCTTTATCGTTTATAATAATACAGTGGAACAAGGGCCTCTCATTTTTATTAAACTTCGTCCTTATTATATTGGCTCATATAGAGTTGTACAATATTGTATAGAACTATAGATAGATATCGACATGATAGAGATTTATGTTCCATTTAACTTTATTACAGTGTATTAGTATCAGATTATGGCATTGTAATATTTAAATCCGGTATTACTAAATAAGGTTTCTACCAGTCCTATTTTATTTTCAATTCAGCTATAAATCCTTCTATGTGTTTCTTAAAACCATAGTCACTTCATATTGAATCAAATTCTGTTATTTTATTAATAAGGGTTCGATTCTTGGAAAATAATAAATGAATATTTTCATTTATATCACATCCGGCAACAAGTCAAACGAGAGAAGCATTCATTTATTTTGCTAACATCCCAGCCAAGGTTACTAACCTATCATAAAAAATCCACGTTTTAAACAAACTATCAGTAGTAAATTCATCTTCAATGTAATAACGAGAGTAAATAACACATCTAAAACGTTGTAGATAGCGTCGGAACAAGCGTCAGTTGTTTTGGAACATAGCCAGAGGGAAGAGTTAGTGGGTTGTAGACCGGCAACTGGAGAGCCACAAAAAAGCGGCGCGGCTTTTTCTTTCCCTGCCGGATTCTGTTTCCTAATGGCTACGACTTGGGGATCTTTAAATCAAGAGTGAATAGGTTACTTCTAGGCAAGCGTGCTCCATCTTCGACCACATCATCGCTTACCATCAGGTGAGATAGTGGTCAAGCGCGAACCTATGAATGATAAAAACTGGCCAAGTGCGTGTCGGTTTTCGCATATTAAGGGTTCCGTACCCTGCCCAGGGGTTGTGGATAAATTCGAAACAGAGTTACCGCGCCCCTGGGCACTCAAGGCAGGGAAGGAACAGGGGTGGGTTTTAGTCAGTAAGAGTCTGACACGCCCTCCCACTCCACCCTAGAGCGGGAGATGTCATTGGATGATTTCCCAACCCACAAAAAAAAGGGTTCCGTACCAAATATTGGTGTAGTAGTTAGTAAAGTATACGTAATAATAAATATTATCACCAAATTTCAAGTTCATAGGTCAAAGGAAGTAAAAAAAAAATTGTTATAAATTTTTGTGACAAACTACGGACGGACAGACAGACGGACACGTGAGTGACAACAATAGGGCTCCATTTGAACCCTCCGGGTATGGAACCCTAAAAAGTACTTTGTAATGGATTCAATCAAGTTAGCCCGTGTAACTCCCCAGATGTAATGCAAAAAAATTATATTCATAATTGCATATAACTAGTAGATACATATCCAGTAGCATAGTTATGCCCACGCGGCGGTCAATGACCCCGTAATCAGCTGTAGTTTGAAATTAGTTTGTTTGAGGAAAGACTTCTTTGTCTTTAGAATACTGATCTCGTCAGTGGAGTTTGGCCAGATAATTATATTTAACATTTATATTAAGAAAAAAAATTTTAAAGAAAAAATCGTAAGCGTTTTAAAGACGTAAATAGTTATTTACAACATTATCGAATTACTATATTGATAGATGAATAATTCTTGCACCAATAAATACCGCTCCAATTAAATCCAGTATTCATTATTAATTCTTTGAATTAATAAATTCAGTTCATTAAAAATCCAATAATGAGTATTGCAAATTAGCACATTTTCAAATAAACTCCAGTTTAGTACGATAATGTGCATTCACATTATTTTCAAATGGCGCCGCACGGGTCTGCGGTTAACCTCATCATAAATGCAATTATTTAGTCAATTTTCAGTTACTAATGTTGTTGTTTAGAGATTTCAAGGAAACAGAAAAGGGTCATGAGTCAATTTCATTGACATTGTTTTAGTCACTCAAGATGCTGTTAATAAGTTTTGCGGTTTACCTTGAAATGACGATAATTAAGTAAGTCAGACACCACGAAATAATCCGCAAACTAGTTTGTTTCTAATGTAAATTACGTTACCTAATAAGTGAAACCTAATAAATGCTTTTACATCCGCTAAGGGTCTTAACTGTATTTCGTTAATCTTATGCACTGAAAACTAAACCTTATCTCTCAAAAATAGAGTATGAAATCAATTACGAAATCTATCATCAATAATATCTCGTCTGTATTGCCATTTGACATATCGCAGATTAACAATTGACACTCGTGACATGATTGTTACCAGATCAAACACTCAATTTTTTTAAACTTGTTCAGGATACAAATAAGTTTCCTATGCATATTTTTCCTGCTTCCCAAGTAGACGAAGTAGACTCAATAACTTTTTACGGTTTTTCCGCTTCACATTATTTGATACCACTAAAAAACTAAGCCTAGCCTAATTAATCAGAAGATAGAGAATTTATTGCATAATGCTCATATAATTGGATAGTACGAAAACTCAAAAAAAGCTTAACTATTGAAGTCTTAAAGAAAAATATCTTTAGTACTTATACATTTTTTTTTCATTACAATCTGATTGAGTTTCATAGACTTTGTAATGCTATAGAGTGGCAAAGAAGCAGGCGTCCCATATGATGGTAAATGAAAGAAAAAAGAATTGCGTTTAGTGGCATTACAGCAAAAAATGGCAATAATTGCACTTTAAATCATTTTTTTTAAATGGTTATCGCCGCCTTTGGACGGCTGCAATACTCCCTCCAAAAGTCCAGGCGCCTTCTGAAGGTTTCCCCAGGATGACAAAAAAATCGGTCAAGTGCGTGTCGGACTTCGCACATCTATGGTTCCGTACTAAACGTATGTTTGATTGACTATTTGTATGGCTTTGGGTCAACAAGATGATTATACTGTGAAAATTTGAAGATTGTAGCTCCAACCGTTAGCCTGTAAAACCTGTGTCACAAACGACAGACAGACAGACGGACAGACGGATACGTGAGTGACAGCAATAGGGCTCCGTTTGAACCCTTCGGGTACGGAACAAAAGGGGTAGGTACCACAGGTGCTACCTTGTTGAAAAAGACTGTTTTGTTTGAAGCTGTCCATATCGTTACGCCGCGAAGAGACCTTAGACTTTTTCTACTTTTGTTGCCCGCAATTCTTTGTATATCCCGTCTACTCAACCCTTTAGCGCATCTCGGCAAGTTCGTCGCCGCGCCGCGACAAGCCGAGAGGGTTTAATTAGTGGGAGGACAAAGCGCTTCCCTTCCCTCCTCAAAAGACCAACGATATTACGAGAGCTTGGACAATGAAGACGCTCCTTCAATCCTTGTTTATACGTTTTTTGAAAGGACCTACTGATCTCAAGATCTTTGTACGGAAGCAGAGTGGAAACGGATAATGTCTGTGTTTTTATGAGAATGTGTTTTGGAGCGAAAGCTGAGTTTTTTCGTACTGGAATTGCTGGAGACTGTTCAATAAACATGGCGGCTATGAAGAATAATTTCGTATATTCATAAGGAATTTGTTATGCTTTATCAAAGTGCGGTTTTGAAGAAGAAGAAGACACTTTGCGGCGACCCCAAAATATGCCAAAATATGGGACAAGAGCAGAAGCATGATAATGGGAAGACATTTAATACAACAAAATTTTAAAAACACCCATTTTCAATTTTAATACAACATAATTTTAGAAACACCAATTTTCAATTTACGCAACAAAAAATTTCACCTGCACGTAACCTCAAACAAAGGCATGAGTCCAAACCAAAACATGTTTCACTCCACAGATTGCAACAATGCATAAGTTATGACAGGCTTCAACCTCCCGCTGGTATATTAGCCACGTTTCTACTCTAATAAGTAGAGCAGAAACATACGAACAAAATGGACGTCAAAACTATACCAAACAAAGCCCCACTAACGGTCATTGGCTGAATAATTCAATAAGCACAATCAGCTATCAATAGATTTCTTTTTACTTTTGTCTTTTACCGTTAACTTTTGGTCAATGAAAAGGTTATTGATATGGATTTAAAACGTTGAGAGTAGTGCTGCCATGTGTTGAAGATAATAAACGGGACTAATGTATTGAAAAATTTGGACGCCTGCCAAATATGCTGGGATATCCTAAAATTTAAGAAGCTTAGGAAAAAAAGAGATTCACTTTGGTTCTTGGCAACTCTAAACTATGATCATTTAAGTCATCGTGGTTCGTGACTGTCGGTTCTTAGTAGATTCAATTGGATCATCGGCAATGATAGGCTCGTTGAGTCGAAACTCCAGTCTTGAGCATAGACGTCGAGTTGCTACCCTGTCGGTTTTCTATCGGTTACATTTTGGAGAGTGTGCGACGGAATTGCATAATTTGATTCCGCCAAGCCTGTTTCATCAACGGACCACAAGACGTACGACGAAGTGCCACCGGTTCATGGTGGACATCTCATCCATACGCACAAAGCGTTTTGAGAACACATTCATTGTGCGTACAGCTAGGGAGTGCAAATACCTACCGGAGTCTGTGTTTCCTGATAGCTACAATCTTTCTGCCTTTAAGTGAAGAGTGAATAGGGTACTTCTAGGCAAGCGTGCACCATTTTCGCGGCGGATTAGCGGAAAAGACTGGGAGTCAGATCAGGTCTACATTAAGGTACAATTATAGGCCCATAAAACCTACACACCGGAAAATCCTAACAGTGTTAGTAAGCCTGGTAACACTAGTAATTAAAACTCAATGTGGGCTATGATATAAAGAAATAGTCAATTAAGCAATTAGTCACCCGACCATTGAATTACTAACGCAACGCTTTGTAATACTTTGCACGGTACAGTGAATATAGCTTTAAAACCACTTAAAAATCTTTGAGAAATATTGAAGCATTTACTTGGCAGATGTTGGTGATAATAGGACAAGGTTGAAGATTCTAGAAGTAATAAGTTAAATTTTAATAAAGAATGTCCTTCCAAATGTCCTCTGTTTTCGAGATATATTTTAGTTTTGACATTGAAATTTTCAAGCGCCGATCCCAAGTTTGCTGTTTATTATTCTAAATTGTAGTTACAACAATTCAAATAAATTGTTATTCGCAGAATTCTGGGCTAGACTTATTGCAAAAGAACACCATTTCTGTACACTGATATAAATAATTTACATTATTATTCTCAGGATAACAATACCTAAAATAAGTATATTTAATCCTCTTCTAAACTATAATATTAATATTCTCAATAACACAACCGCAACCTTTAAAAGCAATGTCAAGCGAAAACGTTCACTACCTGACCAAAATACTATATTGTCAAAAATAGATGCATATGTGTAAAACACAGCTTTATCTTGGCATGAGTAAAATTTTTAGTAGACAGAATTGAAGTACACGTCATACCGGTATTTCCCAGAGTGGTAGACGGAGACAGAATAAGATTACCCAGGACGATAGTCAAAGTCATATACCTACTTTCTTTTGACTAGTGATTATATTGAGTACAATAGAATAAAACTTTATTGTACACGAAAAGGTAAGCAACTTTTTACTCAAACTGAAATCTATGGGTACAATGGCGGTCTTATCGACACTGACAGCGATATCTTCCGGACAATTGGATGGCCTGAAAGAACTAAAAATAAAAAGAGGGAGGAGCAGTGCTGTACTGTTATTAAATATTAATTCTACATACATATATTCAATATCACATACTTTGGATGGACGGATGCGAGACGCATAGGACCTGTTGTTGTTGTGGCGACACTTGGGGGAGGCCTATGTCCAGCAGTGGACGTCTTTTGGCTGAAGTGATAATCATGATGATGGCAAATACTTAAATACATGTATTGATTGTGTATCTATGAAGCAAATAAACTAAAAGGCACATCACAGCTAAGGATACCTCAATAACAAAATATGAATAACCCTAATATGGAAATCGAATCAGGCACAAACTGACTAAAGAGGCCGCATGGGAATTAATTAACGTATCGAAAACAGTCGAAAACACATATTTCATTTCGAGCCGGAAAAGGAAATAAAACATGAAAGCAATGCTCATAATTTCACAAAAGCCCATGATTCCATGAGTCATGGTGCTGTCAATCTGTCACGTGCAGCCAATGGCTCAGTTGGACAGTTTTAATTGTCCCATCGCGAAGGTCATGCCCATTGTTCCATTGCCATTGACGTGGGTTCCCATGTTATGTCCGATGTATGACATAATCGAATGGAGAGAACAAGTGATTCCAAAATGTGAGAAATGTAAATATAAATGTAGAAGGAATATTATTCAAAGGTGTTTGTAATCGTAGCCTTAGACTTTACTGTGTCAGCGGTGGTATTGCATGGATAAATAACATTAACATACATTCGGACCCTGAACAAATAACATTAGAAGTGTTGACTATGGAAGTATTTGACGTCATAAAACGAAATATTTGCATATTGAAACCAATCCAATGAGTATTGATAACGTTACTCATAGCATAGATCTTCTTAATAATGTCATTGAAGTCACAATTGAAAACCTCTTGACTTGTTAACTTAATATATGATTGTTATAAGAATAACAATTCCCAGACTTACGACAATGAACTTAAACTCATAACATGATATAACGCCAGCCGATTTATCCACAGCATACTTAGCACGTTTTTAAATGAAAACGTGAGAAATTCAAACAAAAACAAAGATAAAATTACGCAGTCTTCCTAATAAATTAATGTATATTTAATGTTGACCGTTGCCTGCAATAAGCCCATCAATCCAGCAATGGTCGGTCCGTGTCTCCCCAAGGGTATCGTAAAAGGCAACTAAGGAGTAATAGGTTCTAGGGGAAGGCCAGAGGGCCACCTGTGAACAAATAGTAACATCATACTGCAATTACGGTACCCTGTCTAAATGTGGTGTTTATGGGAATGGTTCCGAATTTGCCGACCATCTTTTGGATCTAGAAACATCAATACATGTCAAGTTTTCCTTGGGAAAGTTCGTGAATTCTTTAACACGCTTGTATAATTGTATATGTATATATAAGGACTACTTAAAAGACCAAGTCTCTGAGTAAACTAGGAGCCATAAATTAAAAACCGGCAAAGTTCGCGGACTTCGCACATTTAAAGTTCCCTGCCAAATGAGGGGTTTCAAAGAAAAAAAATCTGATTTAAAGAAAAGAAAAGAAAAGAAAGAAAAATAATTTATTCTGCACAGATTTAACGCACATTACAGAAAAAATGGATTAAATAACGTAAACATACATGAATGCTTAAAGCCTCGTATTCAATCAATGTAAGTCTTCTGTTCATTGCCTAATGTCAGAGTCCGCCAACAACCAAAGACAATACATATATTGCGTAATACTATGTAATCTGTACTGCGACACTGGCAAATGACAACAATTTATTATTATTTGTTAGTAAAATATACGTAATAATAAACATTATCACCAAATTTCAACATTATAATTATGTCAATGGTAAGTTTAAAAAATCTTCGGAACAAAATTTTGTGACAGACGACTGACAGACGGACACGTGAGTGACAACAATAGGGCTCCGTCTGGATCCTTCAGGTACGGAACTCTAAAAATGGAACCAATCTGTCAATCCCAAAAAAAACTGGCTTGAAGATATTAACATACTCCATCACAGACCTTTCCTTTTGACGAATCATATTAAAAACATTGATTTTATACGGCGTATGTAAATTTCACGAGCCAAATGAGATGGCTTCGCTGAAGCCGAGAGAGGTAGATACGATTTTGTCGAGCATGAATATTCACATTAGACCAAAAGATTACTGTGCCAAGACTGCTTTAGTCTTTTTCTTGCCATAATTTTCAGATTACGTAGGTATTAACGTATTGTAGGTAGGAACATATTTTCTGTGGAATGTAGGTATTTCATGTTACTCGAGATTACATTTTTAGTCTCGACTGCAAAGACCTTGCCAAAATGAATAGGTACAGGTTTTGGGTACTTATTAAAAGATACGCTAACTACGATGGTTGTGTTGAATAGATTATGTGATATACAGGGTGTAACGAAAAGGTGTGGTCATATTTTAAGAACTCCATCTGCCCATCGATATGTACAACTTTATTCAAGAAAACCTGAGGATATCCTCAATTTTTTTTTATCCCCCATACAAATATTGATCAGCTGATGATAACTTTGTATGGAAAGTTAATTTTTTTTTTTTGTCATAGAGAAAGTTCTTTATTTCCAAGGTAAGAACCGGTTTTTCAAATATGACCACACCTTTCCGTTACACCCTGTATAGACACTAACTGGTATGATAAAAATTAAGGTAAGTACTAAAACCATCATACTGCATTTATCGATATGCCCGCAAAGTCCGATTATACCAATTATCCCCCTATATGGCCGTACATTGTCTTCGTAAAGGGGGAGGCTTGCGAGGGCGACCCGTGTTTAGTATCTATGTGCCGAATGAATGCTTACGAACTGATGGGATGTGACATTATGATAGAGTTACTTTTACGAGGGATCTTTTAGTAATTGCGAATAGTTGTCGACACTTATGGACCAATTACTAACCTACACAACAACGGTTGCGGATCTAAAGACCGACTTTATAGACCAAGTTGAAAGACTCGTTTGAAGAACTATAACCGCTCAGAGGAGCTTATTTATGGGACAGAATTAGTAGGTATATCAATATTATTTGAAATATTCTAGAGCATCAAGTCATCAATCCAGTGAGCATCACACATGCACGCCTGGCCACACGATGTGTCATGAATCCAAATCAACTCCGCAGCCGATCTATTAAAAAAGTTTTAGCACTCAAATGTGTCATTGATCTACAAATTCTACATCATCTATAATAATAGTTACCACCTTCGATTATAAGAATAAGTATTTAGTATTTTACTATATGGCTTTCAAATAACGAAATTTTAAGAGTGACTATACCGGTTATATTCGACGTGGCTTGTTGCCAACAAACTTCTTTATCGAAGCCTTGTGCTAGCAAGGCATAATCAGCTTTTTAATGTTCACACTGCTGGGACACAGCCCTCCTCTTTGTGAGACGGTGTGGGCCGCCAAGGCGGGCCCAATGCGGAATGGTGGATGTCACATGTCTTTGAGTTTTTTTGGTTCTAAGACATGTCCTAAAGGAAAAATGAAGGAAAATAGTCGTACGGAAGGCGTCATGACGGTTTCCTCACGAATGTTTTCCTTCATCGTTTTGAGATCAGTGGTGATGAAATCATTCACACAAAGCGCCTACCTGCACTGTCTTCTGCTAAACACTGTGATAACCTATTATCACAGTGTTTAGCAGAAGGCAGTGCAGGTAGTGGAAAGTCCTAACTTTCCGCTTTTTAATGTGTTGTCCTTGTCACACACAATTGACACATCACGGCAGACCAAGGTGAGGATGACGAAACGAGCTCGAAACATACAGAAAGGATAGGAAACATAGGAAAGGAGGGACTCTAGATAGACTATAAATTAGAATACAGTACCGCACAACCAGGTCTTTAAATCAAGAGTGAATAAGTTACTTCTAGGCAAACGTGCTTCAACGTTGACCATATCTTCGCTAACCATCTGGTCAGACAGTGGTCAAGCACGAGCCTGTCAAAACACACAAAAAGAACGAATTAACAAAATAACGAAGACCCATGATGACAGTTATTATGTTACGAGTAGATATAATTATAATGGTGATGATGAACTCAAGCAGAATAGGTACTACATGAGTACATACGAGTATTCTGCTTTAGTTAACAGATTATATAAGACTGAACAGACCAAAGGATCAAATTTTCTTAACCCCCACAACACCCAACCTTCTCACATACACACCTACCCACATCCAGATGAAAACAATCCTACATTTTCAAAACAATACAACATTTAACGGAGCAATAACACAGATTGTACCGCACACGTAAAACAAGTTTATTGCCCCGAGGGAAAACCTGCTTTCGGTACGACAATATTGATTTATTCATTGAAATTATCCTATGTGGGTAGTCAGGGTTTTTAATGACAGGTGTCGAAGTATGACGCGGTGAGGTTTGAAGCCTATTTTGATAGAAATCAATGGATTTATTGGTAGATTCTTGTCTGGCTAGTGACAGTCTGCATATTATTGAGTTAATTCCAGGGCTGATAGATGATCGATTTGATTTCAACTGAGTAAAGAGAAAGTTAATGAATATATTCTGGTATTGTTTGTCTATAAAACTCTACAATCGATTCTAAATTTAACTCAATGGTGTTTACAGAACCAAGTTTATTTTATTAGATTGGAAGTTACATCATCTCTCAGAGCTGTAGTCTTCAGTCTTTTTACCCGACCGCCCCAGTAGAAGAGTTATGTTTATCGAGAGTATGTATGTATGTTTGTATGTCTATTTCTTTGGCACGCGCTATAGCCTCAACGGCTGGATGTATTTTAACGAATGAGGTATTTATTAAATTGGTCTTGTCTTGTAATCCATTAGATTGGTCTTTGCCACCGAAGTGACATCTAACTTTATGAAATTTGAAAAAAATAACAAAATGGCGGTCATGTGAGGTATCAAAATATAAAGCTCAACGACACGATTTCAAAAATATAATCCATTCAAATGTAGGTAAAGAAATTGAAATTATTTTAAAAACCCGACAGCCATAATTATTTTTTGTTACTTCTAATAACTAGCTAACAGTGCTTATCAATATTTGCTCCTACTACAAGTATCACCTCTATTCTCCACATCAACCGTGTCCAAAAAATTCAAAAATACATCGACCTCAGTAAAAACACATGACTTAGGGCCGATTTCACCAATTCTAAACGCCCAGTTTTGACCTTTCCCTCGCTTTATGACAGCGGCTAAACGCGTTTAAGCTCGCTTAAACACGTTTAGCCGCTGTCATAAAGCTGAAGAGTTTGTTTGTTTGGTTGAACGCGCTAATCTCAGGAACTACTGGATCGAATTGAAAAAATATTTTTATGTTGAATAGTCCAATTATCGAGGAAGGCAATTGATGCTTCGCTCCTGTGGGTCGCACAATATAACATCATGCTGCGACCAACAGGAGCGAAGCATCAATAAAAAATGTGGCAAAAACGGAAAAAAGTCCTTTTTGAGAGCTTCAGTTGCGTGCGCTGCGTAAAAGGTTAAAGTTACGCAAAAATTATGTATGACGGAATTGTTTTCCTTTTAAAGATCTAAAAAAAAGTCCGCGACAGCATGTCTATCCTTTAAGGTTAACTCACTATATAATTTTTTATGGTTTTTATTTTTTACGCTAAGCTTAGTTCCTTAAAACTTAGTTTATAGACCGAATGGTGAAATCGGCCCTTGTTCTCAACACCTTCATCGAGCGTTTTCGAGCGCACGCCAAGAATCAACAAAGTAAAATGGATTACTTCTCAGTTCGCTATTGCATTACTGCGATTTGCAGCACCTGTTCCAGCTTCCGAGCAACTTCTCACCTGCATTATCATGATAAACAATGCTCAACTTTGATGAATAATAAGTCTGAAACTTGTGTTATCGCTATAAACTTGTTACTTGGCTAAGAAATTACGGCTTCATGCAATGAAGACTGTTGAAATTTTAGTGTTTGTGGAAGTAATTTTAGTTGGGTTTTTGTTTTATAAGCTGTCTTGTATCCAGCTTATTTTCATCTCCACGTTACCTGCTTAAGCACGCTCTTTAGGGGATCGATTTCAGAATCTTCAGTCTTTTAAATAATCTATATACATAAAAATTAATCCCTATTTCCCTTGGTCACGGCATCACGCGGGAACGGTTGGACTGATTTCGCTAATTCTTTTTTGTTGTGTGTTTTATTGTCAGGAGAAGATCCATAAGAAAGAAAAAAATAAGAAAATTGCGCGGAAAATTAGAAAATTTCAGAAAACTTCACGACATCAACCTCAGAACTTCGCGCGTTTGACAGATCATAGCTAAGACCAGGACAACGTCTGTCGGGTCAGCTAGTCATCAATATAATTATCAAGGAGTATCAGCCAAAAAACAGCTGCCCCATACATTTATGTTTGCATAACTCGACAGAATGTACTGAACAAATAATTTTTTTTTCGAGATTTCAGTGTTAGTCCCATATTAAAAGTTGTTCAGAATGACGAGTATTGCCAGTGTTTGAATCTATTGTTTTATTGTCGTCTCCACTTTGTATAATCGCTTACTATTCACGTCGGCGCCGGCTATCACTGAAAACCTTCCATACTCAATGCATCAGTTTTACACGGAGTTAAATGATAAAAACGATGCAGTTCATCAGCAACTGCTTATAAGTAGATATCTAAAATTACTCTTTATTACACACCATACACGTTAAAGAAACATTTCACTGAATGGAATGGGCGGCCTAAGATACTGTGATAATAAATCCTGCCTTTATCGAAAATCGTAAACTACTCAGTCCTTGCAGCGAACTAATGCGTAAAGAACATGATAATAGCCGAATACCTGCAGCCAATCCCTAAACTTAAATGCATAGTTAGGTACAAGAGCGGCACCCTACACTAGAAAAAAATAATTAAATAGCCATACGGACACTCATACTGCAATTAGTCCCTGTGAAAGCATACTATACGGCAGCCATTATCGACACGAACGGACGTGTGCGGTAAATTTTATTAAAACCACAGAATAAACAGCACATTATCGCAGGACAATGCACCGTGTATATTATTAATTCATGACAATAGTTTTATTAATGCCGAATGGTGGGAGATTGGAGTTTATCTATTGTTTATTGGAGTACCAGCTGACAGAGAGTTGGCAATGTGCCATTCCTTTTTTCTGCTCGCTGTAGTGTTTACTCGGCTGGTTAAAAGTCTTGTTTTGTTGAGGAAGTTCTACTGAATTCTTTCGGTCATTGTTAAGGGTCCGATGTTTATCTAACGGTTAGGACAGGAGTATCCTTAAACTGTATTGTATCTTAGTAGTTGTTTTTCTTCCGACAAAGTTACAAGGGTCAAGATAGTGTTGTTTGGATAAAATAATAGTTTATTGTACACCAAGACATTTACACAATTCTTAATGGTTCTATTGATAGTGTTTTATCAGCGATGATGATTGTTAAAACTTCAAAATGTTAGGGATTGATATGCTACCGACATGTCAAATGATCAATTCTAAACATTTTGGCCTTTTGATAATAAGTATCGCTGATAATAAGAAAGAAAATACATTAATTTGCGGTAAAAATGACGCAAAGACAGAGAAACAACAAAAAATGAAAAGGCTGGGGGAAAACATGCGTTACATCAACGCAAAACGGCCATCGCTCAGCAAAGATGCTGCAAATGCGAGACAGAGCCACAGCGCTAGTTTTCAGCGACAACCGGCGCCGACACGTGATGACGTCAACCGGTGCAGCAAACAATGAGTAAGCTAAATACTGAACAGCATAATAAATATTGTATTTAAAATGGCAACATTCCGTTCCCTGCAAAATAATGTCACTATGTATAGAGCCACAGGACAAGCTCAAAGTTTCCGTCAACAAAGTTTACTGAAGGAGTTACAGAAAGCAAAGCAATCTCCTATGTACATATTCCCTAACACACTGTCATCAACTCATCACCAATGGAATCAACGACCCAGTGGCGATTATGCCTACACAATGCTACTACAAATGCCCGGTGCCGATAATCGTATCAGTCATTAAGCTCATGTACACCAGCTGATGTTTCCGAGTGATATGTTGGTAACATAACTTAGTACGGGATTCCAGGAGTACTCTGGCTATTACTCGCTTTGTAGTATGCAGTACCTACTATACTTAATCTTATGACTGTTCAATTTATGGTCATAAAATGACGCATGCCAAACACATTTTTAACCGACTTTCGAAAAAGGAGGAGGTTCTATGTTTGACTGTATGTATGTTTTTTTTATGTATGTCCGCCGATTTGTCCGTCAGTTGTGGGGCGTTTTTAAAATTCTTTTTTTATCCGAAAGAATATACTCCCGACGAGCGCTTTGAGAGAAACTGAACAAAAACGAAAAATACGTATACCTCGATGACGTTTTGGTGTTCTCCAAATATTTAAATTCCACGTTCAATGTTATTGGGGTTTTTAGTTCTGGGGTATAACAACTAAAAAGTGAAAAAAAAAACTTTTTTACAAAAAAAACAACCGACTTCCAAAAAAAAAATACTACTGAAAAAAAAAATACTACTCACTACCGACATTGGCTTTACCGAGTGCGCACGTACTACATGTAAGCGTTAACGTCAAAAAGTGTGCGGTGCGACGCGAGTGCCTGTGATAATGGCTTTAAAAACTGTTAAATGTAGCAATTGTAACATTGTTATATCGGAGGTGCTTGCCTTTGTGCAAAATAAGGCAGATGTGATGGACGAAGAAAGCATAGTACGTTTGTGTAATACGGCGTTCAAACATGAAGAAATTGTAACGGCTAAAAAGTTACTTTTTGAATCCGTGCAAACCGGGGGTCGCAATGTTAATCGTAAGGGTGATGGTAAGGAGAAACGTGACATGGAGGACATCCTATGTGTTATAAAAGAGACTGACCCAGAATGCTTGCCAGTCTTCGTTGCAAGAGACTTGCAGCGTCTTCCACCCGTCACCTTTGATCATTTGGATGCTACGAGGTTGCTAAAGGATATAATAGTGCTGCAGCGCGACATAGCGGTCATCAGGGAAAATTATGTGACCAAAGAAATGTTGAAGGTTTCATCTCCTGAGGTGAAAGAGTTTGTAAATTACCGGCGCAGAGGAGCAGGACTTATGGACAGTTTCGACTGTGAAAGTGGCCCTATTGGATTACCGCATATTTCACCAAATGAGTTTGTTGAATTATCGCAGTCAACAAATAATAAGCAGGTACTTCGACACGCAAATACATCAGCTGTTTTGCGCGAACCTACACCAAAACATCGTATTACTAGCTCGCTCGCGCAATCCTTATCGGAGACGCGGGTGTCCGGCGAAACTTGTTTAGTGGAGACAATGAAGGAGCGCGTGGAGGCCGGTACCGTGGTTTCGTCGAGACCACAGAACAACAAAAACTCTTATGCGGAGACCGCGGCTGTCGCTGCAGGAGTGACACATAGTAAACGGGAACTCGAAGGAATGAGTCATAAATTGATGTCATACCCCAATGATCCTAATAATGAATGGACGCTGGTACAAAGAAAGCGGAATAAAAATAAATTCATTGGCAAGAAAGGGGCTGCTGATGTTACGACGGGATGCAAGTTCAAGGCTGCAAATATAAACATACCGTTTTACATATATAAGGTATGCAAGGAATGCCCATCGACAGATATAATGGAATATATTAAATGTAAAACGGGTATGGAAGTCAAATTAGAGAAAATAAATATGAAATTACAAAAGGATTATGAGGCGTATAAATTCATGATTCCTAGGGATACATTATCGATTTTTATGGATGAAAATTTGTGGCCGAGTGGAATATCCTTCCGAAGATATGTTACTTTCAATAAGAAGTGGAATAAGGGTGATAATCATAAATCGAGTGCTATTAACAACGAACAAAAATAATGGATGCGCACAATAAGGACAAGTACACAATAACTAAACTAATTAGTTTCAACTGTAAGTCTTTTAAAAGATCTTTTGAATGTGTTAAGATGTTATGCAGTGATGCTGATGTGATAGGGCTTCAAGAGACTTGGTTACAACCTAGTGAAATCTCGTGCTTAGGAGAAGTGAACAGAGACTTTAGTTTCTTTGGTAAGTCTGCGATGGACACAGGTGTAATGTTACAAGGTCGTCCGTACGGAGGCGTGGCCTTATTATGGCGGAATACGATATTTGACTCAGTGACCGTTATTCCATGCAGTAGTGATCGCGTTGTTGCTATTAAGGTTAAGGTGTTGGATCGATCTAGCTTGATTTTTAATGTTTATATGCCTACTGATTCTGACGACAATTTGTTGGAATTCGTGGACTGTTTAAGTGAAATTGCAGCTATAATAGAAAGTAGTAATATTGAGAATGTGTACATATTGGGGGATTTTAATGCTCATCCTGGGGAACTCTTTGGAAGGGAAATGTTAAATTTTTGCTCGGATCAAAATTGGTTATGTGCTGATATAATTAAGCTAGAATTAAATTCTTATACCTTTATTAGTGATTCACATGGTAGCCGTCGTTGGCTAGATCATTGTTTGGTAACTGAGGCCGCCTGGAAGTCTATTGTGTCTGTTAGGGTACATTATGATATCTACTGGTCGGATCACTTTCCGTTAGAGATGCAATGTAACATGATGAGGGCCAGGCCAAAGTCGCCACCACGACACGAGTATTTACCAAATAAAGTAATTTGGGGTGAACGTAATGTGGGTCAAATAGAATATTACACCAAGGAGTGTAATACGAAACTAAAGCAAATTGATTTTCCTAGTCAATTAAGGCAATGTTGTGATAGTATGTGTAATGAGTCAGATCATAGGGAAGTAATAGATGACTTATACCAAAATATTATTTTATCGTTACGGGATGCTGCTGAATCCACCTATGATAGTCACTGTAGAGGGGAGGTCAGAAAGGGTCGACCTATCCTGGGGTGGAATAAGTATGTGAGGGACGCTCACCGAGATTCTAGGCTTAAGTTTAAAAATTGGGTTTGGCATGGGAAACCATACACAGGGTGTATTTATAATGATATGGTTGAGTCCCGCAAGTTTTTCAAACAAAAACTTAAGTTTTGTCAAAATAAGCAGGACCAAATTAAGATGGATATATTGGCTAAAAGACACGAAAAGAAAGACTTTCGCGGGTTTTGGAAACACACCAAAAAATTAAACCCCAGGCCTGGCGTTCCGGTTAGTGTCGATGGTGTAAGCACGCCCGGGGAGATCGCAAACTTGTTTAAGGAACAGTTCAATTTACAACTACCTTCAAATCCGGATGTTGATTGTGCGGATGCTCGGGCTGTTGTGTTTGAGGTGCCTGCTCGCATTACGGCTAAGCAGATTAGCTTAATAATCAAAAATATGAGACGGGGCAAATCACCGGGGCATGACGGCCTTAGCGTTGAGCATTTTGAGCATGCCGGACCTCATCTCCCAAGGCTGCTAGCCTTATTGTTTACGTTCTGTATCCGACACTCCTACCTACCCGCTGAGTTGATGAGAACGGTGGTCGTACCAATATTGAAAAATAAAACTGGTGACGTCAGTGATAAGGGTAACTACAGACCGATCTCACTCGCGACTATTACGGCTAAGGTCCTGGACGGTGTGTTTGAGAGGCAACTTAGTAACCATTTAAAGATACACGATGCTCAATTCGGTTTTAGGCCGCAGTTATCGACTGAATGTGCTATCTTGTCTCTCAAGCATACTGTCAGATACTACACGGAGAGAAGTACGCCGGTATATGCGGCGTTTTTAGACCTTTCCAGGGCGTTTGACCTGGTTAGGTATGACATATTGTGGTGCAAGATGCGCGAAGCAGGAGTGCCCGACGCCATAACAAATATGTTTCGGTATTGGTATGGCCACCAAACCAATCAAGTTAGATGGGCCAATGAGGTATCTGAGGAGTACAGGTTGGAATGCGGGGTGAGACAGGGCGGTTTGACTTCGCCACTTCTTTTCAACCTCTATGTAAACCAGCTGATTGTCGAACTCAGTAGCACACAGGTTGGCTGTTCTATTGACGGTCTGTGTGTCAATAGTATTAGTTATGCGGACGACATGGTGCTGCTGGGTCCGTCAATTAGCGCACTCAGGAAGTTATTGGCGGTCTGCGAGGCTTATGCGAAAGTGCATGGACTTGTTTATAATATAAATAAGAGTAAAATACTTGTGTTCAGGGTAAAGCGTAAAAAGCCAGCACACATCCCACCAGTAATGTTAAAAGGTGTGGCCCTTGAAAGAGTGCTGGAATTTAAGTACCTAGGGCATATAGTTAATGAGGACATGAAAGACGATGCTGATATGGAGAGAGAACGGAGGGCGTTGGCTGTCCGATGCAATATGTTGGCCCGCAGATTTGCACGGTGTACAATAGCAGTAAAAATAACTCTTTTTAAGGCTTTCTGCCAGTCTTTGTACACGTGTACCCTGTGGGTTCGATATACGCAAAAAGCATACAACGCCCTAAGAGTTCAATATAATAATGCCTTCAGGGTGTTGTTGGGGCTTCCACGTTACTGCAGTGCGTCAGGAATGTTTTCCGAAGCACACACTGATGGCTTTTACGCCATCCTTAGGAAAAGGACGGCATCAATGATGCGCAGAGTGCGTGGGAGCGTCAACGACATACTGAGGGTCATTAGTGATAAGCCGTGTTGCGCCATCATGGCGCATTGGGTACATGCACATGTGCATGTGCCCGGTGCGTCAGGTGAGCGCAACAAATATATGAATTAATATCTGTATTGTGTCTGTTACTAACATAGCTTTTAAGTAGAATGTATTACTAACATCATATGGATCAAGGTCTGAAATAAAATATTTTTATTTTATTTTTTTATTTTTATTTAAAAAAAAAATACACTTTTATTTTTAGTTTTTTATTTTTCACTTTTGAGTTATTTTGACGTAACTTTATTTAGGGTACGTCATGCCGCATGACGTACCCTAAATAAAGTTAAAAAAACTAAAAATCACGCATGACTCATGCGTGATTTTTAGTTTTTTTAACTATTACATTTTATAATAATAAAGCATTTTTGTCTATATTGCCTCGAATCTTCAGTGTTTATCTCGTTTACGATAGGTACACTATTACCTAAGATAAAAAGTAGAGTAACATCAGACAATGAGCAGACTATAGCACAATAAAGAACTGTTACGGCCTAATAGCGTGACATAAGTAATAGGTATATAATTACAGAACACGCGAGTATTGAATTCAACGATGACAGCTGGGTGTAAGTGCCCGAGCGCAAGTAGCGCCATGTTGCACGCACGTACGTTTTGCGACAGTAAAGTGTCCCTCAATTGCTATTTAAACTAGTATTTAGAATTGGAACAATTAGTGCATTCTGTCTCATTTGTTTGGACTTCGTGGAAAGTAGGGACAGTGCAAAAATGTGTGGGAGCAGTTAGGATTGTATTAGTCTGTTTTAATGTTATCATCATCAGACTTTTATTGTCCCCACTGCTGAGGCACAGGCCTCCTCTCTGTGAGAGGGTGTGGGCCATAATCCACCACGCGGGCCCAATGCGGATTGGTTGATGTCACATGTCTTCGAATTTTTGGTTCTAGGACATGCCGGTTTCCTCACGATGTTTTCCTTCACCGTTTTGAAAGGTTGTTTTAATGAAATTATTATTATTATTATATATAATTTTATTTCACGTACATTTTATGATTGTCTGGCAGTTTGAGTACTTTTGCGGCCTACCCAAATGTCCTGACTTTGGTATTGTTCATCAGTTCGTTGAGCTCCTCAAAGTTCTGAATCGAGCTTCACGATAACTGACAAATGCTTGCACTGTCTGGACAGGTCTACTCAAATCTGCGTGTTGCTTTCCTCAAAAGTTCATCCCAGACATTAACGTTCATAGTTCTCATATGATTTGACCAGTAAATACTGTATGGATTTTAACACTTTAAAAGATACTTTGACCTTTGAGTTAGTTGCGGTGCTTCTTCTCAGGGTACTCAGCTAGGAAACACCGGCCTCATCTGGCTAAAACTGACAAAAAAAAAATGATGACGTGTAAATTTTGTTAAAACCTATTTACATAAATAAAATCATTTATCATTTAGGTAAAGGTAGGTAGGTAACGGGGGGGGGGGGGGTAACGGAAATGAGTGGTCAAATTTTAAATACTTTTTGCCCATAGAAATGAACAACTTATTTAAGAAAATAACAGTTAACTCCGAATTAAACATTTTTTTTGATCAGCTGGTGTTAAGGCGCTATTAACTGGCAATGACCTTGAGTGGTTTTAATTCTTTATACAAACTTATAGTGTAGTCACTGTAGTCAGCCCTTTTTGACCCATATCCTCTTTCACACAATCCATCCATCGTTTCTTTGGGTTCCCCTCCTCTTATAGCCATCCACATCCATGCCATACACAAGACTTTCCTCACGACAGTTTCTTCATTCCTGCGCATCACATGCCGATAAAACGACAACCGATTTCCACACAACTTTCCAGTCAGCGGTGCCACTTTCAGACTTCCTCTTATGCGACCTGATAATCGTAGCACAAAAATAAAAGTAGATTAAATGATAATTCTATTTATCTCGAATCTATTGATAAATAAAACAATACAAAAATAGATTAAGAACAAAAACTTGGCCTCACTCTGCTAATTAAGTAATAACTTCAGAGGACATTGATCTAAGGAGTACACAGATTAAAAATAGACTTTGGTAAATATCATCAAAAGTGCCCGCGGCTTTCAATTGTACGGTTCAGATGACCACCACACTCTACGGCAATTAACGATATTAATTGAAAATAATTACAAAACGGACCGATATAGACGAAGCTGATTGAATCATGCGGAAGGATAGATGAAAATTACAGTACTTGTGCGAATATTGGGGCCTATGTCCTGACTGTTATGAACTGGGTTGAAGCTTTTTTTTAACTTGCAATATACATATGTAACTAACTATATTTGTTAGGGTTGGACTTAAATTTGTTTTATATATGTATCATCGGTGACAATACAATGATATGGTACCATGAAGCTGATCTGATGATGGAGACGGAAGATGGCCATAGAAACTTCTGAACTAAACAATATAAACCCATCGAGTCTGGGCTCGATTGATTTGTCTTGAGAAGCATTTTACGTCGAGGGTCTGATGATGAAGCTGGAAGGTGGCCACTGCATCTCCGTGATAAAACAACATAACCTCACCGAGCACATTTAATTTGAGATAGCCGGTATATAAGCTTGTTTAAAAATATGTTGTTTTAACAATAAACTTATTTCATTTATTGTAGTGAACATTTCTTTAGCCTTGCTGATAGATTTTTGGCAAAACGGGTTCGCGTCACCGGCTACTACACCTTACTACTGGCGTGTTGCGCCAGACTGGCGACGCACAGCGGCCCGTGTAAGAAAATGTATAATATAATTATTGCTCGGAGTGCCAATATTATGTGAAAACCAGACTAATGTTAGTCATTTGAATTTACAAACTATGTAATAATTATTCATACCTTAATCAATTTAATCAAATCATTGAATTGATAATAGGTCTAGATCCTCGTCTATCTTTAAACCTCAGAATAATCGAACAATGCCCATAGTTCAGCTCTGCTCCATAGACCAAAGTTTTTATCAGTTACTCAGTTCTTGTTAACTTAAGTATTCTTGCTGAGCGTCGTTATAGTGATGTAAGAGTTCAGTTTTTGTTCCTAAAACTTTAAAAACCGTAAAATCCCGTTTCGTAACAATCTCGCGTGAGGTCGAATCGTATTTTCATGGTTGAATGACCTTGAACCGAAGGTTTTTTTTCACTGGTCAACAATATTATAAACATAAACTCAATGCAATTGGTGCCGAGTCTGTTGTGCACAAACTAAACTTAATTTAGGCTATTGCTATCTTTTTCTCTCTAATAAAACAAGAAAAAGACGGACGTAAATTATAGCTGTCAAATTTAGTTAAATTAATATTTCCAAACAAATTAAGGGTACACGTAAAAACATGTCGACTAAAAACACGGTAAAACGAAAGGTGTAAACTAGTTTGACATCTCTAACTTAGTTCATAGCTATAGCCGTCCTTTTCTCGCACTTCCTTTAAAAGACAGCGATTCTCTAATTTTAGTTTAGTTATTGAATAAGAGAATCTGTCACATTATTTCAAGTAAACCATTTACAGGCACTTTTGAATTGTCGAGTCAGAAGTAGTTCTGCGGATTTATACAGGGTGTAAAAAGACACATCACATAGCCGTCAACTACTCATACTGTACGTCTAACAAAGTAGCATTGCGCAAAAATTATTGTTGGGAAACGACTTTTATTTTTAGGTATGAAAAAAATTTCCTTTTGGTCAGGCAAGTGGAGTTAAACCCCGCCCCTTCGCTCTAAGCCACGTAGGTACTTGTCAGATACGTTTGATATTCATTGCGTTTATATAACTGTAAATGCGTAATTTTGCAATTTCGAAAATAATATCGAAAATTCAAGTAATGTTTTTTTGGAAAAAAGTTTAGTAATAAATAACATTTGGAATTCAATATCTCCAGAACCAGTGGATTCCCAGGTATGATCTACTGGAAAAAAATATCCAAATAATGAGTAGAATATGTGGCTTTCGGCTTCGGAAACTGTCTTTTTACACCCGATATATATATGGGTATAATCCAGGGTATAAGCTAAATATATATCTTAAATTTCATCCAAATCCGTCCAGCCGTTTGAGCGTGAAGAAGTAACAAGCATACAAACACACACACTCACAAACTTTCACCTTTATAATATTTTTAGTGTGATTAGCTATCTACTATCATAAATTATGACACAAGGTCGTGAACTACTTTTGAGTAAAAAAAACCAGTTATGTTGATTATTATAACATGCCCAATTCAAAGTTAAGTAATTTGACGTTCTTAAAAAAAAGAGTGTGTGTACTTATGTACGCACGTAAGAAGTTAAACTTCTTTGGAGTAACAAGATAAAAAACCAAACTGTCACAAAGTTTACAAAAGGAAAACAATCATTCTTCATGAACCACAGACCATAGAAAAAAAAAAAAGATCATAGCCTAACTTCAGGGTGTCGGTTCTAGCTAACTTCAGGCTGTAGGTTTTTTGTGACGGTGTGCGCGCGCATCGAAAAAATTTACTCTCATCATTTTTCCCTAACGCGCCAAAAGAAGTATAACTTCAAAAACTATTTGACCATAGCCAGCGACCACACAAGAACATGGCTATCAATTAGACACAAAAAAATTCAACACTCTCTATGGAGCAAAAAAAACCCTATCATTTGGCAGACATATTTAGCTAAGTAATTCAGACAAATTAAATTATTAAAACCGCTATTATAATAACTGTCGGCACTTCACATCAGAATGACCGTCCACATATGGGCCTTGGAATTGCTTCTTTTTAATAGTTTTTACGACTTTAATAACAAGAGCTAGTTAATTTTAAATATATTATTATTTTAAACCTCTATTATTTATATAGTTCCTAACGTGACAGAATAGGTTGGCGGCCATCTTTATTTATATTTGCCATTAGCCGATGACTATAACGCAAAAAAGTTTACTAAGAATTTATCTCGCGGAAATATAACCTTGACAATATACTCGTAAAAAGCAAATTGTTTACCATACCTACATGTTTATGAAGATATCGTTCGTCAAAGAGGTCTAAGATTGTATATGTCTGCCGTATAATTGCAAAAACAGATAGTTTATGAAAAATCATGTAAAATTGTAAATGTATTATTTAGTGTATTATTAGAATTCGGATGAGGTTTATTGTATTTGAAATAATCTTTTCATAATATATCGAGAGTTTATACTCCCGCAAGTTTGATTACAATCTTACGTGGCAATCACGTAAGATTGTAATCAATCTGCCGGTGACATAATATTTAGCTAGACTTGAACATGAGCTACTAAACTAACAAATGTATATAAGTCAAAACCACATTGAATTTAAAAGTTCTCTTGAATATTTTGAAGTACTCTTTGCACTCAGAACCACCGGATGAGATTCCTAGACTGAATAAACTTATTTATTTATTACATGGAAAACCAACAGCTTTACATAAGTGCAATAGGTATACTAAAATAAGAGACATAAAGCCAATTATAGGTTTTCACGGCTAGCTAAACATTAATACAACAAGAGATCTTAAACACGACAAGTTATCAAGAAAAGAAGAGCACCAATCGTCAAATCAGCACCGCGAAACATAAGAAATAAACTACAGTAAAATTAAATTAAATAAGAACTAACATTGACACTAAGAATTAATTTTGAAGAATTCAAGGTTCAGCCTATTGCGTACGCTTGAGCCTTTGGTTGAAAAGAAGTCAAAAGAGAACTGCTTGCATAATTCATTAAAGTATTTACTCTCTTTTAACGTCTTTTTAGGAATGAAACAAATGAGAAACCAAGACGATTGACATTAAATAAGTTCCAATAAACTTCAACTATCATGGCCCGTGGCAACACAATAACACATAGCCAATTTAATAATTCTGCCTATTCAAAAGCCTGACTTGATTCAAGTAAAAAAGATACAAGGCAAAGAAAGAAAAAATATCAACGCGCAGCGGCACACCAATACCGAGGTAAAATCTCATTTTTTTCTTGTATTTACTACACGTCCCAAGTATTTCTAAGAAAATTAAAGAATAATTATATGACAAGACACTTTAAGAAGGTCCGCAGTCCGGGACAGCACAGCAGCCCTACACGCCGACAAAGGCGTCAATTACCGCCAATTTCGTATCGGTAACGTCCCACCATTTCGGAGGCAGCCATCTTTGTTGCCAACAAAAGGTCTATCTTGTTTATGGTCGTGTAATCCGTCATTGTGTCTTCGACAACTACCGTCGAAATACCGGTGTAGTGAAAAATGGAAATTATAGGGACCGTTATGTTAGAGGAGCGACGACGACGACCATGGGATTTTTTTTAGTTGTTTTATGGTTATAAAATAGGCTTGACCGCAGGCCTGGTGATAGCTGTGATAAGTAAAGAAGACGTGGTTGAGCTGAGTGCAAAAAAAACTCATTTCGTAACAGAGTTTTGTCTGAAGTGAATATTAGACTACAGGTGAATAACATACTGTAATTTCGGATGTTCTGTAGAGTAGCTCAGCGGCATGCAGGTACCTTGTCACGGTACGGAGGGCGTGTCTCGTTGCGGAGGTTGTGGAGTGACACGCAGAGGAGGACGTAGGAGTGACACGCAGAGGAGGTCGTAGATGAGGAGTTCAATAAATAATAACACGACGAGTTAACACATTTACAACAGTGGGCTTTAATATAATATTAAGAACACAAACACTGACTAGTAATTAAATTGTATTAATGCAAAATTCTAGGAAAATGGTAACTGACACTTGAAGAGTCAAAAAATAACAATGAGGAGCTTCTACTAGCTCGGCTGCAGAATTAGAACTGACTTTTAATATAAAAACAGAGACTTGACAGAGAAAACTAAGTAATTTTGAATTTGTATTTAAAAAAAGGTAGCAAAGAACGTAATTTTGGAATAGAGGTCAAAAAATAAACAAGGCTTTAACTCTGCCTTGTTACAACCTGCTTCCTAAGACTGGTTTTAGGTTGAGGAGTCTGGAGAATATTGTGGAATATTAATAAAGGAAAGACTAATCCAGAATACTTGATATGTTATATTAATTCAAGCAAGTAGCACAAAACATAATTTTCTACTTTTAAACTAATTTTAATTTGCATTAATTACCCTTTCAAAATATATTTGCTCAACCAGCCTGTCTGCTAGGTTTGTTATCTCATGGGACCTCTTCAGATTTCACAATACCTACATCCTCTAGATGCCTCTTGGATGTCATGCTACACTTGTCTAACCTTATTTTTCACCAAAAAGAACAACAATACAAAGATAATTCCTAAAGATTCTCTATTCAACCTTCGTTCCGTAATATCCTTCTCAGAAACACAATCACGGCCGTATTGTTGTAACACAAAGATTCAGAACATATGGCCAGCGTTTCCAGACGGCCTAGTTCACACTCATGGCTGAATCTGCAAAGCTGCTAGATACCATTATCTAAGGTCGCAAATCCGAGTAGTAGGTCAGTTGGGAACACAGACCACTATTTGGGACGGAGATAGCATAAATAGGTAAGTTGGACGTAAACTGGAAGCGTATCTCTGAATATTTTAGAGGTGATGATGTTGCTGCGTCAGTTTCAAAGAATATAGCAATGATTAATATCAATTAAAGGGATGTTCTATAATATCTCAATCCTCGTTATTGAACCCAAAGATGAACAGTTATACTCGTAACAGTTCCACGATTTGTCACGACCATCAGTTCATGGTACCGATCATAAAGATAAAGGTTCGTAGGGACCAATTAGTGAGATCGTTAGCATTGCTCCATAATTGGAGTATTAACTCACAAAGACTGAAGACGACTCAGACACAGCACGATTTGTGACGGAACCAATGCAAATGCATTTGATGCAGTAACCACGGAATTAATTGCCGAAAAATTATGCATTCCAGAAATGTTTTTGGTTTACGAAAGTCACTTGCGGTAAGTTGACATACGTTTCTTTCACGGTCGTTCTGGTAAGGTAAAATTCTTCGCTAATGATAAAAGTCGATTGAGGACACGGTCTGACGATGCATTGACAGTACATCATAAAATTACACACATTACCCAAATTGAAACTAACAGTACCTACCTAATTTAAGAAGTGGATAACCTAGAATTGTTTCTTTGTTTCGTCAGTGCTACTAAACACGTTAAATTTATAAACATTCCAAAACCATTTTGAGTTAACCATTATAACGAAAGTATCTTTCATAAATGCCTTTGTGCCTAACGAGGCGACCGAAGTCCTCGAGCATTTAGTACTAATTGAAACCTATTTTAGTAATAACATGTCAACGTAAATAAGGGCCGTTAGTACCACCTCGATACTGTTGAATGCCCAAAGCGATTCAGCGGTAATAAATCGTGGTAACTGGAGTTATAGAAACTCAGGGAACTATTATGGGGAATTTATAGTCTCCAAAATTATGGTAATTGCATCTTGTTGAAGACAAACAAGCTACAGACTATTTAATATGCCTATAGAGGATATATAACATATATACCAGAGTATTGCGTGGGACTACGATTGCAATCAACGGGCTTCCAAATTAGGTTGAAGGATTTAGGTCTGTACAAAGGATCTAATTTCACACCCCAAAATACGATACGATACGATACGATGGGATTCTATCATACATGGACTGATGAAACGATAGCTCAAATAACCGACCGTATAAATTCTGGGATTCTAGTCGACCGCAGTAAAACCATTGATGACGTAAAATCAAACGGAACCCGTTGTTGTAAACATCATATTGATCATGGTCATAAATGGAAAAAAGATTCATTGATGATACGACAAAACAATGTGACGCAAACAAGGATCTTTATAGTGACGTAACCAACAATATTACCGAATTTTTTTATTTATAGGCTCGTGTTGAACATCATCTCAACTGATGGTAAGCGATAATGAGGTCGACGATGGACCACGCTTGCCTAGAAGTAACCTATTCACTCTTGTCTTGACTTTAAGATCTCCAGGTTGTAGCTATCAGGAAATACAAACTCCGGCAGGGAATTCCACTCCTTAGCTGCGTGCGTACAATGAAAGTGTTCTGAAACGTTTTGTGCAGTCATCATAAATCAAAATTAAAGACAACTTTCTAAATAATATACAGCTAATAATATAGCAGGTTGCTACTGTAGTTAATGGTTAGTATTTACACCAGCACGGCCATTACAAATAAAAGGTCACTTTATTCGCTTTATAGCAAACGGACCGTGAAGAGGACGTTTCGCGAATTTCTAAAGAAGTACGCGGGTTTATGGAACGCAATCCCGTCCTGTCTTGATTAGTATTTGCAAATTAATTGAATGTCAACGTACCTTAATAACTCGTTTGGATTCCGTGGTTGCTCAATGGCTGTGATTGGTTTTAAAAAGGATATGAGTTCAGATTACTTAATGAAGTTTTGGAATGCAAATATTTGTTGGTCATACTTTTCTCCTTTTGGGGTAACTTGATGTCTTAACTGGACAGGTGATATCTTTTGGCGAGTACCTATTTCGAAATTCGTTTTAATTATTTATGCTCAATTACAGGGTGTTTTTTTTATTGTTGCGCCGAATAAATGGAATATTTATCTATCTACCTTTCTCATCGTTCTCTTGCCCTTATGCCAATTATAATAACTTTATTTATTGTTTCATTAGAAGTGTTACTTTAGCTAGGTGTGACATTGGATCCCGCGCTAGGATACCCTGTGTCGCAGGATCCAGATTTAGGGTTAGCGCAACATTTATTTTCTTTCATACTTCTCAATTAGCCTTTATCTCAGTTCATCCATCGTTTATTCCCCAAATTTTATAACGATCTATCTATGTATATTAAAAATAATGCTTTAGCTTCATATATTTCTGCACTGTTGCGCAACACACAAACAATCTGCTGTAGGCAATACCAAACACCAGGTAAACCTTAGTCACGCCCCACGTTGACAAATCTAGTATTAGAAGCCACAAAAGCGTTGGCATAATCTATGATACACGTGTCACGGTAACGCGTGCTAAACCTACTAAATAATTAATATTAATACTCTATTCAGTATGCCCGACACCTGACAAAATAATGAGGTCAATTATCTAGCTTACACGAGTAGCGATATTTAAATCCATGGTCGACGTACCCATGAGCAATCAGTTTCGCTACCACCTTACTTATTGGCTCATACTTATCTATAGGTAAAGTTCATTCCTAGAGTAAATAAACAATAACGTGTCGGTTCTTTACCACATCCGAGTACTTTTTTAAATATATTTTCACCAATTTCTCCGCCAATAGGGAATACGCATGAAACAAATATTTCTCATTTAACCGGTTTATCGATAAATAAACAAAAATGGCATACTAACAGTAAAAACAGAATCAAAATTGATCGAAAAGCAAACGAGATAAAACAATTTTAAACAAATATCTATCCCTGTCTATAGTATCTGTATGGGCAGCATGTCCTTTGACGTCAAATAACACGATGGACTTATATTTCTATTACCAACTTCAAAGCTTTATGTCTTCGGTTCTGATGATCATCATTCGCTTGCCCTTATCCCAATTTATTTGAGGTTGGCGCAACACATATTTTTCTACCATACTCCTCTTAGCCGTCATCTCTGTAGTCACCCCCTTTTTACCCATATCCTCTTTCACACAGTCCACCCATCGCTTACTTGGCCTTCCACTACTCTTATAGCCATCCACATCCATACACAAGACTTTCCTCACGATTTCGGTTCTGATGATGATATTTAAAAATATATTTCATAATTGTTTCCTATAATCACTTAGTACACTTGTTATTATTAACTATAGTAATGGCATGCATATTCCCTATTGTTAACTAATTTTAATTTTTTTTTTTTTTCGAAAAAGTATACTCCTGAATTGGTCCTGTTTAAATTTGGTGAAGATCTGATGAAGATAGAGCCGAGAGCTAAGTTATTTTGTTGCATGACATAATAGTTAACTTTAATATGACGATATGCAAGTGGCCTAATTAATTTCGTCTAGTTATTAAAATGTAACTCCGTCAGACATAGTTTGTGCTCATAAATGTATGATATCATTTTTGTGCATTTAATGACCGGAATTGCCAGTTGAATATGTTAAATTTGTATTTAAAAGCCATTTTTGAAGTTCTTTTATTTAGGTCAAGATTAATGTTTTAATTATAGTTGAGGCAAAACCTCCTTTGAATATTAGTCAATACTTTGCCACCGACATCTATTCTTCTACCGGGCAGAAAATTTTGAATTAACACGCAGATATGATTTTAAAATGAACATCACGTCTAGACAATCAGTCATAGTTCTTTGAAAAATAAATATGTTACTCTTGACAAGTTTCTTCGTAATTTATTAGGTATGTGAATATTTAAAATTATATTTTTACTTATATTTCAATCTCGAAATTTTTGGTCACTCTATAAACTCTATAAACATTACCACTGATAGATTGTCTCTTTGTCTAACCCTCCGGTAGGTTGTCTCTAACAATGATTTTTCTATGAAATCTTCGCTTGCTGCCCAAGACTGGTTGTAGACAGAATTTAACCAAGAGTTAATTGAATTAGGTCTTCATCTTCCTCAATTTAAATAAGATTATCTAATTATTCTATTGCAGTCCCCACATCATTATTATCAAACTGTGCCACCGTCTATCAATCCTTTTCCGTTTCCAATCGTACTTAGCTGCCTTTACAAACGTTACCATCTGTCTATCGAAACGTTACCATCTATTTTTTTGGCTTCTCTCTAGTTTCGGCTACAAAGCCACTCACGGGTGCATGGCTTGAAGTGGCATTGAACTCGTTTTTATAAACAAGCATCCTTCGTAGAGCACCCGCAGAAATGTAGACCAAACTGGCTTGGCACCTGCCCCGCTATTTTTAAACGTAAACGGTCCCATCCGCTAATATGGACATGTTGAGACATGACGTGTGAATCAAGTTGAGCAGCTACGGGACTGACGAGACTATGTCCATACTTTGTCTTGAACTGACAAAGGAATTTCAAACTGCAGTTCTCTCCTCACTGCAGTTTCTAAATGCCAGCTTGATAGTCTGCGATTAAAGTGAAGAAGTTACCAATAGGAATATCAATAGGTATACCAATACCTACGAGTACGTGAGAAAATTCCAAATTGATCTATCCATGTTTTAGTATATACAGGGTGTAAAAAGACACGTCACATAGCCGTCAACTACGCATACTATACGTCTAAAAAAGTAGTTTTGCGCAAAAATTATTGCTGGGAAACGACTTTTATTTTTAGGTATGAAACAAAAACAATTTTTTATTGCGCGCAATGTAACGCAAACCCAAGCAAGTGGAGTTAAGTCCTGCCCCTTCGCTCTAAGCCGCGTAGGTACTTGTCGGATACGTTTCATATTCATTGCGTTTTTGTTACTGAAAATTCGAAAATTCAGGTTATGTTTGTTTGGAAAAAGTTTAGTAAAAACACTTGGAATTCATTTTCGTAAAAAGTAAAAAAATATTGCAACTTTGACCTTCAATATCTCCAGAACCAGTGGATTCCCAGGTATGGCCTAGTGGAAAAAAAAATCCAAATAATGAGTAGAGTATGTGGCTTTCGGCTTCGGAAACTGTATATTTACAACCGATATATTAAATCTTGAAGATCTCTAGACTAGCATTAGTTACAACTTACTTTTTTTTTCATCATTGTTAGTCACACTAACAATGACCACTATCACACCTGATGGTAAACGATGATTTGGTCGAAGGTGGAACACGCATTTCTAGAAGTAACCTATCCCACTCTTGCCTTAAAGGCCTTCAGGTTCTAGGAAACACAGACTCCGGCAGGGAATTCCACTCCTTAGTTGTACAGCTGACTAAAACCCACCCCTGTTCCTCCCTGCCCTACATGCCCAGGGGCGAGGTAACTCTTTCGAATTTATCCTCAACCCCCGGGCAGGCATTGGCCGTGGCAGGCCCCGTCCTTTTGCTGACAACTCTTTGAGGCGCGCGTGGAAAGCTACGCTTGGCGGGCTTGGTCCATGGATGGGTGACCATCTTTACAAACCGAGACTCCTCCGTGCTTCGGAAAGCACGTTAAGCCGTTGGTCCCGGCTGTCAATCGTGGATCGTTGACAGTCGTTACGGGTCGTCAGGAGCCCGAAAGTCTGACAACCAGTCTTACCAAGGGGTACCGTATTACCCAGTAACTGGGTTGTAAAATAAAATACTGGTATTCAGCTGCATCCGTTTAGACTGGAAGCCGACCCCAAGATAGTTGGGAAAAGGCTAGGCAGAATGATTGACTTAATCAACATGAACGTGTGACCTCTACATGTTATATAAATTCGTCCATCAATCGGAAAATTCTTAGACCTCAAGTTAACAAACAAAGCACCTGTCTATAATAACGTTGTGATGGAAACAAATCGACCCCATTGTCTGGTCACCTTGAGTGTGTGACAAAACAAACGTAAACAATTTTGTCGCCAAGGTGAGGCATGTTTCAGTGGAAACTTAGGCTGATTCCCATGAACTGTCAATATAATAACGTAACATCACATTAGGCATGTATTCCCCGAAGAGGTGGGCGGAAGAGTAGGTATCAGTATAACCACAACAGGGTAGATGACTGAAATATTTTATAAATGTCGCAGCATAATGCTGAGATAGGTGCTTTTTTGGCCTCGCACAGCTCTTAGCTATATTTTTTTTTAAATATTTTTTTATTGTGGTTTTTTTAATGTATTATTATTGTTTTGATGGTATGTTGTAAAATAATTGTTTTTCTGTGCGAAGCACAAAATAAACTTTTTTCTTTCTTTTCTTTCTTTCTTTCTTAAATAATATATGTGTTTGGTCCTTCAGTTCGATTACCAGAAATAATTGGACACGTTTTTTTTCTTTTGTCACGTAAATAAATAAAAAAACTTTTTTCAAAAGATACAATCGACTTTTATAAATTGCAAACTTTAATTTCGGAAGTCGGTGTATGTTTTTTTTTATGTTACTGCCGAAATTAAAGTTATTTTGCAATTTTTAGAAGTCGGTTGTATTTTTTGAAAAAAGCTTTTTATTTTTCACTTTTTAAGGTCTCTGCACACAGCGGGCGCGGCGCGGCGGGACGGGACGGCGACGCGACACTGAGCAGTTGTAATGTACTAGATATTACGGACGACGCCACACAGAGCCGTCCCGCTCGACGCGACGGTAACCGTCGCGCCACGCCGCCGCCGCGCCGAGCGGGAATACAAGTCAGAAGCGGCGCTCAACATCTTTTTGATGAATGAATAGCGTCGCGATACGGTCGGCGTGTATGGGCGCGGCGGGACGGGACTTGATCGCGCCCGCAGTGTGACCGATGCCGCCGCGCCAGCGCAGCGTCGCCGCCCCGCCACGCCGCGCCCCGCCACGCCACGCCGGCTGTGTGCAGAGACCTTTAGTTTTATTTTCAAATTGTTTTTGTACACCAGAAGTAAAACCAAATATTAAAGTTATGCCCGAATAGATAACACCAATAACATGGAATTTGAACATTTGGAGACAACCAAAACGTCATGTGTATACATATTTTTTATTTATGTTGATTTCATCAAAAACTGCTGAATCGATTTGGATAAAATTTATATGGGACCACCTCTGAAGTATGACCTACAATACAAAAAAAGAATCATCAAAATCGATTCCTAAATGGCGGAGAAATCGCGTATAAAAAAAAAAACATACAGACGAATTGAGAACCTCCTCTTTTTTTGTAGTTAGTTAAAAATGAGAACGATACAGTGCGTTGAAATTTCGCGTAACGTCACACTTACGTCAAAAATGTACCACATAATACCTAGAAGTGACGTACCATAAGCTCCCAGCTCCCGCTTCTGTGTAATTTTTTATTGATTTGGTAAAGCAAAAAAAATTATGCAATATTATTTGATACTGGTGCTGATTCTCTTGTTTAATACCTAAACTAAAATTAAAGAATCGCTATCCTTTACCAAAAGTCAGTGCGAGAAAAGGACGGCTATAGCTATGAACTAAGTTAGATGTCTAGTGAGAGGTGTGAGATGTGTGTGTAAGTACCCTTAATTTGTATAGAAATTTAGTTCAACTAAATTTAACAGCTCTAATTTACGTCCGTCTCTTTCTTGTTTTATTAGAGAGAAAAAGAGAGCAATAGCCTAAATTAAGTTTAGTTTGTGCACAACATAATTGGCACCAATGATAACGTATCTTACGGACTAAATATAATTATTATTCTTGTACCAAAAAAAAAAGGAATCATCCCTAATAGCAGTCCATTTTTTTGGAGACGAGCCTATTGCCAAAACTGGGCACAAATCAAGACAGGCTGCTACTGGCTAAAAGATTTTTTGTTCATAAGAAATGACTAATTAAATTAATAAATTCTGATCTTATCTTAGATAGAAGTTGAACATCCTATTCGAAATATCTATTTTAAAAGGTCATTCCGATAAATTAACATACAGATTGAATACATCCAAGGCACGTGGACTTGAGCCGGAACGACACAAAGCATATAAAAAATCTGATTCTTTTGAAAAAAGCGCTACTTATAGGAAAATGAGAAACCTACTGGCAGCTAAGATTACGAGTATGGCTGCTTCAGTCTTATGTGTCTTTTGGGTTCCGATATACGTATACTCGTGGTCGCCCAGTGGTTGAAATTCTACCATAAGTGTGGACAGAAAGAAAATAGGTGCGATTTTGTCAGTAAAAGTCTGACACGCCTTCCCGCTCCACCCAGAGTGGGAGAAGTCATTGAATGATTTCCCAAACCACAAAAAAAAGTGTGGAAACTTAAGCGCGGCAGTAAGGGGAACTAGCTTAACGGTCTACTACCGGCCAAGTGGCGTCCTCATTGAATAAACAATCGTAGCATAGCATAGAAAATAAATATTAAAGAATCCAATGTCACGTTTGTTACAAAGAGGATAAAGTATTTCAAGTTGCTAAAACAGGTCTCAGAATTTTTCGTATCCAAAGTAGTAGGCAAAAGTACCAAAAACGGCCGTTTCTGACACTTTTCCCTACTACTTTGGAATTCAACGGAAACGAAACATTCTGAGACCTGTTTTAACAACGTAAAAATACTTTATCCTCTTTGTAACAAACGTGTCGTTGGATTCTTTGGGTTCAGTATTTTTAGGACTTCATAAAGGACTTATGACAAAAAAGATCATGATGGCATGGCACAAAGGGACATTTACAACTGTGGTAAGCCAAGTTGCCAAGCACCAAGGATTAAACCACTAAATATGGTATGGTAACATGAAACCAGGATAGGAAGATGATGATGACAGATAAAAAACTTTTGAAAGTTTAAAAACAACCGACTTCCAAAAAAGAAAATACACTAAAAAATAAAAAATAACTATATTTTCGGAAGTCGGTGTCAAATAACGAAGAAATAAAATACAAACACAAGTAAGTACTTGTCGTAAATGTTTGTTTTCTTTTTTTTTATTTACATCTTGATATTGCTTAGTTCTACAAAATGGTTTGTGCAGGTGAATGTAATAATATATAAAATAAAATATATATAATAAAAATATTAATCTTCATCATCAGACACCGGTTTCTAGATTGTCTTGCTTGCCAGCATAGGCCTCCCCAAGTGTTCTCCACAACGATCTGTCTTACGCCTTCCTCGTCCAAGTAGTTCCTGCCACCTTTTTAATATCATCTTCCCATCTACGATACTATCTACCTTTACTCCTCTTTTTATATCTCGGGCACCATTCCGTCACTTCTTTTGCCCACTTTTCTGTCTTACTTCTTATTAAATGTCCGGACCATTTGAGTTGTTTGATTCGGTATTTTATATCAATAATCTTAGTTTGTTTTCTTATTGTTTTTAGTCGAACTTTGTCTCTTAATTTTATGTTGAGTCTACTTCTTTCCATTCTGTGTTGACAAACTTCAAGTGATATAATCTTATACTTAAGATCTACGAGTATTATACACAGAAGCTGTTGGTGAACCTTTTTTTAATAAATAAATGATGACAGATAAGAACACAAAAAAAATCTTCTATGATAACAGTTTATAGCTACAAGCAATTACTCTATCCCTATTCGTTTCACCAACGAACAAATAAAACCCAAAACCCATAAAATATTTTAGTAACAATTGATTGCACATAACTGCTGGTGTTGCAAATAACATTGCAACATTGGAGCGTGGTGTAATCTATCCATTTGCATGTGTTACAGGCATCCGAACGGAGTGAACGCTCCTGTGATGTATTGGTGAATTCAATTTACGTTTTTATTTCGGTTTTGTGAATTATGTGCTAGTATATGGGTCAGTGAAGTTATGTGTCGAAACTAAAAGGATTATGTGTGCGAGTTTTTTGTGGTATGCTTTTTAGGGTTCCGTACCCGAAGGGTCTAAACGGAGCCCTATTGCTGTCACTCACATGTCCGTCTGTCTGTCCATCCGTCGTCTGTCACAGAATTTTGTTCCGAAGAATTTTTTAGCTGCCCATTGACCTCATCATCTGCCTAGCCTTTTCCCAACTATCTTGGGGTCGGCTTCCAGTCTAACCGGATGCAGATGAATACCAGTATTTTACATGGAGCGACTGCCTATCTGACCTCCACAACCCAGTTACTGGGTAATACGATACCCCTTGGTAAGACTGGATGTCAGACTTTCGGGCTTCTGACGACCCGTAACGACTGTCAAAGATCCGCGATTGACAGTCGGGACCAACGGCTTAACGTGCTTTCCGAGGCACGGAGGAGTCTCGGTATGTAAAGATGGTCACCCATCCACGGACCAACCCCGGCAAGCGTAGCTTTACCTGATGGATCGACCCATGCGGCTGTTATTACTTTAGCCACGAGCTCCTCTCCTCTCCCTTAACTCCAAATGTCCGAAGTGCGACACGCACTTGGCCCGTATTTTAGTGTGCAATGAATACATAGCCATTGCTCTCAAAATGGCGGAGGAAATCATCGTGAGGAAACCAGCAAGTCCTACAGGACTTGCTGGTCAAAATTCGAGGTCATCCACTAACTCTCACTGGACCTGCTTGGTGGATTACGTTACGGTCCACTCCTCTCACAGATAGGTCTGTATCTCAGTATTGGGAACATAATAAACATAATCAACCTTCGCCTAGAGAGTGTAATATGTTCTGATAACTAAGACCCTAGAAAGACAAAGGACTTACTATATGGTTATATCCTTCATACAAGACAATACTTGTCTTTGCAAGTGGCGCGTGTGTCTGAACGGACACAGTTCGTATACGTAAAGTGGAAACGATACTATTCCTGTGGACCTCCATCATCCCAATACGGGGCAAAGGACTCCTCCAAGAGTTCTAGTATCGACCTAGATCTAATGCGTATCATGTCGGTATCAGTTTTGAATGATGACCTATGTATCTGACGCGAGACCGGAAAATGCACTCTAGATAATTGATAAAAAACTGCAGGCCACAGTTGATTAGTCAATTAGTGATGACACTAACAGCAGTAGGCTTTCCCCGAATCGTTGCAGTTTTGGGTAATTATGACGTGTTTTGGGAAATACCCGAGCGACTTAACTCAGCAAGTATGAGCAACTTCCTTTAAAGCTACGAAACTTCATATGATTGTATTTTTTTCATACCGAAAAAGTCCCTGCAATACAATTAAATCTCCACTACACCCAGCAATAGACAGCACAATAAAATCCACTACAAACATTGTCCTATAATTACATAATTAAACGAACTTACCTGAAGTGAAGTTCTATTGTAATTATACGAAGGGCTTAGTCCGAGATATCTTCTATATTCACTATGTAGTTCCACAATCCTCGCATTGTGTGTGCCGCGACTATTTAGAGAAAGCGAAAAGCTTCGTATCCAAACAGACATATGCCTGCTGACAACACTATATCTGTAACTCATTCATTCAGAGCATTATTAAAGGATAATGATTTCCAACCTGACTCTAGGGACATTATAAATGATAATGATAAGGGCGGGTGGGAGCCCAGTATCTCGGACTAAGCCCTTCGTATAATTACAATAGAACTTCACTTCAGGTAAGTTCGTTTAATTATGTAATTATACTCAGGCTTAGTCCGAGATATCTTCTATATTCACTATGTAGATGTTCAGAGAATTGTTGGAAATCATTGCATGGTATATATAGTATACAATTAAACACTTATTAAAGATCTAAACAAAAGAATTTATGTGATTTATCACATCAATCTAATCATAGGTAACTAATTAAGGTAATTCTAATTAATTGACTACCAATCTTTTATTTTACAATTGGTTTTTGTTAAAGTGTTAAGTACTTTACTTTTCTGTATTTAAATAATAATAATAAACTTGTCTTATCCAACGACTAATTGTTTGGTTACTGACGCAGGCAGTTTTTTTTTATTTTTTTTATTTTACTAAATAAGTGAATTATTCTGGGTCAGTGAATTCTATGTTATTCAATCGGATAACTGACAATGATTGTATACATTAAGCAGTAGTAAGAGCTAACATAATTACCAATTTCTTAGTTAGTTTTTTCTAAGTTAAGGCAACCATTTCTGAATATGATTCCGGACAACAGATAGATCCCATGTATCATTATACTTAGGTCTAAAAAGTTTCAATTTGAAAACACCTTAAAAATCTCTTCATCTGTATATCTGTTCCTAAACTTGTAGCTACTATAATTAGAGACAGCGCTGAATGGCACATGTTAAGAGTAGCGTATGTTAACATTTCTGTGAGAAATTTTAAACTCTAGTATGGACCACTCATATACATTTTCTCAGTTACAAAACTTTTTAAGTGCTGCTGTTTATTGTTTAATAGTTTTTTGTGATAAGGAAGCTAAAGCTACAATGACATTTTTTTTTTTTTTTTTTTTTTTATCGCTTCCTTTTAAGATGGCAGGAAAAAACTGTTGTAGTATAACTTCGTCCTGAAAGGTGGTAGCACTTCCGAAATTGTCAATTCGTTAATAAAGGGGTACCAGGTTTGTAAGGTCCATGGAAGAAAAACTAAAAAACCTGTTGCCTCATCACAAATAATTTTTTCCATACATTTGGAAATCATTGAAAATGGAAGGAAAGCATAACATAAGTTAAATGTTGACCAGTCTACAGTGAGTGTCAATATTTTTTGTATATAGATCTCTGTGCCAGGATATGTATCTATAACATTTTTTGTTTGCTCTGGTTGCAAACAGATTCTTATTGGGTTCTCCAAGTGACTGTAATATTTAGATAAAATTTGCTACAAAATTCCCATTCTGAATCTATATTTTTATTCTGGATTCTTGTTCAGTTTCTTTTTTTTTTTTTTTTGTCTTGATGTAAGTGGCAAATAACCGTATTGTACGGATCTCACCCCACTGCCATATATTTCTAGCTAGAGAATTAAGTTTTTGAAGTCCTTCAAGTACAATATGCAATTGCTGTGGTATTATTTATTCTGAACAATATCTGACCAGAGTGTAAATATTTGGCAAAATATTGCAACCCCAGAAAAGCAGCTTAAAAGTTCCCCAAAAATTGGTTGTCTAATGTCCAAAACCCATTTGCATCTTTACCATTACAGTATTCCGCAGCCTGTCCCAGATGCATCCGAATATATTTCCAAATTAGATTTAAACTGTCTTATTAAATTTTTTGACATGTTAATTTGACTACCCCACCATCTTAAATCATTAATACCCATGATTGCATCAAAGTCATTGTTTGATGCACACAAAGCCTGATGTTTCCTGTTCAAATGTTTTAGTGTACAAAAAACCATATGACACCGCTGGAGAGCATACTACCAAGTTTTGCAAATTCTCTTATAGTACAGAAAAATAAACAAATGTTGTGACCTGTTGGTCTAGTGGTTAGTGACCCTGACTGCTATGCCGGCGGTCGTGGGTTCGATTCCCACCCAGGACAAATGTTTGTGTGATGAGCATGATCATTTGTTCTGTGTCTGGGTGTAATTTATCTATAATATTTATGTATTTAGAAAATATATAAGTATGTTTATCAGTTGTCTAGTACCCATAACACAAGCTATGCTTAGCTTGGGACTAGATGGCGTTGTGTGATAGTTGTGGAATATTATTATTATTGATATTTGATTATATTTCTTAACAAACAAATCGATTCCCTTATTAGAAGTTACTGACAATGACATTTCTTGTGTATTTAATAGGAATCCTAAAAATTCAGCAATATTGGATGGGACAATGTTACTCTTTTCCCTATTTATAATAAAGCCTAAACATTCCAGTAAAATTTAGGTCATCTGACAGTTTTGAAAACTTTCCTGGTAATTATTACTAATACAAATAATATCATTCAGATAACTAACTGATTTTTAACCTTTACTTCTAAGGAAATTGATTACAGGCTTCAGTATCTGTATGAATGTAAAGGGAGCAGTACTGAGACCAAATGGCATGCATTTGAAGTCATACATTGTATTCTGAAACCAGAACCTTAGATATTTTTTATCTTCACCCATATCAAGAAATATGTTTTTTTTTTTTTTTTTAAATTAACTTACAAAGTGTTCATATGTCTTTACTTTTAAAAAGTTCTGGTGAAATAAATGTATTCAAACATTATAGATTTAAAAATAAATCTAATTTCTCCATTCGATTTGGGTATGGTAGAAATCTTTGAAAAATATTGTCTATAACTGGTACACATTTTGTAAGTATTCCAAGGTGTAACAATCTATTTATTTCTTTCAAAATAATAAAATTTTCTGTCAAATGATTTGTTATTTTTTGCAACATATTCTTGGTGTGGAGCCTCTGAAAAGGGATGTAATGACCTTTGGACCCAGATAAGACAACTTTGTCTTGTGTTATCTTTAACCAACAAGAATAGATGAAGTCTACCAGCAAAAATATATACCTCTAAGTTTGCCGTACAGACGGCTTGGCTGGAAGACTTTGTGGGGGTCTCGACTTGTAGTGTTGTGTCTGCTGGTGATATCTGCCCCCCCCCCCCCTGTTTGATCTGAGTTTGACATACTCAAACGCGGAGGGCCCTGAAGTTGCCCTGTTTTTTTTTTTTTTTTTTTTGGGATAATTCTGAGACTTTCTTGGTTAATTGGATTATTTCTGCGAATGGAGTTATTTTGTTTAACAATGGTGCCAGCTAATATTTTAATTGCTGTGCCAGCTTTTACATTTTCTTGAAATTTCTCCCCAAAAAGGAAACTCATTCCATTTTTGATTATTAAGTTTTTCCAATATTTTTATCCAGATTCGGGATTATTAGCTTTTTCTGGTGATTGTGTCTTGATAATTGAGGTCCATCAATAAGCATGTGACATCACTGATTATTAAAATGAGTTTTATCTTGTTAACACCAACTTTTATAAGTTTGTGGCGGCAAATAGGGCCGCTATTGCAACACCCATCTGTTGTTGACATTCTTCAACTCTCGTGTCTCGGGCCTACATAACATCGTTTAACAGTCCCTCCAGGTCTTTGTTAAGCTTAGGGCATCTAGAAGCTTGATGTTAGTAGGTAGCTACTAATTACTTCTTTACAGGTGCTTTCATATCTTGTTTCAGGCCTCGGGTGATAATACCTTCAAACCTTTTTACCAGTTCTATATGAATATCTGGTCCACATACTCTTTCTGTAGATACAGTTAGACACCTTAATTATGGAATCATTTAAGATTTCAATTGGAGGATCATCTTTTGTGTTCTCTACACACAGCACCCATAACAAGCTCAAACAAATATGCTTCATTTTCTATAAGTTACACAGCAACCAGCTGTATACACCATTATGGTAATAATGTAAGCTATACATATTGCCACCCCGTGGCTATTTAGTAAAGAAAATTTTCCTTTACCACAATGAAAATTATGGTACCATATTGACACAACTTATGAGCGCTTTTTCCAGCGCTTCAGTCGACTCAGATCAGCCAGCGGCAGTGAGTCACACAAACAATATTCTATTGCAAAAACTGATAGGACTTTTCAGTTGACCTCACTCCACCGGAGTGCCTGTAATAACACGTACCACGTGTCGTAGAAAAATAAAAAACAGGAACGGTCACAAGTTAGGTTACAGCCATCGGCAGCAAGTCACACCAACAATGTTCTATTGCAAAAAACGGCAGGGCTTTCCCAATTTTCCCATTGACCTCACTCCACCGGAGTGCCTTTAATAACACGTACCACGTGTTGTAGAAAAAAAAACAGGAACGGTCACAAGTTAGGTTACAGCCAACGGCAGCAAATCACACCAACAATGTTCTATTGCAAAAAACGGCGGGGCTTTCCCAATTGTCCCATTGACCTCACTCCACCGGAGTGCCTTTAATAACACGTACCACGTGTTGTAGAAAAAACAGGAACGGTCACCAGTTAGGTTACAGCCAGCGTCAGTGAGTCACACAAACAATGTTCTATTGCAAAAAACGACGGGACTTCCCCGTTGGCCTCACTCCCCCGGAGTGCCTGTGTGATACGTACCACGTAGTCGTATCATAGAAAAAAACAGGAACGATCACAAGTTAGGTTATCAAAGTTATCTTTTGTAGAAAACTTGCCTGTAAGTTCTGTGCCCGCCATGTCGGGTATTTCATCGACATCATTTTCTTAATAATTGTACGAGTCGTATCACTGGTGTTGGCGCCGAAGTCGGTGATGGTGAACGACTTCCTCTGTTTTTATTTGCCTTTAATTTCTTTTGCAACTTATTAATCTTCTTTAGATACCACTCTTTTCTAGACTCACGCTTTCTTTTCATTTTTTAACGCTAAAAACCACAAAACTAAAATTTTATGTATAAAATTTGACAAGCACACACGGCGCGAAAATAATGAATGAGTTACAGATATAGTGTTGTCAGCAGGCATATGTCTGTTTGGATACGAAGCTTTTCGCTTTCTCTAAATAGTCGCGGCACACACAATGCGAGGATTGTGGAACTACATAGTGAATATAGAAGATATCTCGGACTAAGCCTGAGTATAATATTGCAAACTACTAAATCTATACCATTTAAGAAGAATCACTATTCTATTCGCTGAGAACGAGTCCTCATTACTTTGCTAACCTTTGCACTCGATAACCTGCAGCCCCAGCCGTGCCTCCAATGCAATGTTCTACTAATATCAGCATGTGTGAATGTTGCAGCTAACTTGCTGAATAAGCTAAAAAGCAATGAAGCTAAACAAAGAGAAAAACCAAATGCGAATCGGACTAGCGCATGAAGGGTTCCGTACCATCGTACAAGATTATACATGTCTACTTGTTGCTTTTATTAAGACCGCGCAAACAAAACACGTTTCTAGAGCCTCCTTTAATTTTTAATTTATTTTTATTATTTGTTGTTACTTTTTTAGCGGAGCTGACGACTAATAGAGGAGTATGGAAGAAAAACACACGTTGCGCCGACCCCAAATAAATTGGGATAAGGGCAAGAGAATGATGACTTGTTTAGCGGCAACAGAAAAACACATTCTGTGATAATTTCAACTGTCTACCTATTAAAAAAAAATTTGACTTGAATTTTGACTTTGATTCTTATTTTAATTTTAATTTTGTATTTGATTTTAATTCCAATTTTAATTTAGTTTTGTATTTGATTTTGATTTGAATTTAACTTAATTTTTAAATATAACATAGTTTCTAGGTGTAATACTCGTACTATCAATGTTATGGGCCAAATGTGTCTGAAATAAAAAGATTTGATTTTGATTTGGTTTGATTACGGATCATGAGATACAGCCCGCTGACAGACAGACGTACAGGCGGACGGACGGACAGCAGGAGCTTAGTAATAGGATCCCGTTGGTTAGCCTTCGGGTACGGAACCTTAAAAATGTAGCTTTGGAATACGACCAATCGATCATTAATGTTGTGATCTCCTAAGGAAGAAGTTCAAAGAATTTTGTGGCAAAAATAAATAGTAATTTATTCTTAAATTGGACCGGATTTCTTATAGAAATTTCAATTGTAAGTAGATCGACTTCAAACATGCTAGAAAAGGTCTGAATTTAGGCTTATAGTAAACATAAAGTTGACGCACATTTATGAAGAAGAGAATAATCATAGAAGATTCTAATGATGCATTCACATCGAAATTATTTTTTTGTGGAGCAATATTATAGAACATGACATGTTGCAAAATGTTGGTCAACAATAAATTACTTCAGTGTGGATGTACCATTAGTAGAAAACCGCTCAACCTCTGGTGCCCTAGCCTTAGTTACAACTACTGAAAAAACACTTGAGGGTGGGTGATCAGATTACCTTTCAAAACCCCAAAACCGAAAAAAACAATCAGAGTAAATTTACCTGTCAATTACCTATACAAATCCTATTCACTCATCTCATAAACAAACCTTCTTAACCAAAATCAATTCTTCCTTATTCTTACATTTCCTACAACCATCACAAGTAGTTCAGCCTAATACATATGTAAAGCTGAACGCTTCGCAATAACAACACTCCATCAATACCCGCTAGATCTGAACCCAAGATATTTAGCCAGAGGAGCGGAGAGCGTATGTTTAATGTAACGAGGTCGAAACTACACAAGTATCTAGCCACGGGACAGGATCAGACAGAAGGACAACTAGAAGTCCTAAGATCTAAAGAAGAGACTGAATGCTGCTTCAGGATATACAGGGTGTAAAAAGACACATCAGAGAGCCGTTAACTACGCACAACAAGTAGTTTTGCGCAAAATTATTGCTGGGAAACGACATTTATTTTTAGGTTTGAATAATAAAACAATTTTTTATTCCGCGCAATGTAACGCGAACACAAGTAAGTGGAGTTAAACCCTGCCCCTTCGCTCTAAGCCACGTAGGTACTTGTCTGATGTACGTTTGATATTCATTTCGTTTTCGTAACTGCAAATTTGTAATTTCGAAAAGAAAAACGCAAATTCTGGTAATGTTTGTTTGGAAAAAAGTTTAATAATAACACTTAGAATACTTTTTCGTAAAAAAGTAAAAAAAAAAAAATTGATATTGACCTTCAATATCTCCAGAACCAGTGGTTTCCCAGGTATGGTCTAATGGAATAAAATTATCCAAATAATGGATAGTATAAGTGGCTTTCGGCTTCGGGAACTGTCTTATTACACCCGATTTTTTTTTTATACCACACTCGAAGTAGGTAACTAATACGAGTCTCTACTCTAAACAAATGATGGATGGATTATGTGAAGGATGATATGGCTAGAAAGGTAACTATCGAGATGAAAACAAATAGAGTATGGAAGAAGATGACATGTTTTATCGACCCCAAATAAATAGGGATGAAGGCAAAAAGATGATGACACGCGAAACCGCTTGACGAGAAGCGCAACTATGGATTCAATCTATCAATCTGCCTTTTCCCAACGCAGTTGGGGTCGGCTTGCAGTCAAACCGGATGCAGCTGCATATCAGTATTTTATATGGAGCGACTGCCTATCTGAACTCCACAACCCAGTAACAGGGTAACACGATAACCCTTGGCAAGATTTTCTGGTTTTTGACCATCTGTAACGTCTGTCAAAGATCCACAAATGACGGCCACACGGAGAAATCTCGGTATGTTAAGATGGTCATCCATCCACAGACTGACCTCGGCAAGCGTTGCTTGATTGGGATCTTGCTTGGGGATCGACCCGTGCGGCTGTTATTACTTAGCCACTAGCACCTCAAGCGAAACCACGAATTATTAACAAAATTCGAAAATGGTATGAATATAATTTATTTAGCCGAACTGTTTAGTAGTACGTGTATATCAAGTTGGTCCAGCGAGCCTTCTGAATCGTTCTACTTCGTTCCCCAGGCTAAGGACTGCATTAATGTTCACTGATGTATCGCACCGAAATATAGTATCATTGTTGGTAAAATAATTGGTGAATATATAACTTGGGTGTAGCAAGAGGGACCTAAGGTTGCGCTGCAGCATCCACTTAGGTAAATGTGTTACTATTTTGAGTTAAATTGCCCTAGAAGTGTGGAATTATGGCTGTGTTTCTGCAGGGAAATTCGTCATTGCAAAGAAGCGTAACAATTTACAAGATGTGAACCATTCACATCTTGTGATCAAACGATAGTGAAAAATAAAGGATTTATGTTGCCTTACAAAACACCAAGAACAAAATATGGGCTAATTATCTATTATAATTGTAAGTACAGTAAGGGGTTACTTACAACTGATGACGATTATAATGAGGTTAATGTGATATAGTCCTCTAGGCTACCGAAGAGGACAGTATTCCCAGGGATATGAGAGGTTTCACAAGAGGTAACAGGACTCCTTTCATGAGCCGATGGTGATCACCATTTTTGGTTTTGGTTTCCCCAAGAAAACAAAAAAGGCTAACGAATACTCTTGATCTCATCTCAACTCAGCATTGTATGTTAAAGGGCGTTTTTTATTGACTATTAGCAGCTGGATGAGAGAAGAGGAGAAACGGGTTGGAGAGGCCTATATCCAGCAGTGGACTGCTGTAGCCAGATGATACTAAAGGTATTTATTTAAACCTCTCAGCTTCATTAGCCTGTATTTTTCAGTTTCAGAATGAGCCACGATCTCCTCACCTCGCACGAGTTGTGGAGCACTTCCTCATTTCAGTTCAATTGTGTATACAGTTACCGTTTTCATCGTGCGGCCGTTACGATTATGAGGATTATTTCCTCGTATTACCTCATTTTGATTCGTATGCATATTGGATTGAAAAGTTAAGTTTTAGAACAAGTACACTTAGTAGAAGTACATCCACCACTGCGCTACACGACAGAACCTCCGACATTACATTACTATAGCCTTTACATGTGTTTAGCTTGCTAACCCACCTCCACAGACATGGGTTTCTTTCTTTGTTCATTAAAAACTTTCAATGTTTGTTTGTATGTTCGGGTCATCACAGAGAAAAGTAAAACTGGGAGCGAGAGGCTACCCAGGTAACACATAAGCAAGATAACAGTACACATTTAGAACATTTTACATTTCAAAGATGAATATAGTTTGTATAAGAGATTTGGGAATAGCTAAATGCTGAATTAGGTTGAGTTCGGACCCTTAAAATTCTTAACGCTTAATAAATTCTGTATTTCTGTCCTTCCCTTCTTTACGCTTAATAACCAAACACCGTAAGATTATTATGCAGACGTTATTTAGTATTACGCATTCCAGGTGGCTTGAAGCTGAAAAACAGCCCCGTCGGTAGCATTTGTCTGAATAACCATAATCTGTATTGTAATTATTAAAGCAGTATTAAGCTAGTAGCGTTTGAAACAGCTAATTGCTGAATTAAATATCACCTTCTGAATAATATTGCTACATAATTATATTATACAGCTTGATACTGAATAATTGTTTTTATTTTATCTTTAAACTGGATAAGATTCTATGTCTTACTAATTATTCAGCTGCTGAATAAACATTATTATTTATGTTTTTATTAAGCTTTTATCAGTATAATAGAGAGTTTCAAACTAACTTATTCAAATTAAAGAACATATTTGTATTGTTATAGCGCCCGTAGCTTAATACCAGCTTAATTAAAATATTATTGTACGTATTTATTGTTTGCGTTAATGGATCGAAAGTCGTGGAAAAATCGTAAGAGAACCGGTCATACCAAAAGAAAATAGTTAAAAGAATATTTAAATATCAGCAGTAGTAATTGTCCTAGTGTTTCTGGTCATCAAAGGATTTGTGAAAATATTTTGAACAAAACTGAACCCGGTCCCAGCCAGCATGCGTGGTTGCCGTGCAATGAAGAGGGTTCCGTCCCCCAAAAAAGTCAAACAGCATTGCGATTCACGCAAGAAGAGAGTGCATCTGATGGCAGCTTTACAGATATCAAAGAAGAATAATATAGGTACTGAACACATGAAAAATTTAATATTTCGTGAAAAAATTAGAAAATGGGCTGTCGAAAAAACATCACACAAGGAGCACTAAAGGATTTGGCAGAAATATTAAATCAAAGATTCCCAGAAATTTTACCTAATGATCCAAGAACAATTTTAAATACACCGAGACAAGTCTACTTATAGTCTATTGAGCAAGGTGAATACTAGCACAATGACGTCATTGAGACACTTAAGAACGTATTGATTAACACAATCGTTGTGCCAGAAAACATATCACTGAATATAAACATGGATAGTCATCCAATTTTCAATAATTCCAAGAAAGAATTTTGGACAATATCGTGCAAACTGAAATAAATGAACTACCATTCATCATCGGTATATTTATATTATGGGACTGGAAAACCGAAAGATTTAAAAATCTATTTAGAAGATTTCTCATCTGATTATTTTTTTAGTAGAAGGTACGAGTATTACAGTACAAGAAAATAAAATTAACGTTGCGATAAGATGTTTTATTTGCGACTCTCCAGCTAAAGCCTATATTTGAAATTTAAAACAGTATAAAAATGCGAAAGTAAATATTTCTTTCTTCTCTTGAGTCATGGAGTTATAATTTGGACCTGCAGCAGTAGCTGCAGGTCCAAATTATAACCGAATTCTACTGAATTCGGTTCTGAACGATAGAATATTAATTGTTGAATACAGCTGTTCTGATCAAGATCTGTGTCGGTGTCTGTTTTGTTCAGCATGTTTGCCAATTCTTCTCCAGCCTCTTCATAATTTTGAATTCTTTTCATTTTAAGGAAGAACTCATCGTAAGCCAATCTGCGCGAGGTTGGACCCTGCTGTCTTTAGTTAATAAATCCGCATTATATATCTTGGCCATCGAATTTGTCCTTTGTTTTCCCATACGGACGGTACAGTACACAATTCTGGGCGACCCTTACGAGCGACGTGTTGAAACTATGTTTAAGGACATTTTCCTGAAATGAAAAATAAATTATCGTTACGATGCAATGATAGGAATTTTAATGTAGGTGCAACATAGTAAATGACCTAGCTAAATAACGGAAAACATACTGCAAAGTTTATCCTATCGCGTCATTACCAACCGTCGTTATTTTTATTGTTTACTATTCGGTGGGGACTCATATGACGCGTGTGCATACTGTGACCGAAAGCTAGCAATAGCCGAAGAGTATAATTATAATATTGCATGACGACGACGGGATTTGTTTGGAGGGAGGTGATCTGTGGTTTGGAGTACCTACAGAGCACCTCAAGCTACTACAATCTGTCAAATTTCTTTAATGATTTTCATGTTTATCGCTAAAGCATTACGGTTTCAAGGTGGATTGGGAACATTTTACAGTTTCGGGTGGCTTGATGTACTGGCGTCTGTACATAAAATAAATAACAAAACATGTGTGAGAATAAACTAGGGCCCACACACGAAATCTGCTATTTTTTTTAAACATGAACGAGATTTTTTTTCACGAAAAAAGTTCAATCAAGACGCTCTATTGTAATTAATTTAGTGAATGCCAGGCGGGACAATTCCACATTATAAAAGGTTTTTGTCCGTTCGATTAGAGAACCCTAAAAATCTGAGTAATGTAGGTATGTGATCAACTATAATAATTGTTATTCAGAAATTAGTGTAATGAGACTACTCTTTTTCAAGTTATAGCTTAGTAACAAGACATGTGTACACTTTTATTCAGCATTATGGAGCAAAACAATCGATCGCCATTAAAAATCTTTGTAATTTATACTTACAAGGAATTTACGAGATCACCAAAATGCGTAATCTTACAACTACAACATTTTCAACTCGATTCATGTTATTTTGTTTGATTAAAATTGCTAGTATTAACTATTTCATTACAAGTACTATTATCAGACCTAGTATGTATGTATGAAAATACTATTTACTAACTGTTATCTTGATTATTCACGCGGCGCGTCGTAAGTAATGAAAAAAAACATACTATATTCACGACAAAATTATTTGCGCACTAACAAATTAACAGACAGAATTCTTGTAAATTAAAATTTACTTACCGATTTTATAAGTTCACCATGTCAACAACATTTAAATTCGACATCGACATTGAATTAATTCTTTTCACATTTTTTATGAATATTGTTTGCAAAAATGGGAACAATAATTTAAATGCTTAATAAATTCTGAATACAATAACCAATTCGACTAAGCTGAATAACTCAGTTGTAAGAGCTTAATAAAAACAATGTGAGCTGCTATTCAAAAGTTATTAAGCTAACTGAAACGTTATTAAGCTCCTACTCAGATATTGCTCAGATGTTATTCAGCGTTAAGCATTCAAAAGTGGGGCCCTTTTTGTTTGAATAACGTCTGAGTACCGTCTACTCAGACGTTATTCAGCTTAGTATTCAGCTTTTGCTCTTGATGATTGCTCTTACTCAATCTTTATTCAGCACGTATGTGTTACTTGGGTAATGGATCCACGAGAGTCGATTTCATTAAAGCATGCTGTCATCGTTAATTTAATTTTTTGTATCAATTCATATTGACACTCATTGAGCTCGTGGCTAAAGTGATAACAGCCGCACGGGTCGAACCATCAGGTTAAGCTACGCTTGCCGGGGTTGAGCCATGGATGGGTCATCTTTACATACCGAGACTCCTCCGTGCCCGGTCCCGGCTGTCAATCGTGGATCTTTGACAGTCGTTACGGGTCGTCAGAAGCCCGAAAGTCTGACAACCAGTCTTACCAAGGGGTATCGTATTACCCAGTAACTGGGTTGTGGAGGTCAGATAGGCAGTCGTTCCATGTAAAATACTGTTATTCAGCTACATCCGGTTAGACTGGAAGCCAACCCCAAGATAGTTGGGAAAAGGCTAGGCAGATGACTCATTGTGCGTAGGTATAGAGTACAACTAAGGAGTGGAATTCCCTGTCGGGGTTAATGTCCTGATAGCTACAACCTGGGAGTCTTTAAGTCAAGAGGTAACAACTAGGCAAGCGTGCTTCGTCGTCGACCACCATAGCTTACCATCAGGTGAGATAGTGGTGAAACGCGAGCCTATAAATTATAAAAAAAACATCCCCATAGCTCGTGCTGACCCGAGAAAGAACCCGGGCCTGCGGACGGCGAGTAGTGGGTAACTCGCCGTCCGATCAGCACCAGGCCCGAGAGTCAACGGCGCGTAGTGTTCCACGCGCGCCTCAAAGAGTTGTCAGCAAACACGACGGGGCCCGTCATGGCCGATGCCCGCCCGGGGGTTGAGGATACATTCGAAAGAGTTACGTCGCCCCTGGGCATTCAGGGCAGGGAGGAACAGGGGTGGGTTTTAGTCAGTAAGAGTTTGACATGCCCTTCCGCTCCACCCTAGAGCGGAAGAAGTCATTGGATGTTTTCCCCCCCCCCCCCCCCCATTAAAAAAAAACCCCGAGAAAGAAGACCAATAAATCTCTAAACCAATCCGGATATCTAAACTACTAGTAGATACTACAAAGAAGCTGAAAACGAACGATTCATTACCGACTTCAAATATCTACATAAAGACCTACTATTTTAATACGATCCATTAATAAATAATACAACGAAGTACACAAACGCCCACGCTTCTAACAAAATCTTAACGGCCGTGTCCACACGTGGCCAGTTGAGACGATATTTTTATCTTTTATAATCGTCTGTGTGACCGGTCAAGCGGGATGACTCAGTCTGTGGACACGAAACGAGCGGAGCGGCGAAAAATGGCGATTTTTAGTTAGTAGTCTTTTTTAGTTACTATATAGGTGGAGATAGTTCTTTTTAACCGACTTCAAAAAGAAGGAGGTTATCAATTCGGATGTTTGTACATTTTATGTATGTTCGGGCATAACTCCGTCATAAATGTTGACGGATTTGCAAAATTCTTTTTTTGTTCGAAAGGAATTTGTTGCAAAATGGTCTCATTTTAATTTCATATAGATCTGATGATGCGTTTTGGAGACAGACAACAGAACTCTTCAAAAATTGACAGCAAATCAACCGCGATTGCTGCGATCGTATGTCTATGAATTTTTAACATAGTTTAATGTGGAACCACAACTAAAAAGTGAAAAAAAAAACAATTTTTACAAAGAAATAGAACCGACTTCCAAAGAAGTCAAAATAACTTCAATTCTATTTTTTTGTAAAAAAAATTTTTTAGGGTTCCGTATCCGAAGGGTAACTGTTCTGCGATTTCGGCGGTCTCTCCAGTTCTGAAGCTGTAGTGCTAGATGGCGCGCTTCTCCCAGTCTGCTCCGATTTTCGGTATCTCGGTTCACTCGTGCAAAGCGATGGCGAAATAGATCGGACTGTTAAGCACAGAATTAACACTGGATGGATGAAATGGCGGCAGGTCACCGGGACTATCTGTGACTCCCGCATTCCCCTAAAACTTAAGGGGAAGATTTATAAAACAATGGTCAGACCTGCTGTCTTGTATGGTTCAGAATGTTGGGCCACAAAAGGGATGAATGAAAAGCAATTGCATGTAGCTGAGATGAGAATGCTAAGAGCGATGTGTGGTGTTACGCGCATGGATAGAATTAGGAATGAGTTTATAAGAGGAAGTCTGAAAGTGGCACCGCTGACTGAAAAGTTGTGTGGAAATCGGTTGTCGTGGTATGGGCATGTGATGCGGAGGAATGAAGAAAATGTCGTGAGGAAAGTCTTGTGTATGGATGTGGATGGCTATAAGAGTAGGGGAAGGCCAAAGAAACGATGGTTGGACTGTGTGAAAGAGGATATGGGTAAAAAAGGGGTGACTACAGAGATGACGACTAATAGAGGAGTATGGAAGAAAAAGACATGTTGCGCCGACCCCAAATAAATTGGGATAAGGGCAGGAGAATGATGATGTATCCGAAGGGTAACTATCGAGACCCTATTACTAAGCCTCCGCTGTCCGTCTATCTGTCAGCGGGCTGTATCCCATGAACGTAATAGGTACAGTTGAAATTTTGACAGAATGTGTATTTCTGTTGCCGCTATGTCAACAAATAATAAAATCGTACGGAACCCGTCATGTGCGAGTCAAACTCGCACTTAACCGGTTTTTTATAGAGTGGGAAATCATTTAATAACTTTTACCGCTCTGGGTGGAGCGGGAGGGCGTGTCAGACTTTTACTGACTAAAACCTACCCGTGTTCCTTCAGTTTCCTGAGCCAGGGGCGCGGGGACTCTTTCGATCTCTCTCGCGACCCTGGCAGAGACACTTGGAAACATATTTGTGTTATATCTCCCCACTAGCAAAAAATGGGTTATTTATTTCTCATTTATCAACAATGGTAACGAAGCCCATGGTACAACTGGGAAAGTATGTCTTATATCCCCACTGGCAAGAGTTGTTTTTCTATTTGTTACCAGTGGTGATAAACTCGATGACGATCGGGAACAGACAGACGAACGAGGCGATCACAATTGTTCCGTCGACATCGCCTTGTTCGGCGCGCTTCGACTCTTATTCGAGCCATCCCACACCACCCGTGCCTCTAGTTTTTCGTTCGTCTGTAATTTCTCGAAATCCTGTCCTTTGCTGCCCAGCGACGCTCTAAGCCAAGGACCCACAGCGGACGGTCTTACCGTGAAGTCGCTTAGTTTATGACCGTGGACTTTCTTCCCGGTTCTTCTCTATAGAACATGGCCAATTCGAAACGAGGACGTTTCATAAGTGCCCATGTAGGTTTATGTGACATAAAATATTTTGAATATGTTTAATTGCCCTGGCTGGATGGAGGCTTTAATTCATTAAGGCGCAGTTATACGACTTTTAATGGTTTTTAATTGAACATCACGTTTAAACGACTTGTTGACTTATTTCTTTGAAAAAAATATATGTTACTCTAAACAATTTCCGTTGTAATTTGATCTGAGAATATTTGAAATAATATTTTTATAACATAGTGTAATTAATTTGTAAAGATATGGCTAACGCGGATATAAAATTGAGAATCACGCAAAAACTATAAAGTGTATTTTTATGAAACCTTCACCATTTTAAAGATCATTTAATTATTTATAATGTAGTCTCAGTGTTTTAGTTTAATACTTGTTTTTTATGTGTAATAATTTAATAATGCGTCTAATTTCGGATCGCGCTCCTTGATGGGCGAGTCCTATTACTGGGTGGACATACGACGCGTTACGTGAGCTCAGCGCACAACACGCAAGCTAACCACTCAAGGTCGTTGGCAGCTAATAGCGCCTTAAGACATCCAGAGGAAAGTCTGGTGAAGTAGCCGATAGCCTCATAGGTTGACCTGCGAGAAGCCATTACCAAAAAAGCTGGGCCGCAATCGCTTGTTTAGTGCCTGCATTCTCAATGCTGCCAGCATTGTGACGTCATCACCTCGTAAGTCGCTACACTAGTGTGGTTTGTTTTGTAGTTCGTGTATCAAAACATTAGAAACATTTTCAACAATGGTTTACATACAATAACAAATGTTTGACATGTCATTCAAATGGCTGAATGTGTCTCAGTGGGTTATAAGTACTCGAAAATTTATTAAGGGAGATTTGTGTTTATACTAATTGTGATGTGCTGTAAAATTATTAAATAAATATTTACTGCTGCGACCCGCCCGGCACTACGTTGACGCAGTCGAGATGAGCGGTCGTGTCGCACACACTCTTATAGAAATATTAAAAAAAAAAAACCGAGAGTTAAAGAGGGCATAACATTGGCGACGAGGATAAAGAACGTGAGTAAAAAAACAGATAACAAGAAAAAAAGGCGAATGACCGAAGTTATCTATTTCGTCACAATTAAATACTGTTTTCTATTTTCTCTTATTCAATTTAATAAGGGATACGGAGATAAATAAATATATTGTTTAGTAGCAGTGGTGGCCCAGTGGTATTGGCTGCGACTTAGAAGTTGTAGGTCGTGAGTTCAAACCTAGGCAGAAGCTTTACCTTGTGTAAATTATTTCACCACCACTGCTCTCAAAACGGTGAAGGAAAACGTCGTGAGGATACCGGCATGTCCTAGAACCAAAGATTCGAAGACATGTGACATCCACCAACCCGCACTGGACCCGCGTGGTGGATTACGGCCCACACCCTCTCACCGAGAGGAGGCCTGTGCCCCAGCAGTGGGGACAATAAAAGGCTGATGATCATTGTTTAGTAAAATAAGAAATATTTTAAGTGTGAGCAAATTACTGACAATTGACATCTTCGGTCAAAATAGCCTAAAAACCAGTGCCTGCTAATTAATACTACTAACACCAGCTACACAACAATATTTTATTTTTTTTCTAAACTCGATATTAAAAATGCATTCCATCAAGTCGAAATAAAATGAGATTGTCGGGATGTAACAACATTCATAACCAGTAAAGGCTTGTTTCGAAATAAGCGTCTGATGTTTGGTATATCGTGTGCACCCGAACATTTTCAGAAAATCATGGAAAGGATGCTTCTGCCTTCTAAGGGCGTCGTTAATTTCATTGATGATGTTATTGTGTTTGGCAGTAACTTAAATGAACATAACGATAGACTAAAACATGTCTTACAAGTTTTGAAAGATAATAATGTGGTCCTTAGTAAAAAAAATATTTTTAACGCGTCAAAAATAGATTTTCTGGGTCATGAATTATCTCCACGAGGCATTAGGCCCTATGGTAAGTACGTCAACACTATAAAATCATTCAGAGAACCTAAAACAGTCGAAGAAGTTCAATTTTTTTCTGGAAAATGGATTCCAAGGTTGGCCACCATGACCGATCCAATTCGAGAAATTTTAAGACACAAACTCTCTAAGCACGCCGACATAGCTGAATATTGGAAAGATAAACAATCTGCTGCGTTTGCAGAGTTATAAGAAAGTTTAATTGCCCTTCGCGCCTTTGGTTTTTATGATCCACACGATAGGACACAAGTCATGGCAGATGCTAGTCCTGTAGGGTTAGGAGCAGTCCTCGTTCAGATTGATATACAAAGACCTCGGATTATTGCTTTTGGTCATAAAAGTTTATCTGACGTTGAAAAACGATATTGCCAGACCGAAAAGGAGGCACTTGCCTTGGTATGGGCCGTCGAACATTTTAATATGTATTTACATGGGTTAAAATAATTTGAGCTGATCACTGATCATAAACCTCTCGAGGTAATATTTGGGCCGCGATCAAAACCTTGTGCACGAATTGAACGATGGGTGTTACGGTTACAGGCTTACAATTACAAGGTTGGTTACTGTCCTGGAAAAAAGAATATAGCTGATTCCCTGTCCCGATTATGCCAAAATCATAATTCATATACACATGATAACGAGCATCATATTAATAAAATCGTGGAGTTTGCTAGACCAATGGCTGTACCCATAGAGGATATCACTAATAAATCTAAAAGTGATGAAGACATTCAATTAGTAAAATGAGCTCTCTCTGGAAATAATTAGGACCCCAAAGTCAATAACTATAAACTCTTTGAGCATGAACTTTGGATGCACGAGGATATTTTACTACGTGGGAACAAAATAGTCATACCCATGGAGTTACGTAAGCAAGTGCTCGCATCGGCACACGAAGGACATCCAGGTATCGTTGCTATGAAAAGTAGATTGCTTACTTAAGTCTGGTGGCATAAAATAGATAAAGACGCGGAAAACATGGAAAAGTTGCACTCTAGTATCAGGACCAAGCCTCCCTGTGCCACCATGCATATGCAACCATGGACTGATATAGCTATAGATTTTCTAGGCCCACTGCCAAGTGGACACAACTTATTAGTAGTCATTGATTATTATAGCCGCTACAAAGAAATTAAGATTATGAAAAAAAAAATCTACAACATCTAATGAAACCAATAATGTTTTAAAAGAAATATTTTCCAGGCTAGGTATTCTAGTCGGTATAACATCGGATAATGGACGTCATTTAATTTAAAAAAATGTTAGGCTATGCATTGTCTGTCAGAAAATAAAGTAATTTAAGAATTTTAAGAAGCAACTTAATGTGTTCTGCCTAGCCTTTTCCCAACTATCTTGGGGTCGGCTGCCAGTCTAACCAAATGCAGCTGAATACCAACATTTAAAAAGCAACTAAATAAAAGGCAAAATTCAGCCGTTAATATAATCTACCGTCATTTGTTTTAGGACATTTTTATTTCAAATGGACATGTTAAGGTCGGCATGACGTCACTGTTACATTGAATATTCAATTTCTATATTTATGATGTCATAGCAACGACCTTTGTTATAAAGTAACATCAAAATTTTGTTGAGACACGTGGGCGCTTGTTTTGTAAATTGTATTAGGGATTTGGGACGAATTTTATCCACCAATATTTAATTTAATTGATTTTAAGTTAGTTATAACATGGAAAAATCTTTTCAATTCTCTTTAGAATCAGCAATAAGGGCTTATTTAATTTATATCCGTCGTCTAGATAAAATTAATAATAACTATAATGTCTATAGTAATATAATCTAAACTAAAGTGTCGCGCAATGATAGAATTAGGAATGATGAATATAAGAAGAAGTCTCAAAGTGGCATCGTAGACTGAAAACTTGTGTAGAAATAGGTTGTCGTGGTATGGGCATGTGATGCGGAGGAATGAAGAAAATGTCGTGAGGAAAGTCTTGTGTATGGATGTGGATGGCTATAAGAATAGGGGAAGGCCAAAGAAACGATGGATGGACTGTGTGAAAGATGATATGAGTAAAAAGATATGACGACTAATAGTTAGAAACATTGTGAAAACCATTTTTTTTTTTAAATATTCATTATTGTTATTCACTTTTGTTTGGATATGAATGTGGATGGCTACAAGATTAGAGGAAGGCCAAAGAAACAATGGTTTGACTGTGTGAAAAAGGATATGGGTAAAAAGGGGGGACTACAGAGATGACGACTAATAGAGGAGTATGCAATAAAAAGACATTTTGCGCCGACCCCAAATAAATTGGGATAAGGGCAGGAGAATGATGATGTCAAGATAAGATTAATAAGCAGTGTTGCAACTTTTTTTTGGGAGTGGTAAATAATAATAACAATAAACTTTATTTGGAACAAAAACACGTTTTACAAAATGATAGCGTACAATAATAGCTACATTAGTAGGAAACTGTGTCGCAGCTATTAACGCCTACCTCCAGGAGGGAGACGACAGCATTCTAAAATTACAGGAGAGCAAAAAAAGTAAGTAAGACTTCTGGGAACTTTTGGTGGAGCGGGAGGGAGTGTCAGACTCTTACTGACTAAAACCCACCCATGTTCGTTCAGTTGCCTGAGCGTTCTAGAGCCACGGTGACTCTTTCGAACAATCCCACAACCCACAGTGTTGCCACCAAGATTCAATTAGGTCCAACTAAGTTTTCTCAAGGAACAAGGTTTTTTTTGGGGTTGGAAATCATCCAATGACATCTCCCGCTCTGGGTGGAGCGGGAGGGCGTGTCAGATTCTTACTGACTAAAACCCACCCCTGTTCCTTCCCTGCCTGAGCGCCCAGGGGTGCGGTAACTCATATTAACCCTTCAAATCCGGGTTGTCAAATTGAACCCCGACGACAACCCGGGTTGAGCCGATTTTTTTTTTTTTTTTCTCTTTAATTTTTTTTTTTTTGTCCGACTCACCAGTGAATCGCGGGGCTTCACAGGAAGAATTACTAAAACCCACCCCTGTTCCTTTAGGGGTAGCGGATAAATTCTTAACATGAGTTACCGCACACCTGGGCACTCAGGCAGGAAAGGAACAGGGGTGGGTTTTAGTCAGTAAGAGTCTGACACGCCCTCCCGCTCCACCCAGAGCGGGAGAAACCGATGATTTCCCAAACCACAAAAAAAAAATAGGCTGGAGAAGGTTAGCCGGGACAGAATGGCATCAATTTAAAACATTGGAATTTATGTCGTACTCCTACTAGATAAGTGTGAATGTCCTTTGGCAAATATTTAAATCCTTTGCCATTCCGTCCCGGTCTGCGTAGGCTATTAATGGCCGGTTGATGGCAACAGGCTTGCCCCATAAAACGTGGCATTTTCTCCGCTTTTACCCGACCCTGGGTAAATTCCTCTGGAGAAACCAGACCGGTTAAAGTATCTTTTTATTAACCCTATGGTTCTTCAGAGTACGAACTCTTTGGTTATGATATATTTTGTTCACTTAATTTTACTCTTTTGATGCTTTGACTATGAATGGTTATAGACGGAACGTCATTGGACATTAAATGAAGCAGGATCGTTAAAATGTGTGAGTGACCTAGACGAACGTAACGATTACGTTTCGGCTTCTCATTTTGTCTATGTGAGCTTATTTCGCGTGTACAGATACAAGCCGGCTTCTCATTCTGATACTTTAGATTGCTGGATTTTGACACTCCATCTATAACCTTTCATAGTCTATATTTTGATGTAGCAAAATATCTCTACTTCCAGTTTATTTGTACCTTGTAACGTGCAGAAGACGATATACGTGGTATTTACTTAGTTTGTTACCATTAACAATGGTTTCTTACATCTTCCTTATCCGACCTTGTCTGTGATCATTTAAAACTACTCACGAGTATCTTGTAAATAGTGTTCAAATCAGGTAGTTTTCTTCTTTATATATACGTGACTTTTGCTATTATTGGTGTTTTTTTTAACCAACTGCCCCAGAAAGAGAGTAATGTTTTTCAAGAGTATGTTTAATTTTAAGGTAAACAATACTGTTTACGTAAATAGAATAAAACAAAATTAAAATAAATAAATACCTAATATATAATTAATAACTAAGGTTAATTTGGGATTATGATTGTATTGTATTATATAAATTAAGTTATTATTTACATGATAAACTGAATGTAATTATATGAATGTATTTTGATGTCTGATTAGACGCTATTATTATTATTTATCAATACTTTAGTACGCGATATTATTCGTCAACAACATTGAAAGAACTATGTTTGCGTTTGTTACAATTAGACCCTTACTCTGAGTGTTCCCGCAGTTGCAACGAAAGGACCACTTTTCTCCTTTATACTACACTATTTAGGAATATGTCATCCTTTAAATACCTAGCTTCACCAGCGACTTTGTAAAAAAATCTAAGAAGTTAAATTTGACCTACTTCCTGGTTTCCGATTGAGATGAAATTTTGCATACATGTTCAGTTTTAATGACAATGCATGGTTAGCTAAGTGACGTATGCCTAGGGGTAGCGGATAAATTCTGAAAATGAGTTACCGCACCCCTGGGCTTAGGCAAGGAAGGAACAGGGGTGGGTTTTAGTCAGTAAGAGTCTGACACGCCCTCCCACTCCACCCAGAGCGGGAGAAGTCATTGGATGATTTCCCAAACCCACAAAAAAAAAAAAAGTTAAGTGACGTCATTCTAAATTCAATATGGCGGACTACCAAGGACGACGGATTAGTTATTTTCATGCTCTCCTATGCTATGGGTATGAGTTTGCAAAGAAGAACAGAAAACGTGTGTTTTTAGTTTTTTTAAACAATAATGGTGCGGATTCTCTTGTTCATATATCTTATACTAAAAGGCAGTGCGAGAAAAGGACGGCTATAGCTATGAACTAAGTTAGAGATGTCAAACTACATAGTTTACGCTTTGCGCTTCATCGTGTTTTTAGATGTCATATTTTTTACGTGTACCCTTAATTTGTACGGAAATATTAGTTCAACTTTTGACAGCTCTAATTTACGTCCGTCTCTATCTTATTTTATTAGAGAGAAAAAGATAGCAATAGCCTAAATTAAGTTTTGGTTTGTGCACAATAGAATCGGCACCAATATTGTATTTCAGTTTATTTCCTTCAGTAGTTCAGTCACACAGTCGCACAACTGTTTTAATACAGCTTAATGCAAATTAAACTAGAATCTAACAAATGTTTTTTTTTCATTCCAGGATGAATGAACCGGAACTTCAAATGGCATCAGATGTCAACAACTTCGGAAAATTTATAGAGCAGTCAAATAAATTTAATTATTTGATGATAAATTAAAAGACACCTGTGCAGAGTGCGTAATAAACCTAGGTTAGAGACAGGTCTAAATCTAGTAATTTCGTATAAAAGAAATTATTTAATTATGCAGACCGAGAGCAGACAAATTTGGAAATACCCACCTGCGATAAAGAAGTGCGTATTATTATGCAAAAGATATTTTTTTTTAATTCTATTTTATTTTACTGGGTTTGTTGACCACAGTCCAAGTGTTGCCAATTTAAAACTTATCAGTTTATTAGTATTCAAATCTTAGGCATTGATAATGAAAGTGTTCTATAGATATCGATCTATTATTCAAATAGGTACACAAAGCTTATATTTTTAAATTGGTTGTTAGATTATCTTATAATCTAATAAAATATAAATATACAATAATAATATGATGTAAATTATATACAAAGCAGAGGTGATTCTATCAACGATTATGCTTTAGATAACTGTAAGTATTTAACGTCGCCTCGAACCAAAAATACATATAATATTTGGCTTTAGGGTGTTACCTAAATACGAACATTATATTTACCCGATTGCGCGACGCAAGGGAGTATAATGAGTTTATCGGCCTATGTATGTATGTTTGTTCCTTTGTGGCGCTTTAGAGACCAAACGCGTGGGCCGATATTGATAATTTTTACGTCAATTGATTTGTCTTAATCTTGCGAGTGTTATTAAAGACATGAAAGTAATAAAAATCTGGGCACTCAGGCAGGGAAGGAACAGGGGTGGGTTTTAGTTAGTAAGAGTCTGACACGCCCTAGTCATTAGATGATTTCACACCCCCCCAAAAAAAAAACAGTAATAAAAATACAATATGGCGATAACCGGACTTCATATTGACAAAAAGAAAAAAAATAAAGTCGATGAACTATATTAAGTGGGGTATCAAATTAAAGGGTTTGGGGAGGCGATTACAAAAATATAATAAATTCACTAAAATGAAGAAAAAAAAAATAGGTACCTAGATATTTTCAAAAAACCGGCCTAGAAATCATTTTTTTTTTTAAACTGCCTCCACCTTATAGGTTTTCCCGTAATCTGTAAAAATTACTTTCTGTATGTTTTTTTTTTTAATTTTAGGCCCTGTGGTTTCGGAGATAAGAGGGGGGAATGGTAATTTTTCATCTATTTTCTTAATTAGCTTCAAAATAATACTTTAAAATTATGAAAAAAATATATTCGAGATCCTGACAATGTGCCCTTTCATTTGATATGTCGCACGACACTGTTTGAAAATCTTTGATTTTTAGGGTACCTATACGTATTTGGGTCACAGATATTCATGTGTACTAAATTTCAACTCTATCAGTCCAGCAGATTCGGAGCAAATTGGCTGTGACAGACGGACAAACGAACAGACAGACACACGAGTGATCCTATAAGGGTTCCGTTTTTTCATTCGGACTTTCGGAACCCTAAAAACAACCAAAAAGTTCCAAACCAGTCACTTTTCAAGCAGTCTGATGCAGTTAGTGGCATGAAATCAATAATTGAACTAAATCACCTTGTAAGTATCACGTTCAAAGTGTACCTACTGATATAATATATCCGTAAGAGAATAAAATTCATGAAACCTATAAAGATAGCCAAAATTCCGTAAGTCACGTGGTCAATGCCATACATTTTGGTCAATCTTTATAACTGATAGAAACTCAGTTAATTCTGGAAACGTTATCGCAACTCAAAATAACCCATTTTATAAAACCTAGTTTTATAAATAAAAACATTTTATAAATAGGTATTTCTTTACCTATGAATTTATATTATATACTGAACTAAGACTACATTGTACTTTTTTTTTTTGGGGTACTACGCGCCGTCGACTCTCGGGCCTGGTGCTGATCGGACGGCGAGCTACCCATTACTCGCCGTCCGCAGGCCCGGGTGACTACATTGTACTTAGGACTCCAAGACCCTTTTTTCTCAATATCTTCCATTTAATTACAACATTCCCACCCGAAGCGCAAAATGGCGAATAAAATGTAGCGTAATAATAACAAGTAAATCAAAGCGAAACAAATGATAAGCTGAGGTCATCGCTCGTGCTCGCCGGCACCGGACGGGTGATATCTGTCGCGCGATAACCTAGCGACCGTCTGTGCAGGCCTTTATCTTGTGGGAAGCTGGGGTGCGACTGTAAGCGAGTTTGATATCTTCTAATGTACCTGTATCTTGATGAGGATTGTGGGACGAACTGGACACTGCAAACGATTGCCCTAGATTGAAAAAGCTGGAAGTCATGGGTAGGCTTGCAGTGGGATTATGGGGCTAATATTAGGTACTATAATCGCCCACCATGGTAATCAGGAGGTAGTTATGTCATTGCAGTAAAGGCGAGCAACACAAAATAAGTGCCTTTTCACACGTGCCGGCCGCCGGGCAGTCGGTGCCGACTGTCCGCATTTTTCACCGCATCAAACTTAAGGGGAAGATTTATAAAACAATGGTCAGACCTCCTGTCTTGTATGGTTTAGAATGTTGGGCCACAAAAGGGATAAATGAAAAGCAATTGCATGCAGCTGAGATGAGAATGCTAAGAGCGATGTGTGGTGTTACGCACATGGATAGAATTAGGAATGAGTGTATAAGAGGAAGTCTGAAAGTGGCACCGCTGACTGAAAAGTTGTGTGGAAATCGATTGTCGTGTTATGGCCATGTGATGCCGAGGAATGAAGAAAATGTCGTGAGGAAAGTCTTGTGTATGGATGTGGATGGCTATAAGAGTAGTAGAAGGCCAAAGAAACGATGGTTAGACTGTGTGAAAGAGGATATGGGTAAAAACGAGTGACTACAGAGATGACGACTAATAGAGGAGTATGGAAGAAAAAGACATGTTGTGCTGACCCCAAATAAATTGGGATAAGGGCAGGAGAGTGATGATGGGTAAATGGGAAGATAAAAAATTCTTCGGAAAAAAAAATATAACGGACAACGGACAGACGGACACGTAAGTGACAGCAATAGAGCTCCGTTTGGACCCTTACGGGTACGGAATCCTAAAAAACCAACAAACTCCAAGATTTAACAGCCAACTGAGTGGTTCCGGAGATTATCTCAGACCAGTAACCTCATAAACTTCAAATTCTACTGCAAATAAATCGGTCTGTAGCCCAAACACTTTCATATTAATCGCTCTCAGTCGAAGCCAAGGCCTCTCTGATACATAGCCAAATTAATAGGTCTAGTAATAATTGGAGAAACAAAAGTATGAGAGTTCAAGATAAATTGGATGTTTGAGATATAATAAAGACTTGGCAGATAAGTAGCATTTTGTGGTCATTAAATGCGATGTCCAGGGTTACTGAAAGGTGGTCTGATAGCACACAGTTTTGGCTAATTAAGATGTTTTTATATTTTTTATAAATGTAGGTATATAAATAAGAATGAATCGACTGCGACGATCGAGTATTCGCGCGATGATCGTATTCTATTAGGACGACGCCTTATACAAACGAACGAAACATTCGCTTATTCGCGCGATCATCGCTTTATACGAGTATTAGGACGACGCCTAAGTGTTGCGTGTCAAAGGATTTTTACTTCTATTATCCAATACTAACTGGGTTGTGGAGGTCAGATAGGCAGTAGCTTCATGTAAAATACTGGTACTCAGCTGCATCCGGTTAGACTGGAAGCCGACCCCAAAATAGTTGGGAAAAGGCTAGGCAGATTTTTTTATTCTATACTAACAAAATCTCTTAGAAATTAGGGGTAGCGGATAAATTCTTTAATTAGTCAGTAAGAGTCTGATACGCCCACCCGCTCCACCCAGAGCGGGCGAAGTCATTGGATGATTTCCAAACCCACAAAAAAAAAATATGTATAGATTTTATAACAGAGTAGGTAGTGCATTGGCCTAAACGAATAACGATAGAACAAATAGTTTATTTATCTAAATATTTGCCCCTTATCTTGAAAATATATTAATTAATTATCTATTACGTTCCTATTTGTTTTAATTTTTCAACGCTCTTATCGGTCAAAGTTCAACATTTATCGCTTTACCACAACTCACTTACATCGTTTGATCCGGCAAATCTATCCATGTTTTTCAATCTCACGTCGAGAATTCAAATCAATTGCATACGAGCACAACACGACCGTGGCGTGAGAAAACCGCACGTTCGATAATAAATCCAGATTCGCATTGAGAGCAGAGAATATATCGCTTACTGGGCTGTAACCGCAATCTGTTCTCGAGGACAGAGTCACAGAACAAACCCAGTTTATAGCGGCTCCTTGTGAAAGAGAAGAGCTATATCACAGAACCTATTATCAACTGCTTCGGACAGAACAGCGCCATTGCTGCGTTTAGGATGATACATCGTCAATTTTGCCAACAACTAGACTTCTACAGTACTTACGAGTACATAAAAATCTCTTAACTATTTAGCACCTATTTAGAAACTGATTTGTAAAATTCGCTAAAAGGAATTTGAATTAAGGCGCCGATTTGAATTAAGGATACGACTTTTAATGGGTTTTAATTGAACATGACGTCTAAACGACTAGTCTTATTTCTTTGAAAAAAATATTTGATACTGACTGTTTCCGTCGTAATTTGATCTGAGAATATTCGAAATTATATTTTTATAACATAGTGTAATTAATTTGTAAAGTTACGTCTAAAGCGAATAAAAAATTGAGAATCACACAAAAACTATAAAGCGTATTTTTATGCAACCTTCACCATTTTAATGATCATTTATTTATTTATAATTTAGTATCAGTGTTTCATTTTAATACCTGTTCTTTTATATGTAATAAATTAATAATGCGTCTAATTTCGGACAGTGCTCCTTGATGGGCGAGTCCTATTACTGGGTGGACGAACGACGCGTTACGTGAGCTCAGCACATAACACACAAGCTAACCACTCAAGGTCATTTGCAGCTAATAGCGCCTTAAGTACGTGCTTAACAGGTGCTATACAGTTCAAAAAAATGTTTAATTAGTACTGATAGTGGTCCCGATTCTGGTTTGCACAAACTAAACTTAATTAAAGCTATTGCTACCTTTTACTCTCTAATAGAACAAGAAAGAAACGGACGTAAATTAGAGCTGTCAAATTTAGTTGAACTAATATTTCCATACAAATTAAGGGTACACGTAAAAATATGTCAACTAAAAACACCGTAAAGCGCAAGGCGTAAACTAATTTAACATCTCTTAGTTCATAGCTCTGCCTTTTAGTAAAAGAGAAGTTATTGAACAAGAGAATTGGCACCAATATTAGATATTTCTTTTAAAAAAAATCTATTAAGGGTCTACTAACGGTCCAGTGGCGCCCTCATTGAATAAAAAATCGTAGCATAGCACAGAAAATAAATATTAAAAAATCCAACTTCACGTTTGTTACAAAGAGGATAAAGCATTTTTACGTTGCTAAAACAGGCCTCAAAATGTTTCGTATCCAAGGTAGTAGGCAAAAGTGTCACAAACGGCCGTTTTTGGTACTTTTGCCTACTACTTTATCGCCTTTGTTACATCGCAGAAAATAAATACGAGTATTAAAGAATCCGACGTCACTTGTTTTGATAATCTTACTTACGGACTAAATAGATTTTTTTTACCCTGGAAACATCCCTGTAATTATTATTTTTACCCTGGAAACATCCCTGTTGCAGTTTCTTGACAGATTATCTTACCTGTTGTCACGTGCGGCGTCTATGAGCCAAAAAGTTGATAGGATGTAGAATGAACTGGATGTTGTCTGGTGAAAATACGAGCACATGAGTCAGTCTTCAACTTTATCTATGTAAGGTCGGCAAAGTATTTGTAATCTCCTGTATGTCGCAGAACATATTACCGGCGGCGGTAATTACTTCCCATGAGGCAGGCTGTCTGACTGTTAGCCAACCACAAAGGAAAACTTCTGCTGAATTGATTGTAGGATTTAGAGCGGCAATTGTTTCTGATCTATTTCTAGTAAGTGATGAAATGGACCGACAAATTGTCATGGCACGATGCGCTTTTTTTTAGAACTTTACTACACTTGATAAGTTAAGGAGGGATGAAACACATGTAACTAAAAGAGTTATAAAAATAAATGTGGTTGGATGGAGAGGGAGAGGGAGGCCAAAGAAAAAGATGGATGGATTGTATGAGGAGTGATATGAAAGAAAAGGGAGTTAGTGATAGCGTGACGGCTGACAGGACTGAATGGAAGAAAAAAACGTGTTGCGCCGACCCCAAGTAACATGGGATAAGGGCACTCCCTCCACCTTCCCATGGCCCTTCCAACTTAGAAGTTATACGGGCCGAATCGTGGGGCGCGTGCGGACGTAGCTCCCTTGGCCATCTTATTTTATCGTCCGCAGGCGCTTCTTGATCCCGTACAAATTAGCCACGTGTGTCCCGTGGTAACACCTCTCCCACAATTGGGCGGTTGACAGCACAAGGTATGGGGCATCTGCTTCGCCGGGCAGTCCTCGTGCTACTGCACCTAGCCATTGCGCTCCTCGCGCTCCAGCCCGCTCCGGACGGCGTGCCACGTGTGCGCAAACTCCCGCAGCCTCGCGAAGTTCGCCGGTGAACCCACAAGATCCGAGTAATAGATCGGGCCGGCCTCCATGCGGCTGATCCCATCCATCATCTTGCACCTTGCTTCTGCATACAGGGGACAGACCCACAACGCGTGGTGCAGGTCTTCCTCTTCCAGACCACAGTAGCATACGCTCACCTCACATAGCTTCATATCGTGCAGTCTTTTCCTGAAACATCCATGTCCCGTGAGAATCTGAGAGAGCTGATAATCAGGCACGACCCAGTTGGACCTGAGTCGGGCCACCACGTCCGGGAAGAAACGGTACAACTCCCGTCCTTTCTCCTCAGTCGTCCATCTCCTTTGCCAGGCATCCATCGTCTCATTCCAGATCACTTTCTTGCGCCGGGCAAGCTCCCGCCTGCGTATAATCGGCTCAACCTGCGCCTCGGCCGCGGCCTGGCGCTCCTCATCAAACCGCCCTGCACGGATCACCTCCAGGTCGGCCGGGTGAACACCGCCCAACACTGCCAGCGCAGCCGTACTGGTAGACCTGTACGCCTTCGTCAGCAGTATCAGGCTTGGTCTCTGGCACCGGAGCAGCGCGCTGCGAACAGCGTGGAGAGTCGCTCTTTTGTGCCAACAAGCAGCAGCATACGTTAGCGTGGCTACGAAGGTGCCTCTATAGAGGATGCGGAGACCGGGATAACGAATGCCCCAGGACGATGCCGACACTCTGGACATCTTATGGGATGGGATAAGGGCAGGAAGATGACTTGATAAGCTGTACAGTTGTTGAGACATATCCAAAAAAGTTATCGATGACCTAGTTAGGGTCGCGGGTAGCCGATGGATGCGAGGCGCACAGGACCGGTCGTTGTGGCGAAACTTGGGGGAGGCCTATGTCTAGCAGTGGACGTCTTTAGGCTGAAATGATGATGATGATTATTATGGCAAGATTCCTTGTAATTTTATAAGCCTTTATTTAACTTGCAATTTATTTATGTATGTAACTATGTTTGTTCGGGTGGAACCTTGCAATTCCCGCTTCCCGATGTCCGATTGGACTTAAATTTGGTGTACTTATGTATCTTCGGTGACAATACAAATCTCACGAATTGAATTGTTTACATTTGGGTTGATCTAGTACCTATTTTTATTTGAAATTGAACTAATCGACATGGAAATATTTTGTTTATTATATTCTAGTCCTTCCTATAATTTTAACTGATAATGTATAATGAATAATTAAATCAATGATAATATTTGTACGCCTAATGGCAAAACATAGAGAGCCTGTAAAAATTTAACATCTCACACAACGTGTAAATGTACCTATGTTCACAAATAAAAAATTCTGATTCTGATTCTGATTCTGATTCTGATGATGGAGACGGAAGATGGTCAGAGGAACTTCTGAAGTAAACAAGGTAAACCCATCAAGTCTGGACTAGATTGAGGCACAGAAGTATAGGTACCTAGTAAGTACCCAACCTGTAACCTGTAACGGGTAGTGCCTCAAGCTTTAAAGAATATAGGTAAGTACCTACACGCCAAATACTTACGAGAATATATTTTTAACTTTATAGTTCATTGTCCCAGATAAAAGCTTGATTTTAAAAATATTTATTTACCTTGAATTTATTTATTTACAACTTAACTTGATAAGCTGCAACAAACTACTGAAACTAGTCCCACAAAGTGATTTAATTAAATATGAGATAGTCTCGCGTTTGGCAACTATCTCACCTGATGTTTGTTTTTTGTTTATTTACTTTTGATAGGCTCGTGTTTCAACGATGAAGCACGCTTGCCTAGAAGTAACCTATTCACTCTCGACTAAAGATACCTAGGTTGCAGCTATCAGGAAACACAATTCCTTATATGTACGCAAAACGTTTAGTGCCTACCTAAGTTAGTTAAGGCGCAGTTACACAACTTCTAATGATTTTTAATTGAACATCACGTCTAGACGACTATTGGAACGAAGTTCCTTATCGCGCGTTGTGAAAGGGGGCTAGACGGAAAAAATTCTTACGAAAAGTTGTCACGACACTATTGAGGCTGTCCATCCAAAAAGATTGTGTTGGAAAAACAATCTAATAAAAACTTCTTGTATTTAAATTCTTACGAAAAAAGTTGTCACGACACTTTTTGCTATAGTAAGCTATTGTAAGCTGTGCGGCGTCGCATGTTTCTCTGTCTGTCTCTCTCCATTTCTATTTCGCATTTGATCTGAGCTGAGCTGAGCTGAACTGAACTGAGCTGAGCTGAGCTGAGCTGAGCTGAGCTGAGCTTAGCTGATCTGAGCTGAGCTGAGCTGAGCTGAGCTGAGCTGCGATGAGATGAGATGAGATGATGAAGTATAAATTCTTACGTGCGTGCGTGTGTGCGTAGTTAATAATAAAAAAAATATTATAAATTAAAAAAAATAAAATTATATTACAATTCCTTCACTAATTAATCGAAAGGAACTTCGTTCCATCCGGGTGTCCCTTGACACCTCTCAAGTTTTTTTTTATTTCTTTGAAAAAAAAATATTACTCTAGACAATTTCCTTCGTAATTTGATATGTGAATATTATAAATTATATTTTTAAAACAAAGTGTTATTAATTTGTGTAGTTATATCTAACGTGGATAAAAAATTGAGAATCACGCAAAAACTATAAAGCGTAGTTTTATGAAACCTTCATCATTTTAAAGATCGTTTGATTATTTATAATTTAGTCTAAGTTTTTTAGTTTAATAACTGTTGTTTTATGTGTAATAAATTAATAATGCGTTTAATTTCGGACAGCGCTCCTTGATAGGCGAGTCTTATTACTGGGTAAACGTACGTCACGTAACGTGAGCTCAGCACAGAACACATGTGACTCAGGCTGGCTGGATAAATCTTCAAAATAGCTCGCATTTAACTAGGTCAATAGGGTACTTTATGTGACGGAATCATACGGTACCTAAATACATAGTTAGTTAGCATGTTATACAAATAATCATAGGGATCCTATCCCACACACGAAATACCTTCAAAATGATACCGTATTAGAGCTACCTGACACAAACACAATACCTAAACTGTCATGTCCCAACCTCTTTGATTGACAGTCGATTAAACATGGACGCCCCGGGCTAGGTCGTATTATTCAAATTTAACGGCCAAAATATATCGACAATACAATTACCAGTATTGTGGTCAACCGACGTCTAGTTTAATTGAAACCAATGAGTTTGATATTGGCCAATTTGGTTATAAGTAGCTATTATTCATTATTTGTTGGAAACTTAAGGCGCTGTCGGGGAGGAAGCGCCAGGCTAACCCGTAATTGATAATTTTGATAAAGTAACTACACCGCACCGTAAGTCACAAACTCACGAATGCTTTTTACCGCAAACCACCAACCTGCTGCACCCACATTGTTCGACGCTAGATATAAGAAATATGTCGAAACTATAGCCAACGACAAAGGCAAATTATCAAACCAAAAACCCATGAACCTTAGCATCCAAGCTCAGCAGCCTTGTCTCAAATTCTTGAGCATAGACGCCGAGTTGCTAGCCTGTCGGTTTTCTATCGGTTACATTTAGGGGAGTGTGCGACGGAATTGCATAATTTGATTCCGCCAAGCCCGTTCCATCAGCGGACCTCAAGACGTACGGCGATACGCCACCGGTACATGGTGAACATCCCATCTACATGCACAAAACGTTTTGAGAACACGTTCATTGTGCGTACAGCTAGGGAGTGGAATTCCCTGCCGGAGTCTGTGTTTCCTGATAGCTACAACCTGGGAGTCTTTAAGTTAAGAGTGAATAGGTTACTTCTAGACAAGCGTGCTCCATCTTCGACCACATCATCGCTTACCATCAGGTGAGATAGAGGTCAAACGCGTGCCTATCAAACAAAAAAAGTCACTTTGGCATCCACAAGTAGAGCTGTTAGTTCATAACAGAATATCTAAGTACTTACCATAATTGAAACCAATGACTTAAATGTTGACCAATTTATAATACACATACCTACACAAGTTTCTAATTGGCTATGCACCCGCTGTTATCCTTTTTAGACACAAACTCGTTTCGGTAGTTCCAAAGTCATTATGAATAGAGAGATAAGTTTATAACCAAATTAATTGGCGGTTGGTAACATTGTATTGTTTCTTAAGGCGTATATAGCCGTCAAGTGGCGCCCTCATTAAATAAAAAATCGTATCAGAGCATAGAAAATATAGATTAAAGAATCCTATGTTGCGTTTGTTACAAAGAGGAGGTATTTTTACGTTGCGGAAGCATGACTAAAAATAGTAGAGTAGGACACTTTTGCTTTTTTTTTACTTTGGATGCGAAACACTTTGAGTCTTGTTTTAACAACGTAAAAATACCTTATCTTATGTGTAACAAACGCAACATAGGATTCCTTAATCTTTATTTTCTATGCTAAGATACGAATTTTAATTCAATAAGGGCGCCACTTACGGGGAGTTAGGCCCTTAACCTGTCATGTTGCCTGCTTGTAGCTGAATATTTGTTTTGCTGATAGCTCTAGTAGGCTTTTTAGGCTTATCATGACCTTATTTATCACAATGTAGGCATTATTAATGCTGGGGAGATGGAATTTACATATTACTTAGATACTGTAAACATGTTTACAGTACCTAAGTATTATGTAAATTCTCTAAATTCTCATAATATGTTGACACTAGCTTCTGCCAGCGGCTTCGTCTACTTCCCCTGCTATAAACTTTCAACCCCGTTTTCACCCCCTTTCTTTTTTTTTGGGGGTGGGAAATCATTCTGTGACTTCTCCCGCTCTGGGTGGAGCGGGAGGGCGTGTCAGACTCTTACTGACTAAAACCCACCCCTGGTCCTTCGCTGCCCTGAGTGCCCAGGGGCGCGGTAAATCTGTTTTTAATTTATCCACGACCTCTGGGCAGGTTTTCACCCCCTTAAGGGTCGTATTTCGAAAAACCCTTTCTTGGTGGATACCTACTTCACAAAGAGATCTAGAATCAGCGGTTTAAGCTGTGCGTTGATATATTAGTCAGTCAGTCAGGACTTTGAATTTTATATATACAGATAACACACGTGTTATGTTGTATATACATATGTACCTACTAGCGACTGCTAGCGGTTTCGCCTGGGTGCGTAACAATCGAAAATCATCCCAAGGGAAGCTTCTGGGATAAAAAATATTAGTCCAGACTATAATAATTACCGGAGGATTTAAAGAAATGTGATAGTTTAAACGTATTTAAAAGAAAACTTAAAAAACATGTATGTACCCTATAATTTCGCCAACTCCCCAGAGGCAAAATTTATATTATTATTTAGATGTAAGCACTTTGTACCTCATTTTAAGTGAACTGTTATTTATTTAAATTCTTATGAGGAATAAATTCTTTAAACCTAATAATCTATCTCTGTGCCAAATTTCATCCAGATTCGTTCAGCCGTTCTGGCGTGATTGAGTAACAAACGTCCATCCATACTTTCACATCACTACATAATTATTAAAATAACAAAGTCCCCTGCAAACTCAAAAACTACTGAACGGATTTTCATGCTGTTTTCACCAATAGACAGTGATTTATGTGGAGCTCGTGGCTAAAGTAATAACAGCCGCACGAGTCGATCCATCAGGTTAAGCTACCAACCTGATGGATCGACCCGTGGGTTGGTCCATGGATGGGTGACCATCTTTACATACCGGGACTTCTCCGTGCTGTCAATCGTCGATCTTTGATAATCGTTACGGGTCGTCAGAAGCCCGAAAGTCTGACAACCTGTCTTACCAAGGGGTATCGTATTACCCAGTAACTGGGTTGTGGAGGTCAGATAGGCAGTCGCTCCATGTAAAATACTGGTATTCAGCTGCATCCGGTTAGACTGGAAGCCGACCTCAAGATAGTTGGGAAAAGGCTAGGCAGATTGATTATGAGCAAGGTTTATGTGTAATCTACTTTAATATATGTGTGTCTACTTTACCCTTGAACACACAAAATTTCTTGTTTGATTTTCTGTTTACTAGTAATTTTGTGTAGTGTAACATATTGTGTAAAACTGGTATTTCATCATCATTCATCATTCTCCTGCGCTTATCCTAATTTATTTGGGGTCGGCGCAACATGTCTTTTTCTTTTATATTCCTCTATTAGTCGTCCTCTCTGTAGTCACCCCCTTTTTACCCATATCCTCTTTCACACAGTCCAACCATCGTTTCTTTGGCCTTCCCCTACTCTTATAGCCATCCACATCCACACAACACTTTCCTCACGATATTTTCTTCATTCCTCCGCATCACATGCCCATACCACGACAACCGATTTCCACACAACTTTTCAGTCAGCGGTGCCACTTTCAGACTTCCTCTTATATAGTCATTCCTAATTCTATCCATGCGCGTAACACCACACATCGTATTTATGCTAATAAATTATTATTATTCTTAATAATTTGTACCCGAGCGAAGCTGGGCGAGTCTCTAGTTTATTATATTAGTAAGATAAATATTATGTTCGAGGCTCATCTCAAGATAATTTAACGATCTTAGCACATGATGATCTCAAGTCAAGGCGTTCGTAATGTATGTATTTTATTAATAAAAGCACTACGGATGTACTTGAGTATGTGCGTAATTGCATAATATTGTGCACGCGTGTCTTACACCTAACACATTGATACTGAATATAAGTAGAGCCACGAACGATATATGTACGTACTTTACGTACTTACTTTTTTTTATTATTCATGATAGGCACGCGTTTGACCACTATCTCACTTGATGGTAAGCGATGATGTGGTCGAAGATGGAGTATGCTTGCCTAGAAGTAACCTATTCACTCTTGACTTAAGGCGCAGTTATACGACTTTTAATGGTTTTTAATTGAACATCACGTCTAAAAGGCTAGTCTTATATCTTTGAAAAAAATATATGTTACTTTAGACTATTTCCGTCGTAATTTGATCTCAGAATATTTCATATTTTATTTATATAACATAGTGTAATTAATTTGTAAAGTTATGTCTAACGCGGACAAAAAATTGAGAATCACGCAAAAACTATAAAGCGTATTTTTATGAAACCTTCACCATTTTAAAGATCATTTAATTATTTATAATTTAATCTCAGTGTTTTATTTTAATACTTGTTGTTTTATGTGTAATAAATTAATAATGCGTCTAATTTCGGACAGCGCTCCTTGATGGGCGAGTCCTATTACTGGGTGGACGTACGACGCGTTACGTGAGCTCAGCACAGAACACGCAAGCTAACCACTCAAGGTCATTGGCAGTTAATAGCGCCTTAAAGACTCCCAGATTTTAGCTATCAGGAAACACAGACTCCGGCAGGGAATTCCACTCCCTAGCTTTACGCACAATGAATGTGTTAAAGATTAGTTAGCTGGCAATTAATCCAAAAAATTACCCTATCGTTACAACCCTCTAACACTACCTACTTTAAAACCTATCCTAACATTAATTAATAAAAAAAGTTAGAAAAAACAAGAGCTAGTCGGATCCGCGCACCGAGGGTTCCGTACCATCATAATTATATAAATATTTTGGACATATTACTTTACGTCTTTACATATAGTTGTAGTTTTAGGTTAGTCTCTTGACCGATAGTGCAATTGATGATTTCTCAAAAAGTGTGCTATTTAGAGACATCGTTTTATTTTTCCTGTATTCTTTACATAAACTTCTATCACATAGAATAATTTTTGATTTTTGTCTATGCAAACTTCGGAGATAAGATAAGGGAGGGAACGGTATTTTTTTTGCATTTTTCATCAAAAAAAGCATGTTTGAGAATGTGCAAACAGCGCTGTTTCATATGATACCCCACCCCACAATCATGTCCTAGTAGCCCCACGTCGAATTTTTAAGAACCCCATTCAGTCCCTGTTGCAAAAAAAGATATGACTATTTTTATTTCTTTCTTATTTGCAAAATAGTTGGTCAAACGTCATCTAAAACTATTCCAAATATCAAGTTGATAGCATAAGTAGTTCTTGAGGTATCCAGCTGTGGCAGACGGACAGACAGACTGACTGAGTCGCACCATAAGGGTTCTATTTCATCATTTTGGTACGGAACCCAAACCAGCTTCAAAAATTCGAATCCAGTTCATTTACATACTCCACGTAACAAGAACGCCAACATGTCAAAAAAACACCCAACTTTCTGTGGAACGCGAAACAAAACACCCCTAAAAATTCCCCGAGCGACCTACTACAACAATATTGTTAATGATGGGAGGTTTTTTTCTCATAATATTTACACATTCATACCACATCCTCCCTCTCCCATATCGGAACATGTCTAGAGACAGGGGCGCTGCAAGCTCTTACTTATTTATAAGATAGATGAACCAACGGTGAAAAACAAGGGGAATGAGATGTGCTTCGCAAGAAAGCAGAATAAATTCGAAGAATGTAAACTGATTCCGACGGCACATTTTACAATTAACACAGCAGGCTATAAGAAAATCTCTGTTAATAGAGAGGGAATAATAAATTTTTAAGGCCCTTCTCGCGGTCCAGTGGCGCCCTCATTGAATAAAAAATCGTAGCATAGCACAGAAAATAAATATTAAAAGTAGTAGGCAAAAGTATCCAAAGTAGTAGGCAAAGGGTATTAGAAACGGCCGTTTTTGGCACTTTTGCCTACTACTTTGGATATGAAACATTTTGAGACCTGTTTTAACAACATAAAAATTCTTTATCCTCTTTGTAACAAACGTGAAGTTGGATTTTTTAATATTTATTTTCTGTGCTATGCTACGATTTTTTATTCAATGAGGGCGCCACTGGACCGCGAGAAGGGCCTTAAGCAAGGAAAAGGAATACAATATGCATACCAACGTTTACGACCCACACATTTTAAGTTTGATGATAAATGTCTAACTTGGTTATTAGAGGGCCTTTGACAATATTTCAAACATTACCATAAAATTATCGAGAAGATGAAAGCCGCCCACGTGCCAACCCTATCCTCAAAGGAATGCGGCGTCAAGCAAAGGGCAAACAAATTCCTGCGCAGACGCAGCCTGACAACTGACGATCCACATCTGAGGGAGAGAGGGGATGAGGCCACATCAGAGATGGATTCAGAAGATCGAATCAGCAGATGGCAAGATTGATAAAGTCGCTAACTTCGTCACAGTGTTACCTAGCAACTGGGTTGTGGTGGTCAAATAGGCTGTAAGTTTGTGAGGTTGTAGGGGGTTATCTCTGGATCTACTGAACCGATTTTGAAAATTCTTTTACCAATAGAAAGACACGTTATTTGTGAGTGTCATAGGCTATACATTTTTGAAATCCACGCGGACGAAGTCGCCGGCAAAGTGCTAGTGTTAAAATAATGGTATTCAGATACATTCGGTTAGACTGGCAGCCGGTTTGATCAAGATTGGGAAGGGCTAAGCAGATTGCTCTCGTCTGCCGCAATAGCGACTGTAAGACTTTAAGTCAAGAGTGAATAGGTTAATTCTAGGCAAGCGTGCTGCATCTTCGACCACATCATCGGTTACCATCTGGTGAGATGGTGATCAAACGCGTACCTATCAATGTAATCACTACATATTATAAGACAAAGTCTCCCGCCGTGTTTGTACGCAATAAACTCAAAAACTACTGAACAAATTTTCATGCTGTTTTCACCAATAGGCAGAGTGATTCATTAGGCAGGTTTAGGTGTAAAACTTGTGCCCGTGCGAAGGTGGGGCGGGTCGCTAGTCACTGACAAAAAAATACATCCATACATTGTAAGTAATGAGAATGGGTCTTCTGCAAAGATTGTACGGTGACAGGGTGTAACTTGTTCCGTCGTTTCGCCGTTTTTGGAACATGTTGCGTAAGCTGCGCTCGTTAAGGCCCCTCTCGCGGTCCAGTGGCGCCCTCATTGAATAAAAAATCGTAGCATAGCACAGAAAATAAATATTAAAAAATCCAACTTGACGTTTGTTACAAAGAGGATAAAGAATTTTTACGTTGTTAAAACAGGTCTCAAAATGTTTCGTATCCAAAGTAGTAGGCAAAAGTGCCAAAAACGGCCGTTTCTGACACTTTTGCCTACTACTTTGGATACGAAACATTTTGAGACCTGTTTTAAGGACATAAAAATTCTTTATCCTCTTTGTAACAAACGTCAAGTTGGATTTTTTAATATTTATTTTCTGTGCTATGCTACGATTTTTTATTCAATGAGGGCGCCACTGGACCGCGAGAGGGGCCTTAAAGTTTAATTGACTGTAAGATCTGCTTTAACGGTACTGGGCGGTGACCACCATCACAGTGTGAGGCCTGAGTGTTATTGAATTACGGCCACAATAATGCATGAATCATTGTTTTAATATTTACCTTCACACATAAAATATTCAAATACCGATAAGTGAGTAAATGATGAAATCATAATGATATATTAATATGATGTTTTGAATGTTGGTCTATATCGCTATCAGGGAATAAAGAAATAAGTAGGTAACCTGTTTATCATTGATAATGTTGAAAGGGATGTCTGTATGTGGGTTGCAATACATATGTGGGATGGAGAAAAATGTTATCAGACATTCAAGAGATAAAGGTTGATAAGGAATCTATTAATAGAATGAAGGGTACCCGTATCAAAGAAAGAGGCCATTCTCAGGATCTGGTTGAGAAAAACATGTACTAGGTACAATGGAAAAGTGTGGGCCCAATCTTATACAAGATGAAGACGAGAATATTCATCATTCTGAACTGTTACTTTGGGACCAATCCAGAAATCGCGAATGAAATCACCTGTTGCAAGTATGGGGCAGTTGATTTTTTTGTTTTCCTTTTAGGGTTCCGTACCCGAAGGGTCCAAATGGAGCCCTATTGTTGTCACTCACGTGTCCGTCTGTCGTCTGCCACAAAATTTTGTTACGAAGAATTTTTTAACTTCTTATTGACCTATGAACTTGAACTTTGGTGATAACGTTTATTATTACGAATACTTTACTAACAAATACCAATATTTGGTACGGAACCCTTAATGTGCGAAATCCGACACGCACTTGGCCATTACTTTTGATAGGCACGCATTTGACCAGGTAGTGGTCCACACCTGATGGTAAGCGATGATGAGGTCGAAGATGGAGCACGCTTGCCTAGAAGTAACCTATTCACTCTTGACTTAAAGACTCCCAGGTTGTAGCTATCAGGAAACACTGACTCTGGCAGGGAATTCCACTCCTTAGCTCTTAGGTATACGTACAATGTACACTCGTATTTGAAGAGCTCGTTTTTTGGCCTCATAGATAATATATTTGTACATATTTGTATTTCAAGAAAAAATAAATATGCCAAGTGATACAGCGAGCAAGTCTACTCCAGTTTGGCGAATATTATCTAATCGTTGTCTGTCGGAGGCGATACGACCCAAATGTTGTACAAACACTTGATTTGCGATATGTTTAACTATTTTTTATTATTTCTTAAGTCTTCTGATATCATTATTTCTTTTAAAGTTCAGGTGGCAACAGCTGTCTTGGTATTTGGTATAGACTAAAGTAGATAACACTAAACTTGTCACTAAACAATAAGAAGGTAAGGTAAATCATGGCAGTGAACTTTATAGATGCCTTTAGGTATCTAAAAATGGACCATGAAAGGCTGAATAGATGGATTTATCACTAGCAGAAAGAACCAACCATACAGCACCGTACCGTACTGTGTGTGTATAGCTAAGGATTGGAATTTCCTGCCGGAGTCTGTGTTTCCTGATAGCTACAACCAGGGGTCTTTAAGCCCGCCCAGAGGACACGGTGGAGATCTGCCCCGCTTGGACGGAGCCCCACCGAATCCTCGTGGAGGCGATCGGCGGCAGCGACCTCTCGCGCCCGGCCTTGGTCGTAAAAACATGCTTGCTACGGCCGCGAATCATATTTTGACCAAAATTTGAATTTCACGGGCTACCCTGGCGCTGTCACCTTAATAGTCATTGGGTACGATAGTGGTCAAGCGTGATCCAAAGAATATTAAAAAAAAGAGAATCTTTATTAGGCAAATGAACACTAGTCAGCATGAAAATTGCCAATTTTAGTTCATACAAAAGACTCAAATTGAATCTGAAACTTGATAGTACGTTACGTATAATTTGCATCTAATGGTGCATCAATAAACTCATTCATTTCCACTATTAGTGACACGTATAAACACAAATCATGTGCAACTATAAGTCGATTACATCCACGTGATCGACTGCGGGTCTAATTGAAAAAGAAATCACTTTTGATCGAACGGCTGTCGCCGCTGGCTAAGTTTTTATAATGATGACTTGGCTGTTTAAGGCGTATATACCCGCGAAGTGGCGCCCTCATTGAATAAATAATCGTAGCAAAGCGTAGTAAATAAAGATTAAAGAATCCTATGTCGAGTTTGTTACAAAGAGGATAAGGTATTTTTACGTTGTTGAAACAGGACTCAAATTTCGTATCCAAAGTAATAAGAAAAAGTACCAAAAACGGCCGTTTTAGACATTTTTGCTTACTACTTTGGATACAAAAAACTTTGAATCCTGTTTTAACAACGTAAAAATACCTTATCCTATTTGTAACAAACGCAACATAGGATTCTTTAATATTTATTTCCTATGCTAAGATACGATTTTTTATTCAATGACGGCGCCACTTACAGGGGAGGCAGGCCCATTGACGTAAGAATGATCAAAATCGACCCACGCGTTTGGTCTCAAAGCGACACTAAGGAACAAACAAAGCCTCTTATGCGGAGGTAGGCCCTTAAGGCGCTATTAACTGCCAACGACCTTGAGTGATTAGCTTGCGTATTCTGTGCTGAGCTCACGTAACGCGTCGTACGTTCACCCAGAAATAGGACTCGCCCATCATTCGCTGTCCGAAATTAGACGCATTATTAATTTATTATACATAAAACAACAGGTATTATACTAAAACACGTATACTAAAATATAAATAATAAAATGATCTTAAAAATGGTGAAGGTTTCATAAAAATACGCTTTATAGTTTTTGCGTGATTCTCAATTTTTTATCCCCATTAGACATAACTTTTTAAATTAATTACACTATGTTATAAAAATATAATTTCGAATATTCACATATAAAATTACGACGAAAATTGTCTAGAGTAACCATTGATATACAAAAAACACTAGTAGTATTAATTGCCTAGCGAGTGTATTTAAATACCAGTGTATTAAAGTTTAATTTCCCATGATTCGTCATTGTCGACTGCACTCCGTCATTATTTTCTTCAAAACACCTGGAGATTCACCCGCCTCCTCTCTGTGAGAAGGTGTGGGCCGTAATCCACCACGCGGGCCCAATGCGCGTTGGTGGATGTCACATGTCTTAGAATATATGGTTCTAGGACATGCCGGTTTCCTCACGATATTTTCCTTCACCGTTTTGAGAGCAGTGGTGTAAAATAATTTACACAAATTACCTAAAGTCCTTGCCTGGGATTGAAATAATGACCTATAACTTGTAAGTCGCGATCGTTGCCTACCGCTGGGCCACCACTGCTCTCATAATCGTTGGCAATAAATATTTCTTTACTTTTATTGACATTTATCGATTAATATACAATATATATATGTACAATATATATATGTGTGTGTGTGTGTGTGTGTGTGTGTGTGTGTGTGTGTAACTTATTATGTATAATAATATTAATACGAATAAACTTAAAAACTACTGGACCGATTTTAACCATTTTTTCACCGATAGAAAGCTAAATCAACGAGTAACATAGGTGACTTTTTATCCCCGGATAAATAACAGTTCCCGCTAGGTAGGGAACGAAGCCGCGAGCAAAGTGCTAGTAATTTTTAATCGTACTGCGATATTGTATTACCTGTTAACTTAAACCTGAACAAAGGAAAGGAGTTTAACAAATTGCACAATTAGGGAATCGATAGCAAAACAGTACCTTATTGGCAATCGTAGTAAGTAAGACAAACATAGAACAATAGATAGACCTACAAACAGAGAACGCAGGTGATACTAGTAACACAGATATTGCATTACTTATGTAAGAACAATGCCACATAAGACACACACGCAACTACCAATAAAACTGTTGCAATAGTTAGCACTAATCAGTCTGAAGCTACTACGTAGACTGAGATATCCTGTCAGGATGCTCTTATCTTTATGAATGGGCGAGTTAGCCAGACTAATAGGACTAGTGGTTCCTGTAGAATGTGACACAGAGACGCCATATGTCGAGGAAATCAGGGTAATTTTACTTGCTTATCTTCGTGTTCTACAGTTTATCATCGCTCCTGGGAATCTAGGAGAATCTGCAGGCGTATTCGCTAACTCAGTTGACAACAATTTGATAGGCACTTTGCCGTACATTACTGCTTTGACGTATAGGAAAACCGTAGTGCCTGTTATAATCGATGTCCACCGAGCAATGTACTGCATAGTGCTTATCAAATTGATGTCAACTGAGTTAGCGAATACACCTGCTAAAGTGAGATGACTTTTGAGTGTAGTGGTGTTTGATTTGGGTCAAATGGTTGTTAGGTCGCACTTAGAATTTAGGTTAGATACCTCTTCTGCATATCTTCATTCTGCATGGTCCTCATATAGCATAATATGAATGCGAGAACTAAGTGTGTCGTTATATTCATGTAGATTTTTATGATTGTCTGGCAGTTTGAGAATTTTTGCGGCCTACCCAAATGTCCTATTTTGGTATTGTTCGTCGGTTGGTTTAGCTCCTCAAAGTTCTGAGTTGAGCTTCACGATAACTGACAAATGCTTGCACTGTCTGGACAGGTCCACTCGAATTTGCGTGTTGCGTTCCTCAACAGCTCATCCCAGACATAAACGTACATGGTTCTCATATGATTTGATCAGTACATATTGTATGGATTTCAACATTTAAAAGAGACTTTGACCTCTGAGTTTGTTTCGGTGTTTCTTCTCAGGGTAGCTAGGAAACATCGGCCTCATCTAGCTAAAACTGACAAAACAAAATGTTGACGTGTAAAAGTGTTGTTAAAACGTACTTACAAAAATAAAATCATTTATCATTTACACAGCACATAAAGAATTTCGCGGGGTGTTTACATTTCGTTGTCCTGGGAATCTATGATACAATACTTTACACTATGGACTTAGTTTTTCTAACCAAGAATTTCTGACACGAATTTTATACGACCTTAAACCTAGAATACTCAACGTTCTGGAACCTATTACGTAAGTAACCGAGGCTTTATATTCATGTTATTCTTCTTTTCAAATTGACCATTTAAGTCCACGCGATATTTTACAGTAAGATCACGTGAAGCCTATCTAGAAATTGTTAGTAAACCAGTAAATCGTTTTGATCGTTTGCTGTCGTTTTTCAGGCTGAAAAAACTATCGGGTGTAAAAAGACAGTTTCCGAAGCCGAAAGCCACATATTCTACCCATTATTTGGATCATTTTTTTCCACTAGATCATACCTGGGAATCCACTAGTTCTGGAGATATTGAAGTTCAAAGCCGCAATTTTTTTTTTACTTTTTTACGAAAATGAATTCTAAGTGTTATTACTACCCGGGCCTGCGGACGGCGAGTAGCGGGTAACTCGCCGTCCGATCAGCACCAGGCCCGAGAGTCGACGGCGCGTAGTGTTCCACGCGCGCCTCAAAGAGTTGTCAGCAAAGGACGGGGCCTGCCACGGCCAGTGCCTGCCCGGGGGTGGAGGATAAATTCGAAAGAGTTACCTCGCCCCCGGGCACTCGAGGCAGGGAGGAACAGGGGTGGGTTTTAGTCAGTAAGAGTCTGACACACCCTTCCGCTCCACCCTAGAGCGGAAGAAGTCATAGGATGATTTCCCACCCGCCAAAAAAAAAAAAAAAAGTGTTATTACTAAACTTTTCTCCAAACAAACATTACCTGAATTTTCGTTTTTTTTTTACAAAATTACGAAATTGCAGTTACGAAAACGCAATGATTATCAAACGTATCCGACAAGTACCTACGTGGCTTAGAGCGAAGGGCGGGGTTTAACGCCAATTGCCAGTGTTCGCGTATAATTGCGCGGAATATAAAATAGTTTTATTTTTCATATCTAAAAATAAAAGTCGTTTCCCAGCAATAATTTTTGCGCAAAACTACTTTCTTAGACGTACAATATGCGTAGTTAACGGCTCTGTGATGTGTCTTTTTACAACCTGTATATTGGTACCTACTAGCTTCTGTCGATGGCTTCGCCCGCGTGGAATTAATACTTCCCCAACTATAAATTATAGCCTATGTGCCAGACTATAATCTATCTCTGTGCCAAATTTCATCCAGATCCGTTCAAAAGTTCTGGCATGATTGAATAACAGATATCCATCTATCCAAATAATCTTAGTAGGATATTTCAGCACATTGTTTTTTAATTATTTATTATCTATAGGCACGCGATTGACCACTATCTCACCTGATGGTAAGCGATGATGTGGTCGACGATGGAGCATGCTTGCCTAGAAGTAACCTATTCACTCTCGACTTATAGACTCCCAGATTGTAGCTATCAGGAAACAGACTCTGGCAGGAAATTCCACTTCTTAGCTGTACGCACAATGAATGTGTTCGCAAAACGTTTTATGCGTGTGGGTGGGATATCCACCATGTACCTATGTTTAATTAGAATGTAAGATAATATTATCAATTAATTAGAAATTTTAATTAGAAAATAACTATTGCCGAGCGAGACGGCATAAATTTTTATGGTGCCACGTTGCCGTACAGGTGCGCGACGTATGTCACCCATTCCGCGCGCGAATGCTAAATGCACTCAATGCTCTCCTAGAGTCCAATCCTGGATTAGATCTGTTCGCTGATGAATGGAAAAGGATACTATCTGAATGTCTGACGATTTGCGAGAAAACTGAGTGAAAGGCTTAAGGTGGAAGCTCCAGGGTAGCCCGCAAAATTCAAATTTTCTTACGTTTTTTGCAATTTGCAGGTCAGTGTCAGGTTGTATCTTGGTCAAAATTTGATTCGCAGCCGTAGCAAGTATGTGTTTATAGAATTATAATCATCAATACAACTCTTTCAGTTAGAATTAATGCCAAATGTTATGATTTCATGAAATACTTACATTTGGAATCAATTCTTACTGAGAGAGTTGTGTTGAAGATTTTAATGATTATAATTCTATAAATACGTACTTGCTACGGCCGCGAATGATTTCAAAAGTATTTTAAGCTAGAAAAGGAACAAGTTACTAAAACCACAATGGTGTACGGAAAAAAATAATTCGAAGATCAATTCTCCGTAAGATAGTGCTAAAGATACTAAATGACCTCCTTATTGGTATACCTGTCGCAGAGAGATAAGAGTTAGCAATTTTATCGATTAAATTGCGAGATATCAGAAACCTAATCGGTTTAGTCATACAAACAAGTTATTTGAATGATAAGAAACTTGTAATCTAATATCCGTTCTCGCTTTGGAGGACAGCACTTTTCTTGTCTACAATTATATAGAAATATATGTAGGTAAAAAAAAGAAAGGATGGATGGATTGTGTGAAGAGTGATATGAAAGAAAAGGTAGTTAGTGATAGCGTGACGGCTGACAGGACAGAATGGAAGAAAAAAACGTGTTGCGCCGACCCCAAGTAACATGGGATAAGGGCAGGAAGATGATGATGATGATGTAGGTATAAAACCTTCTTTAAATTATAGAAAATTCTACAGCAAATCTCCCGATGCAACTAAGATATTCTTTAAAAAACAACGGTGGTAACCCCAAATAATGCTTAATTTAAAAAAAAACACTTGTCTTCAGCAAAACCCTTTTATTTTGCCGTTGCAACTGGCCACGGGTCTTTAAATAAGCATCTCTCTGTCATAGGAGTCACAGACAGTCCACTCTGCAGAGCCTTCATGGAGGAGGACGAGACAGCAGCTTATCTGCTACTAAGCTGCCCAGTAGTCGCTGCATACAGGGCAAAACACTTCGGACACCCAGGTAACCTATGCGAGATAGTCAGTAACACTAGGGCGCTGCTGGCCTTCCTCGAGGAGCTGGGGTGGATCGAATGACAATGCTGTCCCATCTGTACCTACGCAAAATACGCGCCTTGAGCGTGGAGTCGCGGAAGCCAGCCCGACATACATACATTCATACACAACCCTATCATTTGATACCCATATGATGGGAATGTATAAAAAAATAAACAGTCCGCCATATTGTCTTTACTTTGGTATCGTTCGTCGGTTCGTTGAGCTCCTTAAAGTTCTGATTTCAGCTTCATGATAACTGACAAATGCTTGCACTGTCTGGACGCTTAGTAAAAAATGTATGGCAATGACATTACCTACAAAGAGAACCAGTGGCGTAACTATAGGGTGGCAGGACTGGCAAAATGCCACGGGCGGGCCTGACGGTGCCCCCGGCCCGAGAGGCTGCGAGCTCGACAAAATAGGCTAGTTAACTTGGCTATTCTGTCTATTGAAAATTCTTTGGCCCGATCTTTAAACTTTGATTATGTTATTGATACTTTTGCTAAACAGAAAGCTCGGAGAAAATAATTTTAAATAAATATCTTGTTAACATTAATTATTATTTTATTATTAACTTAACTGTTATTTTATTATAAATTTGTAACACCTATGCTTTTGAAAATTACATATTTAATTAAAATGGACACAATGTTACAATTGGGTAACTATCTCAGTGATTTATTAAAACTAAATTAATATGTGACGAGTTTTCTTGGGGCCCCATGCAATGGATTTGCCAAGGGCCTCAGATGGTATAGTTACGCCACTGGAGAGAACTGTCACGTGACTCACGTCCAGTAATGTCATAGCCAAACATTTTGTACTAAGCGTTAGCATGGACGCTAACAGAAAAGTAATTTGTCTCAAGCCACAGGTCCACTCAGACCTGGTGGTGCTTTCCTCAAAAGCTCATCTTAGACATTCACGTACATGGTTCTCATATGATTTAAACAGTACTTACATATTGTATGAATTAAAAAACTGTAAAAGAGAGTTTGACCTCTGAGTTTGTTTCGGTGTTTCTTCTCAGGGTAGTCAGCTAGGAAACACCGGCCGCATCTAGCTTAAACTGACAAAAATAATTGACGTGTAAAAGCGTAATTTGTAACCTATTTTCATAATAAATATCATTTATTATTGGATTTAGAATGACGTCACTTAACTAACCATGCATTGTCATCCAAACTAAACATGTAACTATGTAAAATTTCAGCTCAATCGGAAACCGGGAAGTGAATCAACGTCACAGGTGATGAAGCTAGTAACATCGTGTTAAAAATGTACATCCCTCAACATTGGATCCCTAGTTATAAAGCTGTGGGTTTGTCGATTGTCACTATACTTGCCTTACTTAACAACATTCCAGACAAACTCAGTACAAAGCTCCCATTTTATTCAAGTTCATATACCAAACCGGAGGAACTCGTGGCTAAAGTAATAACAGCCACACGGGTCGATTCATCAGGTTAAGCTACGCTTGCCAGGATTGGTCTATGAATGTGGTGACGGGCGGGCGTTTTTGGGGGACTGTCTTAGTCTGAGACTGTGTTATGTAGAACTTTGACGTTCAAAAAGTGCTGGTTCTCAGCCTAGTTTGAATAAATGACTTTTGATTTTGATTTTGAATGGGTCCAAGAATGGATCTTTACATACCGAGACTCCTCCGTGCCTCGGAAAGCACGTTAAGCCGTTGGTCCCGGCTGTCAATCGTGGATCTTTCACAGTCGTTACGGGTCGTCAGAAGCCCGAAAGTCTGACAAACAGTCTTACCAAGGGGTATCGTATTACCCAATAACTGGGTTATGGAGGTCAGGCATAGGCAGTCGCCCCATTAAGACTGGAAGCCGACCCCAAGATAGTTGGGAAAAGGCTAGGCAAATATATACAGCATGTAACAAAAACCCTGTCCGATCCTGAAGGGTTATTACTTGGTATCGTACTGCGTACATATAAACGTAATAATTTAATGGATACGAGATAATTATTTTTCCCCAATAAAAATAATTAATTTACAAAAAAATAAAATCTTATCAAAAGCAACACTGAGCGCTCGACAAAGTTCACCTACTGTTTCGTTTGAAAGATCCTGAGCTAGACAGTGCCTACAGCGCGGCTAGTGCAGGGCGGTATCGTTTGATATAAAAATAGGTAAAAATGAAAAGATTTCGCCGGCCGGTGGAGTGTTGTCAACTTATGAAAATTTGCCATATTTAGTGTTAAATTTCGCATATTTTATAAAAATAAAAAATCTGTAACTTTTGATTTTTATGAGTTAAGTACATTTTTTTACAAGTTTTTCTAGTACGCATATTAAACCAGGAATATGCCTTTATTGGATCGGACAGGGTCTTTGTTACATGCTGTCTATATACCAAACCTTAAAGGGCCTAAATACTTCAAAACATTGTTTCTTTTAAAAGCACGCACAGCTAGAACTGCCTTCTGTTACAAATTACAAGACACTTTATCGTTGGCAATTAACCTTCAAGATAAGACTGAAGGGAGATAAGACAGGCAATTAAGTTGCTCTATGAAAGGTCACAGTCTCTTTATCTGAAGTTGGGGTAGGTATCTAAGCTAACTAAACAAGAAAAGATGGAGTGGGTGAAAGAATAACAAAAATTTCAAATGGATTTATTGTTTGTGGATGGCAATAACAGTAGGTAGGGGTAGCATAAAAAACCGGCCAAGAGCGAGTCGAACTCGCGCGCAAAGGGTTCCGAACAAATCATATTTTTTTTCAGTTGTTTTGTTAAACTGCCTCCACCTTATAGGTTTACCTATAATCTATAAGTGAAGAACTACTTTCTGTATTTTTTTCAAAATTTTAGGCCCAATGGTTTCGGAGATAAGGCCGGTATGGTCATTTTTCATCTATTTTCTTAAATAACTTCAAAATTATATATTTTAAAATTATGAAAAAAATATATTCGAGACTCTCAAAATGTGCCCTTTCATTTGATATGTCGTACGACATAGTTAGAAAAACTTTGATTTTTTAATTTTCCGATTTTCACCCCAAAAGTGACCCCCATATTCCAAATTAATTTATTTAGGGTACACGTCCGTGTTTGGGTCACAGATATTCATGAGTGTACTAAATTTCAACTCTATCGGTCCAGCAAATTAGGAGCAAATTGGCTGTGACAGACGGACAGACGGACAGAGACAGACAGACAGACAGACACACGAGTGATCCTATGAGGGTTCTGTTTTTTCATTCGGGCTTTCGGAACCCTAAAAACTATAGATAAAGTGTGTCTATGTGTGACAGATGATATGGCTACAAAGGGGATGACTGCTAGGATGTTGATAGAGTATGGAAGAACAATTGTTATAACAGCCACAAATAATTCCCGGACCTGCGGACGGCGAGCAGTTGGTAGCTCGCCGTCCGATCAGCACCAGGCTCGTGAGTCGACGACGCGTAGTGTTCCACGCGCGCCTCAAAGAGATGAGTGTCAGCCACCACTGACAGGGCCCATCGTGGCCGGTGCCTGCATGCCTAGGGGTAGCGGATAAATTCTGAAAATTAGTTATCGTACCCCTGGGCACTCAGGTAGGGAAGGAACAGGGGTGGGTTTTAGTCAGTAAGAGTCTGACACACCCTCCACCAGAGCAGGAGAAGTCATTAGATGATTTCCCACCCAAAAAAAAAAAGCCCCAAATAATTGGGATAAAGGCCAGAGGATGACGATTTATACCTTGCTTTAAGTCCCTTAAAATAGTAGTAGATATCCATATAATTTTACGAAAGAAGTTATAACAGAGTCATTTCAGCATTTCAAAGGCTACATAAAAGCAACACATCTAGATCCAATTGAGGTTTAACTTCAAAACTTTGTAACGACGTATATTCAAACTTAATCCTGTTAAGCTGTCGTGTCGCACATATCAAGTCACGAGCAAATAACCTGTACCAACTTAACAGCATAAATGTGCTAAGCTCTAAATTCCAGAAAACGATTTGAAAGTTTGAAAAAAACGTTCGAAAATCATAACCTTTTGAGGCCGCCAACGAATACTTTCGTACGTTCATTCAAGGTTCGTGAGACTGACAACCGGTTGCTTCGGGAATCCGATCCTCGAGAGCTTTTATCTTTTTTTTTTTGTTTTTTTTTTTTCTACCATGTGACGATGAGCGTTCAGCCTGGTGTTGCAGACGTTAATGATTGATCGGTGGGTTTTGTACTTTTTGGTTGGCCTTAATAGTGGCTTGTGCTAGTGAATGTTTTATTAGTAATTGTTTAAGTTCTGTCTAGTGGCTGGTAAAGACATTGGTTGCTAATAAACGTTTATTCTTGTTTTAAATACCGTTGACTGATAGGTTTTAGTTTTTTAATTGGTCAAGTTTTACTATCTCTAGGTGTTATCGAATCATCCATAATAGATGACAGACCAGTTTTTTCTTCGTTTTTCAACTAGCTAAATAATAAATTTTATTCTGACAAACATATGTGATATACAGTCCATCTTAGAGGGTGTAAAGTAATAAAAAAGTTTTCGTAACTTAAAACCCGCGTTATGATATGAATATTAACTAACTTTTTATAGGAATAGTTTCATAAGACCCTGTCCAACTTCATATGGGTAACCAAAGCTTAGTGTGTTTTATAAACTTCGGAGAAATACAAATGATTCATTGCAACTACAGATGCATAAGATATAGTATAAAAAGAAGGAACTAATACTCCTAATACTCAGAGCAAGAATATTTAGCGTGACTGTGTCAAAAGTAATTCCAGAAACATATTAAATTGTACGTAGTTTAAATAAATCCGGCGAGCCGCATCGAAATTGGAGAGCCAAGTGAAAGCATTGAAGAAAAAACGTAAAGATACAGATAACAAAAAAATGCTGAAGTTAATTAGGTTTGGTTTGAAAGAGATTAACGATTATAGTAATTAAGATTTAATGTTTGAAAACTAATGTTAAATGGAAATTTTGAGACTAATATCCATATATATGTGTATCCTGACGATAAGCATCAGAAAAAGAATCAGTCAACTTGAGCACAGGACAAGGATGATACAATCAACGTCTTTTAGTCCCAACGGACGTCGAAAATAAGCAAAAAATATTGACAAGTTGAAGTGCACGAGCCAAAGCTTTTATTTGTAAAACAGAACAGAAACGGATCTATTTACAGAAATGATTTATTAAAGCTTGATTTGAAGTTAATGGGCCGATAAAATTTTGCAAGATTATAAGGAAGAATTGACAGACAAACACAGTTTTTCAATAACTTTACTGTCACCTAAGGACTTGTCCAGCAGTAGATCATCCATTATAACAGTGGTAACATAAAATAGATGAAACAGATCTATTCACTAAAGAAATCCACTAGGTACATCTTCTGCAAATAACAAGTCGCCTCCAAAACAATGCCTTTCAATTTCTACCGTCAAAAATAAAATAAAAGAAACATAGCACAGACTACGAAGGACCAAGGATGGAGGAGCTGCTATTTTTAGAACAGTTACCTACCGCCATAATGTTCGTGAAATGACATGGCACAGATCTACAGAACCCTGAGACGGTAACAATAAACAAACTGACAGTAATGGTAAATAACTTGCTATGGGTGATATGGACTGCAGCCCCGATGTTGAGAGATGTAATGTTTGGGAAGCCGAATGTTTGCGTTTTGAGTTTTGGAGAATTTCAAAGGGGATTTGAGATTTGTGATGGTGCATAGTCGTGTTTTTAACGTTTGCTTTCAACTTTTGCTTAATTTTAACGCAAGCTTGGTGGACCTCTTCATTGAAGAGGGGAGTGGTTGAAGGTTCTAGTTATATTGTCACTAGGTACACCATTGTAATAGGTGTTAAGCGAACAGATCGCGTTATAACCACCCTGCGCTCCATAACCCAAGTAGCATAATATGTTGGGGAAATAACACCCAGGCTGAAGTGGCAGTGGGCTGGTCATGTTACAAGATGCACACGGTCAGGTGGGCACGGATCGTTACTCATACATTGGACGCCAGAAGGAAGACATCGCCGTCGAGGTCGACCGCGGCGAAGGTGGTGTTATGACTAAGGAGGTTTGGAGGGGAAAGAGGAGGTCTTTTCCCAGCAGTGGGACACAATGTAGGCTAAGAAAAAAATAAAAAGGTACAGCAGCTGGTAATAAATTGATAGATCTGCATTCCTACGATTAACATTGGTTCGTTTAGATCTACCATTTCCTATTTCTACCAAAATTCAAGTTCACATATCGAAAGGTCAAGATTCCATAATTAGAAGAAACCATAGGCCCTTAAACCCATTTGCATATTTTACACGGTAATCAACGAGTTTTACAAGAAAATAAAAGTAAAATAAACAACAAGTTTTGAGAACGTGTTTCAATGTTAATGAGTAAAAACAAAATATTCAGACATAGTAAGAAACGGTACGGTTCGTCATCGGTAAAGTGAGTTAACTTAGTTTTCGATGAATCTCAATGACTAATGCTGATGAGGAATACAAAAGGAGACTGTTTTAAAAATAATTGAAATGCTATTAGTTTTGAACAGGTACTTAAATATCAAAATAATTATCCTACTAACCAATAAGATGCGGATCTTGACCGTACTTCCAATAGCCATGGTATACCTCTGCACTCCGCGTATATATCCGCCAAGTGGCGCCCTCATTGAATAAAAAATCGTAGCAAAGCGTAGAAAGTAAATATTAAAGAATCCTATGTTGCGTTTACTACACAGAGGATAAGGTATATTTACGTTGTTAAAACAGAACTCAAAATGTTTGATATCCAAAGTAGTAGGCAAAAGTACCAAAAACGGCCGTTGTGCAGGTGGGAAATCGTCCTATGACTTTTCCCGCTCTGGGAACGGGAGGGCGTGTCAGACTTACTGACTAAAACCCACCCCTGTTCCTTCCTTGCCTGAGTGCCCAGAGGCGCGGTAACTCTGTTACGAATTTATCCGCGGCATGCATGCATCGGCCATGACGAGCCCCTTCAGTGGTGGCTGACATCTCTTTGAGGCGCGCGTGGAATACTTCGCGCCGTCGACTCTCGGGCCTAGTTCTGATCGGACGGCGAGCTACCCATTACTCGCCGTCCGCAGGCCCACTCGCCGTCCCTGCCTTTTTATCGATGTATTGTAATAACATTGTTCAGGCAGGGACCATAGTCTTTACATAGTTCTTGGTCCACTTTAACCTGCCAAAACCATAACCCGTTATATTTGTTTTTCCAGAGTCTGTGTTTCCTACATAGTGTGATAGCTACAAGCTGGGCGTCTTTAAGTCGAGAGTGAATAGGTTATTTCTAGGCAAGCGTGCTCCATCTTCGACCACATCATCGCTTACCATCAGATGAGATAGTGGTCAAACGCGTATTACAATGCGAAAGCTTGAATGCATGGATACTTCTTACGTAATCACGCCAAAACAGCTGAATGGATCTGCAGATGTAGGTAATCGCTAACTCAGTTGACATCAATTTGATAGGCACTTTGCAGTACATTGCTGCTTTGACGTTTATGAAAACTAAAATGTACTACGCAGTGCCTATTATAATCGATGTCCACCGAGCAAAGCAGCAATGTACTACATAGTGCCTATCAAATTAATGTCAACTGAGTTAGCGCATACGCCTGCTGGATTAAATTTGGCACAGGCTAAGCCGCTAACAGAAGCTAATGTTGTTATAAACAGTATAGTGATGGTAGAACAGGTAAAAATCTGAGCTAGTAAAATGTTACTTTAATGAATCATGTTCCTCAATGCACGCTGTACTCACTAGAGAGTAGGTATATAGTCTAAACAAATAATATGTTCCGATATAATAAAACACAATAAAACCCCAGACAAAGGATTGTTAACGTAAACAGAAGTAAAGGAATTCCAATCAAAATGCGTCTAGTTGTCACGGATCATTTCGCACTTATTGTTTTATTTTTTGCAGCACTTAAAGCCCTTTAAAGCATCCATGGTCACGCTTCACGGCTCAATACGGTTGTGCTGATTGATGATGGAAAGTGTTAAAGTAAGTTATGTTTAAACAATGAGTTGTAAATAATTCAGAAGGGAAAAAGTAACGGTTATTTAAAAAAGTGGGTAGATGTGAGTACTTCATTTTTTATTATTTCATTTATTCATATTTTATACAAATAAATTATAATTTTAAATATTTTCTAAAATCGTACAAAAAATAATTAATATTATAAAAAAAAATAGTAGTCCGCCGGTGTTCGGAGCAGGGTCCAAGCTACCGGTGGTTAGGGGTCCAAGGACAGGAACTTCCTCACAATACGAGGAGTACGCCTTCTGTATAAAGCCCTTGATTCAACCAATCCAATTATTATTATTAAGTATTGATAGGCACGCTTTTGACCACTATCTCACCTGATGGTAAGCGATGATGTAGTCAACGAAGGAGCACGCTTGCCTAGAAGTATTCCCTATATCCTGATCACTCTTGACTTAAAGACTCCTCCTCCTCCTTGGTTTCACAAAGGGTCGTTCAACAACTGATGCTGGTGTTGAACTTTTGGGACACATTTATAATGCATGGGAAGATAAATGCGATGCGTTGGGCATTTTTTGCGATTTGTCTAAGGCTTTCGATTGCGTTCTCCATGATACATTGATCAGGAAGCTGCACTACTACGGAGTCCGGGGCGCCTCTCTGGATCTTCTTACTTCATACTTGAGTAATAGGATTCAGAGAGTTGATGTGAACGGCAAAAGGTCTTCCGGGTCTGTAGTCAGAATGGGGGTTCCTCAAGGCTCAATTCTGGGTCCTTTTTTGTTTCTAATCTATATCAACGACTTGCCTTACCTCATAAAGGATAAACATGATATAGTGCTGTTTGCAGATGACACTTCACTTTTATTTAAACTCAAACGTCAGCAGGTGGTTGTTGATAATGTAAATAATGCTCTTTCAACTGTAGTTAACTGGTTTAATGTCAATAATCTTCTCCTTAACGAGAAAAAAACAAAATGCATAAAGTTCACATTACCCAATGTAATACAAGTGAACACTAGTGTGTCAATAAAGGGTGAAGAGTTGAAACCCGAGGATTCCACAGTGTTCTTAGGTTTAACTTTGGATGCGCAGCTTCAGTGGAGCCCCCATATAGATAAACTGTCCAAAAAACTTAGCTCCGCAGCATACGCCGTAAGGAAAATTCGTGGTTTAACTGATTTAGAGACAGCTCGTTTAGTATACTTTAGTTATTTTCATAGTGTGATGTCGTACGGCATTCTGTTGTGGGGAAATGCCGCCGATATTCAGACAATTTTTGTTTTACAGAAAAGGGCTATTCGTGCAATTTATAAATTAAGTCCCAGACACTCCCTCAGAGACAAATTTAAAGAGATTAATATTATGACTGTTCCCTCTCAATATATTTATGAGAATCTCATGTATGCACATAAAAATATTAATCTGTTTAAAAGATACAGTGATATCCATAGCATAAATACTAGGAACAAACACAAATTTATTGTACCAAAAACCAGGCTCAAGAAAAAAATAGGTGGTTCGTTTAGATGTCAATGTATACGTTTCTATAATAAACTTCCTAGCCAAATTCAAGAACTAAGCATAAATAAATTTAAATCATTTATTAAACGTAAGCTATGCCAGAAAGCTTTTTACACAATTAATGACTTTCTTGAGGATAAAAAGGCGTGGGATTGAGCTGCTTCAATGATATACATGAGCCATTGTTTTCATATGTACTACTTACTGATGAAAAATTTTTTATATATATTTTTTTTTTTTTTTTAATATTCGTTTTTGACATGAATACTTGTATAGTATTGTATTATATTTTTTATTTTATTTTTTTATTGACATTTTATATTTATTATTTTTTTTTTTTTTTTGACTTGAATACTTTGTTAAGTATTATATTTATTTTTATTTTTTTGATTGACATATTATGATTACTATTTTGTTTGACACAAATATTTACTTTGTAAAGTATTATATTTTTATTATTTTTTTTTATTACTTAATTATTGTAAATGTGAGGACTATGTGGGTTATTATTATTATTTTCTCCTCCTTTTTACAGTAATTTTCAACGTTGTCTGACAGTTTGAGTACTTTTGCGGCCTACCCAAATGTCTTTTCTTTGGTATTGTTCGTCATGTCATTGAGCTCCTTAGTGGTTTTTAAGTTGAGCTGTTCGACTATTGACAAATGCTTGCACTGACTGGACAGGTCCACTCAAATATGTTTGGTTCTTTCTTCAAAAGACCACTACAGACACTAAGCTGCATGGTCCTCATATAGAATAATGTGAATGCGAGAACTATGTATGTCGTTATATTCATGTAGATTTTATGATTGTCTGGCAGTTTGAGTATTTTTTGCGGCCTACTCAAATGTCCTTACTTTGGTATTGTTCGTCGGTTCGTTGAGCACCTCAGAGTTCTGAGTTGAGCTTCGCGATGACTGACAAATGCTTGCACTGTCTGGACAGGTCCACTCGAATTCGTGTGTTGCTTTCTTCATAAAGCTCATCCCAGACATAAACGTACATGGTTCTCATAGGATCTAACCAGTCCACATTGTATGGATTTGAACACTAAAAGAGACTTTGACCTCTGAGTTTGTTTCGGTGTTTCTTCTCAGGGTAGTCAGCTAGGAAACACCGGCCTCATCTAGCTTAAACTGACAAAAAAACATTGACGTGTAAAAGTGTTCCTTGTAACCTATTTACTGAATAAACATCATTTATCATTTCATTTATCATTTATCCTAGGTTGTAGCTATCAGGAAACACAGACTCCGGCAGGGATTCCACTCCTTAGTTAATTGAAAAGGATATTAGGGAAATTGACGAACGAAGTGTTGTGACGCAGCTTCGGAGAGGCTTGTCCCCTCTGGCTGGGCTTGAAGATGAGGTAAATCCAACTTTTTTTTGAGGTTGAAAAATCATCAGAGGGACTCTCAGACTCTTAATGACTAAAACCCACTCGTGTTCCTTGTATTGTCTTTTGCGTTCAAGAGCCGCGGAACATCTTACATACAGGCTACAGCCACAGGCTAGCATACATTGAAAATTATTTAATTATTTGTTAACTTTGTAGGCTTATAGACTATGAAAGGCTATAGACGGAACGTCATTGGACATTAAATGAAGCAGGATCGTTAAAATGTGTGAGTGACCTTGACGAACGTAACGATGACATTTCGGCTTCTTATTTTGTCTGTGTGAGCTTACTTCGCGTGTACAGATACAAGCCGGCTTGTCTTTCTGGTACTTCAGATTGCTGGATTTTGACACTCCGTCTATAACTTGTCATAGTCTAAGTTTGTAGGTATGTTTTTTTAATTATTTTTACTAGCTTTTATTTACTTTCACCTGTCCCGGTGTCTGTTGGTCAATTATTCTTTGGGTATAAAGTTATTGGTCAAAACAAACTGTTGGTTAAGCATTCACAAACGTAGAGTTATGTTGACGAAACGTTCATGAAGTCCTTTGGATAAAAAGATAATGTTTTAAAGATGTATGATGGAGCTGATGAGGATGGACCAATCGACTGTTGGTAAACCGTTTCAGTTTCCTCTTTCAAACAATCCCGCGACCGACTGATGTAAGTAACCCACCTAAGGCAATTACTAACTTCTTTTGTGTCAAAAATTACAATTCACACATATCTTGACTTACATTCAAGTGCAAGCTTTCTTCGTATATACAAAATCCCTAAATGTATATACATACACATGCACAACAATCGTGAAAACACTAGCTACCATACCTCGAATTCGTTCAACAATTATTTCGATAATTGCATTAGTAAATTTTCTAACTACATACGTTGGTACAAGAATACGTTGGTCCGTCAAGTACACACCTTGTTATATTACATACTAGCTTCCGCCAGTGGCTTCACCCGCGTAGAACTAGTACATTCCCTCATTATAAATTATAGCCTATACAGGGTGTAAAAACACATCACAAAGCCGTCAACTACGCATATTGTACATCTAACAAAGCTTTGCGCAAAAATGATTACTGGGAAACGACTTTTATTATTAGTAATGAAAAAAATGCTATTTTTAATTGCGCACAATGTAACGCGAACCTAGACAAGCGGAGTTAAGCCCCGCCACTTCGCTCTAAGCAGCGTAGGTACTTGTCGGACACGTTTGATATTCATTGCGTTTTAATGAGTTCAAATGCGTAATTGGTTAGGTAGGTAATGTTAGTTTGGAAAAAAGTTTATTAATAATATCACTTTTTTTTTTAATAATATCACTTGAAATTCATTTGTGTATAAAAGTAAAAAAAAAATTGCGACTTTGACCTTCGATATCTCCAGGTATAGTTTAGACTAGGTACTTTAGACTCTAGTGGGAAAAAAAAAGATCCAAATATTGGGTAGAATATGTGGCTTTCGGCTTCGGAAACTGTCTTTCTACACCCGATATGTTATTCTGATATACATATACCTAAGCTAAATTACTATGAAGTTTCATCAAAATACTCGTTTTTGTGTGAAAGAGTAACAAACAGCCTCACAAACTTTCACATTTATTATATTAGCAGGATAGCTCAACGAACTTCAAAGTAAATATTTAAAGATATGGACACAGACTCTTTCACAAGTGTGTACTGACATATAATTTCAAGTTCATGTCTGTCTGTAGCTTTAAAGAAAGCGATAAGGGACGCATCTGTTTTATGCTAATTGAGTTGGAATATAGTTAGGAGGTTCTCTTTTCGCCTTTTCAGTGCGTTTTGGTTATAAATACGTTGTTAAAAAGCTACATGATTGTTAGAGCATTAATACAAATTGCATTTAATACCTATCACCGCATACGAAACGAAACGATGGTTGGACTGTGTGAAAGAGGATATGGGTAAAAAAGGGGTGACTACAGAGATGACGACTAATAGAGGAGTATGGAAGAAAAAGACATGTTGCGCCGACCCCAAATAAATTGGGATAAGGGCAGGAGAATGATGACCTATCACCGCATAATTATTATTTTATTGAACAGCCGCACGGGTCGATCCATCAGGTTAAGCTACGCTTGCCAGGGTTGGTCTGTGGATGAGTCACCATCTTTACATACCGAGACTCCTCCGTGCCTCGGAAAGCACGTTAAGCCGTTGGTCTCGGCTGTCTATCGTGGATCTTTGACAGTCGTTACGGGTCGTCAAGAGCCCGAAAGTCTGACAACCAGTACCAAGGGGTACCGTATTACCCAGTATCTGGCTTTATATACAATATCTAGCTGCATCCGGTTAGACTGGAAGCCGACCCCAAGATAGTTGGGAAAAGGCTAGGCAGATGATGATCACCGCATAATTTTTGTAAACAGCGTTAAATCCTGAGGAATTCCGTAAACAATTTTTCAATAAGACTCGGATAGATTGCAAATGATCAAAATTGGATTTTATAGATTAGTACCTATAGTTGTCCTATCTTTCTAAGGCAGGTTGGACTTGAATACGAGTGTAAATTCACGTAGGTACACTTGTTAGGTTTCCGTACCCGAAGGGTCCAAACGGAGCCCTATTGCTGTCACTCACGTGTCCGTCGTCTGTCACACAGGTTTTACAGCTAAACGGTTGGAGCTTGGAGCATACAGTCTTTAAATTTTTACAGTATAAGCATCTTGTTGACCCAAAGCCATAAAAATTTTCAAAAATGCATTTGGAACGGAACCATAGATGTGCGAAATTGCCCAGTACACTTGGCCAGTTTTTATTATGTGTGCGTAAGCTAGGAGCGGTGCCATAAAAAATAGTTTACGCATACAGAAGTAATGTGCACGTGAATCTACGCACAGATCCAAGACCAATTTTCCTTCGTGAGATAGAACAACTGTTGGTACGAGTACTTATTACTTATATTGTTATTTGTGGTATAAGAAAATGTCGTGAGGAAAGTCTTGTGTATGGATATGGATGGCTATAAGAGTAGGGGAAGGCCAAAGAAACGATGGTTGGACTGTGTGAAAGAGGATATGGGTAAAAAAGGGGTGACTACAGATATGACGACTAATAGAGGAGTATGGAAGAAAAAGACATGTTGCGCCGACCCCAAATAAATTGGGATAAGGGCAGGAGAATGATGATGTTATTTGTGGTATAGATAAGTAATATTGCACCTACCTTCGTGGTTTCTCTTCTGCTCCCCTTATGTGATGCCTTGAAGCTGAAGCTTGACAATAGCGAGTGATGAGAGCAGTAGGAACAGCACAACAGTCATGTCTTGACTCCAACGGTCACTTATGCAATTATGTTTTTTTTTTTAACTATGATAGGCTCGCCCTTAACCACGACCACTATCTCACCCGCAGGTGCATTTGCTAACTCAGTTGACATCAATTTGATAGGCACTATGCAGTACATTGCTGCTTTGCTCGGTGGACATCGATTATAATAGGCACTACGTATAGGGTTGCCAACCGTACTCTAAAATAGAGTATTGTAGGTTCTCTATTTCATGTAGGTGTACTCTATAATCTATAATACTAATAGAGTACGCTAAAATACTCTTTTTTTCACAATGTTTACTACACTAATACCAGTCATGTAGTGTACCTACCCATTGTCATAACCCAAAAATGTAACGTTTACTGTTAATATGTTCATTTAAATTAATTAATTAATTGAAACAGGTTCAGAATTTTGGAGTCATATAATTCTTTTAAAAATTGTTACAAAAGGCACAAAAAAATATCTTATCAAAAATTTTAAAAAATGTACTTACCAACTCTTTTTTTTAAGGTCAGATATACTCCATTCCATTTAAAAAAAGTTGGCAACCTTAACTACGTAGTACATTTTTGTTTTCCTATACGTTAAAGCAGCAATGTACTGCATAGTGCCTATCAAATTGATGTCAAATGAGTTAGCGAATAGGTACACCTGCTGATGGTAAGCGATGATGAGGTCGACGATGAATCAATCAATCGATGCCGATGGTCAATTTGATACCTAACTACACTTGGTTCGACTAGAAGTCGACCATTAAATGCTTTTTTTTTAGTGGGGTGGGAAATCATCCAATGACTTCTCCCGCTCTGGGTGGGGCGGGAGGGCGTGTCAGACTCTTACTAACTAAAACTCACCCCTGTTCCTTCCTGCCCTTAGTGCGTGGGGGCGAGGTAACTCTGTTTCGAATTTATCCTCAACCCCCGGGCAGGACCATTAAATGCTCAGTTGTGAAGAGGCTATAAACATCTGATGAACTCATCATGATTTTTTTAGAGAAAGCCTGAAAGTGGCACCAGTGAATGAAAAGTTGTGTGGAAATCAGTTGTCGTGGTATGGGCATGCGATGCGGAGACATTCTTCTGCCCTTATCCCAATCTATTTGTAGTCGGCGCAACATGTCTTTTTCTTCCATACTTCTCTACCTATTAGTCGTCATCTCTGTAGTCACCCCCTTTTTACCCATATCCTCTTTCACACAGTCCATCTATCGTTTCTTTGGCCTACCCATACTCTTATAGACATCCACATCCATACACAAGTCTTTCCTCACGACATTTTCTTCATTCCTCCGCATCACATGCCTATACCACATGCCTAGCGGATAAATTCGTAAAAGAGTTACCGCTCCCCTGGGCACTCAGGCAACGAAGAAACAGGGGTGGGTTTTAGTCAGTAAGAGTCTGACACGCCATCCCGCTCCACCAAGGGCGGGAGAAGTTATTGGATGATTTCCCACCACGACAACCGCTCAACTCATTCCAAAATATAATGACTTATTTTTTTTTATAACCATAGGCTACTCTACCATAAGCCTAACAACAAGTTAACAGCAGTCGTGAGGTCGTAAGTTCAAATTCCTATACTTGAACCGTTGTGAACTCCTAGCCAAGATTCAGAAATCCAAGATGAAGAAAGTAAACAGCTATTTGTAAGTAGGTAAGTTATTATTTCATACAATTTGTTTCAATATAATGGTGTTAAAAAAATAAGACTTGAATTTTTAATAAGTTTATATTATTTATTTACCAAATTGCTAATGGCCGTATTTATTCAATCTACATATACAAACTTATAAACTAACTTAATAAAACTTTAAATCTGGCGTCAAAAAAATCTACTACTAAGACTGGTGGCATTGCCACGTTGTATAGCAATGCTTAACCTCTGGCCGAGGAAAAAGCCAGCCCTTGGGTCACGCGAAGTGTCAACAAGGCGTTTAGATAGATCTTTAAATACTAAATGAGCACTTGGACCACACAGCCCAAGGGTTTCAACCTCAAACAGCTCGAAAATGTAGCTACCGACGAGGTTGCTATATTTCCGCCGCTTGAGGTTCTCCGCAACCGCAGTGGCAGCACCGGCACAGCACGACGAACTAGGAAGATAAGATGGCGCAAGAGTATCGACACATGTAGCGTCCCACACTAAAGGCCTACCCAACTTCCACGGAAATAACGACATCCCGTCCGGTCTTTTACCATCGTTGCGAAGCTGGAACGTCGGCGGTGACAAGAGCTCGTCGGATGATGTCGTTGATATTCGCGTGCCGCGCTATGCGACCCGCGCTTCGGCTGCATGACAGGCCGTGGTGTAATTACTAATTAGAATTCCTTTACAAAGGTATTTTATAGTTACAATATAGATCCGAACTAGCAGAAAATAAAATTGTGTGGAAACGGGAAACCTTCGCCGACGCGCGACGTACAGACTAGACAGATTAGTATACGTTTAATAGGGAACATTTTGTATTATAATTTACCATGCAAGCTATTTTCTAAGATGAATACAATAAACATTAATTTAATCTTATTCATACAGTTAAAAACTATTATAAATAAACCACAAACGCTTATCTATAGGTACTTCTCCAATAGAAGTTTGTGAGTGTGTGAGGTTGTAGGTGGTTATCTCTGAATCTACTGATTCGATTTAGAAAATTATTTTACCAATAGAAAGCCACGTTATTTGTGAGTGTCATAGGCTATACATTTTTAAAATCTACGTGGACGAAGTCGCGGGCGAAATGCTAGTTCATGATCAAAGATCAAAGCAAATTCGATCGCTACTTCCTTATTTCGAAGTAAAGCAAATATAGGTTAGTAAACAAACAGATGGTGACGACGGACACTAAGTTGTTTGTTGACTAAGAGAACTGCTAGGGTTGCTGCTAGCTAGATGTGGAATTACGAATTTGGTCGTTAAGATTCTTAGCACGTCGGCTGTGTCTTTGATGACCACTGAGCAAGTCTCCACGCAATGGGTGCCAGAGGACGGACGGCGCCGCTGAGGCCGGCCCAGAAAACGATGGTGAGATGACTTTGACGCTCACTACGAAGGCTGGTTTCAGATGGCGCAACAAAAGAGTGTCTGGCTGAATATGGGGAGGCCTTTAGCCAGCAGTAAAACAAAAAGGTTGTTAGAACTTGAAGACTTGATCAGGCTCCAATGAAGGTACTTAGGTAAATAAAACACCCGTCAGTAGTAGCCCTGACTTCGTCTAAAGAAATCTATTGCAAAATGAGTCAGCCTTCACCAATTAATTTCATGCCCTTTTCGTCACTTCTGAGTAATACGAACGCAAACAATTATAATGAAAGGGTATTAGGATAAGACCCGTATTTATGAAGCGGATTTTAGTTTGAATGTTTAATGCTTGGAATTCCTGTTAAAGCGCTTGAAGCGAGTGCTGGGGAAATAATTACCGCCATATTGCACGGCGGGATTTTAGACCGAAGTTTGGATGCGTTCGTGGTTACACTATTTAGAATCAAGCGTTCAGTTGCAAGCGATTGAAGTCTTGAATTTGATTGCAAATGGTTCTCATGTGTGTTCAACATACCTGTTTTAATTATAATAGCCAATCCTAATGTAAAAATCCATTAGTAGGTAGGTACTTTTCGATAACTGTTTGACTCTTTAGCCTCAAGTCGTAAATGTTTGAAACCAGGAATGCCAATTTTTAGCAGATGATATTCTTCATTCACCTACTCAAATTCGACTATTAGGTACAAGACTCAAACCACCAATATGCCCGAGACCAAAGGCCCCAGCTAATAACTCGTACCAAAATGCATACCGGTTTCGGAACTCCACAGGGCCTTGCTGGAACTTTCCTTATTTGGCAACGCAGTTAAATGTGGGCCTGCAGCCCTTCGCACTTTCGCTTTTCAAATTCAAGAATGTCGCTCATCTTTGTGCGTTCAAAAAACATGATCAGACATACCATACGGATACTATGCCAGGCCAAACAATGGTCCTAATACGTACACAGGCACGCATACTATAGTATGCGCCCTCCTATTGGTTAGAAAGTCGAACAGACAGCAACACACGGCCAATGTGGTTTTATTGCAAGAACTCGCTCTGCTCTAGTGCTTTTGTGGTGTACTAATGTACGCACATGTCTCAAGTTGATGTTTGACGTCGAGTTTTATATTGAAACTGATGTTCTACGATACGTTTTTCGAGCGGAGAGAGGAAAATAAAAAGACAGACGGCACATGCTCTTTGTTGCTTTATTTTTTTTTATTTTTACCTGTTAGACTTTAAAGTGCAGCTATTTTTATACCTGAAATGGTTTTTGATGGGTAGAAAGTTAATGAAATTTTACCGTTAGCTATGAATTAAGAGGTTGGCAGCCGTTTAATTAAGATTGTGCGGGATGATAAATAAGCGGACCTAATTACAGGTGTGTTTCTCTTATCGCTGTTTGTAACTCACGACTCACTCATTACATGATAATATACACGAGTAAGTAGGGACAAATACATAGGCAGAAATTAGCTATGCCTAAATTAACGTAAGCATGCTTCTATTAGCAATAAGGCACTCTTATCCTTACACTTCCGACCCTAAAACAATACTTAAAACAACAGGAACTTCGGCATTCAAAGTCAAAGACGAAGTTAAGTGCTCATTAAACGGCGATCGGGCGACTCTAAAATTAGTTGTTCTCCAGCCTCACTGAAAGATGGTCCATAAAACCGCGGCGCAAACCAGTTCTTTGTTACCTCCGTAGTTAGCTTGCGTACCCGCGTACCAAGAGATCGCATCTAAAACGAGTTTACTGTACATGTTTTCTTCGGTACGAGGGAAGATCGTTTGCGCGGCAATATACGGAACGATACACTTGTTTCAATTGAGAAAAGTCGCTATCACGAATTGTCACGATCTCTCAGTACGAGTACCTACACAACGCGAACGTCCTTGACGCACAGAAACGACTGTTTTAGAACGAGGACACGTATATAACATGTGCGGCTCTATTCGCCAGTTTTATCTACGTTTCTGAACGGAAACAAATCTGGATTGCATCTCCGTTGTAAATGTAATTGCAGGAAATAATACTGTTTCTCATCTCTGCTGATGCAGTGAGGGAAACAGGAAAACTAGAAATTATCTAGATGCAGCGGCAGTTGATAATAAATTCATGAATTGTGTTCCGTTCTGAAATGAAAATACGGTCCTTTTAGCTTGGGAACGTGCGGAAGAGTGAATGTTATGAAATATTGGACTTGTTTCACAGAATTTAATTTTACTACTAAATAAAAGTGTTGCGCTTCACTTTCTATTTATTTGCCAAATGTTTTGTGGGTACTTTAGTAAAAGTCACGCTTTGCTCTGGCTCTGCCCTCTAGTGAACGTCAGCCACTAAGTATCGCGTTAGTTACTCCATTTAAAACTCAAAACGACCGATTTTTATGATCTTTGATTTGCAAACACGAGTAGTAACGAAGAAAATTCATTTTCTCATACATTTTGAATGGAACGGCTTTTTATTTATTGATTCTGAGGAGGTACGAAGTTTACCGGGTCACCTAGTATTTTTAGAGGTACTGTGGAGTGGTGGTGTGTGGTGTGTGGGTGTTGTGTGTGGTTTTGTAGAGGTGTGTGAGTGTGTGTAAATAGTACACCTAAGACTACCTACAGTACTGTATTTCCTTTTCTCTTTAAAATCCATCCAAAGGATCCATGAAAAGATCGCTTTTAGCGATAAGGCCGCCCATTGTGTCACCCTATGTAATCTTCATATTTCTTTTTAAATTTATATGGTGAAGCAGCCAGGATGATGTTTAGACTCGTGATTATATAGGGGTTAAGCGCAGGGGGTAAGTTAAGATGTACTAAGTTTAGTATTATTTATTTTTTTGTTAAGTATATTTAGCATGAAAACTGTAAAGTTGATTTGTAACGATGAGGGTGGCATAATCTGTCTTGATTAAACCCTCTTTAAATTATTACAGAATAAAAAAAAATATTTATATGGTGTACATAATAAAGAGTTTATTCTATTCTGTGGAAATGTATATGTGATTTATAAAATTGTGAGTCACTGACGATGAGCAATATCTTTATTTCAGCCCTAATCATAATAGTCGTATTGTTTGAAGATTATTCCAAAAGGAAAACTTTGGAAACAATAGAGTCGCACAAAGAAATTATCTCTAGTATTATTAAAAATAAGAGTTGATTCAAAGAATAGATAATAGGTTATTTATATAGACATATATAAAATATGGTTAGAAACCTAAAACTACATCAATTTAATGGAAAAATGTCATTAGGATTATGCAAATTCATTGCAAGTGCACCTTCTTGAGACACAAAGAGGTGACCAGGTGATCTGGACGCGTTGGTACGTACCTATTTGGAGGGCTGATGCGAGGAAGCTCAGGAAAAAAGCACCTGTCTATGTAGTTGTCTACCTGGAAGATCTTGAGGAAAACCTTGCACAGAAATGGGACAGTACAGGCTATTAAAAATTTGTCGACTTCTCAGTAACTGACTAAATGACTAAATTTAATGTTGCATGTTTTGCGCCAGCCTTTTCTTTTTCCTAAAAAAGAAAAGGCTGGGGCAAAACATGAACCCAGGAACCCTAGTTCCGTACCCAAAGGATAAAAACAGGATCCTATTACTAGCATTCCTCTGCCCGTCTGTCACCAGGCTGTAGGTATCTCATCAGCCGTGATAGTTAGACAGTTGAAATTTTCACAGATGATGTATTTCTGTGGCCGTTATAACAAAACAAAAAAAAAATTTTTAGTGATGTATGGGAGATACAACAGACATGGTTTTTTTTGCCGTTTTTATAGATAATGGTACGGAAACTTTCGTGCGCGAGTCCGACTCGCACTTGGCTGTTTTTTTGCTGTGTTTCTCTGTCTTTGCGTCATGTTTACCGCAAATAAACGTTTTTTCTTTCTTTCTTACTATTTACCAAAATTGATTGTCCTTTGGAGACTAGAAGCACCGAGATGGTCGATGTGGCGAAGTTTGGGCAGGCCTATGTCCGGCATTGGATGTCTTTCGTCTGATAAAGATGATGATAAAAATGATGGTGATGTAGAATATCCAGTGATGCCAGGAGCAGTTGAACTCGAGGCTTTGCTTGATTCGATCCTGTTCGGAAGGTTCTAAAAGAGATTTGTTTCCGTATTTTATAAATACGGCGCAGTTATAAATACGGCTTTTAATGGTTTTTAATTGAACATCACGTCTAAATGACACGTTTTATTTCTTTGAAAAAAATATATGTTAATCGAAACAATTTCCTTCGTAATTTGATCTGAGAATATTTGAAATTATATTTTTATAACATAGTGTAATTAATTTGTAAAGTTATGTCTAACGCGGAAAAAAAAATGAGAATCACGCAAAAACTATAAAGCGCAATTTTATGAAACCTTTACCATTTTAAAGATCATTTAATTATTTATAATTTAATCTAAGTGTTTTAGTTTAATGTTGTTTTATGTGTAATAAATTATTAACGCGTCTATTTTCGGTCAGTGCTCCTTGATGGGCGAGTCCTATTACTGGGAGGACGTACGACGCGTTACGTGAGTTCAGCACAGAACACGCAAGCTATCCACTCAAGGTCATTGGCAGTTAATAGCGCCTTAAGTGCACAACTGTTGGACCCTATTATCATATTACCAACAAAATAGGTTTTCTATAGTTCCGAATTACTGTATTCGTAGTGCATAATACTAGTCTAGGTTACACCTTCATGGTGATAAACTAACGGCTCTAGACCGACTTTCTGCATAATGCGACGGAAATCGAACCAGTTTTAAACTATTAACGGGTAAATAGAACAGGTAAGAAAAAAAAAATGGCGCCCAGAGTGACCGGAAGATGATTCAGACATAAAAATATACTATCGTACTTTACTGTCCAATCAATGGCGGTTCTTATGCAGGATGCATGAATCATGCATGATGGAAAAATAATACATTCTATAATTAGATTTAACATCTTGTTGGTCTGCCTCGGTTGTTGATATCAGCTGTCTTGATGTGGGTATTTCAGGAAGAATTTTGTACGCGTTTACGTGTGGACCAGTACCAGCCCCCACGTCTGAGAAAGGGACAAGGGTTACCAACTTTTTTTATTAAAAAAAAGAGTAGGTACATTTTTTTATTTTTATTTTTGAATAGACATTTTTTGTGCCTTTTTCAGCACAACAATTATTCATAATTTTTAAAAGAATTGTATGACTCCAAACATTCTTAATCTATTTTTTAGCTTATTTTTTATTAATTTCAATGGACATATTTACAATAAACGTTACATTTTTTGGTTATGACAATGGATATATATGACTGGTATTAGTATAGTAAACATTGTGAAAAAAATAGGAATAATATTTTAGAGTACGGTTGGCAACCCTAGTGCTATTCGTCCTGCTCTACGTCTGTCACACACATCGGAATTATGATGATTTTAAGACGTCATTGTAGGGCTCCCGTACCTACAATAGAGTGCTAAGCAGTGTTAACTTTTAAGTCGTGTAAGTATGTTCTGGTGGCTTTTTGGTTTGGTGTTTCTGAAGGCATAATCTTCACAAAGCACAATAATGTAAGTACCTACTACAATGAATGTATACATATATCACAGTAAAAACGGCTAAAAGGCATGCAGTTTCCGAAAAAAAAAACAGGTTTTATCGAATATAAATTTTATTAACGGTCGTTAATCTTACGTACCTAATTTTACTACTTTTTCAGTCCTCCGGATCGTAATAAAGTAACTACCTACTTAATTAAAAATTTGCTACATCCTAAAAAAACAATATAGGTAATCAGTTTTATAATAAAAGTATATAGTTAAAAAAATATTTTTTAAAACAAGCTTTTATACCGGCTATCTCAAATTAAATGTGCTCGGTGGGGTTATGTTGTTTTATCACAGAGATGCCGTGACCACCTTCCAGCTTCATCATCAGACCCTTTTTTATTTTATTTTTCTAGGTGTAAAATGCTGCCCAAGACGAATCAATCGAGCCCAAACTCGGTAGGTTTATGTTGTTTTATCACAGAGATGCATCAGACCCTCGACGTAAAATGCTTCTCAAGACAAATCAATCGAGCCCAGACTCGATGGGTTTATCTTGTTTACTTCAGAAGTTCCTATGGCCATCTTCCGTCTCCATTATCAGACCAGTTTCATGGTACCATATCATTGTATTGTCACCGAAGATACATATATACACCAAATTTGAGTCCAATCGGACATCGGGAAGTGGGTCTAATTTGAGTTGCAAGATTCCACCCTAACAAACATAAGTAGTTAGAACGTTACATACATACATACATTATACTATATCTACGTTAGTCGGTATTACCAGTTAGCTGTTACCTAATTGTTATTGCCAATATCACCTAAGCTTACATTCATTAAAAAGTAAATAACCGTGTAATAGTTTTTTGCATAAATACGACAAAATATTTTAGACACGTGTAATAGTAATTTAAAACTACTTTTATTTTTTAGCCTATCCAACTTGATCGAACCAAATCATGCGTAAGACCGAAATCGTGAAACATGCTAAAAAGTTTGTTGCTTTTAAATTAGTTATTACACCATTCGATCAACCATCGATCGATGGTAGAATGCATTAGTCGATGTCGATCGATAGTATCTATTACACCCATCTATCGACCATCGATCGATGGTAGAATGAATTAGTCCACGTCGATCGATGGTAGAATGGATTAGTCGACGTCGCCCGGTTGATTGTTTATCAACCGGTATCCGTCGATCAGCCAAACGTATCATATCAATCAAACAACGTCGATCGATGGTAGAATGAATTAGTTCGACGTCGATCGATGGTAGAATGGATTAGTCGACGTCGACCGGTCGATTGTTTATCACCTTAATATTTGTAACTACTGAAACATTTTTACAGTGGGAGTTTTAGTGCAAATGTTGTATAATAAGGAAATGACGTCACTCGTCGTAAGACCATTGTTATTTCGGCGTGTGACTGAACCAATGTCATACCGGTTATGTTTTCATGATGGTCAGAGCTGTTTCAAACAATTTTGTTGTTATTTTCAAACGTGTTTCAAAATCGCGTGAGTTCAATCGACAAAATATAATAACTTTGTTTTATTTTTATTTGATGATGTGGTCGAAAATGGAGCACGCTTGCCTAGAAGTAACCTACTCTTGTCTTAAAGACTCACAGGTTGTAGCTATCAGGAAACACACTCTGGCAGTGAATTCCACTCCTTAGCTGTATGCACAATGAATCTGTTCCCAAAACGCTTAGTGCGTTTACTAAAAAAACATTTTTACATTTTTGTGTTTTTATGTTATTTCTTCGTTATTTGACACCGACTTCCGAAATTAAAGTTAATTTTTAGTGTATTTTCTTTTGCGGAAGTCGGTTGTTTTTTTTTGTAAAAATGTTTTTTTTATTTTTCACTTTTTAGTTGTTACACCCCAGAACTCAAAACCCCAATAACATGGAACGTGGAATTTAAACATACTCGTCATTGGAGAAAACCAAAACGTCATCTAGGTATACATATTTTTCGTTTTTGTTCAGTTTATCAAAAAGCGCTGAAGCAATTTTTATAAAATTTATATGAGACCACCGCGGGAGTATATTCTTTCGAATAAAAAAAGAATTTTGAAAATCAGTCCACAAATAACAGAGAAATTGGTGGACACACATAAAAAAAAACATGCATACAGTCGAACATAGAACCTCCTCCTTTTTCAAATTCGGTTAAAAATTGGACACATGTTACAGCTAAGGTATGATTATGAAAAGAAAATAGCAATTGAAAACATACAATCATGTTTTTATACGATTGAATCAGCATTGCATGTTAACGTCTAGTATAACATGGTTCTTAATTACTGGAGCAGTATGTAAACCATTGCGTTACAACCACAAATACATACAAGTTTGCAGATGCGTGGCTAGTAATACGAGTTCTGCTAACATCTGGTGTTCTGACCTCAATCTCATCTCAATAAGTGTGATTTTCGCCATGTTAGGGACTATTTCCCAAGATCTTTGTCACACTCACCCGCCGTCTGATTTAGTACAGGAAGGTCTCAATTTGAAACGCGAACCGCCACAATCGAAGGATGTAGGTACCAAAAGGAATTTATAACTCCAAGAATGATACTACGCAATCCACCAATGATTGTAGGTGGACACCGTCTGAATATCATTTGTTTGTGTTAAGTCTTTCAATGTTAATTTATCTCCGGAGGTCTTGTGTGAACGGAATTTGAATGAGCCGACGATGTGTCAGAAGTTCGGACAAGTTTGGAGGTTTGTATTAATAAGGAGTGGAATCGGAACAGAAATGGAGTTATTGTATGCTGCCAGAAGTATTAAATAAAATAAAATCGTGATACTGTTTATAGTTTTCTTTCTCTTTCAATAAACCAGAAGCGAAAGCGCGCTAAACAATCAACTTATTTGTTACAAAACCATCAATCTAAAAACTGTATCAGGCGATGATCTAAATCGGTTTACCGCTTCGTGAAAAACGATCCAATCCAGCATCGTACTTTCACGTGCTTTCACCACGTGTAAAAATCTCGGAAACTTGAAATGTCGATCGTGAGCGCGCTGACTCGACAATAACATGCAAATTCGCCACTCGAAATGCAACGTGACATGACGTGGGGGGAGGCCCCCCTCCGTACATTCCTAGCGCGGGGGCTGCGCGCGGGCGGCGACGGTCATCGACCGTCCTCAAGCGGCCGCGCATAAACTACGCAGCCGCATAAGGTCAATACAGCGCGCGCCATCCGCGACCGGTCTCTCAGACTCCGACCACTCGTTTCGAAACACTATTGTTCATTCGGAAATCAATTACCCAGCTGACGTAGTCGCCACATGCGAAACTTAATTTATAGATAGGTACTATTGAGTAACACATTACATAGGCGTATTATCTAGAAATGATTGGACGGTTATCCGTTTAGTTGTCGTCAGACGTGACCGGCGAGCGGTACCCCACTTTTACAAACGCGATTAAGCTTGGAGTCGCATGAATGAAGTTACATCCATTGGCAATTCAACGGATTACGTACGTTTTTCCGTAGATGCTGTGTTGCGTCACCTTGCAAACAACATGTGCCCCTGACGAGTCACCTGATCCAATGAATCATAAGCACACTACAGACATCAGTCATGGTGTTCAAAGTTTGTGTGAGAATAATAATGAGAGTTGTATTGTGATAACAACGTTTGCTCAACCAATTCTAAGTGGTCACAGAAGCAATTTTGAATATTTCCTATATGATATCATAAATCTAAAGATAAGATAGCATAGTTTAAAACTATTGTGCCGTAAAGTTTTAGTCGCAGTGGTTTATAAGGATTTAATTTATTTGTCAAGTATAGGATGACAGATTAGACGTTATAAATTAATCCAGTAAGCGAGGGAGCAGTTAAATTACATACATATCGAAGTAACGTCTGGTAGATTTCGACTAATGATGACTTCAAGGCAACTTCTAAGATATCGGTTTGTTCAAATTGAGAATGACGGAAGTCTTAACCAGTTTTCGTTTAAAAGTATAATAAGTTTTGTACTTACCTTTGATGCAGGAATCGTTCTTGAAATCTGTATACCTTACACAAGTTTACATTAAGCGTCGGGTAGGGTTCATTGTTTTGATATCCGGTTGCTTTACATGTCTACATACATTGCATTTACGTCCGCCGAGTTACCGCTGATTTAATAAGTTCCTTGAAAGTTGAGTCGTAACTCGTAATGCAAGCAGAGTTTAGTGATGCGTAACAAACTTTTATTCCGTGTTATATTACCCATTGTAGCAACATTCGGGCAATTATCTTCATATATGTAGGTACAGTAATTTGCAGAGCTCATATTATGTATTATGAGAGGCGCGCCATGTGACAAAACTCTTGTGCATACCTCTTTCCAACACTGCGGTCCATAAAGAACAATGGTAAAAGTTTTTAAGCTTCTATTCGCTTTTTACTTATCTTAAACGCAATCTGAACATTACCATAGAAATGCTAATTACACTATTCAAAACTAAACGTAGTTACTTCCCCAAATAAGAGGCTTATGGAACCGACATTAGCGGGTCTGTAGTTGTGTGCTATTTGGCGCGCCGTCTCCGAACAACAAAACTGACTTACGTTCATATCCAGCCGTCCAGGACCACATGGAGACCATCGCCAGCAGCCAGTGATACATGAGTCCTTCGATCTTCCAATAGAGGGGAGCGCACAAGGGTTTGACGAGGCGCAGCGCCATCATCCACACCACGTAAGCGGGGATGCAGTATAGGTTGTTGACGACCGCGAATGTCGTTCTTGCCACGATCCGCACGTACCGGCTGAAACAGCAGGGCCGCGTAGGTTCATCCATGACCGTCTCGCCGCGCGGCGCGCGAACAACCCTCGTGGGCCGGCGACGTGCCTCAACGAACGACATACACATGATTGGTGATATGAGATGTGACGTGCTGGACACCACAGTTGAGTGACGCGACCGACAAGGGTTCCGCGAGCTTGCGAGACGAGGCAGCATGGCCGTACCGCGCTCACCCTGCCGACAGCTGCCGAGACGCGGGGGCTTTCGTCGTGCGCGACAATGGCGCTGCTCTACCGCCAATAAATCAAACAAAATGTTTATATTCGACGATATTTATTTATTGGAATCGTTCAGGGCATCACTGTCGGATATTTCGTTAAGTAGTGAGTACAAATTTTAAAATCGCCCGTCGGCGAGTGACGGCCTCGCTCGCCGGCGAGCTCACATGCGATTTCGTTTGCGACACACATTTTACACCGATCGACGTAACATTAACTCGTACGACGCGAGCACACATAGACAGACATACACAATTTTTATTACGATGCTTACTGTGGCACGACCGCGGCCGGCCGAGCTCGTCGTGTAAAATTAATACAAATTTCATTATATAAAATTAAAAAACGACATCGGACCGCAGAAATGATACAAAAATTACAATATTAATGACTGTACACTATCTAATATATACAATATTTGCCAGCATAGATATGTGCGGGGGCTTTATATACAGGGCGGTGGGGTTGGCGACACGGGCTCCCACAGGGCGCTCACACGTTATAGTCGTGCGACATGAACCCGTGCACCTGCTCCAGCCGGTACGCGAGCCGCTGCTTCTGCGAGAACTCGTCCTCCTCGAGAGTCACCGTTAGCTGTTCGTTGTACCTCTCTGCATACGCGTACAGCTCGTTCAGCGCACAATTAGTGTTGAACTCTTTAGTGTGGAGACGAGACTCCTCCGCGAGCATAGCGTTCATATCCTGATCGGATATCGCTGGCATTAACTTAATATCCGCATAATAACGCTCCACCCACTCCTTGTATACCGGTATGTCTTTCGCGTAAAGAAGCTTGGACGATGGCGAGTCTTTACCGAGGATGTGGTCGGATGTGGAGCACGAGTCCATAAACGTTTGCGCGATGACTGATAAGCAAGAATCTACCGTGTTGGACTTGTGAACGTCAAAAACGAAGTTGGGATTCTTAATCAGATTGACCCAGAAACGTAGCGGAAGGGAATTACTCTTCCAGGTGTGCACCACCTCCGGATCGGAGATTGTGTGCTGCAACGCCTGATCGTCGAGGAAGTCGAACATGTACTTTATAGCGAGAGGAAGCGCCGAGCCGCGGTGCGCTGTGCTAAAAATAGTCTCGAATAAATCATCAACAAACTTTTGCAGAGTGCCCTTGGTGGCGAGAAGACGGGTGAGATATATTTCCGAGACCATTTTATTGCCACGCTCTCCCTCTTTGCGTGCATCATCGTCGTGGTGACGCACTAAATGCCAGTATTTGAAACCACCGCCATGTTCGTATTTGAGGGGGCTGGCTGGTGGACTAGCCGAACCGTATTTACCGCGGTTGAGTGTTTCGTACGTGTGGGACTTGTCGTTCTTCTCCATGTTCGATAGGTTGTATACGGAACTTTGTTTAGCAACGAGACTAAGACAGGCACCGTCCGGTACGCGGTAATGATTAAGGGTATTGAGCTTGCGCCATTCGCCTTCACATTTAGTAGTGCTATCCTCGTCGTAAAGGATCAGCCGTCCGCAGGCGCCCGTGCGCCACTCCAAGTCGAGATCATCGCGACTTGGTCTCTGGGAATACGGAGTTGCACGGTAAATCGCGTCTAAACACTTCTCTTTCACCTGACTAATCGTATCACAGTCGAGAACTTTAACGTGAACGTTTTCAGTAGTAGCCTCTAAACCACTAACGAATAATGTCTGTTGCGAGATCGACACGCTAACGGTCATTGCTTTGAAATCTATGGACTGCCTAATGAGCTTTTCCTCGCTTAGGGAATATCGTGCTTCAGAAGTTATCGCGTCTACAGGCCCTTTGTCGACTTGACCTTTCATCGACCTAAACAACAGGTACAGTGGTTCGCCAGCGCACTCACGAAGGAATTTATACAACAGGAAAGTGAACCAAGCACTCAACATTTTCTCGGCGACGCTCTCGGTTCGTCTTAACAACAACTTGGGGTGATTCTTTCCTTCCATACACTTTTCTATTAACTCCGCTAATAATGTCTTTAATACATCAGTACAATACTCCATCTTACTCTGAAGAGTAACCATAATAAGAGAAGCTACATTAACACGATCGCGCATTGAAAAATATCTATTGCTTTCTAAAGTACGAATAAATAATAGAAGGAATGTTTTGTTCATAATTAATTGTCCAAACATTCTGAGACCTTTGTCTTTTCTAATAAGCTCTGGGCGCTCCCATTGCAGGACGGCATGGTCGTCGATGTTAGGGAACAATATCTTCATAGCATACGTACGGTAATCTAAGAAAGGTATACCGCCAGTCACATCTCCAGTCAAATCGGTCATTTCTGTTTGCAACTCTGCAAACGCTTCTTTACATTCAGCCGCTACTCTTAACTCTAGAATATCCATTTGCTCTTGCATATTTTTTAATACCCTAATATTCTCAGTTGATTTTCTCCTATACATAACTAAAAATCCGAAAAATATTATAAGGAGTATACCAGCGCTGACGCCGATACCTATTAAAGCTGGCTTGCCTATGGCGGCTTGGAGGCCAGCCTGTGATGAATAAGATAATTTACCAATCTTGTACGTGAGGGCACGTCCGACTCTGACTACAACTTCGGGTGTATCAACGCCGTCTGGAAGTTCATCTCGCGAAGGCGGACGGCACGTCAATTGATGTCGCGACAACGATGTCACGTTACACAAACTTTCGCCTATATGAACCTCTACATCAAGTTCAGTACAAGCTCTGTCCAGATTTTGACCGTTTATAGTTAAATATTCAGACTTATAATACTTTACGTCTTCGTCGAATTTCTCGTAAAGAGGATCTGGATAGAGTAGGAATGCTTCGCCTCTTTTGCTAGTGAGATTTTGCACACTTTGAACATCGTCCATATTGAAACCGTATTCTAATTCTAAGGGTCGATCCGGATCGAGATTGAGACCAGCACTTTCTATTCCTGGAGATTCACAAATGAGATGCGATTGATAATCAACTCTGTTGCAAGGTGCGATATAAGGCCGGTTATCATGATACACGTATATCTGTGGAAATTGAATTGTATGGAAATTCTGTCCTGTCACTTTGATGTTTATTCCACCGGATGGAATACCCTTGGGTTGTTTTCTTTGCGATGTTAGCGGTGGGCCGGACTCTACGGACGCAACAATGGGATCCTCCATGTATTCAAACTTTTCTCTCTCTAAAGTTCGCATACCGTTATCGAAACGCATTCGCAACGTGCCCATTTTAATTTGATACGAATGACTAGTTCTACAAACGGCTTCCTCGTGCGATACCGACAGTATAGCACACGGCAAGTCGTCTATAAATGCTTGGATGTTACTCCCTGCGTTGAGATATTCACCCGTAATACGTAGTTTAGTACCTCCGGATTGTGGACCGTATTTCGGTTGAATAGAATTGATTTTTGGATTCACAAACGCGTAGTGGTGTTTGGATTCACCACGATAATCCGCGACGCGAACGACCACAGGGCCGTCTCGAGGCACTTCTTCACCCGGACCATCTACGGTACACACGATTTGCTTCGTTTTTACGTAAAGTTCAATTATTGGCTGACATTTGATACCCGCAATAGTAACGCCGTTATAAATATCAGATATATTGCGACCTAAATTAATTCCTTCAATAGTGATATTAGTACCTCCGTCCCAAGGACCTAACTGGGGTCGAAACGAGTGAATCTCTGGGTTAGGGCAAGTCTGGGTACGATTTAACCAAACACTGGGAACACCACACTGTTCTTGAACTTCGCATCGATCCGATCCTTGACACCAACCACACCCAAATTTCTCTGGGAGTGCGAGACACATACCACAATTATCTGCCATATCATTACAACGGTAAATAAGAATATGAGTATTATCCGGATTATCTAAGGGCTTCGATCCTCCCCATATAACAGCGAAGGAAGCAGTAATATTTGGAGCACGCGATGTGTAAGTGAATTCAACGGCTTCACAGTAAATCGTGTCAGCAAGGAGTTGAGCGTTGACATGAGTCACACGCCCCTCTATATTGAATTGACAAACGAACCTTGTCTGAACGATAAATTGACCTATTATGTGAACTTTAACTTTTATAGCTTTCTTTACACCGGATGGAACTAAAATCTCGTTTGTGCCGTCGGACGTCGAATTTATAGTGGGACAGAAGCCGGGCCCTGAGCGATAACTGGGACCGATTCTACTGACACCGGTGACTAGTATATCGTTTCGGCAGTTTTCAGCAGTGTCATGCGTACATCGGTGTCCGTCGACACACCAGTCACAAGGGAAGGAGGAGCTGACGCATTGCGTGCACGAGCTGTACGTATTGCAGTCGAAGAATGTGAAGTTGGTAGCAACGAAATCAGGCCCTTGAGTGGTGCGCACCGACAGTTTGGCTGTAAAGTGATGCTGGCCGGTGGGAATCGAGGGCAGCGTGTCGGTACGCGGAGTGGTACAATTAACGCCATAAGGCTTCCTAGTAGCATTGGTTATAAGAGTACGATCTAAGGCTGTAAATGCACATAAGAATTGTCCATTGAGCGTTGGCAAGTTTTCGATAAGTAAATCTAACGTCCTAGCAGTCGTTCGTTGCAATTGATTTGGTGTTACTTGAGTAATAGTTGTACAACGTCCGCTGCGGTATGAGATCCAATACAGTGGATCTTTAGCTGCGTCTTGACAGTCTGATCGTAAGCTGCACTTATTTTCTAAAGAACACCATCCACAATACGGGTCTTTGGCTCCGAGACATGTTAAGCATGATTTATATACGCTACACTCTTGAACTTTCACTTTAGACACTTTACGTTCAGTCATCACATATAAATGCATAAATTGAGTATCGAAATGCAAGTCTTTGTTGACAGCGGAGCCCTCGTCGACGACGATGTCTCCGTACTCAAACGCGGAGGTGGCGCTCTCGACTACAATCTTCTTGAGGTGGCCCTGTGCGGTACCGGCGAACACAACAGTGTAGTCGCCGGTGGCCGTCGCCGCAACCGCTGTTAGCCTCTTCGAAAATATTGCCACTGGTACTGCTTCCACTGGTTGTTCGCCTCCCAGAGGCGTATTCACATCTAGTCCGCAGAAATCTTCGCTAATTGATTGTAATTTTGTTCCAATACATGCGTGGGACGGCGATATGAAGTCTAGACCTCTGGAACCGTTGCCACTGAAGCAAGTCTTGATGTTTTGCATGAATTTACGTCGGATGGCTTTGAGCGAATAGACACATAGCGCAGATAGATCGGAAGGAGTGTTAGTATTGATTGATTCACTCTGACTGAAAGCAGCGAACAGCACGTCATGTTGAGCAGTTATTCCTAGTTCTCCCGCTAGCACGGATCCGGCTTTACCGACAAACGCTGCTTGCACCAGATTGTATCCATAATTACCACCGCCTTCACCGGTACATGACATCGGGATTTCAGTGTAAGAATAATAATTCTCATCATCATGACAAACTCTGACTAATTTGCTGTAGTATGTGTCAGAGCCTACACCTCTCAACTGGGTCGTCAAAAAGTAACTGAATCCTTCCGAATTGAAACCGTAGACATAATTAATAGGATAGCGTTCGCGAGATAGCGAATTGACAAACATCCTCGTACCAGTCGTAACCGCCGTTCTAGCTATCATAAATAGACGGTCGTCTTCGAGCGAGCGACTGCTCACAGTAGGAACTTCTGAGCGGTAGGGCGAGTTGCCTGTGAAAGTGACGCCTACATACATAACTTGCGTCATCGGAGGATTCGGCGGCCCCGGCGCAATGAACGCCACTGTGGAAGCTGTCGCATTGTTCGCCACCACAGGCTCACGCACTTCGCGCACATCGTGAGAAATATTATTCAAATTTCGTACAGAACACAACCCTTGCAGGACCGAACCACATGTTATTAGGCGGCTGGTCGCGTAGTCAATCACTAGAGCTTTATTCACATTGTCCGTGGGTTTTTTCACATAATTAGAGGGGCAGTCGAAGGTGCAGAGGGCGGAGTCGTTGACGGGGCCCGTGATGATCGACTGTGCGACTTCCAGGTCGGGGGAGAGTTGGTAGATTCTGTTGACAGCGCCGACGTACACCCGGCCAGTGTTGCGATCGACGGCCAGATGATTGAAGAACGAGTAGGGCGCCGTCACAGGGTCGCTGAAGGTGAGGACCACGTCTTGCGAGGCGCGCGCGGCGGCGCACGCGGCCCCCAGGGCCAGCAGCACGCGCCACATGGCGCGGGCGCATGTGGCCGGCACTCTACCGCGCGCGCCGCCGCCCACTCGTCGCACTGCTGCCGCCCGCCCGCCCCTTACATCTGCAACGCGAGACACCCACTGAGGCGCACTGTCCGCGCCCGTGCGCTGGACCGGCCGCTGTCGCCGCTTCGTTCCCATCGCACCGCACCGCTCCGCCGCCTGCTACTCGCCTATGTGCTACTATACAATGGTCCTGTGAAGCCTGTTAACGATTCAACGATGAGGACCTATCGCGTATTTTTTTTTACGATCTTATTTAACCGCGGTGCGCACGAGTACACGTATTGGCTCGGAGAGGTCCAGTGCGGTCGGAGCGAATTCGCGAGCTGTTGCGGGTTGCGGTCACCCATCACCCCAGATAAACGATATCGGTACCAACCTATTTTTACTGCACAAATTACATTGTTTTGGTTACTTTCGATTATACAATAATTCAGTCACGTCAATTTTATCTGTACAATTGCGTGAAATTTCAATTTCGTTTCCAGAATATAGGTAGTTTACATGCAGAAAAATACTTAGCGAGCGTGATCTACTGATAATTAAGCCCTGTTGAGTTCAATCACTCGAGCTCAACTAAGTCATAAGCCGGTGACTAATCAATGAACCAGTTTAAAATAGGTTAGTACCAGGATAGCGCGGGCGACCCCGACGCGGTCAGTGCACTGATATAAGTCACACGCCGACGAAAGCCTCAGCATCATCATAAAGGGGAATAACTAAAATAATAATTTGGCATGCTGTTCGCAACGAGGGAGTGAACGTGGTAGCGTAACGATAAAATAATGAAAAAGAAAAATCGGAGAAACGAAAAACATCGAGAATTCGAAACACCGAGTAATGTATACTCACAGAAAGGCCATTGTGGTGTACGATGCGGGCTTCAAACGTGTATTTTGTTCTATATTGAGATCATAAGCTTGTGAGGTGCACTCTCATAGTGCGGTGACAGCGCTGCGAGCTCGTGGGCGAGACCTGAAATAACAAACGACATGTTAAAGCCCCCTTAGGGCTCAGTACGAGCGACGATTTACGTTCCATTATTTGAACCCTAAAACGTTAAAGCCCATTTGCCATATTTCAGAAGTTTTATTCCAAGATTATTAGCTGTGCTTAACTTAAAGCCAATTAGATAGACGTGATACTATAATGATGTGTCAAAAAAAATTACGTAACGTGATGGATGAGCCCGTTAAGCCGTTATCTTGCAGCTTTTACTTATTGCAAAAGAGCCTGTACTGTTTTTCTGAATTATTTCATTATTATGGATTAGCTAATGAATTGTTTACAAAAACCGAAGTCTTTTGTAAACAATTCATTAGCTAATATAATGATATTTTAATGATGTTTACTCTTTAATGATATTTACTAAAGATAAAAGACTAGACTCTTAACAAACGTTACAGATTATCAAATAAACAGTAACAAACATGATTGAAACCTAGACCGCCGAATCGGTTAGCGCGGCCTTTGTCTTAAGATTTTTTCGTTTATTTCTTCAACTTCAGCATGACGGAAAAACTGACTACAGAAGGACAAATAAATTGAAGAGCAGTATCGTAAAAGTAGAATTTCTTGGCATTGTGACCATTGCATTTGCGACCTTTAAATACGTGTCAATGTTACTCTCGGCCCGAAATGTTTTCGTGCAGCGTGAGTTCAAAGTACTGTTCCAAAATATGCCGAATGTATCCCGTTGTGTTCTCTCATTCAGTCATCCTTGCCACCAAGTGGGTTTCCGTGTCGTCGACCCATCTCAAATGACCTACTCCACTTAGCGTTCTTGGCCACCATGCAGGGATTTGTACAGCATTAACTCGTAACCTATTTCATCACAACGCGTTTGTTGTGGCTTACCATCCGTGCAAGCACTTGTAGATCAGATATTTCGTTTGTCACTAATCTATTTTGGAAGAATATTTCTTTCTTTATCAAGATTAATGGATCTAAGATTTTGTACGTAAATTATTACTTTTGTGTCTTTTAACATAGCATAATCAGCTTACATTCCCACTGTGGGGGTCACAGGCGTCCTCTCTGTAATGTGGGAGTGGGTTGTAATCCACCACGCGAGTCTTCCCACTGTGGGTTCATAGGCATCCTCTGTTATTTGGGAGTGGGCCGTAATCCACCACGCGAGCCAAGTGTAGATTGGTAGATGTCGTTCGTCTTCGACACGCCGGTATCCTCACGTTTTCTTTTACCGTTTTTTGAGACGATTTTTTACGAAATAGGTACTTTATTTCCAATCTTATTCTAACGTTGCGTAATTGTCTTATCGTTATCTATTGAACGAATACGAGAAAGATAATGCGATAGACATAGAAGTTATGTCGAAAACCTTGGTCCTTTTAGCGCTAATATTTTTATAGAACATTCGGTTTCACCTGACTACTTCCGAAGTCACACGGACCAGCCATGAGCTTTTACACTATGAGATCGACTTTGAACCCGTAATAAAGATGCGAATCGAAATGAACTTTCACACAAGGTCTACATTAAAGTATAATTGCCTAACAATTTAGAATGATGAGAAAATAGGATGAGTGCAGTGCTGGTCCAGTGGTAATGGCCCCGACTTACCGAATTGTCATGGGCTGGAACCCAATCACCATTGACTCTCGGTAAAGGACACATATTGATAAAACTGCCCCACTAGCCATATTACTTTTCTATTATCGCTGGCGCTTAGTACAAAATGTAAGGCAATGACATTACCTGTGTAGATGAGTGTCGTGTGACTTTACGCAGGGGTAATGTCATTGCCATACATTTTGTACTAAGCATTAGCGTAAAAGATAATAGAAAAGTAATATAAATATAGAGGGAGCATGCTTTAAAGCCAAAAATTCGATGAGAAATGCATCAACGCACACTAGACTGCATGGCAGATTGTGACTCATTATGACAGAGTAAGCCTGTTTCCCAGCAGTGCGTATGTTTTAAGCTGACTATGTTTATGCTTGGCCTGCAATGGCAGTGGTCGGATTTGTGTATCTAAAAAGGATGGGGAGACATATGCCCAGCAGTGGGACATTTAAGGCTAAATACTAAGATAATGCTTCCCAAGGATCTAGGTCTGGTTGCTATATCAAATTAACCAAAATTAAGTACCTAAATCAAACATTTTCCTATAAATTCATTGCCCAACATGATTTCTTGATATGCATACATTTTTTTCCATGAAAAGAGAATTCTTTGTGGCAAGCATTCTTGAATCAAAGAAAAAGTAAGTTATTACCAGAAACCAAAACTGGTGATACATGAGGAAGCAGGATATCAGCAATTTAAAATTTAAAGTTCTTATAATATCGGACAAATAGTTGCTCCATGAAAAATACTAGTATTCAGCATTCCGTAAGATGGAGCCAATTGTTATTTAGTTGATCAGCCTATAAGTGAAAATAGTTAGGAAGGTATTTCTGAGGATAAGTCCTACAAATTCTGATAAAAAATTACAATGCTGGGATCATTAGTATTACAACGACATCAAAACGGGACAGGAACTCCTATTCCAACCCAATTTATGATGATTTTACTAAAATATAAAAATTAAAATAACCTATAGAACTACCTACTTTTGTGTTTAGCATTCAAAATTCGTAATACCTTATTTATATAAGATAAAATATATAATAATATAAATATATAATATATTTTTAATGCAATAGTGTAAATGTTGCATTGGAATTTGACCTAATCACTGAAAAATATTGAAAGTTATGATTTGAATGTATCTACACAAATAAATTTCATATCAGGTAGATTATTTGGTTACAGGTAATGGTAAGTACCACTAACTAATTTAAATACCCACTAAAAAATTACTTCCAGTTCATAATAAACAAAAAATTATTGATTTTCCTGTTTTAACATACCTACCACACCTACTTAGTTACCTTATTTCAGGTGCATAACTATCATCAATTGAATTTATTGCTTAGCAAACATATTACAAAAAAAAAAAATTGATGGCTTACATTTTAGAAGTTATTACTAAATCTAGTCATAATGTTTAGTGCGTAGAGACCAGTGACCCAGAAGAGATTTTTTTCTAAATCTGAAGACTTGAATGAGTCATAAAACTTCATTCATAAAATTGGGTTCAAAGTTCGAACATATTAATAATTACTAACCATCAAGCATGTTTATTGTTATGGAATGTAAATAATTGCAGATGTACAGCTAATTTTATCTCCCAGAATTTAAACAAGGAGGCCGCAGGGCTTAGATGATGAATAAAACTGATCACGTCATCCAAGAACGTTCGTCGGGCTCAAAAACGGAACTCGCCTTATCGAATAGACAACACTGCGAGTACGGTGCACGACCGAGGACCGCGCGACCGGTCTCGGGCCTACCGTGCCGCAACATTTTGATTACATTCCCTGCCTCCACCCACTCGGTGTAATCAACCACCTACGCGGACAGATGTCACAAAAAACAATCCAATGATAAAAATGTCGATTAAGCGATACCGACTTATATTTCCATCAATAACTATCAACGAAATCCCTTCTGTGAGAGAAAAGAAAGTCAGCCATTACCGCGCACGCGAGTCGATAAACGGAAGCCATAAAGGCCACGCGTTCTTTCTCCACAAATGGTCGGCTGCACCAGAGTAAAGGTAACTTACCTTTTAATAGATTATCTCTTTGCTGGATAAACAACAATCCTTTAGAATCCGGGATAAGGGAACTGCCGTGAGCACTATTGCACCACACACAATATTCTTTGTATATTTTTTTTCACTTAAACGTAAGGAACACTTAACACCACAAGCGACGGTTTAAATCACAACATTATACTTATAAAAATAACTCTGGCGGATATCAAAGCCCGTTACAATGAGTAAAATAGCACGTTTGCTCAGGGAGTCCACGACAAGAGCATCAGTCTTCGTACATCGCCGTGGAATGATTTGGTTTCGCTTTTCGAACGAGTCTAGGCGTGACTGACCCGAGAAAAGCCGAACATAGCCGATTCGAAAACATTAGTAACCATATTTTCCGCTAGAGGCGCTTTTGCCTTTGGCTGCGTTCAAAAGTTGCGAAATTAGAAACTTCTACATCAAATAATTATTTTTATGCATTTATATTAATAAATAAATCGAGCCAAATAATGTTGCATGTTGAACTGATAGTTAACATATGCACTTTGCATTATTACGCAATCACATAAAAATAAAATAAAGGAGCGCAATCAGCAATCACCCAGATACAACAGAAAAAGTTATGGAAATGGTATGGAATTAGTATAAACTATTTGAGGAAAAAATTTAATTACTGTAATTTTTTGGTAGTTTAATGTCAGAAGTCGTAAAATAAATGACAATAACCATAAACTATGTTGTCTAAGGACAATAACCTTGCTTGACTAGATAATTTGAAAAAACTGTTTTTACAAAAAAATAGAACCGACGACGTCCAAAAAAAGTGCAAAATAACTTTAATTTCGGAAGTCGGTGTTCCTGTTTTGTGTCTTCGTTTTTTGTTATTTTGCACTTTTTTCGGACATCGGTTCTATTTTTTTGTAAAAACAGTTTTTTATTTTTCACTTTTTAGTTGTGGTTCCCCATTAAACTGTGTTAACAATTCATAGACATATGATAGCAGCAATCGCGGTTGATTTGCTGTCAATTTTTGAAGAGTTCCGTTGTCTGTCTCCGAAACCCATCATCAGATCTTTTTGAAATTTAAATGGGACCATTTCAGAATAAACCCCTTTTGAACAAAAAAAGAATTTTGCAAATCCGTCAATATATGACGGAGTTATGCCCGTACATACATAAAAAAAAAATACAAACATCCGAATTGATAACCTCCTCCTTTTTCGAAGTCTGTTAAAAACGCTTCAATTTGCTTTTACTGAAACGAGATGTTTATCGTTCGTAAAAAGAAACTTATGGAATCTATACACGATGAGTTCAATTGAATTGAATGGTTCCGCAATCCAACTTCAGCTTCATCGATTATTTTTAATAATCATCGAAATTTCATACAATTTCACTAAATGAATAATCTGGGTAATCAAATCGGAGGGCTATGCCACAGATAATATAATACTAGCGTACAGATGCCTCATCCCATACAAAAAAACGGTACCGCCGTAACTTCGGGTTTTCGACTTGCAAAAGCAACTTTTGTTATTCGTTCGGGCCCGTCTTCTACACCTTGCTAGATGGTGTTAGCAGCGACGGCTTGCAAGTTGAATGAATTTACATAAAGTGTTACCGATATTTTCTCACACAAATTATTATAATTAAATTATAGTATTTTTAACACTTCATAACAGTTTTACTGTTTCAAAATATGTCACTATACAAATTTTAAAGAGGTTGAATGGATAAACCTTGAAACTTCAAACAGCGCCATCTATTGGTACAAGAAATATAAATGCCTAATGTTTCATTCCAATAAACATCTAAATTTGAATTAGGAGCCGATTATTGCACAGTTTTATGCTTGGGGTAGTTTATTAAATAAGAAAATACAGTTTTTACCATTTTTTTTTTTCAAAATATTAATGTTAAATCATCGATTTCATTATGAAATCGATGCAATATTACGCCATCTATTGACATTTATTTGAACTAAATTTTCTTTGTTCGAGATGAGACCCCGTGGATAAGCCAATTTTGGTGCCTTAATTTTATGGCACACTAACACCACCTTGATATATGTTTATAGTACTTTCATACAAACAATAGTTACTACGGCAGCTCAGCGTAGTAAGCCACATCCGTCTCGAGTTATGCGCCCTAATCTATAACGCGTATTTAAAATAATTGTATGTCAAAGGATTTCTATTTTCAATAGTTTGTATTCGTCAAATTTAATGGCGTGTGCGAAGTTAGCTGCGAGTGCAACTGCGCGTAGGTACAGTTAAATGGACAAAAATTTAGGCCATTTAATGATTTTTATAGCTGTGTGAATATTTTTAGCGCTGTATGATACCTACATAACTGTCAGTTTGAAAGTTGGTGATATTAAAAAAAAGTGATAAAGTGATTTGCTATAGCTATAAATATAAAAATGAATCCCTATTTCCTTTGATCACGGCAGAACGCTCGAACGGTTGGTCCGTTTTCGCGAATCTTTTTTTTTGTGTTTGCTATCGTCAGGAGAAGGTTCTTATGAAAGAAAAATTTAAACTTGGCGCGTTTGACAGTTCATAGATAAGACCACAGAGTACTTTTTCCTAAGATAGGACAACGTCTGTCGGGTCAGCTAGTTTCTTATAATTTTTGAGACCCAGAGCGGTATAGTCAAAGAGTATTTAAGCTGCAGTTTGTCAGAATGGTCAGTGCAGTGCACTTGACCACCTTGCTTGCTGTTCTCGCTATCGCCTGTCAAAAATCAAATCGTGTCACAGGCTCCGTTTTACACTTTCCAATTTCAAGGAAGGTAGTTTAGGAACAATCTAACTTGGATGTTGGATGCTAGCAATCACACTAAGCTAAATTGGACTTATAGCTGCTATTACACCTTCCGATTTCCTAAATTAGCTCCCTTGAAATTGGATAGTGTAATTGAGTCTAAGAGTATCTCTTCTCCCAAGGTAGCCCGCGAAATTCAAATTTTCTTACGTTTTTTGCAATTTGCAAGTCAGCGTCAGGTTTCATTTTGGTCAAAATTTGATACGCGGCCGTAGCAAGTATGCATTTATAGAATTATAACCATTAAAATCATCAATACATCTCTGTCAGTTAGAATTGATGCCAAATGTCATGATTTCATGAAATACTTACATTTGGAATCAATTCTATATATACATAATTGCAACGGCCACGAATCAAATTTTGACCAAGTTATAACCAGACACTGATCTGCAAATTGCAAAAAACTTAAGAAAATTTGAATTTCGCGGGCTACCCCGGAGCTTCCATCGTATGATATGTATTCTCTGTCTGTGGTCACAGCAGGGCCCTGGGTGACGTTTGGTATTTGTTAGGTAATTCTTTTATTTACCAATAATTCCAATTTAATTCGAGTTTTTACTGTAAATTTGGGTAATGATACTTAAATTCTGAACTCTTTTAACGCTGGCCATCCTCTCGATCATAAACTACGTTATTTTTCTTTTTTTTTTATTGGAATAAGAAGAATCGGGTTCGTCGAACTGCTTATTTTAGAAATAATTTGACACCTTTTCAGAAAAAAGCTGGAGTTTACCTCAAAATCATGGCCCTCAATTTGAAATTTACTACTTCAATGTTAATAAAGTCGTCAAGGAATCTAAGATGCATCATCAAATCTATAGAGAGAGCAAGTTTCTCGACTTCAAGCGCATTAGCGGTAAGTTGCGTAATCTGATTTTTTCCAAAGTGCAAAGATCTTAAGTTGTATATAAAAGGATCGTGCTGAGGTGAAACTATGTTCAAAGAATAACAACAGTTGATTTCCTGAACTTATATTAGACAGAATACAGTCCGGCTACATTATCAAGATTCCTTTGATCTATTAATATGACGTCCCTCCGACTAAAATGTGTACCGCCTTTGCATCAGACTCTTAGCGCTTGCTTGGCTCTCGCTGTCATTGGTTTTGAGGTCTACAATTAAGGCCTACGCAGACCGGGACGGAATGGCAAAGGATTTTAATATTTGCCAAAGGACATTCAAAAATCCCGGTTTGTATCAACTTGAGAACCTTCTGTTTTTTTTTTTTGTGGGAAATTAAATTGTAACTGAATTGTGGACTAATATTAGTCATGGTTTGAAAAACTGAAGTGTGCATTGTAATGTTACAGCGAAAAGAACGGGATACAATGGGAGAGCTAGAAGTTAAAGATGACAGGTTCTATGGATCCCAGACGCTCAGGTCTGTCATGAACTTCCCCATTGGAGGCATTGAAGAACGAATGCCAGTGAGTTGGTATTACATTCAACACAGAGTTATATAGATCTTCAAATTGGTGATGAAAGAGGTAGCTATGATTGGGAAGTATGTGAAGTGAATTCATGCAGTGTCTGATCATCTGCTGGCAAGTTGTTTTTGGTCGTCCCAGTTTTCTAGTTGATAAAGTTAATGCATGCAACCTTTATTAAAATCCCAGTATGCAAACTTCTTGAGTGCAATGTGCATCACCATAGTTTAATGTCTGGAAGTAATGTCAATCTTGTTAAAGTCAACCGACCACAAGACGTATGGCGATGTGCCACCGGGTACATGGTGAACATCCCATCCACATGCACTAAACGTTTTAGAAACACATTCATTGTGCGTACAGCTAGGGAGTGGCATTCACTGCCGGAGTTTATTTCCTGATAGCTACAACCTGGGAGTCTTAAAGTCAAGAGTGAATAGGTTACTTCTAGGCAAGCGTGCTCCGTCTTCGACCACATCATCGCTTACCATCAGGTGAGATAGTGTTCAAATGCGTGCCTATCAACAGTAAAAAAAAAAGTAAAGAAAATAAAAAAGATACTGAATTTGAGATCACTTTTATTTTCAGCTATAATGTTTTAAATCAAGACTAAACAACTTGTAATACTAGTCCTGTCTTGTGGGTGTAAAAGGGTCATTTGTCCTACATTGAAGGCCTTACCTGTTTCTATTGATAATGGCTGATACAACATCGGACTTCAGGAAAATGTACTGAGACGCTTTTTGCCATAATATTTTTTTAGATGTTGAATATGGGCCAAAACTCAGCAGGCCATTACAGAAATGACAACAGAAGCAAGTGTTTTGTTGAAAACCAGCATTACCAAGACAAATATATTGTATTCTGTAGTTTTGGTGGCCTCTCCAGATCTTGAGCTATGTGCTATGTGTATGTGGTGGTTCTATGAGTTTGCTCCTAAATTCAGTATTCATGTGAAATAACTTGAAATGCATAGTAAAATTAAATAATATATTTTTTTATAGATTCAAGTCATTATAGCCATGGGTATATTAAAGAAAGCTGCTGCTAAAGTCAACATGGAGTTTGGCCTAGACCAGAAAATCGGTGAGAAAATATTGATACCTATTCTTTACGATTGGTCAGAAAAAATATAGATCAAATATTAGATGTATGATTATATTAGTGTGGCTATCGGTTGAAGAGAGGTGGTCAGGTTATATCTCACCTCCTTTACATGGATGACTTGAAACTTTTTGCCCCCAACAATCTGCAACTGATGGAGCTACTGAAGGTAACTGAAACCTTCAGTAGTGCCATCAGGATGGAGTTTGGTGTATAAATGTGCGGTCATGCATATAAAGCGAGGGGAGATTGTGGAATCCGTCACTCAACTCTCGGATTCCATAAACCTGAGATCCCTCTCTCCAACCGAAACCTGTAAGTATTTGGGTATGTCGGAAGCGCTAGGTATCAATGTTACTGACATGAAGCAATCGTTGAAGGAGCGCTTCTTTGGCCGCCTGAAGAAGGTATTTAATAGCCTTCTTTCGGGCGGAAACAAGGTGCGCGCCTTCAACGGTTGGGTCATGCCGGTATTGATGTACTCTTTCGGCGTACTCAAATGGACTCAAACAGAACTTGACGCCCTGGATAGGCGTGTCCGTACACTGCTGACTGCATTTCGAATGCATCACCCACGTTCGTCGGTGATGAGACTGTATATCCCGCGGAAGTGTGGAGGCCGAGGCTTTTTAAATGCTAAGACCCTCCACAACCGCGAGGTATGCCGTCTAAGGGAATATTTCCTAGCTGCTGACGTGGGTATGCATCGAGATGTAGTGGCGGTGGACAAGAGCCTTACTCCACTCTCCTTGGCTAATGAGAACTGGCGCAAACCTCTAGTGCATGACACTAACGATCGCAGAGAAGTATGGCAGAGTAAGGCACTTCACGAACGCTTTTTCCGGGCCCTACATGGGCCCGATGTAGACCAACTAGCGTCCGTAGCCTGGCTGCGTGTCGGTGACCTCTTTGGGGAAACCGAAGGTTTTGTCTGTGCAATTATGGACGAAGTTATCATGACGAAAAATTACCGGAGATTTATTGTGAAGGACGGCATGTCATCGTCCGGGAGAATCAGTCCGCCACATAATCTCTGGTGGTTCTCGTCTAGCTAACGGTGAGTACTTGCATAGGCACAACCTCGTAGCCAGGATTATCCATCAGCAAATTGCTCTGAAATAGTCTCTTGTGGAATCGGAAGTGCCGTACTACAGATATGCGCCCGACCCAGTTCTCGATAACGGTCATATCTCATTGTACTGGGATCGGTCCGTCATCACTGACAGGACTATTGTAGCCAATAAGCCTGATATAGTGGTGGTGGACCGAATCGAGAGGCGTGCAATGATTGTTGACATTACCGTCCCACATGACGAGAACCTCGTGAAAGCCGAGAAAGATAAACAAATCAAGTATATTCACTGGAGCCCTGACCGCCGGTAACTTGGACCCTGTTCCCGATACCGGTGGGATACTATTTTTTATATTTTTAAATGTTTTTTTTTTATATATTTCCTATTGAAATATTTAAAAATATAATTATACGTTTACAGAGAAATAAACATAATAATATAATAATAATAAGTTTATTTCACTTTATTTTTCACAGTCTTACAAGAAATTTCCAGGCTATATTTTCACAATACAAAATAATTAAACATCTGTAGCCGAACTAGGCAAAAGCCTGAATTTCAGCTATCAGTGCCCCTAGCCATTGAGCAGAATTGCTATTTAACATATAATCTTAATTTTAAAATAAAAACAAAATCAATGAACTAAAAAGTAAGTCACAAAATCATTAAAGCTAAATTATAAAACATTAAAAATACATAATAAAACCATTCATTCGGAACAATAAAACATTAAATTAATATCTAAAAATAATAACATGATTACAATTAATTCATTAATAAAAAATCACCAGAATGAAATTGAAATAAATAAACAAAGTCAGTGAAGTATTTAAAATTAAATCTTAGGAGTTTTACTAAAATCGAAAGTATCCATAAATCAATTAAAAATAATATCAATAAAACAGAATCCTTGACTTAAATTTACAAAAACATCACAATAGTTTTTAAAATGAAATTATTAGAAACAAAATAATAAATCATCATCCTAACACAGTACAAGCAGAAACTCCCAAAAAAAAAAAAAAAAAATTCAATCTGAATAGTGTTTATGAGTTTGAGTGTCCTCTCTATGTGTGAAATGAGTACGTGTGTGAATGAGTATGAGAGGGTGTGTGACTGTGATAAGCAAACAATCACTCTGGTATATGTAGTAGCAATTCAGTGTCTTCATAAGAGAGTTTAAGCAAGTATTCAGTCACCTCTTTCTTACATTGTATTTTAGTCAAGGGGTAGATGTTTATACCTCTGTTTATCTTATTGTAGATGAAAGGTCCAAAAAGTCAGTAAATTTTGTGCTGAATCTAGTGTTAGTAATATTTTTCCTGACACAAACCCTATCTTTTCTTCGGCCCACTTGGTTTAGCGGATTGTAGATCTGTTTACTATGTTGTAGGAGAGTAACATTCAGTATATATAATTGCCTGACGGTCAGGACCTCACAGTTCTTGTACAGTTGAGCAGTCGGGAAAAAAATACGTTTAAAAGTACTAACTTTGAGTACTGCACGTTGGGCGATCTCAAGGCTCTTTAATGCTGTTCTAGAGGAACCACCCCATGAAGAAATACAGTATGTCAAAAGCGACTGACAGAGAGCATAATATATTTGCTTCAGTAGTTTTTAAATACAAAAATTAATTTACGAATCCTTCCACTTAAAACTTTTATGTGTTCTTTGAAATTAAGACAACTGTCAATTGTTACACCTAGATATTTAATCGTCTGCACACGCTCTAGTGATGAGCATGAGCAGTTTGATTTTGATTGACACTCTTGTGAGACGATTTCCTGGGTACTAGATACTCCACTTGCATTCCTAATTCCAAAACAGATATATTTCGTTTTATCTACATTTAACGTTAGAATGTTTCTCCGTAACAACTCTCCAACCGTGTCAATTCCAAGCTGAGCAGCGCCGAAGGCCTCTTCCCAGGTATCGGCAGCAAAACAGAGGGCAGTATCATCTGCGAATGAGATTATTTCGCCTTGGGATAGTTTAAGAATTGTGAGATGGTTGATATATACCAGAAATAAGGTGGGCCCCAAGATGCTGCCTTGCGGCACTCCATGTGTAATTAGGAGGTCTTTGCTCTTATGACCATCAACACGAACACATTGGGATCGCCCTGTTAGATAGCTTTTGAAAAGTTTGTGCTGCGTACCTCTAATTCCCAACTTTTCCAGTTTGTCCAGAAGGATGGAAACAGAAATCGTATCAAACGCCTTTGCCAGGTCGAGGAAGATAATGAGACATTTTTTTCTTTTATCTAGGTTTGAGCTAATGTAGTTTGTCAATTTGTTGACAGCTTGCTCAGTTGACTTACCCTGCCGAAAACCGTATTGATTAGGTGACATCAATTTATTTTTTTCCAAATAGTCTACTAATCTTAGGTTAATAATTTTTTCAAGTATCTTCGATATAGCCGGCAAAATAGATATCGGCCTATAATTATTGATACGACTTCTGTCACCATCCTTATAAATGGGGCAAATCTCGGCCTTCTTCAGAGATTCGGGGAACACACCCGTCTGAAGGCAATTATTAAATATTTTAGTAATAGGTGGTACAATAATGTTTTTATAAGTTTTTAAAAAATCACTGCTAATATTGTCACACCCACTGGCACAGTTTGACTTTAAGCCATGGATAAGGCGTTCAACCTCTGCTTCAGCAGTATCCATTAAAACGAATGAATTGAGTGCATCTGCGTCAGTACTTGTAATTTGAGAGTTGCCGGGAAAAGTTTGCATATTTTTCTTGTGAATTTTATCTGCTAGTGATGTTCCAACATTAACAAAATAATTATTAACTTCATTGAGTGATTTCTCAGAAGTCGTTGAAATACTTAGTAGTTCTTTAGGAGAAATTGATTTTTTAGACGTGTTAGTAATGTCTTTGATTGCTTTCCACAGTCTTTTACTATCTCCTTTAGCTGCTTGCAGATGCTCTCTCTCATATTCTCTCTTTACTTTCCTTATAATGGTAGTGCAGAAGTTTCTGTATCGACTGTACGTAATTTTTAAAATATCGTTTTGTGGATCCCGTTTCAATTTTTGATGGAGCTTATCCCTATGTGCAACATATCCTATATCCACAACGCAGCAATCCTTGTGTCATCCAAGGTTTTATTATCTTGTGACGTTTAGGTATCGTTATTTCTTTTGTGTTGTTAAGAATTGCTTGTTGTATAGATTGCGTGAAGTAGTTTAGGGAGGCATTTGGATCTGCTAAATCATCAACTGGACTGAAATCAGTTTCCGACAGATCTTGCAGCAGACCATCTTTATCAGTTTTTATTATTCTAGAAAAAGCATTGTGTCGGGTTTTCTTCAAATTAATGTTTAATAAAACGGGGTAGTGATCTGTTAAAGTAGTGTGAGGTACAATAGTGGTCGAAGGGCAATTGTTTTTCACCAGTGCATGATCCAGGCAGGTGTTACTACTACCACGAGTAACTAAAGTATGAGCCGGTAATAGGCCATGTGTAGCTGCTAAATTTAGATAGCGTTCCCCATTTTGGTTTATTTTTACCGGGTTAATATCCATATTGACGTCTCCCATCACTATGATATGTTCGAAGGCGGAAAGTTTGTGTAGTACACTATCCAATGATGAAAGAAATTGATTGATGTTTCTAATGGATGGCGATCGATAAATAGCAAGTATGGCAATACGGTTATCAATTACAATAATTAAACTATTGCAATCTTGCATGGCTGGTTCCTCAACAATTACCCTAAGATTTTCGTCGTAGTAAATTACTACACCATCGTTTTGGTTAGTGTTTATTTTAGACGCTATATAACAATATCCCGGAACATTCTGTATTACCGTTGTATTAGAGAGCCAGCATTCTGTCAAAATGACAACGTCACAATTGACTTTCAATCTCTTTAACAAAATGTGTAACTCTGGCATATTGCAGTTTATGCTGCGTATGTTTTGTGTAAGAATAAGTAGATCCGTTTCCGACGAAGTTAATATTTTATGACAGTCCTCAATAGAAGCCACTCGTGATTTAGATACAGAAACTTGATCAATATTTTCTGTTAACTCTATTATATCATTGAATGTAGATTACGAAGTCTATATTTGGCCATGAAATGTAGTCAAGGTTTACGAACAAAAGGCGGATAGTATTACAGCAATTACGAGATTTATAGCAACTGAGTGAGAGAGAGCATGTTTAGTTTGTCAAGATGATATATGTGTGTGTTATATATGTAAATTATGCGATATTTATTTATTATGAAAATCATTGTGAATTTAGAAGAACAGAAATAAAAAAATATGTATTTCATTATTTGCCAATAAATTAAAAGAAAAAAAATACAGAGACCAGGCAAGATATAGAATACATTAATTCATAATGTGTGTTATATAATTTCTCATTGAATGCATTGGTTTTAAAAATAAATCAAAATAAAATAATAAATTTGTTATTAAAATTAAATCGAAATAAATTAATAAAGTTGGAAAAAAATATTTTTTTAACAAAATTAAACTGATAATCATATCGAGGTCAAAAAAGACAAACAATTTTAATTCATTTATGATTTGGGAAAAAACAAGCGCAAATATAGTTGCGTAAAATTTATAATAAATAAATATTGTATGAAAGGAATTTTTATATTGACAAGCATGCAACAAGGCGGGTAACATGTTGGCTGTATGTGAGGCATGTTGGTGTAACATGTTGGCTCGTAGGTTTGCGCGCTGTAGCAGGGCAGTCAAAATAACACTTTTTAAAGCTTATTGCCAAGTGTTTTACACGTGCAGCCTGTGGACCAACTATACTCAGAGGGCTATCAGCGCCCTACGGGTCCAATATAATAACGGGTTCAGGATGTTGATGGGGTTGCCCCGTTTCTGCAGTGCATCAGGTATGTTTGCACAAGCACACGTTGATGGCTTCCATGCCACCGTCAGAAAGAAATCTGCCTCCTTGCTCTGCAGAGTGCGGGGGAGCTCCAACTCCATCCTGAAGACCATAGCGGGGAGGTACGAGTCTCCTTTATTAGGTGATGTTGTTCGAAGATGTATTTTGAACAACAGCCTTGTTTCCAAATAGATAATAAGTTTACTAACATAGGTATAAGTTATCTTTCTTTTTGTTTACTAACCCATATGGATGTTTCTTGTCCGAAATAAAGATTATTTTATTTATTTATTTAAAAAAATGGGTAAGAAAAATAAAAAATATTAAAAAATTTTGATGATTAAAAACATGCATTAAAATGTCCTTAAAAAAATAGTGACATTTTGACAAAACATAGTCATGTAGCAATTCTTAGCTTTTCCAGGTCAGCATCCGTGTTTATTCGTATATGTGCAGATCCTTCTGTATTTTTGAGATATACGATCCCATTTGCCGTCCAACAGAAATTTATTGAATTTTTTTGGTTTGGATTTATTGAAGATCTTAATTGCCTTCAAGACTTTATCCTTCAGCAGTACCGTCGTTAGGTCCACAATAACCGGATTTGAGGAGTCTTTTGACTTAATCCTGTAAATATCCTTTACTGTCGAGCAATCAATGTCAACATTCAAGGTCCTTCCCAACTGCATAATTTCGCTACACAATGTCTCCTTAGACTCGCCTATTTGTTTAGGTATATTTCGGATTTCGATACCGCTACCACGGGATTTTCTTTCCAATGTTTCCAGTTTCTCTTGCAATTCCCTGATCAAAACCCTGTCAGCTTTTCTTTCTTTCTCAAGCGAAATAATTTTATCTAAAAATTCATCATGTTTCATAGACATAACTTCCATACTACATTTTAATTCCTTAAAATGAATTTCTTGTTCTTTTGAGAATAAGGTAAACATTTCCCTAATTAGTGCCGCAATATCAGCATTTTCACTAACGTGCTCGTTAAATTTTCGTTTTTTGAGCGACTTGTTACGTTCAGTGATATTCGATGCGAGCGATTTCAAATCAAACTCGGTATCACAGAGGTTTATACGGATAGGTCCGCATTTTTTTTGCCAATTCCTCCTTTGCATCTGCGGAGAGAATTGCAGAGCTATTGGGGTTCTCGGGATCAGCGACTGGCGTAGATGAAGTTGTTGGGGGAGGAGAGCGGTTTATTGGCATGGTAGCAAAGTGAAAAATATTCCCGCTCAGGAACAAAGAAAAAGAAAAATATATATATATAAACAAGTAGTATCGCACTGACTTGGTTTTGAACCGGCGACACTCCGGTTGTAGGTAGCACTTTACGCCCCGAGACCAAACGTGCTACGTATAGATTAGTCCAAACTAGCTATAATGAGTGGTCAAACTTTAAGCTTGCATTCAATTAGTGGTTTACCTTTCCGATTTTTGAGGGTCACAGTACGCAGGTCGGGTCTAGGTACCCAACAAAGACTTTTTTGTAACCACTTTTTCAAATTGAATTCACTCACTGATCTTTTTATAGATTCTCGATTGTTTTTGTTTTGACTCAGTTCACTCGGTCACTTGATTCTTAACCAAACACTATAGTAATCAGGGCTTTTTGCGTGTATTACACAATTTAAATGATTTAAAAATGAGGAGCGTTACGATAACGTCTACTCGCGGCAACAACTCAGCGGGGGGAAAAAGTCTAAGGATTCGTTCCAATAATCGTCTAAATTTGAATTACAAGCCAATTATTCCAAAATGTAATGATTAGGGCAGTTTATTAAATAAGAAAATACAGTTTTTACCATATTTATTTTTAAAATATTAATATTACTTAAACTTCAATAAAAAATCCATGCATATTACGCCATCTATTGAGATGTATTAGAACTAAATTTTCTTTGTTCGAGATGAGACCCCGTAACGTCGTCAAAAAAAGGTCAAACAAAGGTTTCGAAAAGTTATCTAGTACTACAATTATACAAATTTCCATAAATATGTTCCAGCTAAAGCCATAATGGCAGCGTGTGATGATGTCATCAGTGGCAAGCTGTACAAGGAAGGTCACTTCCCCCTTGTCATCTGGCAGACTGGATCTGGCACACAGTCCAACATGAACACCAACGAGGTACTTCATTATTTAATTTTTGTTACTTTTTAATGGGCATGTAGAAAGTCTGAAGTACGGTTATGAGAGAGTGCATGGTGGTTGGGGGTACGGAGACCGTAATACTGATGGCGAGACATTGCTGCAAGCTGCTTCGGTTTTTGACCTGGCAATAACTAACACCTGGTTCGAAAAGAAAGACGAACACCTGATCACTTACAAAAGTGGCCAGCACGCGACCCAAATTGACTTTTTCTAGGTGAGACGTAACAGTATCAAAACAGTCAAAAACTGTAAAGTGTTGCCAGGCGAAGGCTTAGTCTCTCAACACAGGCTCATAATTATGGACGTAATAGTCAGTGTCTCGTCCAGTAGGAACAAAGAACAGCCTCCACCCAAAATCAGATGGCGTATGATAGAAAATGAGGAGTGTGCAAGTATGTTTGAGTCAAGTGGTAGATAAAATGATAGAAATGAAGGATATGGAAGGAAAATCTGTGGATGAATGTTGGAAAGAGATGGCGGATTGTATAAGGCGAGTTGCAAAAGATGTGTTTGGAGAATCGCAAGGTAAAGGTATGATAGAAAAGGATACATGGTGGTGGAATGAAGATGTGCAAAAGATGCTAAAAGAAAAGAAAATTTCGTTTAAAGTAGGGCAGAATGTAGAAACCGGAAATGATAATTTGAAAGAAGAGAAAAAGAAAATTTATAAAGAATGGAAGAGAAAGGCAAAAAAGGCGGTTGCAGTTTCCAGGGCTAAGGCGCAGGAAAAGTTATATGATTTACTGGACAGCCCTAGAGGCCAGAAGGAGCTCTACCGGATTACAAAATTAAGAGAAAGGAGAGCGAGGGATATAATGCACATAAAATGTATGACGAAATAAAAGAGCGATGGAAGGTTTATTTTGAAAAGTTTATGAACGAAGAGAATGAATGGAATGGTGTGCTCAAAGAGGTACAAGTAAATATGGGTTTGGTGAGAGAAATTAGCATGGATGAAGTAAGAAAGGCAGTTCAATGTATGAAAAATGGAAAGGCCATGGGCCCTGATGACATACCAGTAGAAGTATAGAAGTGTTTAAAAGAGGATGGATGTATGTGGCTGACTTTATTCTTTAATAAGTTGTTGTATGAAGAAGTGATCCCACAAGAATGGTGCAATAGTTTGCTAGTGCCCATCTTTAAGAATAGGGGATTTACAGGACTGCAACAACTATCGAGGGATAAAGCTCATGTCGCATACTATGAAAGTATGGGAGAAAGTGATAGAGAAATGATTGCGAGAGGAGAGTGAGATTACCCCGAACCAGTTTGGGTTTATGCCAGGTCGAGGGACAATGGACGCCACCTTCGCTCTCCGTCAATTGTGCGAGAAGTACAGACGTGTGCACAAGAACTTGCACATGGTGTTCATTGATCTTGAGAAAGCGTATGATAGGGTACCTCGGGATGTGTTGTGGTGGGCCTTGAAAGAGAAAGGTTTGCCTGGGAAGTAGGTATGTTGAGTTGATTCGTGCTATGTACAGACAATCTAGTACCTACGTCCGGTCGGCTGCTGGCAACACCGATGAGTTCAGTGTGGCTGTAGGCTTACATCAAGGGTCGGCTTTAAGTCCTTACCTCTTCCTGTTGATTATGGACGCTCTTACGTCGGAAATACAGGAAGAGGCACCCTGGTGCATGCTGTTTGCCGACGACATTGTTCTGGTCGGTGAAGATGGACCTGAGATCCAGAGCAGATTGGAGAAATGGCAACAGAAGCTGGAGAAAGTTGGCTTGAAAATCAGCAGAACCAAAACTGAATACATGTTCTACGATTTCGGCGGTCTCTCCAGTTCTAAAGCTGTAGTGCTAGATGGCGCGCTTCTCCCAGTCTGCTCCGATTTTCGGTATCTCGGTTCACTCGTGCAAAGCGATGGCGAAATAGATCGGACTGTTAAGCACAGAATTAACACTGGATGGATGAAATGGCGGCAGGTCACCGGGACAATCTGTGCCTCACGTATTCCCCTAAAACTTAAGGGGAAGATTTATAAAACAATGGCCAGACCTGCTGTCTTGTATGGTTCAGAATGTTGGGCCACAAAAGGGATGAATGAAAAGCAATATATAGGATAAGAGTAGGGGAAGGCCAAAGAAACGATGGTTGGACTGTGTGAAAGAGGATATGGGTAAAAAGGGGGTGACTACAGAGATGACGATTAATAGAGGAGTATGGAAGAAAAAGACATGTTGCGCCGACCCCAAATAAATTGGGATAAGGGCAGGAGAATGATGATACTTTAATAGAATTGTTAAAAACCAATCACGATTGTTAAAGTGGTGGTGGGGACATCTCGCTATATCTGTTGCACGCGTGTAACCTAGTGGTGGTGAATTCAGGCGTCAGTTGTGCATCCCTTTTAGGCTTCCGTACCCAAAGGGTTGCCAAATTGACCATTACTAAGCCTCCGCTAGCCGTCCGCCCGTCTGACAGCGGGCTGTATCTCATGATCCGTAATAGGTAGACAGTTGAAATTTTCACAGAATGTGTGTTTCTGTTGCTGCTATAACAACTAATAATAAAAATAACGTTTTGTTTTGGGTTTGTGTTGCTCGATCTTAATAATGGCAACAAGTAGACGGTGTCCGTTTCGACGGCGCGGCCACGGCGATATTTTAAAAAACAAACTGCTAAGATTTTGTAAATATTTGTAAAAGTTGAATCCCAAAATTTGTCAAATTTATGGTTAAAAAGTTAGAAGAGTTTGAACGTGGCCGCGCCATTGAAACGCGGAGAACCGCGCGGCCACGGAGATCTTTAAAACTAAGCGTTGCAGAGACCTGAAATTTAGGTAAATAACGGATTGAATATGTAAAAAAATTGTAAAAATATAGAAAAAAGTCCTAGGTTTATATTTCAGGAGCTGTAAGACTAAAACCGCATGGCCGCGTCATTGAAACGGTGGAAAACACGTTGTTGCCAATATTTCGCCGAAAATGCATTGCAGAGATCTGAAGTTTTTTGTAAAACCTAGATTTGAATTTGTAAAAATACATATAAAATCCTAGGTTTATAATTCAAGAGCTGTAGTACGGTATCGCGTAGAAATAAGTTGTGATTATCTATCGAAAAAGCAAGCATTATTGAGATCTTTTTTTGTAAACAGCATAAGTACATAATACTGATAATATGCAAAAACTTTTTTTTTTAATTTAACACTTTTAATACGTTTTGAATGTTTTGATAGGGGTGACCATGGCTTATTGTTTACAGAAAATTTTCCACCTATTGTATTAGAAATTATATCTATGGATTCTAAATTAAATTAAAATGAAACGATAAGATACAAAAACATGTTTATTTCTTTAAAATGCTCCTGAAATATAATAAACCTAAGATTTTTTGCTGTATTTATTAAAATTTTGACATTCAAATCGGGGTTTTACAAAAAACTTGATGTTTGCGACGCTTTTTCAGCGAGATATGGCGATAACGTGTTTTTCACCGTTTCAATGGCGCGGTCACGGGGTTTTAGTCTTGCAGCTCCTAAAATATAAACCTATGATTTTTTTGTGAATTTTTACAAATTTTGACTAATTTAAATCTAGGTTTTACAAAAAACTTCAGGCCGCTACGATGCTTTTTCAGCGAGATATCGGCGATAACGTGTCCTTCACTGTTTAAATGGCGCGGCCACGTTCAAACCCTTATAACTTTTAACCGGTTTTAGGAATCAACTTTTAAATTTTTTTTACAAAATCTTGGCATTAGTTTTTTTTTGGAACGAAGTTCCTTATCGCGCGTTGTGAAAGGGGGGCTAGACGGAAAAAATTCTTACGAAAAAAGTTGTCACGACACTTTTTGCTATAGTAAGCTATTGTAAGCTGTGCGGCGTCGCATGTTTCTCTGTCTGTCTCTCTCTCTCTCTTATAGAAAGCAAGCCAGATATTTTCATTTCTATTTCGCATTGAACAGTGATTAATTATTTATTATTAATTATGCTGAGCTGAGCTGAGCTGAGCTGATCTGAGCTGAGCTGATCTGAGCTGAGCTGATCTGAGCTGAGCTGATCTGAGCTGAGCTGAGCTGAGTTGCGATGAGATGAGATGAGATGATGAAGTATAACTTCTTACGTGCGTGCGTGTGTGCGTAGTTAATAATAAAAAAAATATTATAAATTAAAAAAAAAAAAATTATATTACAATTCCTTCACTAATTAATCGAAAGGAACTTCGTTCCATCCGGGTGTCCCTTGACACCTCTCAAGTTTTTTTTTTTAATTATCGGCGTGGCCGCGCCGTCGAAACGGACACAGTAAACGCGTATAATCTTGTACGATGGTACGGAACGCTTCCTGCGCGAGTCCGACTCGCACTTGGCCGGTTTTTGTTTTGTTAGTTGACTGTTTCCCATTTCACCAGACGTGTGTTATTTAAATAGGTACTTGCTATGGCCACAATGGGTCCTTTTAATGTCCCCACTGCTGGGGCACAGGCCTCCTCTCTGTGAGAGGGTGTGGCCCGTAATCCACCACGCGGGCCCAATGCGGGTTGGTGAATGTCACATGTCTTCGAAGTTTTGGTTCTAGGACATGACGGTTTCCTCACGATGTTTTCCTTCACCGTTTTGAGAGCAGCGGTGATGAAATAACTTACACAAAGTAAAGCGCCTGCCAGGGGCCCAATTCTGTAACTTTGAGTTAAGCAACACGCCATCGACACTCTATCGACACACAACAGACATTATTTTGCCACTGTTGTAAATTTGGTTTTCTGCAAAAACTTCGAAATGCTATTGACATATTAGTAGACCAGACTACCAATTATTACAATAGTCTAATTAAGGCTTTTCAATGGCACTACAGTGGCAAGTCAATGACCATAAATAATTTGTAGAATACCAAATGTCAATGACTATTCTATTGAGACACCACTGACACACTACCGACACACTATTGACAAGTTAGTTATTTTACAGAATTGGGCCCCTGGGTTTGAACTCACGACCTACAACTTGTAAGTCGCGGCTGTTACCACTGGGCCACCACTGCAACTTAGATATGGATTTTAATTAGGCAACCTATTTGTGCATATACTTAATACGCATTTTTTTAATTTGTGAGCCATTACTTATGGCAAAACATGTATACCTTTGTTCTAAACATAACATCTTGCAATACAAACTCCCATTTGTATATACTGCACACTATCTTTTATAGAATATTTCTTAAAATGATTTGGAACATGTCACCCTCCCAGAGGACACGGTGGAGCATACGGTGGAGGTTTGCCCCGCTTGGGCAGAGCACCGCCGTGTCCTCGTGGATGCGATAGGCGGCAGCGACATCTCGCGCCCGGCCCTGGTTCCAGGCCATAGTGCGGAGCGAGAGGGAATGGGAAGCCGTCTCCTCCTTCTGCGAAGCAGTAATGCTCGCGAAGAGGGAGGTGGCATGGGTGAGGGAGACTCAACAACGGAGTCGCCCTCACGCCCTCAGCAGCAGCCGCCGCAGGAGACGCCAGGGGCTTCCGGCGTCGCGAGTCGATCTCCGGCCGCCGTAGACCCGGGTCTGCGGACGGCGAGTAGTGGGTAACTCGCCGTCCGATCAGCACCAGGCCCGTGAGTCGACGGCGCGTAGTGTTCCACGCGCGCCGAACAAGAGTTGTCAGCAAACATGACGGGGCTCGTCATGGCCGATGCCTTCCCGGGGGTTGAGGGTAAATTCGAAAGAGTTACCTCGCCCCTGGGCATTTAGGGCAGGGAGGAACAGGGGTGGGTTTTAGTCAGTAAGCGTCTGACACGCCCTTCCGCTCCACCCTAGAGCGGGAGAAGTCAGATGATTTCCCACCGCCCCAAAAAAAAAAATGTCACCCTATCCATGTTATATAAGTGCAGCACGTTTTGTTCTATTCCGTCACACTGACTTCTATAACTGACTTCCTTCTCTTTGATATACCTAATGCAATATATCAAAGCACTATCCATCTAATCAAAAAAAAAACAACCGACTTCCAAAAAAAAATACACTAAAAATTTATAAATAACTTTAATTTCGGAAGTCGGTGTTTGTATTTTTACATCTTCGTTATTTGACACCGACTTCCGAAATTAAAGTTATTTATAAATTTTTAGTGTATTTTTTTTTTTGGAAGTCGGTTGTTTTTTTTGTAAAAAAGTTTTTTATTTTTCACTTTTTAGTTGTTATACCCCAGAACTAAAAACCTTAATATAATGGAACGTGGAATTTAAACATTTGGAGAACACCAAAACGTCATCGAGGTACACGTATTTTCCGTTTTTGTTCAGTTTCTCAAAAAGCGCTGAAGCAATTTCGATAAAATTTATATGGGACCACCTCGGGAGTATATTCTTTCAGATGAAAAAAGAATTTTGAAAATTGGTTCACAACTGACGGAGAAATCGGGTAACATACATACAAAAAAAAAAAACATAGACGAATTGAGAACCTCCTCTTTTTGGAAGTCGGTTAAAAAAGAGGAGGTTCTCAATTCGTCTGTATGGTTTTTTTTTTATTTTTGTTACGCGATATCTCCGCCATTTGTGAATCGATTTTGATGATTCTTTTTTTGTTTGGTAGGTCGTACTTCAGAGGTGGTCCCATATAAATTTAATCGAAATCGATTCAGCATTTTTTTTTAAATCAACATAAACAAAAAATATGTATACACAAATGACGTTTTGGTTGTCTACAAATGTTCAAATTCCATGTTATCCATTCGGGCATAACTTATATTTACTTTTACTTCTGGTGTACAACAACAATAATAAAAAATAAACTAAAAAGTGAAAATAAAAAACCTTTTTTCTAAAACTACAACAGACTTCTAAAATTTGCAAAATAACTTAAATTTCGGAAGTCGGTGTCAAATAACGAAGAAACAAAAAAAAAATGTATCCGAAATTAAAGTTATTTTGCAAATTTTAGAAGTCGGTTGTATTTTTTGAAAAAAGTTTTTTTATATTTGGCCCAAAACCAATGAAGTTCCATAAAAGAAATAGTAATGACGTTTGCTTATTCGCGTTCACCATGCAAAAAATACGGCATTTTAAATGTCTCGCGCACACGATCATTCCCGAAGATAGACGACCGCGTGGCGAATTCGATTCGGTCTAGTCGTGTCTATGTCGAGCTAAGTTGTGGGTTTGTAGTGTCAGAAACCGCGCTGTTCTTCCTGGCCTTACTATACAAATACTGCATCTGCCAATATTGTTGTTCATTTGAACAACTTTCTTCTAGAATAGAAAAATATGTCTACGTATTTCCGTTAAACATTTTATAAGTCCAGTCAAGTTACCGACCAATTTTATTTAATTATTTTATAGGTGGTAGCCAACTACGCCATCAAGGCATTGGGCGGCACACTGGGAAGCAAAACGCCCGTGCACCCGAACGACCACGTGAACAAGTCTCAGAGCTCCAACGACACGTACCCCACAGCCATGCACATCGCTGTAGCCTTGGCTCTGAGGGACAGACTCATGCCAGGTCTTGTGGCACTCAGGGATACCTTGGAAGCCAAGTCCAAGGAGTTCGATAAAATTATTAAAATCGGCAGGTAGGTGAACGACATCATCATAAGGTCAAATTAAATAAGCTAATGTTATTATATTAGTACCTGGATGACCGAGCTTAGCTCGGTTTATCACTCGTGTGTGTCTGTCTGTCTGTTCGTCTGTCACAGCCAATTTGCTCCGAATCTGCTGGACCGAAGAGTTGAAATTTGGAACACACATGAATATCTGTGACCAAAACACGGACGTGTACCCTAAATAAATTAATTTGGATTAAGGGGGTTACTTTTGGGGTGAAAATCGGAAAATTAAAAATCATTTCAAACTGTGTCGTCATATCAAATGAAAGGGCACATTGTGAGGGTCCCGAATATACTTTTTTCATAATTTTAAAATATAACTACATTTGTTTGAAAATCTGTGAATGGGATCAAAATTTCCCGACAAATTATGAATATTTTTTTTTTATTGTGGGGTGGGAAATCCAATGACTTCTCCCGCTCTATGTCAGACTGTTACTGACTAAAACTCACCCCTGTTCCTTCAGTTGCCTGAGTGTTGGGCGCGGTAACTCTGTTTCGAATTTATCCGCAACCCCCCGGGGGGGGAGGCATCGGCCATGACGGGCCCAGTCCTGTGATGGATAGTGTCCTAAGAACCTTTTCATGTAGCTGCAACCGTTAAGGCAGTTCCCTTGAATGCCCCGCTGAAAGTTTCCACCCTGTATAAATATAATTATGTTGATACCAATCATGCAAGTAGCTGCTAATTAAGCGATAGCGAGAGAGTTTAAAATAAACTTTATTTGGTACCCAGTTACAGCAAAACAGTATTTATCTTAATTCTACAAGGTATTGATCTTACATACTAATCTTATTGTTAACCATGCATCTATGCTAGTGACGCATGTTCTCGATAGCATATGCTGACTTGTGCTTGTTACTCTAAAATAATAATTATATTTATTAGCTGATGAAGCTAACTTTGGGAGATTGGGGGCATTGGGGTTCCTTAACTTGCTCGAAAATGCTGGCAAACCGGTACCAGCTACCAGCTTTCTACGTGGATACATTACACATCTAAAGAACTATATATGTTTATTTTTCTCCATTTTTTTGCTTGCGATAAGTCTGTTGATATATCTGCGATAAGCAGGTGGGTGGAAGGTGCTTGGCGATTAGGGTCTGGACTCCTTAGTCTTTTTCTCTTCTTATGGCAGGTTATCAAGGACGTGCCTTATTTAATCATCTTGTAGGACTGTTCATCTACAAGTGTCCATGGCACGGACACCAAGAGTGTCCATGGAATTTCATGCACGTTCTTCTCCATAGAGATCTACGCCTTGGAATGTGCAATTAGCTTCATCTTTCTGACTGACCGACTTATTGACTATACAAAAGTGCCTGTAAAATGGTTTGAATTTTGAATTTTTGACATTAAAAACGCAAAGTTGTTGCAAAGACTGAATAGGTTACTTCTAGGCAAGCGTGCTCCATCTTCGACCACATCATCGCTTACCATCAGGTGAGATAGTGGTCAAACGCGTGCTTATCAACAATAATAAAAAAAAAAATCTGTTGCATCGGTTCAAAACAAGTTCAAAATGTGACAGTTGATGTAACTGTTCTCCAGGACCCACTTGATGGACGCCGTGCCGCTGACGCTGGGCCAGGAGTTCAGCGGCTACGCCACGCAGCTGACGTACGGCATCGAGCGCGTGTGCTCCACGCTGCCGCGCCTGCACCTGCTGGCGCTGGGCGGCACGGCGGTGGGCACGGGGCTCAACACGCGCATCGGCTTCGCGGAGAAGTGCGCCGCGGAGATCGCCGGCATCACTGGTGAGACGAAATCCATGATGAATTTAAAATGAGCTAATCCGTTGCCAAACAAAGTGTAAGTTAGCACATGGATTTAACTGCAGACTGGAAGACAATCGCTTAGGGCCTTGTGTGCCGACGCTCACACTGAAGTGTTACATGATATTTGAAACACTAGGGACGATTCCAATGCTTAGGGGTAGCGGATAAGTTCTGAAAATGAGTTACCGCACCCGTGGGCACTCAGGCAGGGAAAGAACAGGTGTGGGTTTCAGCAAATTTTTTTCTCCCGCTCTGGGCAGAGCGGGAGAAGACAATGGATGATTTCCCATTCCCCAAAAAAAAAAACCTGGGTACAAAAATAATTGTTCCATTTAGTCCAAAATTAGATTACCAAAAAATATTGGACACGTATGTTTTGCTTAACCAAATCAATAAAAAATTAGAAAGATAAAAAAACTTTTTTACAAAAAAAAAAAAACAACCAACTTCCAAAAGAGAAAATACACTAAAAAGTTTAAAATAACTTTAATTTCGGTAGTAGTTGTATTTTATTTCTTCATTATTTGACACCGAAATTAAAGTTATTTTTAAATTTTTATTGGATTTTCTTTTTTGGAAGTCGGTTGTTTTTTTTTTTAAGTTTTTATTTTCACTGTTTAGTTGTTATACCCCAGAACTCAAAACCCCAATAACATGGAACGTGGAATTTAAACATACTCGTAATTGGAGACTTTGTCAAAAATCGTGCCCAGTGCGCGGTAACTCTGTTTCTGAATTTATCCGCAACTTAGACCCTTGTGTTCCCTCGGAGGGACACAAGGGTCTAAGTCGAATATGATGTGTCGTAGTAATAGGATTGAAATATAACAAAAACAAAGGTAAGCAAATGAAAAAATATCCCTCTATATAAATGAACTAACCTAAAATGTTCACATTCACAGGTATTCCTTTCGAAACTGCGCCGAACAAGTTTGAAGCGTTGGCCGCCCACGACTCGATGGTGGAAGTGTCCGGAGCACTCAACGTGATCGCGGTTTCCTTAATGAAGATCGTCAACGACATCCGCTTGCTGGCCTCCGGGCCGAGGTGTGGGCTGGGCGAGCTGATGCTGCCGGAGAATGAGCCTGGATCATCTATCATGCCCGGTGAGATCACTACTTATATTAACACCACTGGCTTAGCAATTTTTTTTGTTTTGATTTAAGGAAAATGCTCTAGGGTAGCCCACGAAACTCAAATATTCTTACGTGTTTTGCAATTTGCAGGTCAGTGTCAGGTTGAAATTTGATTCGCGGCCGTAGCAAGTATGTATTTATAGAATTATAATCATTAAAATCTTCAATACAACTCTCTCAGTTAGAATTGATTGCAAATGTAAGTATTTCATTGAAATCATAACATTTGGAATCAATTCTACAAGATACAACTTGACACTGATCTAGAAATTGCAAAAAACGTAAGAAAATTTGAATTTCGCGGGCTACCCTGGAACATACACCTTAATTGGGAGCAGTGGTGAATATTACGGTTGGTATTTTTTTTTGTCGGGCGGGAAATCATCCAATGACATCTCCCGCTCTAGGGTGGAGCGGAAGGGCGTGTTAAACTTTCTGACTAAAACCCACCCCTGTTCCTTCCCGGCCCTGTGTACCCAGGGGCACGGTAACTCTGTTTCGAATTTATCCACAACCCCTAGGCAGGCATCGGCCGTGACGGGCCCCGTCATGATTGCTGACATCTCTTTGAGGCGCGCGTGGAACACTACGCGTCGTCGACTCTCGGGCCTGGTGCTAATCGGACGGCGAGCTACCCACTACTCGCCGTCCGCAGGCCCGAGTATTACGATTGGTATGTCGTGGGTTTGAACCCAGACAGGCTCTTAACTTGGTGTAAATTATTCCATCACCACTGCTCTCAAAACGATGGAGAAAAAAAAACCGACCAAGTGCGAGTCGGACTCGCTCACGAAGGGTTCCGTACCATTATCTATAGAAACGGCAAAACAATCACGTTTGTTGTATGGGAGTCCCCTTAAATATTTATTTTATCCTGTTTTTAGTACCTATTTGTTGTTATAGCGGCAGCAGAAATACATCATCTGTGAATATTTCAACTGTCTCACTATCACGGTTAATGAGATACAGCCTGATGACAGACGGACAGCGGAGTGTTAGTAATAGGGTCCCGTTTTACCCTTAGGGTACTACGGAACCCTAAAAACAGCGTGAGGAAAGCAGTATGTCCTAGAAACAAATAATCACGCAGGCCCACATTCGAAGGCATGTGACGTCAACCAATTATTGGTAGATGTCACATGCCTTCGAATGTGGGCCTGCGTGATTTTGGCTCACTTCGTCTCACTGAGAAGAGCCTGTGTCCCAGCAATGGGACCATTCCGTTTATTTAGTGATATATTTATACACTCAACAAACACCACAAATATAAAAGGCAAAAAAGTAACGTACAGAAAACAGGTACACACCAAAATGTTAACCCATTTCTTCAGTCTTCTCTTCTTTTTAGGGTTCCGTACCCGAAGGGTCCAAACGGAGCCCTATTGTTGTCACTGACGTATCCGTTTGTCTGTCCATCCGTCGTCTGTCACAAAATATTGTTACGAAGGATTTTTAACTTCCCATTGACCTAGGAACTTGAAATTTGGTGATAATATTTATTATTACGTATACCTTACTAACAAATACCAATATATGATACGGAACCCTTAATGTGCGAAATCCGACACGCACTTGGCCAGGTTTTTATTCTTGTTTCCAAAGAAATCTCTTCTAGGAAATTGCGAAATGAGATTTGATTAACAAAAGTTCCTGAAAACGCGGTAATATTTTCGCAACCTAACATAACCTTTATATTCCAGGCAAAGTGAACCCCACACAGTGCGAGGCTCTGACGATGATCGCGGCCCAGGTGATGGGCAACCACGTGGCCGTCACCGTCGGAGGCAGCAACGGACACTTCGAGCTCAACGTCTTCAAGCCCTTGATGGTCTCCAACGTGCTGCGGTCCATCATTCTCATTGGTGAGCTAGCCACTAGCCTTTTTGAAGTTATACTTCTATTGGCGCGTTAGGGAAAAATGATGAGAGTAAATTTTTACGATTCGCGCGCACACCGTCACAAAAAACCTACACCCTGAAGTTAGCTATAGGGAGCGTACAGGAACTATAGATGGCGCCACATAAATGTCAATGTCAAGTATTTCTACAGTACAAATTGCGAATATCACATATACATATATATATACCACATCATCGCTTACCATCAGGTGAGATAGTGGTCAAACGCGAGCCTATCAAACATATTGCTCACTTAGATGGCAGTCAACGTTACGCGTGCTGCATGTGTGTATGATGCGTGTGTGTATACATATAAGGCACGGAAATGTCAATGACAAGTTTTTAAAGGGTAAAAGTTTCGAATTAACTCCACTAGATGGCACAGACTACGCCGTGCACGTTCCCTATAGTCTGTAGTTCATGAAGAATGATTGTTTACCTTTTGTAATTTTTTTTTTTTTTATTATCCCCGAAGGGAAGGCGAAAGTCTTTTGACCATATTGCCTAGTCTTATGTAGTTATTTATACTTTTTTTTTTTCATTAGAATGCAGATGTAACACATTCTAATGTTTTTTGCAGTATTTGGCAACAAATGTGTCGAGTCAGCCTTCTCGGTAAACTTCGCTGAGGTAGTCAATACTACAATAAAATTCTCAGCTCCATTTTCCCGAGATCGCGCCTGTTTCAATGATTCCACATATTGTCCATTTGCGTTGACACTTGAGACACAAAACTACACCAATTTTACATCACAATATCCACTAGGAATCAATAAACGAATAATTAAAACAGCCACTGAACTTCACTCGACAAAAACCCGCCAAAAACTCCTTTTGTAAATAAGTGCACACACTTCTTTTTTCTTTTTTTTTAAATTTTTGGAAATCCTCATTCAGTTCCTCCGCCGAGGTGGGCGGAGGGGTCTGTCAGACTCTTACTGACTAAAACCACACGGTGTTCTGCAGCTACCTTTGGGCCGAGGTGCTGGAGTGCTTGCACATTTCGTCATGCTCCCCCGGCCAGGTATTGGTCCGCATAAATCGCAGATAATATAATACTAGCGTACAGATGCCTCATCCCATACAAAGAAACGGTACCGCTGTAACTACGGGTTTTTTTCTGGCACAAGTAACTTTTGTTCTTCGTTCGGGCCCGTCCTCTACACCTCGCTAGATGGTGTTAGCAGCGACGGCTTGCAAACTGAATGAATTTACATAGTCTTACCAATATTTTCTTACACATTGAGGAATAATTTTATAGTATTTATAGCAGTTTTACTGTATCAAAATGTATCACTATTAAAATTTTATAGAGGCGAAAGGATAAACTCAAACTTCAAATAGCGCCATCTATTGGTACAATAAAAATAGATGTCTAAGGATTCGTTACAATAATCGTGTAAATTTTAATTACAAGACCATTATTCCACAATTTTATGCTTAGGGCAGTTTATTAAATAAGAAAATACAGTTTTTACCATATTTATTTGCAAAATATTAATATTACTTAAACTTCAATAAGAAATCGATGCTTATTACGCCATCTATTGAACTAAACTTTCTTTGTTCGAGATGAGACCCCGTGGCATAAATTCATGCGGACCCCGTCACCCCATGCAGCCGCAGACGGCCGCCATTCCTCTAAGCGTCGCCACACACTTACCGTTTCTTTTCTTTGCTTTGCTTTTCTACCTAGAACAGATCAGAAAAGAATTGAAAACTCTCTCTAGGTAGAAATAAGATCTGTTCTAGGTAGAAAAGCAAAGCAAAGAAAAGAAACGGTAAGTGTGCGGCGACGCTAAAGAGCACCTGTTACCGTTCAGGCAACAGACTCCCGCTGTCTCTTGACCGCAGGCCATACCGCCATACCCTATGGCGGTCGGCGATCGTTCTGCTCCTTCCGGCGCCCGATGCGTCTACTGCGGGTAGAGCGGGAGGTTGCTTTCTCCCTCTCCCTTTCCGCCGCCTCCTTTGTGGTCACTTTATCATAGAAGGAGGCAACGGCGTTCCACACGCTCTCGCTTGCAATCATGGATTGGACAATGTCCGCAAGCGAGAGATTATCCGCAGTACCAACTGCCGTGACCTCGAGAAACCTCAAGGGTGTGCCGCCCTGTGTCATCGATGCAGCTGCAATGGTAGCATCCGGCCATCGGTTCCCAGCCTATGCGGCACTTTCCGAAGCACCCATGCTCGGATAGTACCTGTGTCAGCCGGAAAGTAAGGGCACCATGCCGTCTTTCCAGCCATTCCTTCAAAACGGAACTAAAGGCGGAATGAGACGATTCACTCGTATGATGTTCACTCGAGTGAATGCTTCATTTTACTGTCATTCCATATTCACACGACTAAGCTGGCGTGACATAGCGGTTCACTGATTCACTCGTATGATGTTCACTCGAGTTAATGCTTAATTTTTCTTTCATTCCATATTCACACGCCTCTGAGCTGGAGTGACATAGCGGTTCACTCGTATGATGTTCACTCGAGTGAATGCTTAATTTTTCGTTCATTCCATATTCACACGACTAAGCTGGAGTGACATAGCGGTTCACTCGTATGATGTTCACCCATCCAGCATGCGGAAAAAATGTAAAATAATAACAACCTTCGCCAGTTGTACAGTCTTAATTTTGTTTTGTATGAACATTAAATTAATATTTATTTTCAACAGACTATATTTACAATACATATTATACTAAATTAAATAAAATATCTACAAGCGGCATAAAAGATCCGGTAGGAGTACAGCTCATTGGAAAATTCGTCCACATCGCTGTCAATGGGAAAAGTGCCCAGAACGCTGGCAGCATTGCCACATTAAATTTAATTTTGACGAAAAGCTTATTTGTTGTTCAGACAAAATTAAGAATTATTACAACCGACGAAGGTTGTTATTATTTTACATTTTTTCCTCATAATTGTGACACGCCGGATAGCTGCGTGGGCACTTCCACTTGTTTTTTCTATTGTGGTTCAGGGATTCTCTAATGATAAAGGTTGAACTAGTCGCGGGCTCGAACTCACTGGTGGGCTTGGCCAAAAAGCACGCTGTCTCACCTGGTATCATGTCCGACACAGAATATATCAGAGATCAGCAGTTAGACGCTAGTCTACATGTACAATGTCTAGTTTGCACGCACACAAACACCGCTTCACCGTTTGGAACTAAAACGAACGCGCAAATAATTACGAGGTGCCTTTTTTTATGTATTGTTGATAGGCACGCGTTTGACCACTATCTCACCTGATGGTAAGCGACGATGTGGTCGAAGATGGAGCACGCTTGCCTAGAAGTAACCTATTCACTCTTGACTTAAAGACTCCCAGGTTGTAGCTATTAGGAAACACAGACTCGGGTAGGGAATTCCACTCCCTAGCTGTACGATACAATTAATGTTTTCTCAAAACGCTTTGTGCGTATGGATGGGATATCCACCATGAGCCGGTGGCACTTCGCCGTACGTCTTGTGGTCCGTTGATGAAACGGGCTTGGCGGAATCAAATTATGCAATTCCGTCGCACACTCCCCAAAATGTAACCGATAGAAAACCGACAGGCTAGCAACTCGGCGTCTATGTTCAAGACTTTGAAGTTTCGACTCAACGAGCCTATCATTGCCGATGATCCTTTTGGCTCGTTTCTCAATTGACTCAATTGTCCTTTGGAAAATTGAGTTTTATGAAAAAACCACTGCATAAATCAATTACAAATAAAGTTTATTAAACTCATCTATTATTAATATTTGTCGGTGCCGACTTTGTTTTGTAGATTTTGCACTTCTTTTATTACTTATTTACGCCCAAAATTGCGTTAAAATTTGCAAGAAAAACGAATCTTTGTGGGCTTATAACTTCTTAATGGCATTATATTTTACTATTCTGTTTCCGCACAGACAAAATTAATAATGAGATAAAACTATATAATGTTTGTTTGGGTTTATAATGTCAAACAGTGGAGTAAT